>CP106728.1:84447906-85679156 GCA_025506655.1 Gossypium rotundifolium
TCCATAAATACTCAGCAAACATCACAAATCCTCTCATGGTAAATCTCTAGACTATCAACCATTTTGTAAAATAGTCCCCTCATTAGCTATATTAAGCTATAGGGGTTCCAAAAACACAAAAATTAACTAAAACAACCACGAAAATCACTTATTTGCAATAGAAAAGCTTGGTTGAAATTTGAGCTCTCAAAACCCCCTATTTTTTCTGAGAATTTCGGTGGTGAAGAGAAGATGATAGCCTCCTCTCTTTTTATTTTATTTTATTTATTAAGCAAGTTACCTAATGTCACCTAATATTGACCCTAACCTGTATCCGTCACAGGAATAGGTTAAGAGGCATTACCAATCAAATCATAAAATTTAACCTTCATTATTCAATCATCATTTAAAAATAGTCAAATAATATCATTAAGTCCCTTAATAAGGTCTACGAGACCCTAAACACAAGTTAGAAAAGGGTCTGGACTAAATCGAGCACATACAAATTTTTCCAAAAACTTAACATTTTTAAAGCTACAGAGGTCACACGCCCGTATGGGTAGGCCGTATGGCTCACACAGCCTCAGACACACCTGTGAGTTCAAGCCATTGCAAAATAGGGCATACATACTGACTTGTTCGGTCGAAGACACGCCCGTTTGCCTCACCCGTGGTCGACACTGACTTATTTCACACAGCCAGCCGCACGTCCATGTGTCCAGCCCGTGTGTGAGTTTGACTTATTTCAATTTGAAAACTTAAGAGACACGGTCGAAACCTCAATTTGTGGTCTTGAAACTATTATTCTGACTAGGGTCTAAACCGGGCCATTACAACTCTCCCCCTTAGGGATTTTCATCCCCTAAAATCTTATCAGTGAATAGATTCAGATATTGCTCTCTCATAACATCTTCAGGCTCCCATGTAGCCTCTTCAATTCCATGTTTGTGCCATAATACTTTCACTAAAGGTATTTTCTTATTTATCAATTCTTTGATCTCAAGTGCCAAAATTAGGATAGGTTCTTCATTATAAGATAAATCTGATTGAATCTCAACTTCAGTAGGGGCAATCACATGCAATGGATCAGATCTGTATCGTTGAAGCATCGATACGTGAAACACATATGGATCTTTTCTAGCTCAGGTGGCAACAACAACCTATAAGCAACAGGCTCGATATCTTATACGGCCCAATGAACCTCGGACTCAATTTTCCTTTTTGCCAAATCGAAGTATTTTCTTCCACGGAGACACTTTTAAAAACACTCTATCACCAATCTCAAATTCAATATCTTTTCATTTCAAATCCACGTAAGACTTCTGATGATCTAATGCTGCTTTTAAACTGTCACGAATTACTTTTACTTTCTGCTCAATTTTGTTAATCAAATCGACCCCGTGAATCTTATTCTCACTAAGCTCAGTCCAATACAATATGAGCCTGAGACAAACCTCGAATCTCGGTCAGACACAATGAAAAATGGTACCTCATGCAATCTCACAATTTCAGAACTGTATAATCCAACTAACTTTTCAAGTGAATAATCTATTCTCATCGGAATAAAATGAGCTAATTTCATTAATCTGTCAACTATCACCCAAATTGCATATTTCTTTCTCGGAGATAAAGGCAATCCTGACACAAAGTCCATTGTTATTCTCTCCCATTTCCACTCAAGAATCATTATCGATTGTAACAAACCAGATGGAACCTAATGTTCAGCTTTGACTTGCTGACAAACTAAACTTCTCGAAACAACTCTGAGATATCTTGTTTCATACCCTGCCACCAATAAAACTGTTTCAAATCATTGTACATTTTTGTACTTCTCGAATGAACAAACATATGACTATTATGAGCTTCGTTCAAAATCAATTGAATCAACTCTGAATTTCTCGGTATACAAATCCAATCTCAGAATCTCAAACAACCATCATTATCAACTAGAAATCCTAAATCAGAATTCAAACCACACTGAGCTCGTTTTGCCATCATCTCAACATCACATTTCTGGGCATCACAAATCTAACGTATAAACATTGGTCTCACTTTTAGCTCAGCCAAAATTGAACCATCATCACATAGATTTATCTGAGTAGTTATTGCTCGTAAAGAAAATAAAAACTTTCGGCTCAAAGCATCAACAACAACATTAGCTTTTCTCGAATGATAATTAATTACTAATTCATAGTCTTTTAGCATTTCTAACCAAATCTGTTGTCTCAAATTCAATTCTTTCTGAGTCATCAGATATTTCAAACTCTTATGGTCAGTATAAATGTGACACTTTTCACCAAATAAGTAGTGACGCCAAATCTTTAATGCGAATACAGTAGCTGCTAATTCAAGATCATGCATTGGGTAGTTCTTTTCATGAGGTTTTAACTGTCTCGAAGCATAGGCTATAACTTTGCCTTCTTGCATCAACACAAAGCCCAAACCATTCAACGGTGCATCACTAAAAACTATAAATTCTTTACCCGATTTAGGTTGGACTAACATTGGTGCCTCTGTCAACAATGCTTTCAACTGTTCAAAACTCTACTGCAATTTTCTAACCACTCAAATTTAACATCTTTATGTAACAATTTTGTCAATGGTGTCACAATCATCGAGAAGTCTTTCACAAACGTATATAATATCCGTTAGTCCCAGAAAACTACGGACTTTAGACACATTTCTTGGGGTTTCCAATCTAAAATTGCTGAAATCTTATTCGGATCAACTCGTATTCCCGCAGCTGACACTATATGTCCCAGAAAACCAACCTCACGCAACTAGAACTCACATTTGCTAAACTTTGCATGCAATTGTTTCTCACATAGAGTCTTTAATACTATTCTCAAATGCCCGTCATGTTGCATCTCATCACAAGAATAAATCAAAATATCGTCAATAAACACCACAATAAATAGATCCAAATACAATTTGAATATCTGATTCATCAAATCCATAAACACCGCAGGAGCATTCGTTAGTCCAAAAGGCATAACTAAGAATTCATAATACCCGTACATCGTTCTAAAAGTAATTTTTAGCACATTTGATTATTTAACTCTCAACTGATAATATCCCGATCTAAAATCTATTTTTAAAAACATTGTAACTCTTTTTAGCTGATCAAATAAATCATCAATACGTGTAACATCCTAGACTAGGGGCTATGTATTTAATGCATAATTCAAGTGATAGTAGGCTTGGAGTGTGTTTGGATATTTTTAGGAGTTTTTGAAAACTTTAGGTGAAGGGGAAAAACTTTGGAAAATGTTGGAATTTTAAGTGAAAGGGGAAAGTTAGGCTGAAGAGGCCTTAAGAAAATTTTTGGGGAGTTTAGGACACAAGAAATAAAAGTGGTAAATTGGATAGGAGGCGCCACTTAGTGCTTAGGGGAGTGACGCCTCAAGGAGCTAGGTGGATATGGTTCGAGCAGCGTGGGAAGCAATGGGCTTTTCTTTTTGTGTCTAGAAGGGGAGCAAGGCCAGGGAGGCCTTAAGGGAAAAGTCTTAGGCGTGTTTGGCATAAAACATGCCTTGGTAAAGTGGCTTCCATACGCCACTTAAGGGCCTGGAAATGACGCCTGGACAAGGGCCTTGGTTCGAATCCCGTTGGTGGCATGGGCATGTTTTTATTTTGCTTTGGCCCTAAGACAAGAAAGAGCTAGGGAAGGAGGCTTTAAAATAAATTGTGGCGAGTTTATGTCACAAATAAACGCCATGGCGAGAATGGCTTGGGTATTTATCGGTTGCTTATGACAATGAGGGCCTGTGTTCGAGTTCTATGAAAAGAAGCAAGAAAGGGCATTTTATTTTTATGCGACAAGAAGGCACTTGGGCTAAGTAGGTCTTAAAAGAAATTCAGGGTGAATTATATCACAAAAGAATGCCTTGGCAGAGTGGCCTAGGCGTTACCTGTAAGCTTGCTCTAGCAGGTCTTGGGTTCGAGGCTGGTGAGCAGCAAGGAGTGGGATTTTATTTTTTTGGCTTTTTGGGTCAAAGAGAGGAGCTGGTGGTCTGCACATGGACTCTCATATAGTTGAGGATAAAGCTTGTTTTATTTTAATTTTTGGCTAGGATGAAGGGATAAAGATTTATTTATTTTAAATTCTTTTTGAATGGATGTTGAAAAGGTAAAATAAGAGATTAATTTGGGATTGGATAAGTAAGGATGTGGTGGCCGAATATAGGACTTCCTAGGGTGGTATTTTCGGCTTTGGAGGCGTGCTTATTTTGTGTGCCAAATTTGCTTCTTCTTTCTCTCTTTTATTTCTTTTGGGTAGCCGAATATTCAATCTTTTTTTTTTAAGGGATTGGCCGAACCTTGTAGCATCTTCTTCTCTTCCCTTTGCTTGACACCTTAAAGGGAAACCATAGCCAATATTTTAATTCCATCTTGAAGCCATAGCCGAATAGTAAAAAGGGCTCTATCCTCTTTTTTTGTCGCAAGTCTTATAAGCCGAAGCAGGAAAGTCGAAACCTTTTTCTCTGGTAGTCTTTGCAAACTTGTAGTGGTAAGTTCTCTATCCTAGCAATCGGTTGGGTTTTGTTTCAGTTGGTGTGCCGAATCAAGTGTCAAGGCTTCAGTTTTGGTTTAGCCTAATATTTTTAAGCCATGTTATGTGTGTCTTTTGGTTGTAGCCGTTAGTAAGGAGCAGTAAAGGAGTTCTTCGGGATTTGAAAGCATTGAGGTAAGGAGGTTGGTGCCATTCGGCCAAGGGCCATTATTCTTGTAATTATGTTTTAGCCGATTTATTTTTAACATATGGAATATAGGCTTCATAGTTAAGTGGGGATTCGGGATTTTCGGTAAGTAAGGTAAGTGGTTCATGGTATTCAGCCTTAGGCCATGTTTGGTATTTAAGTGGTTAACCGATTTGACCATGATGGTGTAGGGACTAATCGACAAGAGTAAGCATAGTATCGAGATTCTAGATCGTGTTAGATTCGAGTAATTTGGGATTTCGCTAAATAGTAAGGTGTGTGATTAACCCACCATTTTTTGGGTTTTTGCAATATTTGCATGTGTGAATTATGTGCTAACCAGTGCAGTGGTAGTTATGTGGTGATTACCCTAAAAAGGGGTATATCGATAATCAGGTTAGCATTATCTGTTGATACGAATGTGAAAGTGCCGATGTGAATGTGACTATGCCTATAGAAATATGATGGTCTGCCTTAATAACATGTGCATGCATTTATTATTATTATGCCACTATTACATGTTGCATGTGCATGGGTTGGGATATGAAAGAAGGTACGGGTGTACTTCGAGTACGTGGTTTGATGTTAGCCTTGAGCTACATCGTGGATTGACGTTGATTGAGGTCACGTTGTGGATTAATTGCAATTTAGTTTGCGTGGCTTGATGAGTGGCTATGTGCCTCATCGTGGTTGATATCGGCTAAGTGCCATATCGTGGTTGATGAGTGACTATGTGTCCCATCGTGGTTTTGGTGTTAGCTATGGCTACATCGTGGATTGGCGCTGACTGAGGTCGCGTTGTGGATTTTTGTGCTTTATTGCACGTGGATGGCATTTATTTCCTTTTGGAGTGAAAAGGAGAGGGTGATTTGATAATCCCCTGTTGTGTGGTAGGCTGGATACGGGGGTGTGTAGAGGACGGACCCTAGGTTTGGGTTGGGTGCACTTTGCATAATTCTTCGTGACCTGTGAAATGAGGTATTAATGTGGAAATGGGCCAAGCCCAAAATGTGAATGTGGATTGGAATGAGAAATGGGCCAAGCCCAGTATATGATATGTGGAATAATGTGGTAATGGGCCAAGCCCAGTATGTGGAAACATGTGGTTATTTACACTATTATATGAATGTGATATGAATGTGGGCCAAGCCCAGAATGTGGTAATATGTGATTATGATATTTGTTATCTGATATATGGGTTAATATGGGGTTAACATGTGGGTGGAAATCAGTGGTTTAATTACACGAGAGTGCATGACTCACCCAATTTTATCAACATCGCAGTGATCTTGGACCGGGTTTGGAGTGGATACGAGGTGGCCCATCTGAAGACATCTTATTTAATTAATTAAGTATTTATATTTTTAGTATTTTGATTAAGTGTTTATTGTAATAAGGCCCATTAAAGAATTTAAGTTTTTTTTTTTTAAGTATCTTTATTGTTATGTTTTATTATGGATTGACAATTGAGATATCTTTCGCCAATGGTTTTATTTTCTTAAATCAGTATATAATAAAGTTTTTATTTGGATTTTTATCAAGCTTATATTATTTAAAATTTTTAAATGGACATGGTTTTGAATAAGAACAAAATGTTCAAGTTCCACCACAAGTCGGGATATTTTCAAACGTTTCCGCAGTTGACATTTCAAATTGATTCGTAACGAATGAATTTGGGTTTGGGGTGTTATAGTTTGGTATCATAGCAGGTTCAAAACTCGGCTTTGAGGGTTTTGGGTCCAAAATGTTTTCAAAATGGGCTTTTCAAAATATGGACTTTTATTTGAGTTATTACGGCATGGCACTTTGATCTCCTACCAAGTCCACTGTAAGTACTTCTAATTATTGAAGTGATTGTTTATGTGAACTGTTATGGGCTTATTTGGGCTCGAGATTAGAATATTAGGGCTATTGAACCCTAGGGCTAGTGCACTCAAACACATGCATAAGACTTAAGGACTATTAAACAAACCTGTGAAGTAAGTCGCTGAGTTAAGGTGTGGCAACCATTGTGCGCATGTCTAGGAGTGGATTTAGCAAGAGCTTGGTACTTAAGTAGTCCTAGCAACTCACCTCCTCTTTACTCGAATCCTACCTGGTGCGTAGCTACGGTTCACCCTAACCAAGAGGACTTATTCATAGGCTAAACCTAGTATCTAAAACCCGAAAGAGACTAGCTATAAATTTTTTTATATAAAAACCCTAGTTTTTAAATCCTTAAATTACCCCTTCGATTTGTAACAAAATCTATTTTGAAAAATTTCTCAAAAAATTTTCTGAATTGCCAAATTACTAAAATACCCTTGGTGGAAGAATTACGAAAATGCCCTTGGTTTCTAAAAGTACCATATTACCCTTGATTTTAATAAAATTTCTCTATCTTGCAAAAGTGTCCAAAAAAACTCTATTTTGCAAAAAGTCAATGTACTTTAATTTGGGAAAATTACTAAAATGCCCCTGTGTTGTAAATTACTAAAATAGCCTTAGTTTTTAAGATTTTCAAAAATACCCTCGACTTTTTCTAAAATGTTTCTACTTTACAAAAAATACCAAAAACTTCTGTCTTACAAATATCAAGATATCCTGATTTGGAGAATTTACAGAAATGCCCTTAACTTCCAAAATTACCGAAATAACCCCGATTTTTGAAATTTTGCAACACCTCTGATTTGGAAAAAAAAAATTTTCAAGACTACCCCGAGTTTTTGAAATACCTTTGGTTTATAAAGATTTTTAAATTGATCTTGATTTATTACCAAAATACCCCTGTAGGACAAATGACGAAAATACCCCTGGGATAGAAACGGGCAGAAATGTCTGAATAGTGATTGTGTGTGGTAGATACCACTGAATGAATGTGTTCTTGTTGATGAATGAATGTGCATCCATTGAGGAATGGATGTGACTCTCTGAATTAGAGTAGTGAACTTGAACTGAAACTTTGTTCGATCGAAAGAACCACTTCTAGAATTTCTTTTCATAAAATTGTTCGCGGTTAAACAGTGGAACAAATGCTAATGCATAAAACTTCTTAATAAGATTAAATTGCGACGTTAGAGATGAGTTCTAGGGGACGTGGTCGTCGTGGATGCGGTAGAGGTAGAATGGTCGTGTCGAGCAGGTCCGCCATGGGTCGAAAATGAAGTGCCGCCAAAGAAGGCAAGAAGGAGCAAGATCCGACAGAAGAAGATGATGCAGTATCGCGAGCTATGTTGCGAGTACTAGAACGCGTGGAAGGAGCTAGTGTGGGAAATGGAGCCCGAAAATCAGTGTCGAAAAGACTTAGGTCGAACAGAGCTGAGGTTTTTAGAGGAGTATCAGGAGTAGCTCCGAATGTAGCGAAGTATTGGTTGGAGGCAGTCGAAAGAATCATGGACGATTTGGACTGTACCCTTGAGGAAAAGCTGAAAGGTGTTGTCTCATTGCTCCGAGATGAAGCTTATCGATGGTGGCTCACTGTCAGACAAAGTACCCCGACAGACCGAATGGATTGGGAATATTTTAAGCTTAAGTTTGAAGGGAAGTACATTGGAGCTAGCTACTTAGACTCGCAGAGAAAGGCGTTTCTAAACTTGGTTCAAGGAAGCAAGCCGATAGCAGAATATGAAGCTAAATTTGTGCGGTTAAGTCAGTACGCCAAAGGGATCGTGGCTACTGATTACAAAAGGTGTGTCCGATTCGAAGATGGGCTACGAGATGAGTTACGAGAGTTGATTGCTCCGCACAGAGAAAGAGACTTTGCCATTCTAGTGGAGAAAGCTCGGATAGCTGAAGAAGTTAAGAGGACTGTAAGAGAAAACCAAGAAAAGAATAGGAACGGGAATAAAAGAAGTTTTGGACCGTCAGTATCATTTGGAGATGTTCAGAAAAGACCAAGGATCGAGAATTTCATCGTGCACTGTGCGCTTTTGAGAATCGGAGTCGTCTATGTGCTCAGTGTGGGAGAACTCACATAGGAGAGTGTTGGGGTAATAGTAAGGTATGTTTCCGATGTGGATCTAAGGCTCATTTGGTTAAGAATTGTCCTCAGGCAATGAAGGTTCGTGGTCCAAACCATGGAGGAAATAGTTTCGGCCAAGGTTGTGGAACACCCGGTAGAGGAGTTGAAGGTTCGGATATGAGACAACCAAGGATGTGATAGTGGGTAAGTTCCTTGTTTTTGGAATATTATTTATTGCTTTAGAGATAGTTCATTATTGTATTGCTAGTGAAGTGTATGAAACCTTGGATGTGAACTTTAAGACTGTGCCTAGAAGGTAAGATAGTTTTATTAAGATCAGAGTGCGCAGCGTAAGCGTAGTGTGATGAGTAGGATTGTTCAGCCGTTAGTTAGTAAGTAATTTCGAGGACGAAATTATTTTTAAGGAGGGTAGAACTGTAACATCCTAGATTAGGGGCTATGCATTTAATGCATAATTCAAGTGATAGTAGGCTTGGAGTGTGTTTGGATATATTTTAGGAGTTTTTGAGAACTTTAGGTGAAGGGGAAAAACTTTGGAAAATGTTGGAATTTTAAGTGAAAAGGGGAAATTAGGTCAAGAGGCCTTAAGAAAATTTTGGGAGATTAGGACACAAGAAATCCAAGTGGTAATTGGCTAGGAGGCACCACTTAGTGCTTAGGGGAGTGATGCCTCAAGGAGCTAGGTGGATGTGGTTCGAGCAACAGAGGAAGCAATGGGCTTTTCTTTTGCATCTGGAAGGGAGCAGGCGAGGAGGCCTTAAGGGAAAAGTCTTAGGCGTGTTTGGCATAAAGCAGGGCTTGGTAAAGTGGCTTCCATGTGCCACTTAAGGGCACTGAAATGACTTTGGACAAGGGCCTTGGTTGAATCCCATTGGCGGCATGGGCATGTTTTTATTTTACTTTGGCGTTAAGACAAGAGGGAGCTAGGGAATGAGGCTTTAAAATAAATTGTGGCGAGTTTATGTCACAAATAAACGCCATGCCAGAATGGCTTGGAGTGCTATCGGTTGCTTGCAGCAATGAGGGCCCAGGTACGAGTTGTGAAGGAAGCAAGAAAGGGCATTTTATTTTTGTGCGGCAAGAAGGCACTTGGGCGAAGTAGGTCTTAAAAGAAATTCAGGGTGAATTATATCACAAAAGAATGCCTTGGCAGTGGCACAGGCGTTACTGTAAGCTTGCTCCAAAGAGTCTTAGGTTCGAGGCTGGTGAGCAGCAAGGAGTGGGATTTTATTTTTTTGGCTTTTTGCGTCAAAGAGAGGAGCTGGTGGTCTACACATGGACTTTCATATAGTTGAGGATAAAGCTTGCTTTATTTTAATTTTTGGCTGGGATGAAGGGATAAAGATTTATTTATTTTAAATTCTTTTTGAATGGATGTTGAAGAGGTAAAATAGGAGATTAATTTGGGATTGGATAAGTAAGGATGTGGTGGCCGAATATAGGACTTCTAAGGGTGGTATTTTCGGCTTTGGAGGTGTGCTTATTTTGTGTGCCGAACTTGCTTCTTCTTTCTCTCTTTTATTTTTTTTGGGTAGCCGAATATTCAATCTTTTTTTTAAGGGATTGGCCGAACCTTGTAGCATCTTCTTCTCTTCTCTTTGCTTGACACCTTAAAGGGAAACCATAGCCAATATTTTAATTCCATCTTGAAGCCATAGTCGAATAGTAAAAAGGGCTCTATCCTCTTCTTTTTGTCGCAAGTCTTATAAGCCGAAGCAGGAAAGCCGAATCTTTTTTCTCTGGTAGTCTTCATGAACTTGTAGTGGTAAGTTCTCTATCCTAGCAATCGGTTGGGTTTTGTTTCAGTTAGTGTGCCGAATCAAGTGTTAAGGCTTTGGTTTTGGTTTAGCCGAATATTCTTAAGCCATGTTATGTGTGTCTTTTGGTTGTAGCTGTCAGTAAGGAGTAGTAAAGGAGTTCTTCGGGATTTGAAAGCATCGAGGTAAGGATGTTGGTGCCATTCGGCCAAGGGCCATTATTCTTGTAATTATGTTTTAGCTGATTTATTTTTAACATATGGAATATAGGGATTTCGACAGCTTCATAGTTAAGTGGGGATTCGGGATTTCTGGTAAGTAAGGTAAGTGGTTCATGGCATTCGACCTTAGGCCATGTTTGGTATTTAAATGGTTAACCGATTTGACCATGATGGTGTAGGGACTAACCAACAAGAGTAAGTAGAGTATCGAGATTTTAGATCGTGTTAGATTCGAGTAATTTGGGATTTTGCTAAATAGTAAGGTGTGTGATTAACTCACCGTTTTTTGGGTTTTTGCTATATTTGCATGTGTGAATTATTTGCCCTAAAAAGGGGTATATCGATGGTTAAAATTATCTGTTGATACGAATGTGAAAGTGCCGATGTGAATGTGACTATGCCTATGGAAATATGATGGTCTGCCCTAATAACATGTGCATGCATTTATTATTATTATGCCACTATTACATGTTGCATGTGCATGGGTTGGGATATGAAAGAAGGTACGGGTGTACTTCGAGTACGTGGTTTGATGTTAGCCTTGAGCTACATCGTGGATTGATGTTGACTGAGGTCACGTTGTGGATTAATTGTGATTTAGTTCGTGTGGCTTGATGAGTGGCTATGTACCTCATCGTGGTTGATATCGGCTAAGTGCCATATCGTGGTTGATGAATGACTTTGTGTCCCATCGTGGTTTTGGTGTTAGCTACGGCTACATCGTGGATTGGTGCTGACTGAGGTCGCGTTGTGGATTTTTGTGCTTTATTGCACGTGGATGGCATTTATTTCCTTTTGGAGTGAAAAGGAGAGGGTGATTTGATAATCCCCTAGTGTGTGGTAGGCTGGATACGGGGGTGTGTAGAGGATGGACACTAGGTTTGGGTTGGGTGCACTTTGCATAATTCTATGTGACTGTGAAATGAGGTATTAATGTGGAAATGGGCCAAGCCCAAAATGTGAATGTGGATTGAATGAGAAATGGGCCAAGCCCGAAGATATGATATGTGGAATAATGTGGTAATGGGCCAAGCCCGGATGTGGAAACATGTGGTTATTTACACTATCATATGAATGTGATATGAATGTGGGCCAAGCCCGTAATGTGGTAATATGTGATTATGATATTTGTTATCCGATATATGGGTTAATATGGGGTTAACATGTGGGTGGAAATCGTGGTTTAATTACACACCGAGTCCGTGTGACTCACCCAATTTTTATCAACATCGCAGTGATGCTTGGACCAGGGTTTGGAGTGGATACGAGGTGGCCCATCTGAAGACATTTTATTTAATTAATTAAGTATTTATATCTTCATATTTTGATTAAGTGTTTATTGTAATAAGGCCCATTAAAGTATTTAAGTATTTTTTTATGTATCTTTATTGTTATGTTTTATTATGGATTGACAATTGAGATATCTTTCGCCAATGATTTTATTTTCTTAAATCAGATATAATAAAGTTTTTTATTTCGGATATTTTTATCAAGCTTATATTATTTAAAATTTTAAATGGATATGGTTTTTGAATAAGAACAAAATTTTCAAGTTCCACCACAAGTCGGGATATTTTCAAACGTTTTCGCAAATGACATTTCAAATTGATTCAGAATTAATGGGCGGGTTTGGGGTGTTACAATACGAGGCAAAGGATATTTATTCTTTTTAGTCACCTTGTTGAGTTATCTATAATCAATGCACATTCTCATAGTTCCTTCTTTCTTTTTCACAAAGAACATAGAAGCACCCCAAGGCGAGAAACTCGTTCGTGCAAATCTTCTATCGATCAACTATTGCAATTGAGACTTCAACTCTTTCAATTATGTCGGCGCCATTCTATACGGAGCTATTGAGATAGGAGTCATCCCCGGCACTAAATCAATACCAAACTCGACTTTTCGTATCGAAAGTAATCCCAGTAGTTCTTTAGGAAACACATCATGGAATTCATAAACCCCAAGCATAGATTCAACTTTCTTTTCTGTCACGTTTGTATCTATCACATATGCAAGATACGCTTCGCAACCCTTTTTCACATAATTCAAAGCTTTCATCGAAGATACAACAGCCGATAGCCCATTCAAATCACTGGATTCAATTCAAATTATCTCACCATTCTGACTTCTTACTCTTCTGTTTACAATTCACAACAACGTGATACAAGGTTAGCCAATCCATACCCAGAATTATATCAAATTCATCGAATGGTAGCAGCATCAAATTAGCCTGGAAACAAATATTTTGAAACATCAATGGACAATTCTTGCACACTTTATCAACTAGCACACACTTGCCTAAGGGGTTCGATGCTCTAATTACTAACTCAATAGACTCAACAGGTAGAGTCTTACTAGATACTAAGTTCACACACACATATGAATGAGTAGACCTTGGATCTATCAATGCAATCACATCAGTATCAAAAAGAGTAAAAGTACCAGTAATGACGTCTGGATATGAGGCTTCTTCTTGAGCACGAATAACATAGGCTCGAGCAGGTGCTCTTGCCTCCAATCTCATAGCTGTATCGGTTGTCCTTCTCTAACTACCACTCACATTTCCAGTGTTTTTGGATGGTCTACCCCTAGCCATCGTATTACTCTGAAACACCCCAAACCCGGCCCACAAGCCCTGACCGGATCTGGCATGCTCCTTTAGTAAAACGTAGTTAAATCTCGTTATGTCATCTTGAATAAAACTTGATGGTTTTGAAGAAAATAGATTTGGATTATTCTTAAATTGAAAACCGTGTTGTAATTTAATTCTGTATTAAAACATTATCTTAATATTTTAGAAATTACAGGTTTAAAGAAATGCCGAATTTTAGAGCTTAACATTAAGTTGAAAATCGTAGGTGTTTAGGTGTCAAAACATTTAAAGTTGTTTTATGAAAAATATCGTTTAACCACTTGTTTAATGTTGATCGTTATCAGAATAAAAATTAAAACGAAACTTAAAACAGTTAAATAGTAATGGCCTTATTACAACAAAACTATACCCGAAATAAATTCCAAAAAAAAAAAACATAATAAGATAACTCGAAAAAAACTGAGCTGAGCATCGCCACCACTAAGTCCCTATCGACCCGGTCCATCTACTGAGTATCATCTGCAAAATGTTAGCCCACGAAGGGTGAGTCAACAGACTCAGTGTGTAACAACCAACATAGACTCCCAAATGATTAAAGCATATTAGTTCACATATAGCAAATTTAGGCAATGATGCAACCCAAACCCACATAGATATCCAACCTCTACACATCACTCGTACCTGCCAATCACACCGTGGGGATTACTAAATCGACCTTCCATCCGCTACACACCATCGAAGGCGCTGTTTGCAATCGCACATCGCCTTATATAATCGTGGCATAGCCACGAGATAATGTGACAGAGTCACCAGATTCATAATATGTGACATAAGTCATCGGATAATGTGGTAAAACCATCAAACACTTCCCCTTTATCATTATCACCTATATACCCATGCAACATACATATCATACAAATATCATGCAATATACCTCACCCCATGGCCATAACGATATTTCTCATATTTTAGTATCAATGTTCATAAACTTTATTAACTGAGAGTTAGGGTAACGATCGAATGCACTGTACCATTGAATGGTACCCTTAGCCATATTCATTCATTGCCTTATTAACATATACATAACAATATTATTATTAATCGGGAATTTAAGGTGGGTTATACACCTGACAACACTGAGAACGACACTCTCGCTAGCAAGGGTAACAAAGATCGACAGAATACGAAAGCTTCTGGCTTTTACTTCGGGAATTGATTGAGTACCTAGATAACCCTTTTATGAGAAATCGACTAAAAGAGAATATGGCCTTAGGCCGAATATCACCATCCCTTACCTCGCTTGCTTAAATCTCAAACTATCGTTTGCCCTTGAAGATGTCGAAATCCCTACATAACTTATGTTAGATTCAGATTATTGCATAAGATCTATAAGAACGGCCCTTGGCTGAATGTTACATTCTGCTTACCTTGGATATCCAAATCCCGAAAGGTCTCCTTTTACTCATTGACTACAAGGATTCTGAACCCACCTTCATGGTTTCGGATAAAAGAATAAAAGGAATTAGAGTTTTTGATTTTCGACTAACCAAAGGAAAAAGAAAGGAAATTGAAATGAGAAACCCTTACTAACTATTAGATCCGATCGAAATAGATCCTGACAGATTCGGCCTAGTGATCAATCTTGAAGAACAAATCGAGATGAAAGAAGAGAAAGGAAGGGTATAAACGTAAAGTGAAGAGGAATTGTGGATAGTAGATTCGACCAAGATTTCAAAGACTAGAAGGGTTATTCGGCTTTGAAAGTGAAGTGTAAGTTTAAGGCTACCAACATGGAAAGAAAAGAAGAGAAGAAAGAGAGGTATGGTTCGGCTTCAGATAAGAAATAAAAGGGAAGGAAATAGTCAAATGCACCAAATGGTCACCTTCAATTTCGGCTGAGAAACAAAAGAGAAGAAAAGAAAGTAAAAAAAAAAACTTAAAGTTGCCAAATGAATTTCGGCACCCACTCCCCCCTACATGACCAAAACTACCACCACAAGACCCCTCCATTCGGCCAACTCTTCTTCCCTCATCCAAATTCCTATTTTCACTTCTACTTAGCCGAATCTTTAAGCTGTCAAGGCTAATCTACACTTCATCCATTCAGAGTCCTTGTGCCGTCCACCACTGCACCTCCTTGCCGAAAAATAAAAGCTCCAAAATGCTTCCCTTGCTGCTCGAACCTAGGTCCCTTCACACTCCCTATGGCGTCACCTCACAAGGCCCTAAGTGGCACCTCTTTGGCACCTTACCAGCTTAGTACTTGTGTCCTAAGCTACGTAATAAACTCCTTAAGGCCTAGCTCCCTTAGTTCCCCTTTTTAGGCTTAAAATCAAATATTTTTCTAAGGCTTCTACCTACATCCCAAGGTTCATGAAGCCCCCAAAACACATTCAAATCACACATAAGCATGCTACCACATACATCTCAGTGAAAATGCATAACCCCTAAATCCCGAATATTACAGTTCTACCCCCTTAAAATAATTTTGATCTCAAAATTACCTTGCTAAAATAAGTGAGGGTATTACTGTCGCATTGATTCCTCTGGCTCCCACAAAGCCTCTTCTGATCCATGGTTACGCCATAACACTTTGACTAGAGGGACTGATTTCCTCCGAAGCACCTTCACATCCCGTTCCAGAATCTGAATTGACTCTTTCTCATAGGACAAATCTGGTCTTAGCTCCACCTCATCAACCGGTATTACATGAGATGGGTCTGATCGGTAATGACGTAACATCAAATTGTGGAATACATCGTGCATCTGCTTCAATTCCGAAGGCAACTCTAACTGATACGCTACTGGTCTAACCCGCTTCAAAACCCGATAAGGTCCTATAAACCTGGGACTCAACTTTCCCTTGTGACCAAATCTCATCACATTCTTCCACAGCGAAACTTTTAGAAACACTTGATCCCCCACGATAAACTCTAACTCCTTCCGCTTAAGATCTGTATATGACTTCTGCCTGTCAGATGCCTCCTTCAACCGTGTCCGAATTACCTTAACCTTTTCTTCAGATTCTGCGACAATCTCCAGACCTAAAACATGACGTTCCCCCAATTCTGTCCAACACGTAGGAGTGCGACACCTCCTTCCATACAACACTTCGTACGGTGCCATCTGAATACTTGCTTGATAGTTGTTATTGTACGCAAACTCCGCTAAAGGCAAGAGCTCCTCCCAACTTCCTCTGAAATCTATCACGCAACTCCTCAACATATCCTCTAACACTTGAATTACCCACTCAGATTGGCAGTCCGACTGTGGATGGAATGCCGTACTGAAGTCCAACCTGGTTCTCAATGCCTGATGTAGTGCTTTCCAAAATCGAGACATAAACCTCGATCCCTATCCAAGATAATCGATACCAGCACTCCGTGTAGCCTCACGATTTCTGCTACATACAATTTTTCCAATCTCTATAGGGAATAGTCCACTCGCACTGGTATGAAATGTGCAAACTTTGTCAACCGATCTACTATCACCCATACCGAGTCCTTCTTAGTAGGCGTAAGGGAAGCCCACTAACGAAGTCCATGGTAATTCTCTCCACTTCCATTGCGAAATCTTTATCTTTGAAGCAATCTCGCGGTGCTTGGTGTTCACCTTGACTTGCTAACACGTTAAGCACTTCCTACAAATTCTCAGAACTTCCCGCTTAAGACCGTGCCACCAAAAGCAGATCCCAAATCCTCAGATAACTTACTTCCTCCGGGATGCATAGCATAAGGGCTACTATGCGATTCCTGAAGAATTTTCTGCCTTGATTCCTCATCCTTTGGCATACAGACCTTGCCCCAAAAACACAGCACTCCATCACCGTTTACACCATAGTCTTCCAACTCCCTATTTTGTACTTGTAGCAGCTTAGCACTGAGTTCACCATCTACCAATGTTTCTCCTTTACCTGACTTAGCCATGTTGGCTTCACTTGCAACTCCACTAGCAAACTTCCATCCTCATAAAGGCTAAGATGTGCAAACATTGCCCTAAGATCCGACACCACTTTCTGACTTAGGGCATCTGCACTACATTTGCCTTTCCCGGGTGATACTCTATTGAACAGTCGTAGCCTTTCAACAACTCCACCCACCTTCGCTGTCTCAAATTTAGCTCCTTCTGAGTCAGCAGATACTTCAGACTCCTGTGATCCGTGTAAATCACTGACTTTTCTCCATACAGGTAGTGCCTCCACACTTTTAGAGTGAAAACTACCGCAGCCAACTCCAGGTCATGCGTCGGATAGTTAACCTCATGTGGCCTCAATTACCGAGACGCATAAGCGACCACTTTCCTATCTTGCATAAGGACACATCCCAATCCTGTATGGGAAGCATCACGATACACCACGAAGTCTTTCCTTGCTTTCAGCTGAATCAAAACTGGAGCCTCCGCCAATACTCTTTTAAGCTTCTCAAAATTCTTCTTCTGCTTATCCGTCCATACGAAAGGTACCTCCTTTCTTAACAACTTTGCCAGAGGTGCTACTATTGATGAGAACCCTTCAACAAATCTCCTGTAGTATCCTACTAACCCCAAGAAACTACGAACCTCAACCACAGACTTAGGTGGTTTCCAATCTAATACTACCTCAATCTTCCGAGGGTCCACCCTTATTCCTTCTGCAGACACCACATGCCCTAAGAACGTAACTTCCTTCAGCCAAAATTTGCACTTGCTGAACTTGGCGTATAGCTTCTTTTCCCTTAACACTTGAAACACCACTCGGAGATGCTCATCATGTTCTTCCTCAGACTTGGAATACACTAAGATATCGTCTATGAACACAACGATGAACCGGTCTATGTAGGGTTGAAAAACCCGGTTCATCATATCCATGAATGCAGCTGGGACGTTTGTCAATCCGAACGACATTACTAAGAACCCATAATGCCCATATCTAGTCCATAAAGCTGTCTTATGGATATCTGCTTCCTTCACCCTAAGCTGATGATATCCCAACCATAGATCTATCTTTGAAAATATCGCGGCCCCCTTAAGCTGATCAAACAAGTCATCTATCCTCGGCAATGGGTACTTGTTCTTGATGGTCAGCTTATTCAATTGCCGATAATCTATGTATATATGCATAGTCCCATCCTTATTCTTCAAGAATAGGACCGGTGCTCCCCATGGAGACACACTAGGTCGAATAAACCCACGATCGAGTAACTCTTGGATCTGGGCTTTAAGCTCTACTAACTCTTTTGGTGCCATTCGATACGGAGCAATTGACACAGGAGCTGTACCTGACAGTAAATTAATTTCGAACTCCACCTCCCTGTCCAGGGGTAACCCAAGTAGCTCCTTCAAAAAGATATCCACGAATTCCCTTACTGTTCTCACTCCACTAACTCCTTCTTCTTCTGCATCCAAATCACTCACAAAGGCCAAAAATGCCTTGTACCCTTTTCGAACCATCTTATCAGCCTTTAATGCGAAGAATACGTTAGCCAAATAATTCCTTCTTTCTCCTATCATAATTATCTCCTCATCCTCTAGAGCCCTTAACTCCATTCGCTTAGCTGCGCAATCCAATTTAGCACGATGTTCCACTAGCCAATCCATGCCTAGAATGAGATCAAATTCCCCAAAAGGTAGTTCCATCAAGTTGGTAGGAAATACCACTCCACGAATCTCTGAGGCACACTCCAAGAATATCCTATTCACCACTACCGCTTGACCTAACAGCTCACTACATCATCTCCCTAATGAGCCAGTTCGGATGCTACACCTAATGTTTCAAACTATTCTACATGCAACATATGAGTGGGTCGAGCCAACATCAATTAAAGCAAAGTAAGGCTTGTCACTATAAGGAACGTGATGGTTATGACGCCCAAAGGCCACCATCCTCCCTACAATGAACGCATACACGGACTCGACCGTCTCACCTTTGTGTTACCAACACCTCTGCTCGGTTTTCCCCGACCTCTTTTAGAACCATTACCTCTGCCAACCAGACCACAACCCCGCAGTGGCTGCTGTCCACCTCTTCCAACTTGATTAAGACCCTAACTTGTTGGTCGGCTCCCGTCTATTTTCATAGGACAGTCCCTAATCATGTGATCCTTGGCCCCACATTTAAAACATCCCCTGTCTTCTTCCAACACTCTCCTGTGTGCATCTTTCCACACTGAGCACAAGTACTAGATCGTCCTCCCATAACAACCTGCTGGCCTCGTGACCCATCAACTCTAGGTCTCTTTTGAACATTCCCGGATGACCCTGATGATCCAAAACCTCTCTTTTGTCTATTCTTGTCTGCATTCTGCCTCACAGATTCCTTAACCCATTCGGCTACCTTAGCCTTTTCTACCAACACGGTAAACTCCCGCTCCTGCTGTGGGCAATTAGCAATCTCAGGTCATCCCTCAATCCGTCCTCGAACCTGACACATTCTTCATGCTCCGTAGCCATGATACCTCGAGCATATCGACTCAACCGTAAGGATTCTGCCACGTACTCCGCTACGGACTTATTCCCCTAAACTAGCCTCAGAAACGCCTCCTCTGTGCATCAATATAGCTAGTCCCTATATACTTCTTTTGATATGCCGCCTTAAATTACTCCCAAGTGAGATCATCCGCTACAGCACCATCCCGAACAGTGAGCCACCACTGGTATGACTCATCGCGGAGAAGCAGCACCACCCATTTCAGTTTCTCCTCAGCAGTCAGGTCTAAATCATCCATAATTCACTCTGTCGTCTCCAACCAATACTCAGTCGTATTGGGCGCCACACCAGATACACCTCGAATACCTCTGCTCCATTGGCTCGGAGTCACTCGGGTACAAATTTTCGAGCTCCCATACCTCCACCTACTCCAGCCACCCTCTCAAGAACTCGTAGCGTCACCTATGATACTGCATCATCCCCCGTCTGATCTTGATATTCAACACCAGCAGCTGGTGGTGGTGGCATCTCATTCTCGGATCCTTGACCAGACCTAACGGGTTCCGATACGGTCATTCTGCCTCTACCATGCCCTCGCACATTACGACCACGTCCCCTAGAACTCATGCATATGATCGCGATTTAATCTGCTTTAAAAAGTTTTATGCATCAGTTTTTGTTCCACTAATTACCCACGAACAAGTTTTATGTAAAGAAGTTTAATGGTAGTTCTTTCGATCATTTTAGGGTTTTTGTTTCAAGTCTTCTACCCTAATTCAGAGAATCACATTCATTTAATAGTATCTACTACACCTCTCACCACTTAACATTTTCAATGCGCTCTAACCTGCGGGTATTTTCGTAATTTGTCCTATAGGGGTATTTTGGTAATTTTTCAAATCAGGGTATCTTGATATTTTACAAAATAGGGGTTTTTGGTATCTTTACAAAATAGGAATATTTTGATAAAAGTTGAGGGTAGTATGGTAATTTTATAAATTGGCGATGTTTTAGTGATTTTACAAACCAGGGGTATTTCGATAATTTTTGTAAACGGGGATATTTTGAAAATATTATTTTTTCAAAATCTAAAATAGTTTTTACAAGTCAAAGGGGTAATTCGGTGATTTTAAAACTAAGGTTTTTATAAAATAGTGTAGCTAGTCTCTTTCGGGTTTTAATTATTGAATTTAGCCTGTGAATAAGTCCTCTTGGTTAGGGTGAACCGTCACTACGCACTAGGTAGGTTTCGAGCAAAGAGGAGGTGAGTCAATAGGACTATTTAAATACCAAGCTACCCCTGAATCCAATCCTAGACATGCGCACAACGGTTGCCACACCCTTAACTCGGCGACTCACTCATAGGTTTGTTTGATTAGACTTTAAATTTTATGTAATTCTGTGTTAGAGTAAGCTAATCTTAGGGTTCAATAGCTCCTAATCTACTAATCTACGATCCCATAATACCGACATACAAATGACACAGTGGTTAGGGGTACTT
The DNA here is from genome assembly GCA_025506655.1 of Gossypium rotundifolium. Lineage (NCBI taxonomy): Eukaryota > Viridiplantae > Streptophyta > Magnoliopsida > Malvales > Malvaceae > Gossypium > Gossypium rotundifolium. Next base: position 84,469,022 of record CP106728.1, read on the forward strand.
ACCTGGTGGACTTCGGGTCGGAGACTCAGGTGCCATGCCGAAAAACCTGCTCATCCTTTAGTAAAACTCAATTTTAAAAAAAGTTTTGGGCCCAAAAGCCCTCAAGGCTGAGTTTTGAACTGGGCTCTGATACCAAATTGAAACACCCCAAACCCGGCATACAAGCCCTGACCAGGTCTGGCATGCTCCTTGAGTAAAACGTAGTTAAATCTCGTTATGTCATCTTGAAAAAAAACTTGGTGGTTTTGAAGAAAATAGATTTGGATTATTCTTAAATTGAAAACTGTGTTGTAATTTAATTCTGTATGAAAACGTTATCTTCATATTTTAGGAATTACAAGTTTAAAGAAATGCCTAATTTTAGAGCTTAACATTAAGTTGAAAATCGTAGGTGTTTAGGTGTCAAAACATTTGAAGTTATTTTATGAAAAAAATCGTTTAACCACTTGTTTAATGTTGATCGTTATCAGAATAAAAATTAAAACGAAACTTAAAATAGTTAAATAGTAATGGCCTTATTACAACAAAACTAAACCCAAAATAAATTCCAAAAAAAAAAAACATAATAAGATAACCCGAAAAAAAAACTGAGCTGAGCATGGTCACCACTAAGTCCCTGTAACACCCCAAACCCGGACAAGACACCACGTCCGAATCTGGTATGTTACGGGAAAACATGTTTGTGAGAGGTTAAATTTTTCGCTAAAAGCCGAGTGGAAACACAGTGTATTTTGGGAGACAATTTGAGTAGACTTGTTTGAAATCAGATGAAGTATTTGAAACCCGGAGATTTTGAAATCCTAACCAGAATGTGTGGTTAAACGAGTTTAAACCATTTAGACCTTAGTAGTTTCTTAGTGTTACTTAAAACCTTATTAGACTTAGGAGTAATACAAGTTTGATTTAAAAAAAAAATCACTCGAATTTGCTTACTATAAAGACATAGTGTGATACCCGATGGTATGGTTTTAAAACATATTATGCTATCATTTTGAAATCATTATCTTCCAAGTTTTAGTAAAATTCATACCAACTTGTTTTGTTAAGGCACATTAAAATCTAATTAAAACATAAATATCACCAAAACATAAATTAAAGGCCTTTTACAAATCCAAAATAAAACCCAAATAAAGTAAATAAGCCAAAGTACCCAAATTCAATAGTCCTTTATTAAAGCATGGCATGTGCACCCGAGTCCATCCGGCTACCCATGTCCGCATTCACGAGTCACCGAAATGTCAAAGGAGAGGGTGAGTCGAGTGACTCAAAGTGTAAATCCCGCTCCCAAGAACAACATGCTAACACACATCATACAAAGCAACATAATTAATGCAACCCGATCCTAACCATCCATATCGCTTTTCTACCCGTGTGGTACCAAACCACCGGTGGTGCAAACCACTGGTGACATATAGTCACAATGTGTTACTAAAACACCGTGTCCCAAAGACACAATATCCGTCAATGTGGTACCAAACCACCGGTGTCCTAAAGACACAATTGTGCTACTAAAGCACCGGTGACCAAGTCACAACCGATGATGGGGCCAACCCATTGTGTGATACCAAATCACTAGCGACGATCCCATATCTCAAAAGTGGGGCCAACCCACGGTGGTGTTAAACCACGGGGACGAGTCGCAATGAGGTGCCAAACCTCCGTGACCCAAAGTCACAAAGTGTGCTACTAAAGCACTGGTGCTCATCAGCACAAAATATCACTGCTCCCTCCACTCGTATCACCCATCAACATACCATACTCATGTAATCATGCATATCATATAATCATGCATATCATGCTATTATGTCTAATCTCATACCCCATGTCACATATATCCACAACCATGGTATCATATAGATCATCAAGAAACACATAATAATAATCTCGACTTACCCGAGTCCGTAATCATACCCATTAGGGTATCACATCAATCATCACTGCTCCATTAATCATCACACGTGTTATCAATTATATTACTAAATGTATGTGTTAGTTTACACACCGACTTAGCTAAGGTATTAATCTCTAAAATTGATTTACGCCCTTGATCACTTCTACAACTCAAATCCTACAATCGCCGTAGAAAGGGTTAACATCAACCCAATACCATTCGGCCAACAACGTAAATAACCCAAGGGGTTGCGTTAAATCCTACCTCTGCGAATGGTTCGGTTTCCAATCAACCCAACCAATAATGCCTCTACCAACCGATCACACCCTAGAAAAGAATAATGATTAATCTCTCCTCATGACTTAACTTAAAGAAAAATTAAACGAAATCGGATACAACACCCCTTCTTACCACCACTTACCCAACGATCGACCAAAGAACTGAGGCTACGCTTGAGTGCTTCGAATCCCGGATGTCCCAAAAAGCATTCGGCCTAACCCAAGAACCTCCTCCAAGGCTTGAAAACGAACTACCAAAAGCAATCCACACCACCCTTAGATTCGCCAAAGAATAAAACAAAAGGGAAGGGAAGATTCGCCAACACAAGGAGGATTCGCTAACGGTTTTGGAAAAGAGATGAAACGAAGAGAGATGAGTGGAGAGGGTCACTTCGGTTTTGATGAAGAGAAAATGGATGATGTAGGCTTTTGGTGAAATATGTTACGGTTAATAAGGGAGAGAAGAAGGTGGTTTTGGTTTACAAGCAACAAGAGAAGAAAGGGTCTCTAGTTTCGCTTTGCACAGAGGAGAAGAAGGAAGAAACAATGTTTACTTTTTCGGCAATAAGGTGCTAGAGGTTTCGCTTAACTAAATTGAAAAAAAAAGGAGGTAGGAGGGCATTCATTAACAATCAAAAGGGAAAAAAAATGATAATGGAGTGCTTGGTTCGGCTAAAACAAAGAGAAGAAGCAAAACAAAACAAAGAAGCAATTTTGGCAACACCCGGGCTTTGCTTTCAAGGATGAATGGCAAAAAGAAGATGTGGTTTCGCTTAGGCTAATTTGCAAGTGAAGAGAATTTTCTTTGCAAGCTTTTGACTAACTAAGAATCAGCTTGTAGACACAAAGAAAAGAAGAAAAAGAAACTTAATTGACCCCTTCCCTAAACCGAAAATACACCCCAAAAGGCCAAGGGAGTTTGGACTTCCCAAGCTCCCCAAACACTCCTCCAAACCGCCAAATCCCCATTTACTCACACACCACTCAATTCAAATGAGCTTACCAAGTCTTCCTCCTACTTTCACTCTCCATCCACCGTTTGAATATGTTGACCAAGTCCATGGTAGAGTTCAAGTTGCCCACAACCTCTTCCTCCATGCCGTCCAAAATGGGAGCCAAAAGGGGTGGGATTCTCACGACTTGAACCCAAGACCTCCCCCTTGCATTTGACGCCACACACATGCTCCAAGTGGCGCATGCTTGCCACTTTGCTAGCTCCTCATTTGTGCTTTAAATTCACTTAATTTATTTATAAGCCCTGCCTCCTTCAAACTCCTATCCCTAAAGCCCAAAAATAAAAACTTATCCACCCACTCAGGCACACTCCTAGTCTACAATTAAGCCCCTAAAACACCGAAATAGCAACACAGCACACTAAACACATGCAATAACATGCAACAACAAAATAGCCCCCTAACCCGGGATATTACAGTCCCTGCCGACCCAGTCCATCTACTGAGTATCACCTGTAAAATGTTAGCCCACGAAGGGTGAGTCAATAAACTCAGTGTGTAACAACCAACATAGACTCCCAAACGATTAAAGCATATTATTTCACAGATAGCAAATTTAGGCAATGATGCAACCCAAACCCACCTAGATATCCAACCTCTACACATCACCCGTACCTGCCAATCACACCGTGGGGATTACTAAATCGACCCTCCATCCGCTACACACCATCGAAGGCAATCACTGTAGTCAACTGCACATCGCCCTTATAATCGTGGCATAGCCACCAGATAATGTGACAGAGTCACTAGATTCATAATATGTGACATAAGTCACCTGATAATGTGGTAAAAACCACCGGAACAGTTCCCCTTTATCATTATCACCCATATGCCCATGCAACATACATATCATACAAATATCATGCAATATACCTCACCCCATGGCCATAACGATATTTCTCATATTTTCGTATCAATGTTCATAAACTTTATTAACTGAGAGTTAGGGGTAACGTACCTGAATGCACTGTACCATTGAATGGTACCCTTAGCCATATTCATTCATTGCCTTATTAACATATACATAACAATATTATTATTAATCGGGAATTTAGGGTGGGTTACACACCTGACAACACTGAGAACGACACTCTCGCTAGCAAGGGTAATAGGATCGACAGAATACTAAAGCTTTCGACTTTTACTTTGGGAATTGATTGAGTACCTACATAACCCTTTTTTGAAAAATCGGCTAAAATAGAATATGTCTTTTGGCTGAATATCACCATCTCTTACCTCGCTTGCTTAAATCCCGAAACTATCGTTTGCCCTTAAAGATGTCAAAATCCCTACATAACTTATGTCAGATTCGGATTATTGCATAAGATCTATAAGAATGGCCCTTGGCCGAATGTTACATTCTGCTTACCTTAGATATCCAAATCCCGAAAGGTCTCCTTCTACTCGTTGACTACAAGGATTCCGAACCCACCTTCATGGTTTTGGTTAAAAGAATAAAAGGAATTAGAGTTTCTGATTTTCGGCTAACCAAAGGAAAAAAAAAAAGAGAAATTGAAATGAGAAACCCTTACCAACTATTAGATCTGATCGAAATAGATCCTGACAGATTCGGCCTAGTGATCAATCTTGAAGAACAAATCGAGATGAAAGAAGAGAAAGGAAGGGTATAAACGTAAAGTGAAGAGGAATTGTGGATAGTAGATTCGGCCAAGATTTCAAAGACTAGAAGGGCTATTCGGTTTTGAAAGTGATGTGTAAGTTTAAGCCTACCAACATGGAAAGAAAAGAGGAGAAGAAAGAGAGGTATGGTTCAGCTTCAGGGAAGAAATAAAAGGGAATGAAATAGTCAAATGCACCAAATGGTCACCTTCAATTTCGACTGAGAAACAAAAGAGAAGAAAAGAATGTAAAAAAAAAAAACACTTAAAGATGCCAAATGAATTTCGGCACGCACTCCCCCTACATGACCGAAACTACCACCCCAAGACCCCTCCACTTGGCCAACTCTTCTTCCCTCATCCAAATCCCTGTTTTCACTCCTACTTAGCCGAATCCTTAAGCTGTTAGACCTAATCTACACTTCATCCATCCAGAGTCCTTGTGCCATCGACCACTGCACCTCCTTGCTAAAAAATAAAAGCTCCAAAACGCTTCCCTTGCTGCTCGAACCTAGGTCCCTTCACACTCCCTGTGGCATCACCTCACAAGGCCCTAAGTGGTGTCCCTTCACACTCATTAAGGCCTAGCTCCCTTAGTTCCCCTTTTTTAGGGTTAAAATCAAATATTTTTCTAAGGCTTCTACCTACATCCCAAGGTTCCTGAAGCCTCCAAAACACATTCAAATCACACACAAGCATGCTACCACATACATTTAAGTGACAATGCATAACCCCTAAATCCGGATATTACATACTCGGCCTCGCACTCTGAACATTATCTTTCTCATCTAACTTTGGTTAATCCCAAATAAATTGATCTCATGATCCAAATTTATAACAAGCTCTATTATTATACTTGCCCCAGCATTCTCCAATATGATGTCTTCCACACTATTTACACTCAGGCTTATTGTTTCTGACACTTCGAACACTCGATTCAATTAGAGTTTGAGTTTTAGAACTAGTATTCTATTTCACTCGATCTTTACTCGAATGTCCAAATGAAACATTTGAGTGATTAGTTGCATCTCTGAACCTCTTTGACAAAGGTTGATATGAATTATTCATCGATCTTTTTCTTTCATCTCTAGCTTTGGAATCTGCTTTCTTCTTTTCTTTACTAAGCTCTTCAGCTTTGCAGGCTCTTTCAACCAATATTACAAATTCATTCAGATCAAGAATTCCAACCAACAGTTTAATGTCTTCATTCAAACCTTCAACGAATCGTTTACACATAGTAGTTTCCATCGAAACGCATTCTCGATCATACTGGCTCAATTTCACAAATTCCCGTTCATATTCAGTAACTAACATACGGCCATGTCTCAGCTCTAGGAACTCTTTACGTATAAACCATTGTCTAATGTATTTCTTTTTTAAATTCATCTTGAAAGAAATCCTAGGTGATTCTTTCTCTCAGAACCATAGATATTAATGTTTTCCACCAATTATGCATTATATCTCTCAACAATGAAACAATACATTTTAAACATTCATCAGGAGTACATGATAATTCATCAAACACTCTCACAGTATTCTCAAGCCAGAATTCAGCTCGTTCTACATCATCATCAACTGTGGTTTGAACTCTTTGGCTCCATACTTTTGAATTTTATCTACAGGAGGTTTATTCAATCGAATCGGGTCTAAAGCTTGTGGCACTACTGGTACTTGTTGGGGTGGAGGTTGTTGAGCAGTCAGATTCATTCAAACGAACTCCGTAAACCACTCACTCATCATTTGGAAGAAGGCTTGCTTTGCCTCTCCCTCGTGACTACTAGCTATCGGCTTAGATTCAGTCAGCTTTGTCCCTTGAGTAGGAGCAGGCGCATTGTTTTCAACATCATCAGCTACTGCTCTATCAGGATTCATTTGCTATATAAAAACACATTCTTAACTATCAGGAATCATCACACTATCATAGGTATATATATAGCATGTATAGCTAGACTCTCACATGCTACGTTAGTCATAGAATCGACTAAACTGCAGCTTTGATACCAATAAAATGTAACATCCCTAACCCGTATCGGTCACAGGAATAGGTTAAGAGGCATTACCGATCAAATCATGGCATTTAATCTTCATTATTCAAACATCATTTAAACATAATCAAACAATATCATTAAGTCCCTTAATAAGGTCTATGAAACCCTAAACACATTAGAATGAGGTCAAGACTAAATTGAGCTCATAAGAAATTTTCCAAAAATTAACATTTTTTAAAGCTATAGAGGTCACACACCCGTGTGGGTAGGCCATGTGCCTTACACGGCCTCAGACACACCCGTGTGTTCAAGCCGTGGCAAAATAGGGCATACATACTGACTTGTCTACATGGTCGAAGACACGCATGTGTGCCTCACCCGTGGTCAACATTGACTTTTTTCACATGACCAGCCACAGGCTCGTGTGTCCAGCCTGTGTGTGAGTCTGACTTGTTTTAATTTGAAAACTTAAGAGACACGGTCGAGCCACACGCATGTGTGCTCAACCGTGTGGGCAAATATAGGCCATTTGCATGGCCAATTTGCCATCCACACTTTGGTCACACCTACAAGTATCAAACCATATACATTCATACCCCAAATGGCATTCAAAACATACCAATATAAGCATCAATTAATTATCAACTATACCATTTATTTCCATACTCAATTTCAACTCAAACATACCTATCCAAAGCATCAATTTCCACATCAAGATCATATATACCATTCATCTTTCACTCCTAACCAAAACTAAACATGTAACATACCATTTCCATTTAACTAACTTATGTCAAAATAATCATTCACATAAAACACACCTACACATAATACTTTTCACTTATCCAAAAACATGTACCAAAACCATTAAACTTTCAAGCCATATCACATGGCAAGGTTTATACATTTCCAAAACATACCATATTCACTAGCCTATACATGCCATATACCAAATATATACAACTTCCAAAAGTACCAAAATAGATAGTTGATAGTGTGATTGAGTCGCTGATGATCCCCGGATCTGAGCTAGCTTTAATGACATTGTAAAATAGAGATAAACTTCACATAGTAAGCTTTAAAGCTTAGTAAGTTCGTCATATAATACATTTAACTTAACAATTCAATTTCAATATACAATTTAAACTTTCTCATGGTACAATTCACAATAATACATAATCCCATTCATAGATTTTACTCACATAAACATCCATTTATCCATATACGATATCATCAACCACATAGGTTCCATACATACCTGTGCCAACACTTAGTTAACGATCACTTCTGCTACTCAAAGCTCAAAACCACATTTCGTTCAATCTTCATCAATCATTCGATTTAATTGCACACTTAGTGCCAATTTCTTAGCCGAAGCTTTAATATCATCGCACACTTAGTGCCTTTACATTAAACCAAATTTAACTCGGTATCGCACACCCAATGCCAATCAATATAGTCGATGCTTTCTTTATTTTGCACACACAGTGCCATTCACCACTGTATCAATTCTATTCACGCACACTTAGTGCCACTTCTCTCAAATTCACATATAACATTACTAATTCATCAACCACATATTCATTCATTTCATAACTCATAAAAATGATTTAAACAATTTGTATTATACAGGAACTTACCTCAGACGTCGAAGTTACGAAACAAGTCAATCAATCGAGTATTTTGTTCTTCCCTCGCTCTAAGTCTGAATTTCTCTTTTCTTGATCTATACATATTAAAATTTAACTCATTCAATCACCAAATCATTCATTTTTGTCCAAACACACATATTTAGGGAATTTTACAAAATATCCCTCACATTTTTGCATTTTGACATTTAAGTCCCTATTTCAGAAAATCACAAAATACACACAATTTCAACATACCATGCTTAAGCAGAATTTTCCTCATGTGCATACAAGTCCACATATTTTATTTATTTCACACTTTAGTCCTTCAATTTTTCATTTTCTCAATTTAGCCTAAATCACTCAAATTCATCAAAAATCCAAAGACAAAATATGTTAATATTTCACATATCTTTCATATTTCATCATCAACCATCATAAAGCTCAAGCATTCATCAATGTCATTTCTCAAAATCATTATCAAATTCTAAAATTAAAGCATGGGCTTGATAGTATGAAGAAACGATCACAAAAACATAAAAATTATAAAAAAAGAGCTCAAAATATACCTTGATTGAGCTATGCAAGTGCCGAAACCCTTAAACTCTTTTTCTTTCTTTTTTCTTAGCAATTTCGGCAAGATGAACATAAAATGTCACTAATTTTATGCTTTGTTTTATTTAATATTAACTTTATACATAGTTTACCATTTTACCCTTAGTTATTAAACCATTTAATCAACAATTTTATGCCTATTTATGTCCATCCAATCTATTAATGGCTTAATAACAACATAAGGACTCCTCATTTAAAAAGCCATGCCAAATAAGCACTTTAAAAATCAGCCCACAGCTTTTGCATTTTATGCGGTTAAGTCATTTTTCCATAATTCAGCACACAAACGATAAAATTTTCACATAGACTCAATCACAAACTGTAAACACAAAATAATATTAAAATATTTTTCTGACCTCAGATTTGTGGTCTCAAAACCACTATTCCAACTAGGGTCTAAATCGGGCTGTTACACCATGTCCAGTCACCATAATTTCATTGGTTTATTTACTTAATAAGGACCTCTACTTTAGTGTTCCATAGCTATTTAACACATTTATCTTGTAGAACAAAACTTTTGCACTTTATGCGATTTAGTCCTTTTTTGAAATTAAGCAAGTAATAACTAAAATTAATTCACCAAAATTTTCATGCACTCATATAATCATGCTATAACACATAAAATAATATTCAAAATAATTTCTCCAGCCTCGGATTAATGGTTTCAAAACTACTGTTCTGACTAGCCCCAAAATCGAGCTGTTACAGTAACTAGTGACATGTCACTCGCATCCTACGAATTCATACGGTTCAAATGGGCTCGATAACAAATAGATTATATCAATAAGGCATTCATATTTCAAGTATGTTAATTACTCAATTATAAACATTCATTTCAATAATTACAAGTATTTAAAAGTTCAATTCGAATTATACGAACTTACCTCGTATCGCTCGGATAACAACTAACAGCTATTCATCAATCTTTCCTTTTCCCCGATCTAAACTCAATCTTGGCTTATCTTGATCTATATATCAAATTCAATACATTCAGTATTCAATCTATTCAATTTAGCCCATAATCATATTTTGGAAAATCTACACATTTGCCCCTATACTTTTCAAGTTTATATAATTTAGTCCTTAACACATAAAATTGCAAATTCATGCAATTTAGAACCAACCCATGTCTAGCCAAATCTACTATATACTACTAGCAGCCCATATTTTCAATTTATTCTCACTTTTACACACATAATTTTACAATTTCTCAATTTAATCCTTTTTTGACATTTTCATCAAAAATCACTTTACAAAACTAGTTTAACTATCGATTTACCATCATAATATATCATCAACTATCAAATTACTCAAACATTCAACAATGGAAATATGAAATATCTTCAAAAATTACAAAATCTAGGGTACGTGCTAGCTAGAATACAAAGCAAGATCACAAAAACATAGAAATCATTAAAAATCGAGCAAAAATGGACTTACTATTTAGCTTCAATGTGACCGAACCTTCAAAGTTCGTCCATGGCTTTTGTTAGCCCTAAAATTTTGGCTATCAAGATGATAATGAAGCCAAAATTGTTGTGTTTTATTTTATTAACCTTATTTACCAATTTACTAAATTAACCTTTAAAATTATTAAAAACTATACCAATTGCCATGATATCATCATCCACTAACCAAAAATGGTCTATTTATCACTTAAGAACATTTACTTTAATTTTATATAGTTATTTGGCACTTTTAGGTAATAGAATACAAGTTTTATGCTTTACGCAATTTAGTCCTTTTTATCGAATTAAACATTCAAATAGTAAAATTTCTTTACGAAACTTTCATATAGTAATTCTATCATGCTGTAAACCTTATTAAAATGATAAAATAAATATTTTCACATTAGATTTGTGGTCCGAAACCACTATTCCGATTTGACTAAAAAATGGGCTGTTACACACAATGTTGCCATGTTGTCTGTATTAGGGGATTTTAAAGTTTTCAAGCGAAGACATTCGTCCAAATTTTCTTCCTTATATAGACAAACAGGTAGCTTTGAAGAAATACAATTTTTTGGTTGAATTTCACAATGATGATGACATATTGAGGTGTCATCAATTTGTATACAATGAAAACGAATGGTTGCTCGCGCTAGAACATTCTGAAAAGCAGTAACGTATTTTAACTGAAAGAAGGTGGAGTGTAAACGTAGGTCTTCACGCAGGGTAGGAGTGCGGCTAGGTGGTTTACTTATATTAAAAGAAATCTTTCAATTTAGGCAAGGGAAATTGAGGAAAGGAGGTGCTAAAGCATCTACACGAAATACGTGAGTAATTGAATTTCATTACGAATTTCAATGGTCATGTAATTTTTTTACCCAATTTAGATACATTGAATAGCAAAATGAAAGATGATATTGACAATCTAAAAGTTTTGATGGACTTCATTATCAACTATCTGTTCAGATCTATTATTCGATATTATAATCAATGCAAATTGCCTGCTAAACTAGAAGCTTTTCTTGTCTATCTCGATTCTAAATTTTTGTAAGTTTATTGCATCTTTCATATCTCTATTTTAATTTCCACATAGAGAAGAACAAGGTGAATTATAATTTTTTACTTAATGCCCCATTTGTTTGGGTGGCATTTATAACTATCACTTCCTTATAAATTGGGATTATCTCATAAAGAGAAATGTGTTTGATGTGAAAACATACCATAAAAATTCAGCAGATTTTAAAAACTTGTGCGACATATGTGCAATAATCAATTATTTTATTTTAATTCATATTTTTAAAATCTAATAATTGAGTTTGAAAGTTTGTGCAACATATGTTCAATTATATTAGTTTATATATACACAATAACACAAACACCATATATTTTTTGAAACACCCCAAACCCGACCCACAAGCCCTGACCGGATCTAGCATGCTTCTAAGAAAACCATTCGAATCTTATCTGTTACTTTGCTAAAAATTTTTCGTGTTTTTGAAAATGGTTGATTTGGGTTGGGCTCAAATTTTAAAACCCGTGTCGATTAGGTGTTAAAAACAATTTTGTTATTTATACTTAAGAAAAATTTACTTTTAACTTTGAATTATCAAAATCGTGTCAGATAATTAAATTTTGCATGCATAAACAGTTCATACTATAGGCTTATTACATCAAAATAAAACCCAAAATAAAATTTAAGGTACTTAAATAACATAAAGTGTCCAACTAATAAAATTCGTGCTGGGCATGGTCACCACTAAGCTCCTGCCCACCCGGTCCATCACTGATCATCACCTGAAAAATATTCCCACAAGGGGTGAGTCAAACAGACTCAATGTGTACAATCAACACTAAGTCTCAAAAGTTATGACATATCAAATCATACATATTCATATAGCATAAAATGATGCAATCCCGAACCCAAGCCTATATATCCATCCACTACACATCACCCGTACCATCCGTCACACCGTGGGGACTACTAAGTTAACCCTCCATCCGCTACACACCATCGAAGGCAGTCGCTGCAGTCGACATGCTCATCGCCCTTATAATTTCGTGACATAAGTCACCACATTCATATATTGTGACATAAGTCACCACATTCATATATTGTGACATAAGTCACCACATTCAGATATTGTGACATAAGTCACCACATTCAGATATTGGGGTATTAAACCACCAATTCACTTCCCCTTTACATATCACCCATATGCCCATGTCATACAAAACATGCAAACATGCTTTATTTCTTGTTCTTATCACTATTAACACATGTGCCATAATAGATCATAACCTACTCATAGTAGGAGTGGGAAAACGTACCTGAGAACTTCGTAGCATCGCATGGTAACTTAGCCATATTTTTCACATTTTTCTTATTACATGCATTAAATTAAAGTCGTAATCTATTAAGGTTTAGTGTGGGATACACACCTACTATATTTATTGCCTTATTGAAAATCCCAAAAACCCGATTTAACGCCTTAGATCTTAGTTTCTATATTCGGCAATTATTGGACATATTAGCAAAACCTATTCGGTAATTAATTAAATCCCGAAGGACTATTGAAACCAAAACTTACCTTGTGGCCGATTGGATTAAAGATCAAATCCCGAAACTTTGCTATGTTCCTTCTTGTAATCGGTCAAGCACTAGATCACTTCACAAGTTAGTTTTCGGCTTTTAACCGAAGTAAAAAATAAATTTAAGTTCCTAAATAGGCCTTGGCCGATTGTACATTAGGGCTTACCTTGCGATTTGAAATCCCCAAATCCTTGTATACCACTGTCGACTGCCCCTAAATGTCCATAGTTAAATTCGATCAATCACTAAAACCAAAATATGGCCTTAGGCCGAAAGTCACACTTCCTTACCTTGTTAACTAAATCCCGAAATCAATCCTTGCTCCAAGTGATGTCAAAATACCTATAGGGTATATGTGTTAGATCCAATTCCAACCTTAAACATAATAGATGGCCTTTGGCCTAATCTTAAACCTTACTTACCTTAGATCTGAAATCCCAAATAGTTTCCTCCCTTGTAGGAGCCTATAGTAGAATCCCAAAATTCCTAAAAGGACCGATTTCATGGTTGATTAAATGCCAAATTTTGGCTTTTGTTCCTCACAAGTCGACAGAGAATAAATAAGGAGGAATAATAGAGATTTCAGCCATAGCAGACTTACTATCCAAACTAATTTGAGAAAGGATCACAAGAGATCTCTAACTTGGTTGCTATTCGGCCAAGACTGAGAAGAGATGAGGTGGAAGAATTTCGGCAATGGCTTAAGAGAATAATGAAGATTCGGCTTCAATGGAAAAAGGAAAGTAATATTGTGAGTCAGCCTTTTACAAATGTGGAGAAGGAGAGTATGAAGGTTAGGAGTTTCGACTATGATGAATATAGGAAGAAGATTTCGGCTAGGAAAGAAAACTATGAGAAAAGGAGAAGAAGGAATTTCGGCTAGAGAAGGAGATGAGAAAGAAAAGTAGAATAAAAAGATGGACACTCTTGCTAAGAATTTCAGCTAGCATTCAAACACTAGCCTTTCCTTGCTTTTCTACTATTTTATCTCTTCTTCCTCCATTCAAAATAAATAAAGAAATAAATCTACATTTATCTCCTTAGCTTTAGCTGAATTTTTAAAAGAATCCAAGCCTATCCAAAGCTCCTTCCTCAGTCTCCCTATGCTGTCCACCTCTACTCCTTATTGTCGCAAAAATAAAAGCTTCATTTAGCTCCCTATGCGACTCGAACCTTGGCCCATTACTCCTGCTGGTGGCGTTATTCCCAGAGGCCTTAAGTGGCACCTCCAAGCCACTTTTCCAAGCCCTATTGTGTGTCATGTTTCATCTCCATTTTCTCTTAAGTCCTAACAGGCTAAATTCCCTCTTTTGGACTTAAAATACGATATTTTCTAAATCATTCTCCTATATCCTAGGGTTATAAAAACATATTCATACACACAAAGGCATGCTTTCACATTCAATTAAACAATTATGCATAAGCCATAATCTAGGATATTACAGTTCTACCCCCTTAAAATAATTTTGACCTCAAAATTACCTGGCTAAAATAGGTGGGGGTATTACTGTCGCATTGCTTCTTCCGGCTCCCACGAAGATTCCTCCGATCCATGGTTTCACCACAACACCTTGACCAAAGGGACCGACTTCTTTCGAAGCATCTTCACATCTCGTTCCAGAATCTGAATTGGCTCTTCCTCATTAGACAGGTCTGGTCTCAACTCCATCTCTTCAACCGAAACTATATGAGATGGATCCGATCGATATCGACGTAGCATGGAGACATGAAATACGTCGTGCATCTGCTTCAATTCTGGTGGCAACTCCAACTAGTACGCCACTGGTCCAACTCGCTTCATTACTCGATAAGGCCCTATAAACCTTGGACTTAGCTTCCCTTTTCGACCAAATCTCATCACCTTCTTCCAAGGCAAAACTTTAAGGAACACTTGATCTCCCACATCAAACTCTATTTCCTTTCGTTTGAGATTTGCGTACGACTTCTGTCTATCAGATGCCTCCTTTAATCGAGCTCAAATTACACTAACCTTCTTCTCAGATTCTGCCACAATTTTTGGCCCCAAAATCTGATGTTCTCCCAATTCTGTCCAACATGTAGGAGTCTGACACTTTCGACCATACAATGCCTCATACGGTGCCATTTTAATACTGGCCTGATAGCTGTTGTTGTATGCAAATTCTGCTAGAGGCAAATATTCTTCCCAACTTCCACTAAAGTCTATCACACAGCCTCTTAGCATATCCTCTAACACTTGGATCACCCGTTCAGACTGACCATCCGACTGTGGATGGAAAGCCATAGTGAAATCCAATCTAGTGCCTAAAGCCTGATGTAGAGCTTTCCAAAACTGAGACGTGAACCCGGGTCCCTATCCGAGATAATTGACATCGGTACTCCATGCAACCTTACAATCTCCGCCACATATAACCTTGCTAACTTTTGTAGGGAGT
This sequence comes from Gossypium rotundifolium, assembly GCA_025506655.1. NCBI lineage: Eukaryota > Viridiplantae > Streptophyta > Magnoliopsida > Malvales > Malvaceae > Gossypium > Gossypium rotundifolium. The sequence goes on from CP106728.1 coordinate 84,484,506, forward strand.
AGTCAACCCGCACTAGAATAAAATGCGCGAACTTTGTCAGCCGATCACTATCACCCATACCGAGTCCTTCTTAGCAAGCGTAAGGGGAAGCCCACTAACGAAGTCCATGGTAATTCTCTCCCACTTCCACTGTGGAATTTGTATTGGCTGAAGCAATCCTGACGGAACCTGGTGTTCAGCCTTGACTTGCTGACACGTCAAGCATTTCCCTAGAAATTCGGTAACTTTCCTTTTAAGAACAGGCCACCAAAATTATTCCCTTAGATCTCTGTACATTTTACTACCTCCGGGATGCATAGCATAAGGGCTACTATACGATTCTCGAAGAATTCTCTGCCTAAGTTCTTCATCCTTCAGCATACAGACCTTACCCTTGAAGCACAATACTCCCTCGTCATTAACACCATAATTTTCCAACTCCCCATTCTGTACTTGTCTCAGCTTAGACTCAGATCCTCATCCACCAACTATCCCTTTTTCACCTCATTCAGCCATGTCGGCTTAACTTGTAACTCTGCCAGCAGACTTCCATCATCATACAAGCTTAGATGTGCAAACATCGCCCTCAGATATGACACAACCTTTCTGATTAGGGCATCCGCTACCACATTTGCCTTGCCCGGGTGGTACTCTATAGAGCAATCATAGTCCTTTAATAGTTCCACCCACCTTCGCTGTCTCAGATTCAGCTCTTTCTGAGTCAGCAGGTACTTAAGGCTCTTGTGGTCTGTGTAGATCACCGACTTTTCTCCATAAAGATAATGCCTCCATACCTTAAGGGCAAAGACCACTGCTGCCAATTCCAAGTCGTGCATCGGGTAGTTAACCTCATGAGGCCTTAATTGCCGAGATGCATAAGCAACTACCTTCCCATCTTGCATTAGAACACCTCTCAATCCTGTATGAGAAGTGTCATAATACACCACGAAGTCCTTTCCTACCTCCGGCTGAATTAAGACTGGAGCTTCAGTCAAGACCTTCTTAAGCTTCTCAATGCTCTCCTATTGCTTATCAGTCCATATGAGAGGCACTTCCTTCCTTAATAACTTTTTCAGAGGCGTGGCCATCGACGAGAACCCTTTCACGAACCTTCGGTAATAACCTGCTAATCCTAAGAAACTCTAAACTTCTGCCACTGACTTAGGTGGTTTCCAATCCAACACTGCCTCTATCTTCTGAGGATCCACCCTTTTCCTTCAGCAGATACCACATGTCCTAGAAACGTCACCTCTTTAAGCCAAAATTCACACTTGCTGAATTTGGCGTAGAGCTTCTTCTTCCTCAACACTTACAATACAACTCGGAGGTGCTCATCATGTTCTTCCTCAGACTTCGAGTACACCAAGATATCGTCTATGAACACAACAACAAACCGGTCCAGATATGGTTAGAAAATTTAGTTTATCATGTCCATAAACACGGCTAGGGCATTTGTCAAACCGAACGGCATTACTACGAACTCAAAATGCCCATACCTTGTCCAAAAAGTCATCTTATGGATATCCACTTCCTTCACCTTAAGCTGATGATATCCGGACCTCAAGTCTATCTTCAAAAATACTGCGGCCCCTTTAAGCTGATCGAACAAGTCATCTATTCTTGGCAATGGATACTTATTCTTGATGGTCAGTTTGTTCAACTGACGATAATCTATGCACATGCGCATAGTTTCGTCCTTCTTCTTCACGAACAGGACTGGTGCTCTCCATGGAGACATACTGGGTCAAATAAACCCACGGTCCTAGTAATTCTTAGATTTGAGCCTTGAGCTCAACCAACTCCTTTGGTGCCATTCATGACGGGCAATTGACACGAGGGCGCATGCTGCAAAGAAGTCAATTCCAAACTCCACCTCCCTGTCCGGGGGTATTCTGGGTAATTCCTCCGAAAAGACATCCACAAACTCCCTTATAGTTCAAACTCCACTAACTCCCCCTTCGTTTGTATCCAAAGCACAAATGAAGGCCAAAAATGCCTTACACCCCTTCCGAACCATCTTATCAGCCTTTAAAGTAGAAACTACATTAGATAGGTAGTTTATTCTTTCTCCTATCATAACTACTTCCTCATCCTTAGGGGTCCTTAATTTCATTCTTTTCGCTGCACAATCCAATACAGCCCGATGCTCCACTAGCCAATCCATGCCAAGTATAAGATCGAATTCATCGAAGGGTAATTCCATTAAGTCAGCAAGAAATACCGCTTCTTAAAGTTCTAAAGGTACTCTTCGAAACATCTTATTCACCACTACAGTTTGACCTAGTGGGCTTACTACAGTCATCTCCTTACTAGATAGTTCAGAGGCTATCCCTAGAGTCTCAACTACTCTACATGCAACATAAGAATGGGTCGAGCCCACATCAATTAAAGCAAAAAAAGGCTTACCATAAATAAGGAATGTACCGGTTATAACGTCCGGTGCGTCTTTATCCTCTCTCCGGTGAACCGCATAAACCAAACCCGACTGTCTTGCCTCTGTATTACTAACACCTTTGCCCGGTGTTCCCCATCCTCAACCAGCACCATTACCTCTGCCAGCCGCACCACGACCTCGCGGTGGCTACTGTCCTCCTCTTCTCGCCTGGTTAGATCTTTGATTCACTGGTCGAGCCCCTTCGGTTCTTATGGGGCAATCCTTAATCATGTGGTCCTTTGACCCACACTTGAAACATCCCCCTGTCTTCTTCCAGCATTAGCCTATGTACTTTTTCCCACATTGATCACAAGTACGATATTGCCCTCCAGTAGCAGCTTGCTGACCTCGTGGCCCATCTACTCTAAGCCTCTTTTGCTCATTCTAGCCAGGCTTGATGATCCAAAGCCTCTCTTCTGCCTATTTTAATCAGAGTTCTGCCTTATGGAATCCTTGATACCCTTGGCTACCTTAGCCTTTTCCACCAACACAGCAAACTCCAGCTCCTGTTGCGGGGCTATCAATAACCTCAGGTCATCCCTTAGTCTGTCTTCAAACCGAACACACCATTCATGCTCATTAGCCACTATTTCTCGAGCGTAACGGCTCAGCCTTAAGAATTCAACTTCGTACTCAGCTACGGACTTGTTCCCTTGAACCAGCCCTAGAAATGCCTTCCTCTGAGCATCGATATAATGAGTACCAACATACTTCTTCTGGTATGCCGCCTTGGCATACTCCCAAGTGAGTTCCTCAGCTGTAGCACCATCCCGCACCGTGAGCCACCATTGATATGACTCATCGCGAAGAAGTGACACGAACCCTTTCAACTTTTCCTTGTTAGTTAAGTCGAGCTCATCCATAATCCGCTCAGTCACCTCCAAACGGTATTCAGCGGTACTAGGTGCCACACCAGATATACCAAGAAACACTTCAGCTCCATTGGCTCGGAGTCATTCAGGTACCGACTTTCTAGCTCCCATGCCTCCACCTACTCCAACCACCCTTTCCAAAACCCGCGAGATCGCTGTGACATCGCATCATCCCGTCGATCCCGATATTCCACATCAGCGGCTGGTGGTGGTGGCATTTCATTCTCAGATCCTTGACCTGATCTAATGGGTTCAGACACGGTCATTCAGCCTCTTCCACGGCCACGCACGTTACGACGATGTCCCCTTGAATTCATACTTCCGCTTAGCGTTTATCTAGTTAAAGAATTTTATGTATTAGTTTTGTTCCACTGATTTAACACAAATAGTTTTATGTTAAATAGTTCTAAGAAGTAGTTCTTTCGATTCATACACATACAGTCTCACATCATTCATTTAGTCACACAAATGAACTTGCGTCCATTACAGAGAAATGTTGTAATTGTCGTTGTTTGTTGTTTTCCACTACCCAAGGGTATTTTTATAATTTTGTCCTACAAGGGTATTTTGGTAATTTTTTTTCAAATTAGGGTATTTGAAAATGTTGCAAAATAGAGATTTTTGGTGTTTTTACAAAATTGAAATACTTGGTAGGGAATTTCAAGGGTAAAATGGTAATTTTATAAATTGAGGGTATTTTCGTAATTTTTCAAACCAGGGTCATTTCGGTAATTTTTCACAAAATATGGTTCCTGATGACTTTTCAAAACAAGGGTATTTTTTAAAGGTTTCTAATTTGAGGGCACTTCAGTAATTTTCCTTATTGAGGGTATTTTGGCCATTTGTTCAGGTTAGGGGTAATTTGGTTATTTTGCAAATTAGGGGTAATTTCGTAAATTCCAAATCAGGATGTCTTGATATTTTGTAAAGTTTTTGGATATTTGTGCAAAATCAAAAATTATTGTTGAAATCGGGGGTAGTATGGTAATTTTGGGAAATCAAGGGCATTATAGTAAATTTTTTTCCAGCCAGGGGTATTTGGGTAATTTTAGTAAATCGAGAATATTTTGGAAAATTTTTCAAAATAGTTTTCCTACACCTTAAAGGGATAATTTGGTGATTTTAAGACTAGGGTTTTTATAAAAATATGGCTAGTCCCTTTCGGGTTTTAGTTATTGGGTTTAGCCTGTGTTTGAGTCCAATTGGTTAGGGTAAACCATTACTACGCACTGTAGGATTCAAGTGGGTAGGAGGTGAGTCACTAGGATGCTTAAATACCAAGCTCCCACTGAAACCAATCCTAGACATGCACTGTGGTTGCCACACCCTAGCTCTACGACTTAGACATGTGTTTGTTTAATTGTACATTAAAGTTTTATGTAATTGTTGGGGTAAACTAGTCCTATGGTTCAAGTACTTATCATACTAATCTACATTCCATTTCTACCCTACTACAATTCATATGATAATCCACACAATAGATAGGGGTACTTACTTGGTGGACTTGGTAGGAGACTCAGGTGTCATGCCAGAAAAACCTGCTTATTTCACAAAATTTTTCACAAAATACTTTTGGGCTTACTTTTGAAAACATTTTGGGCCTTAAACCCAAGGCTGAGAGTTCAAAAATTTGGCTCTGATACCAAGCTGAAACACCCCAAACTTGGCCCACAAGCCCTAACCAGATCTGGAATGCTTCTAAGAAAACCATTCGAATCTTATCTGTTACTTTGCTAAAAATTTTTCATATTTTTGAAAATGGTTGATTCTTGGGCTCGAATTTTAAAACCCGTGTCAATTAGGTGTTAAAAACAATTTGTTATTTATACTTAAGAAAAATTTACTTTTAACTTTGAATTATCAAAATCGTGTCATACTTAGATAATTAAATTTTGCATGCATAAACAGTTCATACTATAGGCTTATTACATCAAAATAAAACCCAAAATAAAATTTAAGGTACTTAAATAACATAAAGTGTCTAACTAATAAAATTAAATCTTTGGGCATGGTCACCACTAAGCTCCCCGCCCTTACCCGGTCCATCACCGATCATCACCGAAAAATATTCCCACAAGGGTGAGTCAAGCAGACTCAATGTGTACAATCAACACTAAGTCTCAATAGTTATGACATATCAAATCATATATATTCATATAGCATAAAATGATGCAATCCCGAACCCAAGCCTATATATCCATCCGCTACACATCACCGTCTCGATCAGTCACACCGTGGGACTACTAAGTCAACCCCCATCGCTACACACCATCGAAGGCGTCATTGCAATCGGCGTGCTCATCGCCTCTTATAATTTCGTGACATAAGTCACCACATTCATATATTGTGACATAAGTCACCACATTCATATATTGTGACATAAGTCACCATATTCAGATATTGTGACATAAGTCACCACATTCATATATTGGGGTATTAAACCACCAATTCACTTCCCCTTTACATATCACCCATATGCCCATGTCATACAAAACATGCAAACATGCTTTATTTCTCGTTCTTATCACTATTAACACATGTGCCATAATAGATCATAACCTACTCATAGTAGGAGTGGGAAAACGTACCTGAGAACTTCATACCATCGCATGGTAACTTAGCCATATTTTTCACATTTTTCTTATTACATGCATTAAATTAAAGCCGTAATCTATTAAGGTTTAGTGTGGGGTACACACCTGATATATTTATTGCTTTATTGAAAATCCCGAAAACACGATTTAACGCCTTAGATCTTAGTTCCTATATTCGGCCATTATTGGACATATTAGCAAAACCAATTTGGCTAATTAATTAAATCCCGAAGGACTATTGAACCAAAACTTACCTTGTGGTCGATTGGATTAAAGATCAAATCCCAAAACTTTGCTATGTTCCTTCTTGTAATCAGTCAAGCACTAGATCACTTCACAGGTTAGTTTTCGGCTTTTAACCGAAGTAAGAAATAAATTTAAGTTCCTAAATAGGCCTTGGCCGATTGTACATTAGGGCTTACCTTGCGATTTGAAATCCCGAAATCCTTGTATGCCACTGTCGACTGCCCCTAAATGTCCATAGTTAAATTCGGTCAATCACTAAAACCAAAATATGGCCTTAGTAGAAAGTCACACTTCCTTACCACGTTAACTAAATCCAAATCAATCCTTGCTCCAAGTGATGTCAAAATACCTATAGGGTATATGTGTTAGATCCAATTCCAACCTTAAACATAATAGATGGCCTTTGGCCTAATCTTAAACCTTACTTACCTTAGATCTGAAATCCCGAATAGTTTCCTCCCTTGTAGGAGCCTATAGTAGAATCCCGAAATTCCTAAAAGGACTGATTTCATGGTTGATTAAATGCTGAATTTTGGCTTTTGTTCCTCACAAGTCGACAGAGAATAAATAAGGAGGAATAATAGAGATTTCAGCTATAGCAGACTTACCTATCCAAATCGATTTGAGAAAGGATCACAAGAGATCTCTAACTTGGTTACTATTCGGCCAAGACTGAGAAGAGATGAGGTGGAAGAATTTCGGCAATGGCTTAGGAGAATAATGAAGATTCAACTTCAATGGAAAAAGGAAAATAATATTGTGAGTCGACCTTTTACAAATGTGGAGAAGGAGAGTATGAAGCTTAGGAGTTTCGGCTATGATGAATATAGGAAGAAGATTTCGGCTAGGAAAGAAAACTATGAGAAAAGGAGAAGAAGGAATTTCAGCTAGAGAAGGAGATGAGAAAGAAAAGTAGAATAAAAAGATGGACACTCTTGCTAAGAATTTTGGCTAGCATTCAAACACTAGCCTTTCCTTGCTTTTCTACTATTTTATCTCTTCTTCCTCCATTCAAAATAAATAAAGAAATAAATCTACATTTATCTCCTTAGCTTTAGCCGAATTTTAAAAGAATCCAAGCCTATCTAAAGCTCCTTCCTCGGTCTCCTCTGTAGTCCACCTCTACTCCTTATTGCCGCAAAATAAAAGCTTGATTAGCTTCCTATCGACTCGAACCTTGGCCCATTACTCCTTTGGTGGCGTCATTCCCAGAGGCCTTAAGTGGCACCTCCAAAGCACTTTTCCAAGCCCTATTGTGTTTCATGTTTCACCTCCATTTTCTCTAAAGGCCTATCAGGCTTAATTCCCACTTTTGGACTTAAAATATGATATTTTCTAAATCATTCTCCTATATTCTAGGGTTATAAAAACACATTCATACACACAAAGGCATGCTTTCACATTCAATTAAACAATTATGCATAAGCCATAATCCAGGATATTACATTTTCCATTTTGAAGAGTAAAAGTAAGAATTTATAAGCATATTGCATTTTTCTGTTTGAAGTATCTAAATTAGGTAAATTTTTTACCCAACCATTGGAATACGTAATGAAAAACACTTACTCGAGTATTCTTTGTAGATGCTTTTATATCTCCTTTCATCAATTTTTTGAACCCAAATACGAGCAACAATTTGAAATATCTTTAAAAAACCTCTTCTAATATAAGTAAACCACCTAACCTCACTCCTATGTAACACCCCAAACCCAGCCTAGACGTTTTGGCCGAATCTGGCATGTCACATTGAAGTGTTTTTCGAAAACCATGTTTTCATTGAAAACCCTTCTTAATTAAAAGCCTGAGTAAAACCAAATTATGCTAGTTTATTATTATTTATTTAAAAACATTGTATATATAAAAATTATTAAGTTTATTCCCAAAATTTCTTTTCAGTTGCGGAAGCTAAGTTTAAAAGTAACCGATTTACAAAAATGTGATGTTTAAAGATTAAATTGAGAAAGCTTAGTGTTTTGAAAACAATTATTGTTTTGGAAAATCGAGATCTACTTTTCACAGGTAAGGAACATAATAACTAAAAGTCCCAAATTAAAAACTAGAAATTAAAAGAGGCCTTATTACAACTCAATAAGAAAGCGGTTTTAGTAAGGTAAAATAAAAACTAAAATTTAAAGCTGCTCGTAGTTTGGCTACTTCCAAGTCCTCTCGTACGTCGAGCCGCTTACTGAGGATTACCTGAAAAATTAAAAAGAGGGGGTGAGTTTATGAAAAATCAGTGTGTACAACCTTCATCGGTAAAAGCATGCATCACAATAATCCGGGCCTAAGCCCATTACAATAATCAATATAGGCCTAAGCCCAACACAATTACGATGGAAATTGGGCCTTAGGCCATATCAAATGTCACATATCACATCTATCTGGGCCTAAGCCCATCTCAATATCAAAATTAGTATATGCAATGCATAATCGAAACCAACCCTGCACTCCGTCTCCTATCCAACCCTGCACTCCTATGGGGATTCAATCGACCCACCCATCCCTACACTCCTTATACAGCACCGGTTGCGGCACTAACCAATATTGCAGCAGAGCTACCAATCACATAATCGGCTTAAAGCCATCGATGGATCCACAGTCGTCAAGCAACCATGAGACCCTAACAAATCATATACTTTCTCCAAATCAATAATCTTATCCCCCATGCAGCATAATATCACATAAATGCAAACATACCATAGATAGCATACAATAACAATCATATAACATGCAGGGCATTTTAGTCATTTTGCCTTCAGGGGCATAACGGTCATTTTACCCTATGGAGGTATTACAGTCATTTTACCCTATAGGGGTATTTCAGTCATTTACCCTATGAGGGTATTTCAATCATTTACCCCATAGGGGTATTTGATCATTTACCCCACAGGGTTATTTCAGTCATTTAACAACCTTGCCGAAGGTCTACAGTCGCTCCGAGCGACACGGATAACATACATAGTCCAAATGGTGCAAATGGGCCCAAGGCCAAATATTTGGCCCAAGTCGGCCTACACTCTCGTGTGGCCTATTCAGCCCTATTTCAATCACAACTATGTGAACGATACAGCCCAGTTCAATTTCTGCCACTTTTCGTAAATTTAATCTGTGTGGGGCCCACGAGCCCATTGGGCCCACATGGCCCATTTCGACCCATTAGACCCAAACACGGTCCAAAACCATGAGACCTCTCATGGTGGCCTCCGTCATTGTATCGAATTTCCCACACGAGCGTTCGTGCACTCGTATGGTAACTGTTGCCGTATTTTCAGTATTTCGGCATTTACCGATCTACAGTTGGAATGGTGTGTGTACACACCTTGTTGGAGATAAACGCAGTAGCCCACGAGCGTAGAACCTATATTCGATTAAGGTATTCGGTTATCCATTCCATTAATAAGATTTAACAAGCCTACAGAAGCCGAACCCAAGACTAATACTTACCTTAATTGAATCGGCTTATACTTCCTAAGCCATTTGATTATGAACCGATCTCACCTCCTTGTGGTTTATCTATACCACAACCATTATTAAGCATCAATATCCAACAACCAAGGTTAAAAAAATACTAACCTTAGTTAAACACGCAGCCAATAAGAGAACTAGCATTCGGTCAAAACACTTACCCCTAACAACTGGCTAATAGATTGCACCCAGACAACCCTCGAGAGAAGAACAAATTTGGCACTTCAGAGGCTTTGAAGACGCGGATTAAAGCAAATGGGGAGGAAGAGAATCAGTCAAGTACAACAATCAAATGTCGACCAAAATAGAAAGGAAGAAGAAGAGATAACTAATATTCGGCCTAACTCTAGGTTAAGAAAGAATAATCAAGGTTGACAGAAAAAAGTTGTAGAAAAAGAAGTAGAGAGAAGGGGATGATAAACCGCAATATGTTCATATTTTAATCCCATATTTAGCATACTTTTGGATGGTTTATTCCCTTAATTGTGGAATTTGGTGCTCCTAATCCTTTAATTTCATGTTTTATACTTAGGAGAGCATCGGAGGATGAAAAGAATGAGAAACGGGCCAAAGTACGAAATCAACATGGCCTGGGCCCGAGGCAGACGGTCGTGCCTCCTTAGCAGACCTGACCATGGCTAGATTCGATTCATACGGCTGTGCCACATGGGCGTGCCCTTGCCATAGCAAAGAAGAGTTTCATTTGGATTAGGGTACTTAGAGGAAAAGAAAGACATTCCAAAAGCCTATATAAACACCCTAGAGGCCAACCTTCTGGGGGGTGTTCATCTAGGCCTAGGAGCCAAGCTAGAGAGGCCGAATTGTGGGATTCACTCGAAGAAAGCCAGTTGATTCATCCCAGAAGCCAGAGTCATACTCAAGACTGAGGATCTCTCTTTCAATTCCTTCAAGGGGTTTTAGGGTTTTCTTTATGTTTTGTTATTTTTCTTCTGAGATGTATTCCTTCATGATTATGAACTAATCCCCTCAAATACCTTAGGGGGATGGAACCTAAGACGGATCTTGTTATTGTTTTCTGAACTATACGATAAATACTTGATTTGTTCTTAACTATGTGTTCTTAATTCATGTTTTGATATTTCAAGATATTGATTCAAGTATTGATGTGCTTAGGCAGAGGAGGAATATTCCCTGTTTAAGTGTAGATCTAGCATAGTTAAGTAGAGTTGATCGCAACCCTAGAGATAGGATGATGAAAATCTATCGGATTAGGGTCAAACCTAATATATGAGTCCATAGATCGAGTTAATGCAATTCTAGGGTTTTAATTAGAAAGAGATTTCAATTGATCAACCTAGGGTTAGACGTTAGTATCTTTGAGAGAGGTATTAATATAAATTAGTGAATCCTATGGATCAAGTCAAGTGAATAAATCGTCTGGTTCAGAGTTAGATAACAAATGAAGTCTAGGTGGATTCTTCCTCGGGCATTGTCTTAATCAATTAGTTTTCCCACAAGTATTTCCCCAATTCCTTCTCTCTGTCTTAGCATCTTTAGCTTAGTAGTTAGTTAATCTTAGATTAAATAACAATTCCTTTAATTCTTAGGCTAAATAATAAGAAAAATTAAGTATTAGTACTTTTGGTTCCCTTGGGTTCGACAATCCGGTCTTGCCACTAAACTATACCACTGTTCGATAGGTGCGCTTGCCTCAATTGTGGTGATAGTTAGTTTCTAGGCTCGATCATTCATTATATAAATTTGAAGAATTTTTCCACCACCATCAAGTTTTTGACGCCGTTGCAGGGGAACTGAAATAATAAGAACGCTCAATTTTTATTACTTTAGCCATATTTTATTTTTGCAATTCAATTTTATTTTTACTTTTCTAATTTTCTTTTTCTTTTACTAGCAGGTTCCTCTAGTTTATGACTAGAAGGAACCCGACAGCACCTTTAATTTATGATAGTGATATTGAAGGTACTGTACACAGAAACTGAAGATAAATAAGGCGAAGCTTAAATTACATAGAAGAAGTGTAAGAGAACGAAATTAATATTACCAAAGAGATGGCTAAGAATAATCCGCTACCTCAGGAGGTGGTCGAATATCATGCTCCTCGAACTATATATGATTATGCTAAACCTAATTTAACAGGAACTGAGTCAAGATTGTTAGACCTGCTATTGCTGCAAATAATTTTGAAATGAAACCTAACACAATTCAGATGATACAACAATTTGTTCAGTTTGATGGTTTGCAGGATAAAGATGCAAATAATCACTTGGAAAATTTCCTAGAATTTTACGATACTTTCAAAATAAATGGTGTTTCTAATGATGCCATTCGTCTTCGGTTATTTCCCTTTTCCTTGAGGAATAAAGCTAAACAATGGTTGAATTCTCATCCACGAGGATCAATCACTATATGGGATCAGATGACTGAAAATTTTTATTAAAATATTTTAATCCGGCCAAAACGGCTAAGTTAAGGAATGATATCTTGTCTTTTGTGCAGATGGATCTAGAAGCACTATACGATGCATGAGAGAGATACAAGGACTTACTAAGAAGGTGCCCACACCATGGATTACCCTTGTGGCTATAGGTCCAAACCTTTTACAACGGTGTGAACCCCTCAACCAGACAGTTGATTAATTTAGCTGCCGGCGGAACCCTGAATAACAAAACATCTGAGGCATCCTACGAATTCATTGAAGAGATGTCACTGAATAACTATCGGTGGCAAGTCACGAGGATAAGGCCAACAAAAGCGCCAGTGTTTTTAACCTCGACGCAGTAACCATGCTATCAAACCAAGTAGAACTTTTAACTAAAAAAATTAATGGTTTATGTGGTTCTTCATAGGTACATCCAGTATACAGTACGATATGAATGGAGGAGGGATGAGCAATACAGAATATCCACCTTACAACCCAAGCGCTGAAAACGAGCAAGTTTACTATATGGGTAACAATTTTAAATCTCAAAATAACCCTTATAGTAATCCTTATAATCCAGGTTGGAGGAACCACCCCAATTTCTCATGGGGTGGTGAAGGAAATCAGAGACAACAACCCCCTGCAAACTTCTAACAACAACCCTACTCACAAGAGAAGAAGTCGAACCTTGAGGCGATGTTGACAAAATCCATAGCGCTGTCAGAAACATGTTTCCAAAACTCTAAAACAACACTTAAAAATCAACAAGCATCGATTCAAGGGATCGAGAACCAGTTAGGGCAACTCGCTAAGCTGATCTCTGAACGACCACAAGGTAGCTTGCCAAGTAACACTAAGACTAACCCAAAGGAGCAAGTTCAAGCCATAACAGCTCATGACAATGAAAGGTTAGTGAAATCTGAATCTGAGCCAAGGCAAGAACCTGTGGTAAGTGAAGGTAAAGTTGAGGAAAGCCAAGAAAAACCAAAACCGGTAATTAAAGAGCACTAGCCTTGAATACCATACCCCAATACAATGAAGAAACACAACACAGATGAACAATTCGGTAAATTTCTTAAACTTTTAAAGAAATTACATATTAACTTACCGTTTGTTGAAGCTCTTTCGCAGATGACAGATTCAAGGAAATTTTTAAAAGAGCTTTTAAAAACAAGCAGAAGTTAGACGAGGAATCTCATGTGGAACTAAATGCAGTATGCTTAGCAATGTTCCAAAATAAATTACGACGAAAATTAAAAGATCTAGGGAGTTTTACAATTCCATGCTTAATTGGTAGTTTATCTGTGCTTTAGCTGATTTAGGGGCAAACATTAATGTTATGCCTTATAAAATGTTTAAACAGCTAGGTCTAGGGAAACCCAAACAAACTAGGATGAGCATTCAATTAGCTGATAAAACTATTAGAATTTCTAGAGATATAATTGAAGATGTACTTGTGAAAATTGAAAAATTCATATTCCCAGTAGACTTTGTCATTTTAGACGTGAATTAGGACAATACGGTCCCTTTAATCTTAGGAAGGCCCTTTTTAGCAACTGCCAGATCTAAAATTGATGTTGGTACAGGAGAACTCACACTTCATATAGGTAACGAATCATTCAGTCTTCAAGCTCTCGACTCAGCTAGGACATCGAGTGATAAAGGTGAGAACGTAAATTCTATTGATAATCATTTGGTTCAACTTTCTTTAAAGGAAGCACCACGAAATCACACAATTGAGCCAGATCCTAGACCTCATACCGATAAAGAAGTAATTCAGAAGGGACGAAGGCTTCAGGTCAACGAACTAGATGTGTGGATAGCACATTTCAAGGATAAATCAAAACCACACGAAGTGAAATCGAAGGAACCCCCAGAGGAGCATATAGGAACATCAAATCACTTAAAAATAGGAGATCAGGTACTGTTAGATAAAACAGACCTTTGAATCGCCATATCAAACCTCAAGACAAGCGAAGAGATCCTTTTTAAGGTACTTAATGTCTTCCCTTACGGAACAGTTGAGGTAAGTAATCCCATATAAGGTACTTTTAAGGTAACTATATAATGATAGCATGAGAAAGGATTTTCAACTCTTCAAACCACCATGATTAGGCAAATGAGAGGTAAGTCTAGCTTAATACTTTAAACGAGCACTTCTCGGGAGGCAACCCGAGCACTAACCCTACTAATTAGTTTAGTTTATTTCTTTTCATGTTTCGGTGTAGGTTTTCCATACCTACATGGCCTTACACACAGCCGTTGTCGTGGTCGTATGGACTCCACAGGTAGGAACACGGGCGTGGGTTGCATCTCTATTTAAACCCCCTTCTTCCTTTCCTTTTCCCGTTATCTTTTTTCTTTCATTTCCCATTATTTACTTTTATTCTTATTTTATTTTTATTATTTTCTTCTTATTCTTCATGCCATTTAAATTTAGCTTAGGATACAATAAAATCAGACTAGCTTCTTTGAGAATTTAATTTCAAACGGCTTGAGGCGCTCCCCCACGTTCACCTCTACTCAATCCTATCCGATTTCTCTTCATTAACTCCATTCAAAATTCAGGAAGTTTCACTTCTCTCCATCTCTTTTGATTTTCTTACTATATGATTATTATCTATCTTTGTACATTGAGGGCAATGTACATCTTAAGTGTGGGGGGTGAATTTCATTTCAAAAAGTTCATAACTTTTTACATTATTCTCAAATCCCTAAATGATATCTTTTCTTAAGTAATTTTCTCATATTACAAATTAGAATAAAACTTCTATTGATTTATGACTTTTATTGATATGTTTTAGATTAAGTCATAGTTAATTGTGCATTGATGATTTAAACCTTAGGAGACTAGATAATCAAGCATGATAAGTCTATTTCTTAGAATTAAAAATTTGCTAAGTTGTTGACCTAAATTTGAATATTACCTTGAACTTTGAAATTTGAAAGGTTGTCATCAAAAACCATAATTTTTGTGAGATTTTATGCCTTTTAAAGCATATTTTTTTTCATGCTCACTTTATTGTTTATGAGTGTGTCAACATTGATTTGTTATTCTAAACCTTGCTTCGATTATACATGTGAAGACCACACCTTTGATTTGATATACTGAGATAATAAAGGCACTTAGGATTTAACCCACTTACTCCACTAAAATCCTACCCTCACAATTAACCCCTAGTGAAACCCTTTGATCCTAACAACCATTTTATTGATTCACCCACTAATATTAACCGAAAACCAATCTTGTATTTGTTATCACCGTTTCTCTTGACTACCCTTTTTGTCGAGATTTGATTTTGAGCAGTTGCCTAACTATGTTCTATATTTCAATTGTTAAAGTTCTTTCTTATTATTGTTGATTTGATCTTTAAAAATAAAAATAAAAAATCGAAGTATATTCATTATTAGTTCTATAATTAAGTGAGCTTATAAGTTTAAATTCCATATTTTTAAGAAGAAGCTCGTATTATTAGGTTTCAAATTTTCAATTGATGTAATTATTCAAGATTAGTTTCATTTTTCTAGTTAGGTAAATTGTCAATTCAATCTCGATTCTAACCGTTTAATTTAGCCTTTATCCACACCTTTAACCTAAACCCCATTACAACCCTTTTTTTTAAAGATCTTTTGATCTGTGCATCATTTCATTTTTTAGTGGTGGAGATTTGATTTTTAGGCAAGCCTATGGGATTAACTTTTCATGTTCGACTTTTGAGAGCTTAATTTTAAAACTTAAACACTTTGAGTGATTTGAGTGAAGCTTTAGTGAGGATGTCAACCCTTGTCGATTTTAAATCAAAGGTGGTTATTTAGGTAAAGGGAAACGCCTATATTTTCATGCTACAAAAACTATGCATTTGATTGTTTGAATCTTCAGGACTCTTTTAGTTAAATTATCCACGTATAAATTATCTATGAATTATGATGATGCATCATTAATAGGAATTATGAATCGAGGGAAGTTAGTTTAAATTGTGAGTTGAGAATTTTTCTTGAGGACAAGCAAATGCTTAAGTGTGGGGGTATTTAATAAACTGTAATATGTTCATATTTTAACCCCATATTTAGTAGACCCGACCACGGCCTGGATTCGACTCACACTGATGTGCCACACGGGCGTGCCCCTGCCGCAGCAAAGAAGAGTTTCATTCGGATTAGTGTACTTAGAGGAAAAGAAAGACATTCCAAAAGCCTATGTAAATACCCTAGAGGCCAACCTTCAGAAGGGCGTTCAGCTAGGCCCAGGAACCAAGCCAAAGAGCCCGAATTGTGGGATTCACTCGAAGAATGCCAGTTGATTCATCCTAGAAGCTGGAGTCATACTCAAGACTGAGGATCTCTCCTTCAATTCATTCTGGGGGTTTTAGGGTTTTCTTTATGTTTTGTTATTTTTCTTCTATGATGTATTCTTTCATGATTATGAACTAATCCCCTCAAATACCTAAGGGGGATGAAACCTAAGACGAATCTTGTTATTGTCTTTTGAATTATATGATAAATACTTGATTTGTTCTTAACTATGTGCTCTTAATTCTTGTTTTGATATTTCAGGATATTGATTCAAGTATTGATGTGCTTAGGCAGAGGAGGAATATTCCCTGTTTAAGAGTAGATCTAGCATAGTTAAGCGGAGTTGATCACAACCCTAGAGATAGGCTGACGAAAATCTACCGGATTAGGGTCAAACTTAGGCTTAGTTTGGATGAGCGGTGTGTTTAACTCCGGTGAGGTTAAAAACAGCGGTGGCGGTGAGATTAGTTACTGTAGCTGTGAGATTGGACACTATAGCAGTGAGATTAAAAACAGCGGTGGAGTGTGTGTTTGGATTCAAACGCAGCTGTAGCGGTGAGATGAGAATATAAAATGACTATTAAGGACATCAAATTAGAATTGATATATAAAGTTTTGCAAAATTATTAAAAATATGTTAATTTATAAATTCATTTAATAAAATATTAAAATTTATCTTATGATATTTTATTATAAATATTTTAATTAATTATATAATTAATTTTTATAAAAATCCAATTAAAAATAGTATTTAATATCATGAAAATACAAACAATATTATTATAATGAAACATTATTTTTAAATTTAATAAAACTAAAATTTTAAATATAAAAGAGATTGGGATAAAAGATAAAATGAGATATATTTTATCAGAGTTCTATGTCGTGTTGTGTTGAAATCATGAAATGCAGATGTTACCGTTAGTATTTTCTTGTATTTTCCATCTCTGGTTTTAATCACATATGTTTTTTTGCTAACAATGGTCAATGGAATTCCTCATGCCATGCAGAAATTTATGGCTAAAAGAGAAAGGGAAAGACTTGCAGCAAATTGTATTAAAACTTGGGAGGTAATTATTCATAAAGTCACAATGATACAAATAAGATAACTAACATTTACTTTATAATTAATAAACTTGATAAAATAACAATTAAGAAATATAGCTCACAGTTTCCTTAATAATGTCATATTTCATTAATATGGAAATTACATACTAAGTTCTACATATTAACAAAAACAAAATAAGAACACTATTGTTTTCCTTTTATCTATATTAAGAAAATTTTGAAAATCCAAAAATATCTAAAAGCAATTTTTGAGTATTATAAAGCTAGCGATGTGCCATAAAAGGTACAGAGCAAAGAGACAAATGGCAATTGACAAAATTGCATTTCAAGATTTATGAACTAAAAGTGCAACTTGTTACCATTATATGATCAAACACACAAGCTGTTAGAAAATACATAGTGAACAACAAACTGCTATTCTAGTGGTGCGAACACAATCAAACCTTAGGTAAGTATTACGTAACAATTATCATTGGATTGCTTTGAGTTACATCACCCGAAATTGGACAACATTTGGATGTCGTATCTTCGAAGCAATGCGAGCTCATCTCGAAAGTGCCTTTCGAAATTCCAACAAGACATCAAAACTCCGAAACAAATGAAATGAAATCACAAATTAGATTTGATAAAAATAAATTGGAGATAGAGGACCAACACTTAAACATACACACATACACAAAATCACAAATAATGTTAAACAAACCCACACTTTTTCCTCATCAAGAAAAACTTCCTCTCCGGTGTTTTAACAAAGAACTTTAATGCCTCGCCAAGAAGCTACACGAAATGTTCCTGTGTTAACATTCAACAATTAATATTTAGTGATATATCATTCTTGTTCATGATCAATACAGTATCCTATACAAAAGGTTTTACCAAAGTGCCTTTGTATACATAAAGATGGGGAAGTTTGTGCACAACTTCAAGACAAAGATTACAACAACTTTAAGTCTCTCAAATAACTCACTTATAAAAGAAGAATTACACTTAATTTTGATTAAAACTATGGAAGTTCTTATTAGAATTGAAAAGGATACATGTCTTCATGCATTAGATGAAGAATATTTTAGTTAAACAGAAAACCTAATACCTAACTCTAGCACACAAACATATGTACTTCTCGTCTCAAGTTCAATGATAATGTAAACCAAGGTAGAGAAAGTAATATCAGAATGCATCAAAAGCATAAATTATAGCAATTTGAGACAAAACAACAAGGTTCATAGGTTACCTTTGTGATATTGACCTTTGTTAGAAAAGTCAAGTTCACTAGGATCAATCCCATACTACGGCACTTCCCAGAATTTTGAACATGCATCGGGCTATCTAAAATCAAAGAGACTAGAGACTTTTAAATATGAAGCTACACTTGATAATTTAAAAAGAAACTAGACAAATTTAAGAGAATATCAATAGCTGCAGGAACAAGGTCGATTAAATACCGGAGGCTTTGCACCATGCTTCTCCAAAAGCTTGATCACATCTTGATTCTTATAGTAAACCACATCTGCAAGTGGCTATTTAGACAAAATCATCCATTCAATAGTTCTATTTAACAAAGGACAACATCACCCTAGTAGTTCATATTTCAACGATTGTCCCCAAAGAAAGAAAACCAACAATTTCGGTTAGCTTTTGATTATTGCTTTTACTATGTGTGAGGGAATTTTTTTTTTAAAAAAAAGTATAAAATGCAGCATTTCACTGTGTACAAAACAATAATTCCACTGGAACTAGAAGTAGTTGTCCACTCCAGCCATTTCTTTCTTTTCATTAATAGTAATTCTACTTCCTATTGGTTATTATTTATCGAAATTCTTTTGCAAGCGGAAAATACATAAAAAACTGAATTTATAAAAGAAAAGAAATAGAGAGAGAGTTACAGTCTTTGCCCAATGATCTTTAGAATCGACATCGGTGCTTGTGATCAAGGAGCAACCGGACGACATTAGTAAGGCCACGGCAAAGCGGCGACATGGAGGGCGGTCCAACCGTCAATATCTTTGAAGTTAACGTTGGTGCCAGAGTCCAAGAGCTCCTTAATCCCTTCCGGATCCCCCTCGTTAGCCATGTACATTAGCCTCACCCTCGAGTCTATCATCGCCTCGATGGCTCCACGAGACGAACCTTTCCGGTCGAGCTCCAGTGACGATTGCTTGCCCAGGGTGAATCAAGCTGGTGACTTGCAGCTGGTGGTGGAGTCCATTGAGTGCAATAGAAGTTTAGTCGTTCCTTCCTTTCTAAACAATGAAAACAAAGAATCATAAACAATGAAACCAACACTGCTATGTTTTTTACTGAGAAGGATAAAACACGATTTTTTGTTTTTGGTAAGAAGGAAATCACAAAACGAAATGAAACAGCAGCCCTGAGAAGAAAAGACATGCGAAAAGTTGTATTGATGCAAAGGAGAAAAGGAAATTAAATGATGAAAAATAGAAGAGGTCGGAGGAAAGTACCTGGATGGAGAAGAAGGGAGATAAAGAACGGGTAATTGCAGAAAATTTATCTGAAGAGGAAATCATAAGTTTGAAGGAGATGTTCAAAAATGGGAATTTTTGTCTGTCAAAAATACCTACTGCCCCAATTTCTCTAACTGCTGCTCTCATATCCAGTCCAGTTTCAACACAGCAGTGAGATTGAAATCAATTTTCACTGCACTAAAATGCTGAACCAAACAGCAGACCGGTGAGTTTTGTACCCCAACTGCACTTCACTAATGCTAAACGGTGAACCAAAGGAAGCCCTAATATGGGAGTCCATAGATTGATTTAATACAATTCTAGGGGTTTTAATTAGAAAGAGATTTCAATTAATCAATATAGGGTTAGACGTTAGTAGTGGATCAAGTCAAGTGAATAAATCGTCTGGTTCAGAGTTAGATAACAAGTGAAGTCCAGATGGATTCTTCCTCGGGTGTTGTCTTAATCAATTGGTTTTCCCACAAGTATTTCCCCAATTCCCTCTCTGTGTCTTATCATCTTTAGCTTAGTACTTAGTTAATTTTAGATTAAATAACAATTCCTTTAATTCTTAAGCTAAATAATAAGAAGAAAGTTAGTATTAGTACTTTTGGTTCCCTTGGGTTCGACAATCTGGTCTTTCAACTAAACTATACTACTGTTCGATAGGTGCGCTTACCTCAATCATGGTGATAGTTAGTTTCTAGGCTCGATCATTCATTATATAAATTTTAAGACTTTTTCCACCATCACCAGGGGAGTTCGATTTTAGATAAGTGAAAAGAATAAATTTAAATTAGTAAGAAAAGAGGGAGAGAAGGCATTTATTCGGTCACATTAAGAAACAACAAGAGCAGAAAAGTGCCAATAGGAGGAGAATAAAGGGAGATTCGGCACAAGCAGCAATTGTTGCAAATAGCAGAAAAAAGGGTATTGCTCAATTTTGGCAAAAGGCAAAAAGATGAACAAAAAGAGCCAAAAGCTGAAATGGCTAAAAAAAAAAATAGTATTCCTACCATACTCTAGCTGAATTTTCACAAAGAAGTAGCACAATTCAGCTACAACACTCCTCCCCTCCAAATCCCTTGAAAATCTCCTCAATTCTCTTAGCACCCCTAATTTGAAACACTTCCAAACTCCTCCTTGATATCCTCTATGATCCACTCCTTAAATCACTCATTTGACTCATTCAAACTCTCCAATAAAGAGTTCAAATCCAACACCAACTCTTGCCCACACATGAGCAAAATAAATAATCCCATTTGCATGTAGTGAGACTTGAACCATTGTTCTTCTTGCCACACCTGTGACGCCACAACCATTCCACCATAGGCTCTCTTTGTGTCTCTAATGCTAAAAAAAAAAAAATTTCAAATGACATGGCTTGAACCTAGGACTTCATAGAAGCCCCTTAACCTTCCAAAATCACTCACCTAACAGAACCAACTTGCATTAGTGTCGTCCTCTTGTTCTCAAAAGTTTTAAACGCTCCCACGCCTAAGGCCCAATAGGCCTAATCTACTAGGCCCAAATTCAGGGTGTTACACCTATGTGAAGACCAACATTTCCATTCCCTCTCCCTTTAGTTCAAATATGTTAAAACGTTTACAAATTGCTCTAATGCCAGCAAAAATTCATTTTTATAGTATACAAGTTGATGACACCTCAGCATGTCATCATTATTACGATTCTATGCCAAAATTAGTACATATGTAAAGCTGCCATGTTCTCTATATTTGGGGCTTTTAAAGTTTTCAAGCGAGGACATTCGCTTGACTTTTCTTCCTTATACAGACAAACAAGTAGCTTTGCAGAAATACAATTTTTTGGCTGAAATTTACAATGACGATGACATATTGAGGTGTCATCAACTTGTATACTATGAAAACGATGGTTGCTCACGTTAGAACATTCTACAAAGTAGTAACATATTTTAACAAAAATAAGATGGAGTGGAAACATATGTCTTCACGCAGGGTAGGAGTGCGGCTACGTGGTTTACTAATATTAAAATAAATCTTTCAAAGATACTTCAAAATGTTGATCATTTTTTGGCAAGGGAAAGTGATGAAAAGAGTTGCAAAAACATCTACACGGAATAGACGAGTAACTAATTTTCATTACGAATTTCGATGGTTTAGATACACCAAATAGCAAAATGAAAGATGATATTGAGGAGCTAAAAGTTTTGATGGACTTCATTATCTACTATTCGTTCAAATTTGTTATTCGATATTATAGTCAACGCAGATTGCCTACTAAACTAGAAGCTTTTCTTGGCTATCTCGATTCTAAATTTTTTTTAAGTTTATTGCATCTTTCGTATCTCTATTTTAATTTCCACATTGAGAAAAATAGAATCAATCATAAGTTTTTACTTAATGCTACATTTGTTTGGGTCGACATAGAGAACTATCGCTTCCTTATAAATTTGGATTATCTCATAAAGAGAAATGTGCTTGACGTGAAAACATATTATAAAATTCAGCATATTTGCAAAACTTGTGCAACATATGTGTAATTGTCAATTATTATATTTTAATTCATATTTTTAAAATATGATAATTGAAGTTCAAAAGTTTTATTATGATGTTCTAACAACCATTCATTTTCTTGTTCCTTATCTCTTTAATTTTTGTTGTTGTTATGATGAAAATATCTATGAATATTTATGTTGTTGGAATGATTAATTTAATCAATTTAGCTTGAATTTAATTCATGTTAGGTTGATTGTATTTCATTTGCTAAAATTTTGTTTATGTTGTTATAGGCCTCGGTAAGATACTTGATTAAGTAAAATCATGACTAAGTTATTCTTGCATTACAATTGTGAGGTAGCTAATGAATTGATTATTTAAAAAGATTGAAATTGTAATTAATGGACACAGTACTTAATCAGTGCATGTTTAATCATCTAAGGTAGACGAGGGTTAAATTAGCAACGGTATCTAATGATACATTTGCCTTGCATAACTTGCAAGATTATTTTGATTAAACTGTTTCAAGGTAAGGATACTTTGTTGCCTTACATAGTATTTTATGTGCTTATTTAATCGAGTTAATTGTCTAAATTGACATAGGGATATGTTTAAGAGATTATTTCGATTTAGCAAGTATGTATGTGCAATAACATATTTGCCTATTAAGATTGGTTTAATCGGTTGAATTGAGATAGGGGTATAGTCAAGAAATGAATGGATTTTGGTAGGTGAATATGTTCATAAGTTAGCAAGTTACCGAGTTGTCGTGAATTTATTCATAACATTATAAACTTGAGTTTAATAATTCTAAGTTAAGAAATGTAATTAATCTAACAAAATTATGTCATCCTGATTAAAATTGTATTTTGAAATCGTGCATTTGAGATTTATTTATTTATTTTAAAATCTTAGTTTTTAATCACCCTCTTCAAACAAAATATTTTTCTTCACCAAGGTGTTTTAAATAGCATTCATAAATAATTCTTTTCACAGTCCTTGTGGGTACGATAACTCTACATTTACTTGTCACTTTATTACTTGTTGCGATTGTGTACACTTGCACATTTTAGTCGTTCCAAGCAACAGTGTTTTCAAAGATTGATCTACAATCTGGTTATTACCAGTTGCGAGTTAAAGATTTAGATGTGCCGAAAACTACTTTCTGAAGGAGGTACGGACATTATGAATCCCTTCTTATGCCTTTAAGATTTACTAATGCTCCTGTAGTCCTTATGGATTTGATGAACTAGATTTTTAGACCGTATTTATACAAATTCGTTGTTGTGTCCATTAATGACATTCTGATCTATTCACGAGATGAGTCTGAACACGCCGAGCATTTGAGAATTGTGTTACAAACTTTGAGAGATAAGCAACTCTATGCTAAATTCAGCAAATGTGAATTTTGGCTCGAGAAGTCAGATTTTTGGGTCACATTATTTCAGCGGAAGGTATGAGAGTTGATCCGAGTAAGATTTCTGTAGTTGTTGACGGGAAAACACTGAGAAATGTATCCAAAGTTAGAAGCTTTCTGGGGTTAGCTAGTTATTATCGACGTTTTGTTAAAGGATTCTCGATGATTGCTACACCGATGACCAGATTGCTACAGAAATATGTGAAGTTAGAATGGTCAGAGAAATGTCAACAGAGTTTTGATCAGTTGAAAGCATTGTTAATTGAGGCACAAGTTTTAGTTCAACCTGAATCGGGTAAAGATTTTGTGATATACAGCGATGTGTCATTGAATGGTTTGGGTTGCATTTTGATGCAAGAAGGAAAAGTTATAGCTTATGCCTCCAGACAGTTGAAGCCGTAGAAAAGAACTATCCCACACACAATTTAGAATTGGCTGCTATTGTATTTGCGTTAAAGATTTGGCGACATGATTTATATGGCGAGAAGTGTCATATCTTTACTAACCAAAAAATTTTGAAGTATTTAATGACCCAGAAAGGTCTAAATTTGTGACAACGAAGATGGCTTGAGTTGCTTAAAAACTATGAGTTAGTGATTGCTTATCATCTGGGGAAAGCAAATGTAGCCACAGATGCTTTGAGTAGAAAATCTCTGTTTGATTTGAGAGTGATGAATACTCAGTTAACCTTATCTGATGATGGTTTGATTCTAGTAGAGTTGAAAGCTAAACCAGTATTTCTTCAGCAAATTTGTTAAGCTTAGAAATATTATAATTAATTGCAAGCCAAAAGAGTGCAATATGAGTCGACTAGTGATTCTGACTTTCAGATCGGATCCGATTATTGTTTAATGTTACTAGGTAGAATTTCTGTACCAAATAATTTTGAGCTCATTCAAAAAATTTTGCACGAAGCATGCAGTGGTTGTTTATTTGTTCACCCAGGGAGTACCAAAATGTACAATAATTTGAAACAATTGTATTGGTGGTCGGGTATGAAACGAGACATTTCAGAATTTGTATCGAGATGTTTGGTGTGTTAGCAAGTTAAAGTTGAGCATCAAGTGCATTCGGGATTATTATAGCCTGTGATGATTCCAGAGTGGAAATGGGATAGATTTATAATGGATTTCGCATCAGGGTTACCCTTGTCTCTAAAAAAGAAAGATGCTATTTGGGTTGTCATTGATCGACTAACGAAGTCTGTACATTTCATTTCGGTACGTACTAACTCTTCACTTGACAAATTGGCTAAGTTGTACATATCTAAAATTGTTAGATTGCACGGGGTGCCAGTTTCGATTATTTTAGATAGGGATCTGAGATTTATGTCGTGATTTTGGAAGAAACTATAAGAAGCTTTATGTACGAAGCTGAATTTTAGTACTGCATTTCATCCGCAAATTGATGGCCAGTTTGAGAGAGTAATATAGGTTCTAGAAGATATGCTACAATTTTGTGTTTTAGATTTCAAAGGTAATTGGGAAAGATTTTTTGGTTAGTTGAATATGCGTATAACATCAACTTTCAATCGAGTATAAAGATGGCACCGTACGAAGCTTGCAATCGGGCGTGTCCTAGGTCATGTGAGACTTGGAGCTAATTTTTTCGATTTTATTCGAAGTCAAAGAGTTACACAAGCAAGAGACACGGTCGACCCACATAGGGTGTGCAGTCTTACACGGGCGTGGGAGAAGCGAAGGAACACACGCGTTACCTGGCACATGGCCGTGTGTGCCACACGGCCTGGAAACATGGGCGTGTCTGTGACCGCATAATCGTGTTTGTCAAGTCTTAAAATTTTTAAAAAGAATGATCGAACCTGGAAACTAATTAAGACAACGATAGAGGCAAGCTCACCTATTAAATAGTAGCATAGCTAGTGGCAAGACCAAATTGTCGAACCCAAAGGAACCAAAAGTACTAATATTAACTCTCTTTCTATTATTTAGCCTAAGAATTAAGTACTAATATTAACTATTTTTCTATTATTTAGCCTAAGAATTAAGTGGATTATTTTATCTATTCTAAAATTAACTAATCAACTAAACTAAATATGCTAAGACAAAGAAGAAATTAGGGAAGGACTTGAGGAAAAACTGATTGATTTAGACAATACCTGAGGAAGAATCCACCTAGACTTCACTTGTTATCTAACTTTGAACCAGACGATTTATTCACTTGGCTTGATCCATAGGATTCCCTAATTTATATTAATACCTCTCTTCAAGATACTAACGTCTAACCCTAGGTTGATTAATTGAAATCTTTTTCTAATTAAAACCCTTAGAATTGCATTAACTCGATCTATGGACTCCCATATTAGGTTTGACCCTAATCTGGCAGATTTTTGTCACCCTATCTCTAGGCACGTGAGCAACTCCACTTAACTATGCTAGATTTACTCTTAGACAGGG
Source organism: Gossypium rotundifolium (assembly GCA_025506655.1). Classification (NCBI taxonomy): domain Eukaryota; kingdom Viridiplantae; phylum Streptophyta; class Magnoliopsida; order Malvales; family Malvaceae; genus Gossypium; species Gossypium rotundifolium. The sequence goes on from CP106728.1 coordinate 84,510,631, forward strand.
TCTCTTCTGCCTCTACCTAAGCACATCACACTTGAATCAATATCCTGGAAATACCAAAACAAGAATTAAGAAGACATAGTTAAGAACAAATCAAGTATTTATCATACAACTCAGATAACAATAACAAGATTTGTCTTAGGTTTCATCCCCCCTCAAGTATCTGAGGGTTTAGTTCATAATTGTAAAAGAAAACATCTCAGAAGAAAAGATAAAACAAAACAAAAGAAATCCCTAAAACCCCTGAAGGAATTGAATGAGAGATCCTCCGTCTTGAGTATGATTCCAGCCTCTTGAGATGAATCAACTGGCTTTCTTCGAGTAAATCCTTGAATTTAACTGCTCTGGCTCGGCTCTTTGGCCTAGCTGAACGCCCCCTAAAGGTTGACCTCTAAGGTCTTTATATATGCTTTTGGAATATGTTTCTTTGCCTCTAAGTACCCTAACTCAAACAAAATTCTCTTTTCCTGCGGCAGGGCCACGTCCATGGCACACGCCCATGTAAATCATGGCTAGGTCGTGGTTGATCCTGTTGATGAGGCACGGCCGTGTAGTCTTGGGCTCAGGCCATGTGAATTTCATGATTTGGCTCATTTTCTCTATTTTTAGCCCGTTATTCTCTCTTTTCATCCTCCGGTGCTCTACTGAGTATAAAACATGAAAACAAAGGATTAGGAGCACCTATTTTCATAATTAAAGGGATAAATCATCCAAAAACATGCTAAATGTGGGATTAAAATATGATACTATTATGATTTATTACCGCATGAAGAATGGGTTGAAATTTTTATCGCACATAGGCTGAGAATGAACTACATGAGTCTGTGATGTGGTCATGTGGCCCAACACAGGTTTAACCCCCAAACAATAAATTCTTTTTACTTTCATTTTCCACAAATTTTCACCCCTTAACCTCCCTCGCACAGACCACCCTTCGAGCCATAGCCCCCATGTAACACCCCTAACCCATATCCATCGCCAAAATAGGGATACAGAGCGTTACTAGAGTTTTCAATACATTTATAGATAATTCATAACAATTAATATTCATTAATCGAGATCATTGATATCGTCCATTAAATGGACCCTCAAGGCCCAATATAAGCATGAGAATCGGTTCAGAACTTAATCGGAACCTTTAAGAATTTTTCGCGAAATTTCAAAAAAATTTCCAAGGTGCAGGGCTCACATGCCCATGTGGTCCAAGGGACACACCCATGCTACAGGCCTTGTTCGACCCCGTGTAACTCTCTGACTTGTGCACAGTGCCATGTGACACGTCTGTATGCTAGGCCATATGGTTAATTCAATTTTCATAAATTTAGCTACAAGTTTCACAAGGCCAAGACACACACCCGTGTTCAAGGCCATGTCTCCCGCACGGCTGAGGCACACGCCCATGTCTCTGCTCGTGTGCTCAATTTTGAGCATTTTGTTTTTCTCAAATTTGAGGTGCAGAGGACACACGGTCTAACCACATGCCCATGTATCAGGTTTTATGTCACACATGGTCTAGACACACGCCTGTGTGGGAAAAATAAACCTATTTCAAGCTTCATTTCTCACCCAAAATCACACTAATGACCTGCACTTAAACTCACATCCAAATGCCAACATTTCAAGCATTCAAGTTAAGAAAACTCTATCATTCAACACAGCATACCATTACATGCATACATGTTCATAATCTTGCCTTGGTTTAGTCCATATGTTAGGCATAATTTGATCAAGTACTTAACACATATGTAGCTACCATAGTATGACATTACAAATATATCAAGTCAAACCATTACTAGCCATTCCAATGGCTTGATTACAAGCATCATTTACATTTACATGCCAAAATAGCCAATATAACCTATACATGCCATTACAACCATAATTGATTTACCATATTGTACCGACATGGGCCAATGGATAGTGTGAGTGATCTCTGCCAAGCTTCCAATCCAACGAGCTTCCGATTTACTCTAAAATAGGGAAATAAAACTAAGTAAGCATAAAATTCTTAGTAAGTTCGTATAACATGGTACTTAACTTACCTTTCATTTTATTTTGAGGTAACTATGTAAGACATATTCAATCAATTTGACCTCAAGCCCTACACATGTCCTCATTTCCCTTGTTAGACATATACTTCATAATAACATCAAAACATATATAGGCTCAACAAAAATCAAGTTTCCATGCACATATGCTTTTTACAACATGTATAAATCATCTCTTTATATTACAAGTATAATTTCATACTAGTTCATCTTAAGTTCGGATCATTTCATATTAAAACTTTACCCATATTACTCGAAATATCAAGGTCACGATTAGCACACTCAAGGTGTGAAAGTCTATAATCAAGGATGTACATACTTGATCGTGTCAAACAGTCAAGTTTTAATATTTATAAAAGAATGATCGAACTTGTAGACTAACTATGACAACGATAGAGACAAGTGCACATATCGAACAGTAGTATAGTTTAGGCAAGAATATCTTATCGAACCCAAAGGAACCTAAAAGTACTACTACTCACTTTCTTTCTATTATTTAGCCTAAAATATAGAGTAATTGGTTTATGAAACTAATGAAAAAAACTAAACTAGATGCAAAGACAAAAGAATGAATTGGAGAAAGACTTTAGGAAAACTCAGTTGATGAAGACGATACCCTCAGCAAGAATCCACATATGACTTCACTTATTATTTGTCCCTAAACCATATGATTTCTTTACTTAGCTTGATCTGTGAGACTCCCTAACCTATATTAAACCCTCTCTCGAGGCGAATAATGTCTAACCTTAGGTTAATTAGTGGAACTCTCATTCTTTTACAATAACCCCCTAATGAAGTAGTAAATCGATCGATGGATTCCCATATTAGGTTTCACCCTAATTCAGTAAAATCTTATAACCCTATCTCTAGGTGGCCAATCAACTCCGCTCAATTATATTAGATCTACTCTTAGGCAGGGTCTATTCCTCCTCCACCTAGCACATCAGATTAAATTAAGCAACATAATTAAGAACAAACTAAATACTTATCATATAATTTAGAAATCAAATAACAAAATCCATCATAGGTTTCATCCCCTTCAGGTATCTGAAGGGTTTAGTTCATAACAAAGTGGGAAAACATCTCAAGAGAACTGATAAACCAAAATATAAGAAATCCCTAAAACTCTCTGAAAGAATTGAAGGAGAGATCCTCCACCTTGAGTAGAGTTCTGGCTTCTTAAGATGGATCAACTGGCTATCTTCAAGTGATTCCCTAAAAGATGAAAGCTTCGACAAAAGCCTCTGCCAAAAATCATCCTCTTCAATGTCTACCTTAGGTTGTTTATATAGGCATTTGAGATTCTTTACATGGATCCTAAGTACCTCTTTCCAGTAGAAGTACTATTAAGGTGTTTAAGTAGACTTAGGATATGTTTCTTTGGCTTCAAGAATCCAATTTTGAGTGAAATTGCTCATTCTCGGGGTAGGGGTATGCCCATGGCACATGCCAATGTCAATTGGGGTTTGGCCGTGCCTTGATTCTGTCTTTTTGGGCATAGACGTGGCATGACCGTGTAAGTCGGGATTCAGGCCATGCTTTAGGTCTGTCGATTGGGACACGGCCATGTAGATTGCTTGACATGCCCGTGTGTGGTAACAAGATGATACGCAGCTGTGCAATCGTGAGTTAGGCCATGCTCTAGGTAATCGGTGAGACACAATCGTGCAGGCTTTGTGCTCAGCCGTGTTGATTTCTTGCTAAGTCCCAATTACTCTATTTTAAGCCCATTTTGTGTTCTTTTTATCCTCGAGAGCTTTCCTGAGTAAATGACATGAAAAGAAAGGATTTCAAGCACCTTTTATATAAATCAAGGGCCAAATCATCAAAAAGCATCCTAAATGTAGGATTAAAATACGTTACTTTTACAGTTTATCAAATACCCCCACATTTAAGCTTTTGCTTGTCCTCAAGCAAAATTCTTAACTTATAATTAAAACAAACTTTCCACAATCCATATTTCCTATCGATAAAGTCTTATCATAATTCATAGATAATTTAACTCAAAGAGTCCTAAAGATTCAATTACGATAAGTCATACCTTTATAGCACGAAAACATAGGTGTCTCCCCTTATCTGAATAATTACCTTTAATTCAAAACCGACAAGGATTGACATCCTCACTGAAGGTTCACTCAAATCACTCAAAGTGTTTAAGGTTCAAGAATAAGCACTCATAAGTCTAACCTGAAAAGTTAATTCCATAGGCTTGCCTGAAAATCAAATCTCCACCATTATATATGAGATGATACACAAATCAAAAGGTCTTTTTCAGGGTTGCAATGGGGCTAAGGTTGAGGGTGTGGATACAGGCTAAATTAGAGGGTTAGAATCGAGATCGAATTGACTAATTACCTAATCTAAAAACAATGAACTGAATATGAATATTTACATCGAATGAAAACTAATAATACCACTATTGATAATTACTATATAATAAAGAATATTTTCATCACTTAAAATTTGATAATACTTTAATATGAGCTTTTCTTCAACAATTGGAGTTTAATGCTCTAAGCTCTTTTATATACTACTAATATTCAATAAAATTGGATTTTTTTAAGAACAAACTAAAAAACATAATAGAAGGAACTTTGATAATTGAAGTAACCTAATTCTAACAATCGATCAAATCAATTCTCGATAGAGGGGTAGTCAAAAGAATGTTGATAACAAATACAAAGTGTTTTGGGTTAATATCAAATGGGTAATTCAATAAAAAGGGTTGTTATGATCAAATGGGTTTATTAGGGGTTATTTATGTAGGTAGGATTTTTTAGTGGAGTGAATGGGTTAAAACATAGGTGCCTTTATCATCTTAGTATATCAAATCATTAATGTAGTCTCAACATGCATAAACGAGGCAAGATCTAGAATAACAATTCAAAGTTGACATGCTCATAATCAATAAAGTGAGCATGAAAATGGGTATATGCTCTATAAAGCTCAAATTCTCACATAAAAATTATAGGTGTTGACATCAATCCTTATAAATTTTGAACTTTAGGGTGGCAATCAAATTCAGTTCAATAACTTATCAAATTATATTTTTTTTTGAAAAATAGACTTATCATGCTTGATTCTCTAGTATTCTTTTAAAATTTAATAATCTTTGCACAATTATCAATGACTTAATCCAAAACATATCAAAAAAAAAAATCATAAATCATTAGAAATTTCATCCCAATTAATAATATGAGAAAATTACTTAAAAACAAGACTAAATTCATGGTTTTGAGAATAATGCAAAAAGTAAGGTACTTTTATCCCCCACACTTAAGATGTACATTGCCCTCAATGTACAAAGATAGATAAACAATTATGTAATAATAAAGTCAAAAGAGAAGGGGAGAAGTAACACTTCCTAAATTTTTGGATGAAGTCTATGAAAAGAAACTGGATAAGATTGGAGGTGAACGTGGGGAGGTGTCTCGAACCGTTTGAAATTGAATCCTCGAAGTAGTCGGCTTGGTTTTATTGTATCCTAAGCTAAATCTAAATATCATAAAGAATAGGAAAAATGAAATAAAATAAAATAAAGCAAAAAATAATGATGAAATAAAAAAATAAAGACAAAAATAAATAATGGAAAATGAAAGACAACTAGAAAAATGGGGAATGAGGTTTAAATAGAGATGTAGCCCGTGTTTTGGGATTTTGAATTTTGAATGCATTCAGGGTGTTCGGGCATGGCCATGGGTTTCATGGCACGCTCGTGTCTTTCTTCCCACGGTCATTCAATACGGGTGTTCTCCTCTCGTGTTTGATAAGTCAAAATGTTGGCACAGTTGAAAGGGACGGCCGTATTTAGCCCGTGCTTGACAAGTTAGTAACCTCGCACGGGGCATCGGCATAGGCGTGGACTATTATCGCCACCCGTGTTGGGAGAAGAAATTTTTCTATGTCGTGCACGACTACTGGCACACCCATGGTTCATCCCCTGGCTTTCACACGGCCACGGGCACACCCGTGTGTAAGGCCGTGTGGCCTAGAAATTTGCTCTTTGGTTAGCTTATGGTTAGGTGATAAAAAGAAAAAGAAAAGAAAAAATAAAAAATAAAAAATGTAAAAAATTGGGTTAGTGCTCAGGTTGCCTCCCAAAAAGCGCTCGTTTATAGTCTTAGCTAGACTTTACCTCTCATTCGTATGGTCATGGTAGTTTGAGGAGGTGAAAATCCTTTCTCATGCGATCACTTTGGTTATGGATATATAGTTTAAGTCGAGTAATGTTTACCTAAAAAATGTCAAATATAGGATTACTGACCTCGACTGTGCCGTATAGGAAGACATTTAGTACCTGAAAAGTGATTTCTTTATTTGCCTTGAAGTCTGAATTGGTGATTCGAGGGTCTTCCTTATTCAACAATACCTGATCTCCTAATTTGAAGTAATTCGTTGTTCCTATCAGCTTATCTGGGGGCTCCTCTGGTTTCACTTCGTGTGGTTCTAGTTCCTCATGTAATTCTTCTTTATTACCACGAGGTTTATGATCCGACTCAGGTTTGTAGCTTTGTGGTGTTTCCTGCAATGAAGGTTGAACAAGTTGGTTATCAACTGAATTTACTTTCTCACCTTTATCACTTGATGTTCTGGCTGAGTCAAGAGCTTGAAGAGTGACTATCTCGTCGCATACACAAAGTATGAGTTCTCCTGCGTAGATATCAATTTTAGCTCTGGCAGTTGGTAAAAAGGGTCTTTCTAAAATTAAGGGATCGTGTTGTCCTCATCCATGTCTAAAACGACAAAGTCTACTGGGAATATGAATTTATCAATTTTGATTAGAACATTTTCTATTATACCCCTAGGAATTCTTATAGTTTTATCAGTTATTTGAATGCTCATCCTAGTTTGTCTGGGTTTCCTTAGACCTAATTGTTTAAACATTTTGTAAGGCATAACATTGATGCTTGCCCCTAAATCCGTTAATGCATTATCAATAGATAAACTACCAATTAAACATGGAATTGTAAAACTCCCTAGATCTTTTAATTTTCGTGGCAGTTTATTTTGTAGAATTGTTAAGCACATTACGTTTAGCTCCTCGTGGTGCTCTTCGTCTAATTTGCGTTTTTTGGTCAAGAGCTGTCTTAAAAATTTCCTCGAGTATGGTATCTGAAAAAAAGCTTCAAGGAGAGGAAAGTTAATATGTAATTTCTTTAAGAGTTTAAGAAGCTTACTGAACTGTTCCTCTAAATCATCTTTTTTCATTGCTTTGGGATAAGTTATACGAGGTTGGTACTCCTTGATTACCGGTTTTGGCTTTTCTTGTGTTACCTCTACCTTACCTTCGTCTACCTTTTTTTCTTGTATTGAGTTTGGTTCATCTAACCCCTTACTATCTTGAGCTGAGATGGCTTGAATTTGCTCCTTTGGGTTAACCTCGGTGTTACTTGGTAGACGTCCTAGCGGTTGTTCTGACATTATCTTTGCGAGATGTCCCACTGACCTAATAATTTCTCCAACTTGATTATCGATCCCTTTGATCGATTTTTGTTGTGCATCAAGTGCTGCTTCAGTCTTTTGGAAATGAGAATCTGTGGCTGCCATGAATTTCTTCAGCATCTGTTCAAGATTCAGCTCCTCTTCTTGTTGGTGAGGTGGCTGTTGAAAATCTGGAGGAAGTTCCGATCTTTGGCTATTTTGATCATCCCATGAGAAATTGGGATGGTACATCCAACCTGCATAATAAGTGTCACTATAAAAATTATTTTGATATCTAGAATAGTTACCTGTATAGTGAGCTTGCTCGTTTTCCATGCCATATCCCTAGGGTGGGTACTCAGGATTCGCCACGCCTCCTAGATTCAAATCATATTGTATTTCTGGATGTACCTACGAGGGACTATACCAATCATCAATCTTTTTACTCATCATCTCTAACTAATTAGATAACCTGGTGACCACGTCGAGGTTGAAAACACTGGTTGCTTTAGTAGGAATTGCCCCATGCCTTGCCCCTAATAATTATTCAGTGCCATCTTTTCCATAGACTAAAATTTTTTGCCAAAAGCAAAATAGAGGGAAAAATTAACAGAGTAAAAAGAAATAATAATAAATAATAATATAATAATAAATTGCAAATAAAAAATTGGCTAAAGTAATAGAAATAGAGTTTTCTTAATATTTTAGTGTTCCCCGACCACGTCACCAAAAACTTGATCATGTCAAACAGTCGAGTTTTAATAATTATAAAAGAATGATCGAACCTGTAGACTAACTATGACAACGATAGAGGCAAGTGCACCTATCGAACAGTAGTATAGTTTAGGCAAGAATATCTTATCGAACCCACAGGAACCTAAAAGTACTACTACTCACTTTCTTTCTATTATTTAGTCTAAAATATGGAGTGATTGGTTTATGAAACTAATGAAAAAAACTAAACTAGATGTAAAGACAAAAGAATGAATTGGAGAAAGACTTTAGGAAAACTCAGTTGATGAAGACGATACCCTCAGGAAGAATCCACCTATGACATCACTTATTATTTATCCCTAAACCATATGATTTCTTTACTTAGCTTGATCCGTGAGACTCCCTAACATATATTAAACCCTCTCGCGAGGTGAATAATGTCTAACCTTAAGTTAATTAGTGGAACTCTCATTCTCTTATAATAACCCCCTAAGGAAGCAGTAAATCGATCAATGGATTCCCATATTAGGTTTCACCCTAATCCAACAAAATCTCATAACCCTATCTCTAGGCACCTGATCAACTCCGCTCAAGTATGCTAGATCTACTCTTAGGTAGGGTCTATTCCTCCTCTACCTAAGCACATCAGATCAAATTAAGCAACATAATTAAGAACAAACTAAGTACTATCATATAATTTAGAAATCAAATAACAAAATCCATCATAGGTTTCATCCCCTTTAGGTATCTGAAGGGTTTAGTTCATAACAAAGTTGGAAAACATCTCAAGAGAAAAGATAAAACAAAATATAAGAAATGCCTAAAACTCCCTGAAGGAATTGAAGGAGAGATCCTCCATCTTGAATAGAGTTTTGGCTTCTTAAGATGGATCAACTGGCTCTCTTCAAGTGACTCCCTAAAAGATGAAAGCTTCACCAAAAGCCTCTATCAAAAACCGTCCTCTTCAATGTTTGCCTTGGGTTGTTTATATAGGCTTTTGAGATGCTTTACTTGGCTCCTAAGTACCTCTTTCCAGTAGAATTACTATTAGGGTGTTTAAGTAGACTTAGGAATATGTTTCTTTAGCTTCAAGCATCCAATTCTAAGTGAAATTGCTCATTCTCGCGAAAAGGGCACGCCCATGGCACACGTCCGTGTCAATCGGGGTTGGGCCGTGCCTTGATTCTGTTAATTTTGGCACAACCCTGTAAGTCAGGATTCAGGCCGTGCTTCAAGTCTGTCGATTGGGACACAACCATGTAGATTGCTTGACATGCCGGTGTGTGGTAACGAGATGATGCGCGGCCGTGCAACTCGTGAGTTAGGCCGTGCTCTAGGTAATCGGTGAGACACGGTCGTGCAGGCTTTGTGCCCGACCGTGTTGATTTCTTGCTAAGGCCCAATTACTCCATTTTAAGCCCGTTTTGTGTTCTTTTTATCCTCGGGTGCTTTCCTGAGTATATGATATGAAAAGAAAGGATTTCAAGCACCTTTTATATTAATCAAGGGCTAAATCATCAAAAAGCATCCTAAATGTGGGATTAAAATATGTTACTTTTACGGTTTATCAATACTCATCAAATAAATTCCATGTACAATATCATCATTTCATATTTCCATAAATCAATTATCATGTATCGTCATTTTCATGTATTCCAAGCCGATATGTGTAATAACTCTTTTCTTATTCATATCTTCTCATGTCAAGAACTTTTATCCTTTGAATTTATCTGAAATATCGATGGATACACAGGTAGTACACTCGAGGTGTACAAATCAGAATCCATCAATTCATGTCCAATAGTACTCATAAGGTACAATTCCAGAGAGTACACTCTCGAGCTACACATGTATACAATAGGATTACCAGTCTAGGCTAAATCCTTTTTATGACATATGCTCTAGAGAGCTTGACCTGGATTACCCGTGTGGGCTGAATCCAATCCATAACATATTTCGAGAGGACATATATCTGGATTTCCGTCCGGCCTAAATCCTTTCTATAATGAAGTCATTAGGAATGGTCGTATGAGCCTAACCCATTCAGCAACAAATGCAAGACCTCATTCATTTCGACAATTACATTTATCCATCGATTTTTATTTATTCAAATGGGATTTAACATTTTCAAGCATTTTCTGGTATGTGATTATTTCATACATCTATAACATCCATATAATTCAAATGATCACATTCCAAGCATAAAATTAACATTTTCATCATTTATCCTTTATTATCTATCGGGCATTATAGTTTAATTTAAACATTTTTGTTTATCGGACTTGATCAAATATGTAAAAATTTCACATATTTATGGCATTTATGCAATTGACATAAACACAATCAATGCAAGCATGTAAATAAATACAATTTAATTACACGTACTTACCTCGACAAAGGTTCGTGTACAAACATCTACTAATCCAACATTTTCCTCTTTTCCTCGTTCTAACTCCGAATTTTGTCTATCCAGATCTTTACGAGTCAATTTAACATCAATTTATCATATTTCACATTCAAGTGGACTTAATTTTAATCTTAGGAAAAAATACTATTTTGCCCCTAAGTTTTCCATAAATTCCCATTTCGTCCCTAGGCTCGAAAATGGAAACTTGTGCAATTTACTCCCTATTCCAAGCCTGACCAAAATACCATGAAAAAATTTACAGCACATGTATTCATAAAAATTTAGCATTTTTCTTCAATTTTACAACTTTACATTTTAGTCCCTATGTAACACCCCAAACCCGACCTAAAGGTCATGGTCGAATCTGGCGATGTCATATGGTCGTGTTTTTCGAAACAAATGTGTTGCCGTAAAAACCTCTTTTATATTTAACCTCTTTACAAAATCTTATGTAAATTCTAGGATGCGTCGTTCATTTTCAAAACGTAGTACATTATCACAAAATTATTCTCTGTTAAAACGTTGTTAGTTTTTCAAAACGTCACTTTTTGCAGAAGCTTTTTTAAAACAGTTTGAGTATTTGCGTGAATTTTGTCAAAACATTTGATCTTTTTGAAAATGCGATTATCCCCACTGCTAGTAGATATAAATCAAAATAGTAAAAGTCCCCAAATTAAAATATAACCAAAGAGGCCATTATTACAGTAAAATACCCCCAAAATAAAATCAAAGTTATAATTAAGCACTAAATCAATTTAAACAGGTCGTGTGGCCACCACTAAGCCCTCCATCACACCGATCCGCCTAAGTCTGGGAATTACCTGTACAGTCAAATTAGAAGGTGAGTTTATGAAAACTCAATATGTAATTCCATATAAAGCGTACAGACAGAAAGAAATCACAATTTAGGCCTAGGCCCTTTTTAGTATCAGAAAAAATATCAGTTTTGGGCTTTGGCCGAACTTAGTACAGAAGCAATCGTGTGTTTGGGACTTGGCCCATTACAGTAACAATAATCAGTATAGTAACAGATTAAATAGTATACAAGTCCTACCCAGCCAGCCTCTACACTCCATCTCCGTCCAACCCTACACTCCATGTAGGGATATAATCAACCCACCCATCCCTACACTCCAAAAAGTATCGAATACGGCACTAGACAGTAGCTTGCAGCTGAGCTGCCAATAAATTAGGCTCGAGGCCTTTCAGTACACTTCTTCCGATCAAATAAACCCCCAACCCAATGCAAGGCAGTATACAAATATGACATGCTATAACATAATATCATGCATGTAATCAGGCATACAATATCAAATTAGTGGAATATTATCATCTTTATTTATATCAATCATACAGTCATTACAGTCAATTAAGGGTCTAGGTAAGCTTACTGACCCTATAGTAGGTCCACAGTCAACTCGGGCGACCCGTTCAACCTTGGCAGTCAAACAGTGAAAATGGGCCCATAGGCCTATGTTGCAAGCAAATGTGGGCCCACAAGCTTGTGTGGCCTACACGACCCAAAATGGCCTTAGCCGTGTAGACCACATGGCCTGCCTAATAATCCCACGTACCCGTGTAGGGTCTATATACCGTGGAGCCCACACAACTCAATTCGACCCAGCCCATGAATCGCATATGGCCAGCCTCGTCGATCACACAGCGTACCACACGGGCCGTCGCACGCTCGTGTAGCATCGACTTTCACATTTTTTGGCTTTTCGTTAATTTTCATTTCTAGAGTCGTGTTTAAACACCTAGTTACAAAAAATGCGCACACCATTCTTGAGCACTCCAAACCTATGTTCCACCATAACACACAATTAATCACATAACAATTGGATTAAAATGACCCTTCTTCAAAACACTTGTCCAAAAGATCGACTGCCACTTGCCTTGTTTGAATAACTGAGGCCTTACACACTTAAACCGTGGATAAAGAGTGATCACTAGCTCCACGATTAATACTTGCATTCCAACCGAACCTCTATTAATAAGTATTCGTATGACTAGCTTGAAACAAAACAAAAATCAACTTACCAAAAATGTAAATCCATGCATAGGGGAAGAAATTATCGGCCTACAACCAAAAGAAGGCCAAAAGCACAACGATTCGACAAAGACAAAAGATAGAACAACCGCACCCCTAGCAATAATTGGTAACATAACCAAAGTAAATAAATAAGAAGAAAGAAATTGAAAAAAAGGGATTATAGGTAGCGTAATCAACAGCAAAATGGAGGTGTTTGGTGAAGCAACCACTTCGATAGAGATTATAAGGAAACAACCGTTACGTACCAAAAACCAATTGGACAAAGAAAAAAAGAGAATAGCGAGAAGAGGTAGGTTTCGGGTACAAGAAAGGATGAGAAAAACAACAAAAGATAAAGTCGGCAGCCAAAAAAGAAAAGGTGAAAATCAGCAGAAAAGCAAACAAGATAAAAAGAGACAAAATTGCCAAAACCGAAAGAATTGTGAGAGTAAGAGGAAGAGTGCTGAAATTTTCAACCAACCAAATATGGGATAACTTCAAATCCCCAAATGTTCTCCTAAAAACTCTCCAACCTTCCTGCTACTCAGACTTTTAATGAAATACAAACTCTAGCCGTCCATAATAGCAGAAATAATGCCCACACCAGTACTCGAACACAGAACCTCCAACACTCCAACACTCTACTTATCCATTAGACCAGTAGGCCCTTTCTGACATATTTTACCAACATATAATTATAAGCCTACTAATTAGAGATAGGGATTTATTCATTTAAAAATAAAAATTTGCCCACGCTAAGGCTTGAACTTGAGACCTCACACACACACACCAGAACACTTAACCATTGAAGTAGATGCACAATTGTGTCACAAACATATAGAAATAAATTTAATGAATTTTGGGAGTTACAACTCTACCCTCTTAAAGAAAATTTTAACCTCAAAATTTTACTTATTCAGAACATATGAGGATACTACTATCGCATCGCATTCTCAGGCTCCCACTTGACCTCCTCAGAACTATGATTACTCCAAAGAACCTTAACCAGTGGAATGGCCTTTCTTCTTAGAACCTTTACATCGTGATCCAATATCAAGTGGCTCCTCATCAAAGGTCAGATCTGGCTAAACTTGATCTCCTCAACAGGAATAATATGTATGGGATCAGAGTGGTACTGTCTCAATATAGAGACATGGAACACATCGTGAATCTGATCTAACTTTAGAGGTAACTCCAACTGACAGGCAATCGGTCCCACACATTTTAGTATGCGATAAGGCCCAATAAACCTGGGGCTCATGATGAACCGTAAAAGTAACATATTTTAACCCCATATTTAGCATCCTTTAGGATGATTTAGCCCTTGATTTATGTAAAAAGGTGCTCTTAATCCTTTCTTTTTATGTTTTATACTCAGGAAAGCACCCGAGGATGAAAAGAATAAGAAACAGGCTTAAAACGGGCCAATTTGGGCCAAAGTAGAAATCGACACGGCCTGGACTTCAAGCCACACGATCGTACCTCGACAATTAACTAAGAAATGGCCATGCCACGGTTTACACGTCCGTTCCCCAATCGACAAAATCGAGACACAGCCTGAAGACGATTTACACGGGCGTAGTACCATGGCCGTGCCCCTGTCACGAGAAAGAGCAATTTCAATCGGATATGGATGCTTGAAGGCAAAGAAACACATTCCAAAGCCTATTCAAACACCCGAGTAGGAATTATACTTAAATTAGGATACTTAGAGGCCAAGTAAGGCATCTCAAAGCCTATATAAAGTCCCTAGAGGCCAACCTTTAGAGGACGTTCAGAGTTCAGTAGAAGCCTTCTGCCAGGGCTTTTGTCAGGGAGGTTAGCTAGGCCAAGGAGTTGAGCCAGAAGGCCAGATTTGTGGGAATTACTCGAAGATAGCCAGTTGATCCATCTCAAGGAGCTATAATTCTACTCAAGACGGCAGATTTCTCCTTTAATTACTTCAGGGGGTGTTAGGGATTTCTTATGTTTTGTTTTATCTTTACTCTTGAGATGTTTTCTTTATTCATTATGAACTAAACCCTTCAGATACCTGAAGGGGATAAAACCTAGATGAATCTTGTTATTGATTTCTGAATTATATGATAAATACTTAGTTTGTTCTTAATTATGCATACTTAATCCAAATCTGGTGTGCTTAGGTGGAGGAGGAATAGACCCTGCTTAAGAGTAGATCTAGAATAATTAAGCGGAGTTGATCGCACGCCTAGAGATAGGGTGAGAGATTTTGCCGGATTAGGGTGAAACCTAATATGGGAGTCCATAGATCGATTTACTGCTATTCTAGGGGGTTATTATAAGAGGACAAGAGTTCCACTAATTAACCTAGGATTAGGCGTTATTCACCTCGAGAGAGGGTTTAGAATACGTTAGGGAGTATTACGGATGAAACTAAGTGAATAAATCGTATGGTTAACAGTTAAATAACAAGTGAAGTCTAGGTGGATTCTTTCTGAGGCTATCGTCGTGATCAACTGAGTTTCTCTTCAAGTTATTTTCCAATTCATTCTTTCTGTCTTTGTGTCTTTAGTTTAGTAAGTCGTTAATTTAGATTAATGCAACTTCACTTATTTTAGGCTAAATAATAAAAAGAAAGTTAGTATTAGTACTTTTAGTTCCTTTGGGTTCGACAATCCGGTCTTGCCTATACTACTATTCGATAGGTACACTTGCCTTTAATCGTTGTCAGAGTTACCTTCCGAGTTCGATCATTCTCTTTATAAATTTTAAAACTCGACAAAATAGCAATCAAGTTTTTGGCACCGTTGCCGAGGAACTAAAATATTAAGAAAGCTCTATTTTTATTACTTTAGCCATTATTTTTATTTTTAGTTTTATTTTTGCAATTTATTTTATTCCATTATTTTTACTAAATTTTATTTTCTTTCCTTTCCTAGCAGGTGCCTCTAGTTTTTGACTAGAAGAAACCCGACAGGACCTTTAGTATACGATAGTGATATTGAAGCTACCGCTTGTAGGAATCGCAGAGAAATTAGGTGAGCACTAAATTACACAGAAGAAGAGCGAGAAGGCAGATCCAATCCTACTGAAGGGATGGACGAGAATAATCCACCACGAGATGTGGGAGGAAACAATGCTCCGCGTACTATGTATGATTATGTTAAACCTCATTTAACAGAAGCAGAATCTAGTATTGTTAGGCCTGCTATAGCTGCTAATAATTTTGAACTAAAGCCTAACACAATACAAATGATTCAACAATTTGTTCAATTTGATGGTCTGCAAGACGAAGACCCGAATACTCATATAGCTAATTTTTTAGAGTTCTGTGATACTTTCAAAATAAATGGTGTTTCCGATGATGCCATTTGTCTTCGGTTATTTCCCTTTTCATTAAGGAATAAAGCCAAACAGTGGTTATACTTGTTACCACGAGGGTCAATCACTACATGGGGCCAAATGACTGAAAATTTTTTATTAAAATATTTCCTACCGGCCAAAATGGCCAAATTAAGGAATGATATCTCTTTTTTTGCAGATGGATTTAGAGACATTATATGATGCATGGGAGAGGTACAAGGATCTCTTGAGAAGGTGTCCACACCATGGTCTACCCATCTGGCTACAAGACCAAACTTTCTATAATGGTGTAAGCCCTTCAATGAGGCAACTAATCGATTCCGTCACCGGTGGAACCTTGAACAACAGAACTCCTGAAGCAGCCTACGAGTTCATTGAAGAGATGTCACTAAATAGCTATCAGTGGCAGTTACAAGGATAAAACTGACAAAATCAGCCAGAGTTTACAACCTCGATGCAGTGACCATGCTATTGACACAGGTAGAGATAATGGATAAAAAGCTTGATAGTTTGTGTTCTTCGCAGGTACATCCAGTCATGCAGTGCAACACAAGTGGAACTGTGGCGAATCTTGAGTACCCACCCTACCAATCGGACGTAGAGAACGAACATATGAACTATATAGGTAATAATTTCAGATCCAATAATAATCCTTATAGTAATAACTACAATCCAGGTTGGAGGAACCACTGTAACATCCTAAAAAGGGCCTATGCATTCCTGGCTTAAATGTACGAAATGACATGTTTTATGAGTTTTGAATAAATTTTGAACATTTTTGGAAGCCTGAGAATGTATGGAAATGTTACATTAAAAATAGGAAAGTGACCATTTTGGAAACCTAAGTAAATTAGGAAAGTGAACATTTTGGAAACCTAAGCTAAAAGAGGAAAGTAAACACTTTGGAAACTAAGCTAAAAGAGGAAAGTGAACATTTTGGAAACTAAGCTGAATTTGGAAAGTGAACATTTTGGAAACTAAGCTAAAAGAGGAAAGTAAACATTTTAGGAAACCTAAGAAATGTCAAGTTTACAGAGCCGAACGAAAATTTTTGGAAACCTAGAAATGACTTAGAAATGTCAAGTTTTAAAGTTTAAAAGAGGTAATTAAGGCAAGGAGGCCTTAAAATAAAAAGTACGTGAAATTTAACATACAAACGGGCTTGAAAAAGGGGCCTGAAGATGCTACTTAGGGCCTTTGGAAATGGCGCCACATATAAGGGTGTTGGGCCTGAGTTCAAGTCACATGGGAAGCAAATAAAATAAGTTTTAATTTTGCTTCTAGAAGCCCAAGAGGTGTGTAATATCCTGGGTTAGGGGCTATTTTATTTTGGCTTTGTTACATGTGCATGGTGTGCTATGTAGTGTTTTGATGTTTTTGGGGCTTAGTTATAAGCTAGGTGTAAGCCTAAGTGGTAGGAAAAATCTTTGCTTTTAGGCTTATGTGGGAGGAGCTGAAGGAGCTGGGGTTTATAAATATCTTTAGGTGAATTTTAGCATAACAAATAAGCTGGTGGAGTGGCAGGATAGGCGCCACTTGAGGCTTGTGTGTGTAACGCCACTTGCAGGGAGGAGGTCCTATGTTCAAGCTGCAGAGTGCTCCATTTTGGTTTTTATTTTGACGGCATGGAGGGGAGGAGTTGTAGGCAGTTCAAACTCTACCTTGCACCAAGTCAAACGTTCAAATGGTGGGTGAAGAGTGAATTTAAAAGGGAGACTAGTTCAAACTAGTTTGAATGGGAGGCTTGGAGTGTTTGGGGTGTTGTGGCCAAATTTTGGAGAGATTTTCGGGGGGGAGTGGACGGTTTGGTATGTGGGAGAGTGAGAGTGCCGAAACTCCTTTTTTATTTTGTGCATTTTAGGTCAAAAAGCATTTTGGAAGCAAATTCTCCTTTTGTCAAATCAATGAAACCCCAAGTTTTCTTCTTTTTTTTTTCCATTTTGTTCTCCTTAAACCGAAAGTCCAAGCATCTTTTGCCAAAATTGCTTTGCATCTCTTAACTTGTGTGTGTGTGGCGAATGTTTGTTCCCATTTCTTCTCATTTACATCTTGTGTAAACCGAACCTAGTATCCCTTCTTCCCATCGTGCATTGCCTTTCTCTTTAAGCTTGTGCGAAACTTTATTCTCCAAAAGACCTTCCTCCATTTCTTCTTCTTTCAAACCAAAAGTACCATCCTCTCTTCACCTTTTATTTTCTTTCTTTTCCAAAACTTGTTAGCCGTTTGTCACCATTTGTTCTTCCCATTTCTCTCAAGCCGAAACCCTCTCAACTTGTCCCTTCAAACCTCCTTTTCCTTCTCTCTAACCCCATTGCCGCAACTTCTGTTTCTTCTTATTCTACTCTCTCTTTTCTTCCCACACAAAAACGTATATAGGAGTGTTATACACCTTGGCCGAATCATTTTCTTATTAAGTTTTGCACTTTGGCCGAATCTTTCCTCTCCTAGTAGTGGTCTTGTGGCCGATTCTTGTGTGTGGTGATAATATCGGGTTGTGGTTCAATCGGGTTGAGGAAGGTAAGTTTTGGCTGAAAGGCCATCTTCTCCCTCTTGTTTGTTGATGATTCTGGTTTGGATAAGCCGATGTTGGTTGGTTGAAAGGAGTTAACTTGTTTGATTAAACATTTCATATAGGGCCTTTGGATTTTGGAAGCAAGCAAGAAGAGTCTTCCTTCTCTGTTAAACGTGGGGTAAGTGGTGGTAAGAGATTGCTTTAATGGTCTTTCTTTTAGGGTTTGTTATGCAAAAGATTTGTGAGGCTAATGGTTTGTGTTTTAGGGAGAGGCCGATTGACAGAAGGAACCATTGTTGGTTCGGGTTTGGTAGGAAACCAAACCATTTGCAAAGGTAAGGGTTCAAACGCTAACCCCTTTGGTTTATCTATTCTGGTCGAATGGTTTTAAGTGATTAATCTTGTGTTTGGCCAATTTTAGGAGCAAGATGATCGAGGGATTTAGATCGATTCTTTGGGATTGAGCGTGCATTCTAACAAGTGTGTAAACTGACACACCTTCTTACTGAGTAATATGTTAATAACCTGATTGTGTAAGTGAAACATTATGGTTGGCTGATATAATACCCAATGAGGTATAGATACGGATTTGGGTAAGTCCGTTTCATTACGAGATCTGTGATGATATGTGATATCATGATTTATGGTGTATGTATTTTGAGATGTCATATTAAGCATGTGAGCATGATAGCATGATTACACGATTTGCATTAGTATGATATGTTATTGGGTGATATAAGAGGAGGGGATATGATATCCGTATCTTTGGGACACGGAGGTTTGGCACCTCTAGTGGTTTGGTACCACGATTGATTATTGTGACTTTGGGTCACGGAGGTTTGGCACCTCCGCGTCTCGCCCCGATGGCTTAGCACCACGATTGGGTTGGCCCTACGGTTGATTATCTGGGATTGACGCTAGTGATTTGGTATCACACGATGGGTTGGCCCCATCATTTTAATCGTGACTACGATCACCAGTGATTTGGTATCACACTTGTGTCTTTGGGACACCAGAGGTTTGGCACCTCATAGCGACTCGTCCCTGTGGTTAACACCACCGTGGGTTGGCCCAACTTTTGAGATACGGGTTTGTCGCCAGTGATTTGGCATCACACGTGGGTTTGCCCCACAGATGGATCTTCCGTGACTTTGGGTCACCAGTGGTTTGGTACCACATCTATGGATATCGTGACTTTGGGTCACCAGTGGTTTGGCACCACCAGTGGTTTGGTACCACACGGGGTAGAAAAGGTGTTACGGATGGTTAGGATCGGGTGCATTAATTGTATTGCTTTGTTATGATGTGTGTTAGCATGTTGCATATACCGGGAGAGGGATTTATGCACTGAGTCTTGTGACTCACCTCCTCCCTTATCATTTCAGGTGACACATAGATTGCGGACATGGAGCTGGGATGGACTCGAAGTGCCCATGCCATTGATAAATTTGGAGTTGCATTGATTTAAACTTGGTACTTTATTTGACTGGTTTTTCATTTGTTTTATTTGGATTGTAAGAGGCCTTTTTAAACTTATGTTTTGTTATCTACATGCTTAGATTGGATTTCAAATATGCCTTAATAATTTATTGGGTTAAAATTTGGCTAAAATTTGTAAAGATAAGGTTTTCAAACTACAAGCGATATGTTTTAAACTTTACCATCGGGTATCACACCGTAATTCAAGATAAATGAAACTCAAATGTTCTCCAACTTGAATGCATTCACGTACTAAGTCAAAATGTTTTAAGCAACAACAAGGATTAATTGAATTTTAAACGAGATAAACTTGTTTTACTTACATATCGATTAAGTTTTAAAATTATCGGGTTTTCAAATGCACCATCGGTTTTAAAGCATTATCCCCAAGATTTTCTTCAAGTACAAATTTAGCAAGATGATTTTAACAAACTCCTAAACTTAAACTGAAACCTCTCAAATACATTCTTCCTGTAACATACCGATTAAATTCGTAGTGTGTTGACCGGGTTTGGGGTGTTACAATTATGGTATCAGAGCCAAGTTCAAAGGCTCGGCTGTGGGCTCGAGTCCCAAAATGTTTTAAATTCTGGTTTTTAAAGTGTTTTGGCTTTAAAGAATATGGTTTGAAAGGCATGGCACCGAGTCTCCGGCACCAATCCGCCCAGGTAAGTACCCTTACTATTGCTTGTGATTTTAATATGGATGAGATGTGATTGGATGACTAGTAATAGTAAGACTACTTTAGGGACTGAAATCAATAGGACTCTGTGGACTTGCGAAAACAAGCTTCTTTAATATTCATAAGACTTTGCTTTTAAACAGTGGAATAATTACTGATGCATAAAATTCTTTAAATCAGACAAGATTTTAGTCATGAGTACACGAGGTAGACATGGTCGTGGACGTGGTCGAGGTAGGATGACAATTTCTGAACCCGTAGGTTCTGGTCAGGGGTCAGAGAATGAGATACCAGTACCACCACCAGCTGGAGGTGGTGAGTTTCAGGAATAGACTGGGGACGACGCAGTGTCACAGGCGATGCTGCGGGTTCTGGAAAGGGTAGTCGGAGTAGGTGGAGGCGCAGGAGCTAGAAAATCTGTGCCTGAGCGACTTCGAGCAAACGGGGCTGAAGTTTTTCGAGGTGTCTCTGGTGTTGCTCCCAGCACTGCTGAATATTGGCTGGAAGCGACAGAGCGGATCATGGACGATCTGGACCTGACTGCTGAAGAGAAGTTAAAGGGGATAGTATCACTTCTCCGAGATGAGTCATACCAGTGGTGGCTCACGGTTCGGGACAGCGCTGCAGCGGAAGATCTGACTTGGGACTATTTTAGGGCTGCTTATCAGAAAAAGTACGTTGGAGCTAACTACATTAATGAGCAACGGAAAGCATTTCTGAGGTTAGTTCAGGGGAGTAAATCTGTGTCAGAGTACGAGGCAGAGTTTCTCAGGCTGAGTCGGTATGCTAGGGGTATGGTGGCTACTGAACACGAGAGGTGTGTTCGTTTCGAGGATGGCCTGCGAGATGAATTAAGGTTGTTGATTGCTCCCCAGTGAGAGCATGAATTTGTCATCTGGTTGAAAAGGCTAAGGTAGCCGAGGGTATTTAGGAGTCTGTGAGGCAAGGCATGGATAGAAACCGACATAAGAGGAGTTTTGGGTCTTCTGGGTCGTCAGGTAATCCTCAGAAAAGGGCTAGACCTAGTGGGTCGAATCAGTCTGGTAGGTTTGTTGTTACTAGTCAAGGACCGCTGCAGTGTAACCGTTATGGGAAAGCTCATTGGGGAGGATGTTGGACTGGTGGTAGAGGATGTTTTGAGTGTGGCTCATTTGGACCACCGTGTGAGGGACTGTCCGCGTAAGTTGGCTAGGATTCACCCGAGAGTCGTGGTGTACTCAGTTCAGGAATAATGGACCACCACCGCAGAGGGGCTGAGGTAATGGTTGAGGAGGTAATAGTTCTGGTGGGGCCGTGGAGCATCGGGCAGAGGTATAGGTAGTTCTGAGGCCAAACAGTCGGGGCTAGTGTATGCAGTGAGGCGCCGAAAGAAGGGCGACGCACCGAACGTCATAACCGGTACGTTTTTAATCTTTGGTTCTCTATTTACTGCTTTGATTGATGTGGGTCCGATGCATTCATATGTTGCAAGTAGCATAGTGAAGACCATGGATCTAGACTCTGAGATATCTTCTAGGCAAATGACCGTAATAAGCCCTCTAGGTCACTCTGTAGTTGTAGATAAGCTGTATAGAGATGTACCTCTAGAACTCAAGGGTAGTGTTTGTGGTCGATCCGATGGAACTACCATTTGGGGAGTTCGATCCGATTCTGGATGGGTGGTGGTTAAGTACCAGCGAAGTTAGATTTGCGCTAAGTGCATGGTTCGAAAATAGCTAAGGGTGATGAGGTAGTCACGATCGGTAATAGAAGAAATTACTTATCCAACGTGGTGTCTGCCCTGAAAGTCGAGAAGATGGTCAGGAAGGGCTGTGAAGCATATGTGGTTCATGTGTGTGCCTTAGAGGCTAAAGAGTCTGCTGTGGAAGAGGTCCGAACAGTTAGGGAATTTACTGATGTGTTTCCTGAGGAGCTTCCGGGTTTGCCACCAGATCGTGAGGTAGAGTTCGGGATAGATCTGTTACCCGAAACTGCGCCAGTGTCTATTACTCCGTATAAGATGGCGCCTAAAGAGTTAGTATAGCTTAAGGCTTAGATCCAGGAGTTGTTGGACCGGGGTTTTATCAGGCCAAGTGTTTCACCTTGGGGAGCGCCGGTACTCTTTGTCAAGAAGAAAGATGGTACAATGCGGATGTGTATAGACTACCGCCAATTGAACAAGCTGACGATCAAAAACAAGTATCCGCTGCCCTGGATAGATGACTTGTTTGATCAGCTGAAGGGTGCGTCAATATTCTCGAAGATCGATTTAAGGTCTGGGCACCACCAGTTAAAGGTGAAAGAGGCAGATATCTGCAAGACGGCATTTCGTACTCGGTATAGGCACTATGAGTTCTTAGTCATGCCGTTTGGGTTGACTAACGCGCCGACAGCATTCATGGATATGATGAATAGGGTGTTCCAGCAGTATTTGGATCAGTTTGTAGTGATTTTTATCGACGACATCTTGGTATATTCAAGGACTGAGGAGGAACATGATGCGCATTTGTGGGTGGTATTGCAGATTCTGAGGGAGAAACAGCTTTATGCAAAGTTTAGTAAAAGCGAGTTTTGGCTTAGAGAGGTGACGTTCTTGGGTCATGTAGTGTCGACTGAGGGGATTAAAGTGGATCCTCGAAAGATTGAGGCAGTTTTAGATTGGAAGTCACCTAGGTCGAGAGTGAGATTCGAGTTTTACGGGCTTGGCAGGATACTACCGAAGATTTGTAGAGGGATTTTCGTTGATCGCAGCACCGATGACCAAATTGTTAAGAAAAGGGATTCTATTTATTTGGACTGAGAAGCAGCAGGAGAGCTTTGACAAGTTGAAGAAGATTTTGAGTGAAGCTCCGGTTCTAATTCAACCCGAGCGTGAAAGGAATTCATAGTTTATTGCGATGCATCACATCTGAGTTTGGGTTGTGTGTTGATGCAGAAGGAAGGTTGTGGCTTACGATCTCAACAACGGTGAGGCCACATGAGGTCAATTATCCGACGCACGATCTGGAGTTAGCGGCTGTAGTTTTCACTTTGAAGATTTGGAGACATTACTTGTACGGAGAGAGATTGATAGTCTACATAGATCATAAGAGTCTGAAGTACCTTTTGACTCAGAAAGATTTGAATCTGAGGCAGCATAGATGGATTGAGTTGCTAAAAGACTACGACTGTTCGATTGAGTATCATCCGGACAAGGCAAACGTGGTGGCAGACGCGTTGAGCCATAAGGTTGTTTCGGACTTAAGAGCGATGTTTGCCCATTTGAGTTTGTACGACGACGGGAGTATTCTAGCAGAGTTGCAGGTTAAGCCTACTTGGGTTGAGCAGATCAGAGAAAAACAGTTAATGGATGAGGTTTTGAGTGCGCAGAGGTCACAAGTGCGTAATGGTGGTTTGGAGGGTTCTGATTTGTCTAGTGATGGAGTCTTTGTATTTTTGGGAAAGTTTGTATGCCGAGGGATATTGAGTTAAGGCAGAAGATTCTTCAGATGCGATAGCGACCCTACGCTATGCATCCCGGAGGTAGCAAAATGTATAGGGATCTCGAGAGAGCGATGTACGGTGGCGGTGCAAGAGGGAAGTAGCAGAGGTTGTGGGAAGTGCTTGACATGTCGTGAGTCAAGGTGAGCATCGATTGCCATCGAGGTTGCTTGACCAAGAAAGATTCCACAATGGAAGTGGGAAAGGATCACTATGGATTTCGCAGTGGATTACCTCTTACGCCTAGCAAGAAGGATTCAGTTTGGGTAATTGTGGATCGACTGACTAAATTAGCTCACTTTATCCCGGTGAGGGTGGATTACTCACTTCAGAGGTTGGCGAAGCTGTATGTGTCAGAGATAGTGAGGCTGCATAGTGTGCCAGTATCGATCATCTCGGATAGGGATCCCGATTACGTCAAGGTTCGGAAAGCGTTGCATCGAGCTCTGGCACGCGGTTGGATTTCAAAGATGGCATTTCACCCATGATCGACGGGCAAATGAAAGGGTTATTCAGATCTTGGAAGACATGTTGCGAGGTTGTGTTCGGACTTGAGGGTAGTTGGGAGGAGTTTCTACCATTAGCTAAGTTCGCCTACAACAATAGTTACCAAGCCCAAGATCAAGATGGCACCTTATGAGGCGTTGTATGGTAGGAAGTGTCGCTCACCTACGTCTTTGGATCGAGTTGGGTGAATGCCGTTGTTGGGACCAGAGCTGGTTCTTGAGACCAAGACAAGGTTAAGTTGATCTGAGCTCGATTGAAGGAAGCTTGGTGGCGTAAGTCTTATGCCGATCTTAAGCGAGAGATATTGAATTTGCGGTGGGAGATCAAGTTTTTTTGAAGGTCTCACCATGGAAGAAAGTGTTAAGGTTCGGAAGGAAATGCAAGCTAAGTCTGAGGTTTATTGGGCCGTATAAGGTACTGAAATGAGTGGGACCCATAGCATATCAGCTTGAGTTGCCAGCAGAGCTGAGTCAGATTCACAACGTATTCCACGTTTCGATGCTTAGGCAGTATCGTTTAGATCCATCGCACGTGGTAGCAGTGGAAGAGATCGAGGTGAATCCGGATTTGACCATGGAGGAAGAGCCTGTTCAGATTCTAGATCGGGATGTGAAGGTTCTGCGTAGAAAGTCTGTGCCTTTGGTTAAGGTACTATGGCGGAATCATGGCGTGGAAGAAGCTACGTGGGAACCCGAGGATATGATGAGATAGCAATACTCGTAACTCTTCTGATCAGGTAATTTCGAGGTCGAAATTATTTTTAAGGGGGGTAGAACTGTAATATCCCGGGTTAAGGGCTATTTTATTTTGGCTTTGTTGCATGTGCATGGTGTGCTATGTAGTGTTTTGATGTTTTTGGGGCTTAGTTATAAGCTAGGTGTAAGCCTGAGTGGTAAGAAAAATCTTTGATTTTAGGCTTAGGTGGGAGGAGCTGAAGGAGCTGGGGTTTATAAATATCTTTAGGTGAATTTTAACATAACAAATAAGCTGGTGGAGTGGCAAGATAGGCGCCACTTGAGGCTTGTGTGTGTAACGCCACTTGCAGGGAGGAGGTCCTGTGTTCAAGCTGTAGAGTGCTCCATTTTGGTTTCTATTTTGACGGCATGGAGGGGAGGAGTTGTAGGCAGTTCAAACTCTGCCTTGGACCAAGTCAAACGTTCAAATGGTGGGTGGAGAGTGAATTTAGGAGGGAGACTAGTTCAAACTAGTTTGAATGGGAGGCTTGGAGTGTTTGGGGGCATTGTGGCTGGATTTTGGAGAGATTTTGGGGGGGAGTGGACGGTTTGGTATGTGGGAGAGTGGGAGTGCCGAAACTCCTTTTTCATTTTGTGCATTTTCGGTTAAAAAGCATTTTGGAAGCAAATTCTCCTTTTGTCAAATCAAGCTGAAACCCCAAGTGTTTTCTTCTTTTTTTTTTTTCCATTTTGTTCTCCTTAAACCGAAAGTCCAACCATCTTTTTGCCAAAAATTGCTTTGCATCTCTTAACTTGGTGTGTGTGTGGTAATGTTTGTTCCTATTTCTTCTCATTTACATCTTGTGTAAACCAAGCTAGTATCCCCTTCTTCCCATACATGCATTGCCTTTCTCTTTAAGCTTGTGCGAAACTCTATTCTCTAAAAAGACCTTCCTCCATTTCTTCTTCTTTCAAACCGAAAGCACCATCCCTCTCTTCACCTTTTATTTTCTTTCTTTTCCAAAACTTGTTAGCCGTTTGTCACCATTTGTTCTTCCCATTTCTCTCAAGCCAAAACCCTCTCAACTTGTCCCTTCAAACCTCCTTTTCCTTCTCTCTATCCCCATTGTCGCAACTTTTGCTTTTTCTCATTCTACTCTTCCTTTTCTTCCCACACAAAGACGTACATAGGAGTGTTATACACCTTGGCCGAATCATTTTCTTATTGAGTTTTGCACTTTGGCCGAATCTTTCCTCTCCTAGTAGTGGTCTTGTGGCCGATTCTTGTGTGTGGTGATAATATCGGTGGTGGTTCAATCGGGTTGAGGAAGGTAAGTTTTGGCCGAAAGGTCATCTTCTCCCTCTTGTTTGTTGTTGATTCTGGTTTGGATAAGCCGATGTTGGTTGGTTGAAAGGAGTTAACTTGTTTGATTAATCATTTTGTATAGGGCCTTTGGATTTCAGAAGCAAGCAAGAGGAGTCTTCCTTCTCTGTTAAACGTGGGGTAAGTGGTGGTAAGAGATTGCTTTAATGGTCTTTCTTTTAGGGTTTGTTATGCAAAAGATTTGTGAGGCTAATGGTTTGTGTTTTAGGGGGAGGTCGATTGACAGAAGGAACCATTGTTGGTTTGGGTTTGGTAGGAAACCAAACCATTTGCAAAGGTAAGGGTTCAAACGCTAACCCCTTTGGTTTATCTATTCTGGCCGAATGGTTTTAAGTTATTAATCTTGTGTTTGGCCGATTTTTAGAGCAAGATAATCGAGGGATTTAGACCGGTTCTTTGGGATTGAGTGTGCATTCTAACAGGTGTGTTAACTAACAAACCTTCTTCTCGAGTAATATGTTAATAACTTTGATTGTATAAGTGAAACAAGATGGTTGGTGATATAATGCCCAATGAGGTATGGATACGGATTCGGTAAGTCCGTTTCATTACGATATCTGTGATGATATGTGATATCATGATTTATGGTGTATGTATTTTGAGATGTCATATTAAGCATGTGAGCATGATAGCATGATTGCACGATTTGCATTAGTATGATATGTTATTGGGTGATATGAGAGGAGAGGGATATGATATCCGTGTCTTTGGGACACCAGAGGTTTGGCACCTCCGGTGGTTTGGTACCACGATTGATTATTGTGACTTTGGGTCACGGAGGTTTGGCACCTCGCGTCTCGCCCCAAGTGGCTTAGCACCACGGTGGGTTGGCCCCATGGTTGATTATACGGATTCACGCTAGTGATTTGGTATCACACGATGGGTTGGCCCCATCATTTTAATCATGACTACGGCCACCGGTGATTTGGTATCACACTTGTGTCTTTGGGACACCGAGGTTTGGCACCTCATAGCGACTCGTCCTCGTGGTTAACACCACCGTGGGTTGGCCCCACTTTTGAGATACGGGATTGTCGCCAGTGATTTGGCATCACACGTGGGTTGGCCCCACAGATGGATCTTCCGTGACTTTGGGTCACCAGTGGTTTGGCACCACATCTATGGATATCGTGACTTTGGGTCACCAGTGGTTTGGCACCACCAGTGGTTTGGTACCACACGGGGTAGAAAAGGTGTTACGGATGGTTAGGATCGGGTGCATTAATTGTATTGCTTTGTTATGATTTGTGTTAGCATGTTGCATATATCGGGAGAGGGATTTATGCAATGAGTCTTGTGACTCACCTTCTCCCTTATCATTTTAGGTGACACATAGATCGCGGACATGGAGCGGGGATGGACTCGAGGTGCCCATGCCATGGATAAATTCAGAGTTGCATTGATTTAAACTTGGTACTTTATTTGACTAGTTTTTCATTTGTTTTATTTGGATTGTAAGAGGCCTTTTGAAACTTATGTTTTGTTATCTACATGCTTAGATTGGATTTCAAATATGCCTTAATAATTTATTGGGTTAAAATTTGGCTAAAATTTGTAAAGATAAGGTTTTCAAACTATAAGCGATATGTTTTAAACTTTACCATCGGGTATCACACCGTAATTCAAGATAAATGAAACTCAAATGTTCTCCAACTTGAATGCATTCACGCATTAAGTCAAAATGTTTTAAGCAACAACAAGGATTAATTGAATTTTTAAACGAGATAAACTTGTTTTACTTACATATCTGATTAAGTTTTCAAAATTATCGGGTTTTCAAATGCACCATCGGTTTTAAAACAGTCATCCCCAAGATTTTCTTCAAGTACAAATTTAGCAAGATGATTTTAACAAACTCCTAAACTTAAACCTGAAACCTCTCAAACACATTCTTCCCTGTAACATACCAGATTCGGTCGTGGTGTGTTGACCGGGTTTGGGGTGTTACAAGGTGGACGGCACAAGACTTGCAAAAGAGGAGATTCACTCTCTTTTAAATTCGGCTAATTAGAAGATAATAAGGATTATACTTTATTTGTTTTAAAATTAAAGAGATAAAGTTATCACATAAGGAAGAGTAGTGGCCAAGCAAAGGATTCTTGGACTAATTTCGGCTATAAAAGGATGAGACTAGGGCTATTCATTATTCATTCTCCCTCTCTTTTCTTTTGCCAAATATTCTTTCTCCTCTCCCTCTGTCAAAATTCTTCTTGAGCATCCATTCTTTTTCCTCTTCTCTTTTAGCATCCTAGCCGATTCCTTCTAAGCCTATTATTCCTCTCTTCTTTCATCTTTGAAACCGAATACATAAGGGATCATAGCCGATTGTTCATCAAGTCTCTAAGCCAATCTCAAGTGGTGTCGGGAGGGATCATCGATTTCAATATAAAGGGTAAGGATCTATAGTTATAATTGTATTCCTTTCTTTTAAGCCGAAAGTTAGTCTAATACCTCCTATATCTTATTGATCGAAATATGGAAGGTGAATTTTGAGATTTCAGATCTAAGGTATTTCGGCATCTCTATTAATCAAGAAGGGAGCTAGGTGAGAAAGGGGTTAAGGGGAAATTTGGGCGAATTATGACACAAGAATGGTTCTGGTGCAGTGGCTGGAAGCGTGTGGTTGGCAAGGGAGGTCTTGGGTTCGATCCATGGGAGATACAAGGAGGAAATGTTTTTTTTTTTTTTTTTCCTTGTGGGCTTTTTGGGCGTTAGGGCTAGGAAGGCTTTAAATAAAATTTCAGGTAAGGATCGGACATGAAAGTCAAGGAGGTGGAGTGGCTTGGGGCGCCACTTAAAGGGGCTTAGGCAAAAGGGACTCGGGTTCGAGTTGTGATGAACGCAAAGGGGATTTTATTTTTGGGCTTTGGCGCTAAAAGGGAAAAGGGCTCAGGTATAAGGCTTTATAAATAAATGGTGGGATTATTTGACATGAAAGTCCAAAGGGAAGAGTGGCATAAGGCGTGAAGGGGGGCTGCGGCATGAGGTCTTAGTTTCGAACCAAGGCAACTGAAGTAGCTTTTTATTTTTTTTTTCAATGCTGCTGGCATGAATGGGAGAGTGTTGGTTCAATTTTGGACTCTCAATTTTGGCTGGAAAGGGGTAATTGTAGGTAGTTTAATTGCCATTAAATTGTTGAGGGGATTAGGAGATTAAAAAGTATGATAAAGCTAGATTTACTTGTGATAATTTAAGGCTGGAAATTATCACAAAATAGGAGGTGGTTGCCGAAATTTGGACTCCTTGGGGCTGTCCATATTTTGATTTTTGCTACTGACAAAGAAGTGAAAAACCTCTAGCAAACTCTTTTCTTTTCTCTCTTCATTGTCTTTTGAAATCTCCTTGTTTCTTAGCCAAAAACTGTTCAAAATTTCCAGCTTCTCTTGCTTATTGTTAGCCGAACCTACCCCTCTTCTAATCTAAATTTCCAAACCTTCCCACTTGTGATAGCCGAATCTTCTTTCCTCCTAACTAGGTGCTGCCGAATTTCATAGTGGGGAACCAATTTCCCATAAGGTACTCCGGGATTTTGATGTACTCAATCCAACCCTCTATTCCTCTAGCAATCAGTTTTGGTAAGTGAATAAGCTACATTCGGCCAAGGGCCTTTCGATTAAAAAGTTTATGTTAAATGCCGAAACTAACATGTGCCATGGATTTAGGGACTAATTAAGGCTTCGGGATTTGTTTGGAAATCAAATCCATTCAAGGTAAGTCCCTTTGATACTACTTGGTTTGGCCGAATAGGCCTAATGTCCCTAATTATGTTAATGGCTAATTATAGGTTAAGTGATCTAAAATTATAGATCGGCTTTTTGGGATCTAGGAGTTCCGGTAGAAACAGGTGTGTAGAAACTCACTACACACTTTATTAATATACATGACTTAATTGTTTGCCTTTAATCTTTTGATTGTGATTAGCTTATGGCATAATCATGGTTTCTGGGTAAGTCCCCTATCTTGTGATTTTTGATATACGATTTGCATGCCATCACATGATGTTAAATACCATGACATGATAATTGATGTATAAGCATGTGATGGTGGGATTGATGAGAGGAGGGGGATGAAATATGGACTGTCGTCAGTGGTTTTGACCACAAGATGGGTTGGCCCCATCAGATTATTTGTGACCTATGGTCATCAGTGGTTTTGACCACAACGATTGATTATTTGCGACTAAGTCCCAAAGTGGTTTGGTACCACCGATGGTTTTGACCACACTTGATTATTTGTGACCTATGGTCATCAGTGGTTTTGACCACACGATGGGTTGGTCCCATCATTTAAATTGTGACTTTAAGTCATCAGTGGTTTTGACCACACGGGGTAGAAAAGGAGTATGGATGGCTAGTTGGGTTGCATGTGCATGTTTATTAATGAATTGTGTATGAGTTGTATTTTCGGGTGGGGATTTACACATCGAGTCTTGGTGACTCACCCTTCCATTAACATTTTGCGATGAGTAGATCGCGGAGATGGAGCCGGAGAGGACTCAAGGCGGCCATGCTTGTCATGGGAATTGTCTTTACATGCTTTAGTTAAACTTAATAATTTTCTAAGTTTTTATTTTGGGATTGTAATAAGGCCGCTATTCATTTTGTGGATGTTCTTTTTATTTTACTTATGTTAAGTTACAAATGAAATTTAAAATGATAAGTGAACCGGTTAAAAGTAAATTTTTTAAACTTAATAAACTCCTACGGGTTTTTAAAGATGTTACCATCGGGTAACAAACTACATCAAGTAAATTATAATCCTGACTTATCAAATGTTACATGATCAAATGTTTTCAAAGAATTTTTCAACCCAACTACATTTATAAAAAGCCCAACTAAATTTTCCAAACCCCGTTTTAATACCTTAGCCAAATTTTATCGAATTTTCACCAAACTTTCAAATTGACCCAAATTATTTTACCCAGTGACATACCAGATCTGGTCAGGACTCATGGGCCGGGTTTGGGGTGTTACAACCACCCAAATATTTCATGGGGAGGCCAAGGAAACCAAGGAAATCAAAGACAACAACCTCCTCAAAACTTCCAAAATCAGCCATATCTGCAAGAGAAGAAGCCAAACCTCAAAGAGATGTTGACAAAATTTATGGCAAACACAAAAAATTGTTTCCAAGAAACTGAGAAAACAATTAAAAGCAATGAGAACCGAGTTGGGGAACTTAATAAGTTAGTCAAGGAAGCCACTAATGCAGTCGAACGACTTGCAAAGCTAATGTCAGAATGACCGCAAGGATGTCTACCAAGCAACACCGAGATTAACCCAAAAGAGAAAATTCAAGCCATCTCAACTCATGACAGTAAGGGGTTAGATGAACCCAATCCAATACAAGAAAACAAGGTAGACGAATGTAAGGTAGAGGAAACACAAGAAAAGCCAAAACCGG
This sequence comes from Gossypium rotundifolium, assembly GCA_025506655.1. Taxonomy (NCBI): domain Eukaryota; kingdom Viridiplantae; phylum Streptophyta; class Magnoliopsida; order Malvales; family Malvaceae; genus Gossypium; species Gossypium rotundifolium. The sequence goes on from CP106728.1 coordinate 84,542,671, forward strand.
TAATCAAGGAGTACCAACCTTGCATACCTTATCCTGAAGCGATGAAAAGAGATGATTCAGAAGAACAGTTTGGTAAGTTTCTTAAACTCTTAAAGAAATTACATATTAACTTACATATTCTTGAAGCGCATTTTTAGATGCCAGACTCGAGGAAATTTTTAAAACAACTCTTGACTAAAAAGTGCAAATTATACGAAGAGCACCAAGTGGAATTGAACACAGCATGCTCAGCAATGTTACAGAATATACTACCACGAAAGCTAAAAGATCCAGGGAGTTTTACAATTCCATGTTTAATTGGTAGTTTAGCTATTGATAATGCATTAGCTGATTTAGGGGCAAGCATAAATGTCATGCCTTATACATTATTTAAACGACTAGGTCTAGGGAAGCCCAAACAAACTAGGATGAGTATACAATTAGCTAATAAAACTTTTAGAATTCCAAGGGGCATTATCGAAGATGTTCTTGTCAAAAATTGATAAATTTATTTTCCCAGTAGATTTTGTTGTCTTAGATATGGATGAGGACAATACAATCCCCTTAATTTTAGAAAACCTTTTCTAGCAACTAGCAAGATGAAAATTGATGTTGACACAGGAGAACTCATACTTTGTGTAGGTGACGAATCAATCAGTCTTCAAGTTTTTGACTCGGACAGGACAACAATCAATGAAGGTAAGAAAGTCAATATAGATGATAATCAAATTGTTTAACCTTTATCGCAGGAAACACCGTAAAGACACAACCCTGAGCCGACTCATAGATTCCAAATCGATAAAGAAGAAACACACAAGGAACAAGACCTTAGGGTCGACAATTTAGAAGAGTAGAAGACACAAGTCAAAGAAGAACTGGAACCGAACGAAGTAAAACCAAAGGAACCACCAGAAGAGCTAGTGGGAGAATTAAACCACTACAAAATAGGAGACTAGGTACTGTTAGACAAAGCAGATCTGCACATCATCACAACAGACCTGAAGGGTAAAGGAGAAACCCTTCTTAAGGTACACAATATCTTTCCACATGAAATAGTCTAGGTAAGCAACCCAACATTCAACACTTTTGAGGTAAACGCTTCTCGACTTCAATTTTGTCAAGAAAATAGATCTTTAAGCAAGAGGGAAGATATTCAAACATTTAAACCTCCTTGATTTTTTTCAATGTTGAGGAAAGTCTAGCTTAAGACAATAAACGAGCACTTCTTGGGAGGCAACTAAGCACTAACCCTACTTCTTTTACATTTGTTTTCATCTTATTTTCTTTTCTTTCTCTTTGTAAACTAACCAAAAGTGTAGATTTCTAGGACACACGATCCTACACACGGCCGTGTTAGTGGCAGTGTAGACCACTGGAATCCCTGTACTGACATAGCAGAGGCCATGTGAATTAAATCCCAACCACTTTTTGACATCACGGATCCAACTACTCCCCCACAAGCATTGATAAATAGGTACTACCGTGCTCCACTACTGTGTAAAGCTACTGACTTACTAGACACGGGAAAAATACGCCCATGCTACCCAACCGTGCCAATGCACTGCCTTTTCAGGAACGGGTTGGCATCTAGAAAATGAGCGTGGGTGAACCAACACGCCTAGCCACACGGCTGTGCTATGCGGTTGTGTAATTCAACACACCCTCAGTCCACGGGTGTGGGAACATGCCAGATTTGAGATCCTATTTAAACCCCACAGCCCTTCTCCTTCTCCTCTCATTCTTTCTTCCTTCTTTTTCTTTCTTAGAAAAGGTGTCCAGACTCTTGAGCTACACTAGAATCATGCCGAAGAAGCATAAGAAGGCAATCATTGTCTCCTCAAAGGAGACCCTACACATAAGTTCATGCCAGCCGCTTCATTCCAACGAACAAGCCAAGGGTCTTTGAGACCTTTTCAGTTTTCATTTTTTTCTCTTTGGTTCAATTTCCTTTCTTTTGACTCTCTTATGCTTAATCTAGTTTATTTGGTTTTAGTTTCTTGGTTTTTGGTTCTAAAGGCTGCTTGGGAATCATGCACCACAGCCTTAGAGGTCATACCTATCTCGCGAACCATCCAACAATAAGGACTCCTTAGTTCATTAGTCTTTTCTTTTAATTTCAGTTTTCTTCTTAGTCTCCTTCTCTTTATTTTCTTTGTCTTTAATTATAGTATTAGTATATTGTTAATGTTTCTTTAGATTTCTTAGCTATATCTTTGTGGGCTACCCAATTTCTTTATCTAGCACAAAGCTCATCGGTAGACACCCCACCAGGCCCATAGAAAACGCCACAAACAACCTTCTACCACGACCACTGCCAACTCTCGAAGTCATCCAAAATTCAGGAAGTGTTACTTCTCCCCTTCTCTTTTGATTACATTATTAGTTATCTATCTGTAACACCCCAAACCTGGCCTAGAAGTTAGGCCCAAATCTGGCGTGTCACATGGAAGTGTTTTTTTTTCAAAACCATCTTTGCGATTGTTAAAAACTTGTTTGAGAATTACAGCCTCTTTGTTAAAACCCAAAACACTTAAGTAATTGTTATCTACTTGAAAACATAATTATCTTTAAAAACCTTTTTGGTTGCGAAAACATATTTGAAATAACAATTTATGAAAACATGAAGTTTGGAAATAGAGTTGCAGAAGCATTTTGAAAAAATTGCGGAAACATAGATAAAATACAAGTATTTTTAAGAGATTGGTTGATGAGTCAAAAATCAAAGTAGTGGACTTTAAAATTAGGACTTTTGAAAATGACGTTGAAATTTTGAAAGAGAATCCGAGTTAAATTATTTGTAAATGTTTGCTATAAAATCCATTTTTAATCAATTTTGAAAACCATTATTTATATTTTAGAAAATTCCTTTTAAACAATTTATGAAAAATAATAAAAAAATCCCAAACATAAAGCAAAATAAAATAATCCAGAGGTCTTATTACAATACATAACCTAAAATAATAAAGTAATAAAGTAAACGAAGTAAGAAACTAAAGTCCAAATAAAACCATTTCTGAAGTATGGCCTACACCGAGTCATCCATGGCTCCAAGTCCTCGTCACTGAGCATTACCTACAAGGGTTAAGAAAAAAGGGGGGTGAGTTACAAGAACTCAGTGTGAAATCTCCTTACCATCATCCACTGAGTCGGAACACACATAGCAATATTCTGGGCCTAAGCCCATTTACAATAACAATAATGTATCAAATATAACATGTCTATGAAATGCAATTTCCCAAACCAAACCTAAATTTCCATCCGCTACACACCACTCGCACCAACCAGCACACCTGTGGGGATCATCAGTCAACCCACCCCGCCATCACACCAATCGCAAGCATTAAGCCATTTATAACAATAATTCACAGGCCAATGGCCATTTATAATTGCAGGCCAATGCCCTTTAATACGCAGGCATTAAGCCATTTAAACTGGGCACGAAGCCTTCTTCTCTTCATCAAAATATCCCAACCCATGCAATCATGTATATACAATGCACAACAATTTATTCATATGATAATTTCAACATTAGGCCCATATTAAAATTTGGCCCATTACGCAATTTGGCCTATTAAGCAATATAACAAATCGGCCCATAGAGCAATCTATCAAAACGGCCCATTAAGCAATCTATCAATTCGGCCCATTAACACATGAAGCCCATATAGCAAATATCACATTTGGCACATATATCAAATATCACATTTGGCCCATAAATCAAATATCACAATTGGCCCATACATCACTTTTATCGATTTAGTCCATTGAGGGCAATTCCGTAATTCGGCCCATAAGGGCATTTTCATAATTCGGCCCATAAGGGCAATTTCGTAATTTTACCCGTCGAGGGTAATTCGGTAATCTTGGAACCCAGGGGTATTTTGGTAATTTACCCTCTAAGGGTTTTATGGTAATTTCGCAACCTAGGCTTAACTACTAATTTGGGGCATAAAAGTTTGAAACTGTCCATTTGCGTTATGCTGACTAAACTGACTATAACTCATGTTAGGAATCTCGAAATCTAAATCGATAAATTTTTCATGAAACTAGACTCATGTTTCTTCTTACTAAAATTTTTCCAGAATTTTTACCTTAACCATTTAGTACAGTTTATTCCTTAAAGTTTCCATTGTTTCACTATCCAACGATTCTGACCTCTCTTACCCAAAATCCAAATATCTCACTGTACAGTTTTCATATACTGCTCCCACTCATCTCTATTAATAATAGGATCACTAAGGAATCCATACATATAAATTATAACCCATAATTCACTTTTTTACAATTTTATATGATTTTTCCAAGACAAATCAGGGAACCATGAAGTCATTCAGAACCAGTGTCACTAAAATTAACATATCTCAGAATATAATAACATTTTTCCTTCTAATTTACATCCATATTAAAGTAGACACAGTAAGCTTTAATTTGATATCTTACTCACTTTGTAATTCCTTTTATCCAATTTTTCATGATTTTTTAAATACACATCACTATTTCTGACCTAAACTATTTTATTACAAAACATGATTACCACTACGAGCATACGCACGTCTGAGTGATCACAGATGTTGGTTATCAGTTTTCTTCAGTATTTCTACCGAATCACAGAATATTTCTTATAAACTTTCAAAGAGATGTGAGACTTACTCGCCATTTCAAACATATATTCGGAAGGGTACGTGATTACACACCTTGATTATGAGTTGTGCTTTCTACCGATTTCAACACCTATATTGATAGTTGATAGAAGATTAGTCTCAACTTCGATAATCGTAACTAGAAACACTTTATTGGGCTAACTCCACTTACCACAAATGTGATCTCCCTCGATACACCAAGAATCGATCCAACCAACAATATCAATTAGCCAACCTTTAATCCGATTAACTCAATAACCAAATGAAGATATCGAATGGACTATGAAATATCTTTCTTACCTTAATCGATTATAATCCTATTTCTCAAAATCGTCCTATGACTAGAGATGATTAGGTCATGTTGTGGTATTCGGCCTCCCTCTATATCACGATTGCTTAAGGAATGAGAAAGAAACAACGATGGAAAGGTTTCGGTTATGGAGGAGAATGAACAATGATATTCGACTATTAAGAAGATTAGACAAAAGATGAATATGTGACCAATTCAAGAGAAGAGAAAATGCACTATTGTGCTAGAAAATTTTGGCAAAGAAAGCAGCAAAAAAGAGAAGATGACACAAAGGTTGCAATAGGATTTTTGGCCAAAAAAAAACCAAGGCCTTACCAAATGCCAATGTAAAATTTTCAGCCACCTATCTACCTTAAAACCTCCCCATGCATCCCCCCTTAGGATAAGAGTTTGGCCACCCAAACTTTCCAAAACACCATCCACAAAATAAGCCTCTTGTCTCCCTTACTTACCTATTTCTCTTGATTCCTTTCCCCAACTACAACCTTGCCTTATTCTTATAGCCACCTTACCAAAAATAATGAAGTCCAACCTTGCCATAAATAGTCCTTGGCCGACACTTAAGGAAAGAGTGCAAAAATATTAGCCAAACATTACACACAAAGGAATTTGAACCTCTTCCCTCAAGGTACTTCACTTAATGCCATAACCTCTTTACTAATTGCTCACTTGTGCTAACCATTTATTCATTTATTTCAATAAGCCTTGAAGCTACTTACCATCTCTCCTTAAAGTGCTAAAATACCAAATTTTCCCTAAGGCCCAATTAAACCCGAGACTTCATAGAAACCTCGTAAACTCCAAATTCACTTAACTAACAAGTCCAATTGTAATAATGCCATTCTCTCGTTCTCAAAATTTTAAACATTCCTACACCCAAGGCCCATTGGGCCCAATCCTACTAGGCCCAATTTTGGGATGTTACACTATCTTTGTACATTGAGGGCAATTTACATCTTAAGTATGGGGGATAAAAGTACCTAACTTTTTGCATTATTCTAAAATCCTGAATTTTAGTCTTGTTCCTATGTAATTTTCTCATATTATCAATTAGGGTGAAATTTCTGATGATTTATTATTTTTATTGATATGTTTTTGAGTAAGTCATTGATAATTGTGCATTGATGATTTATACTTAAAGAATACTAGAGAATCAAGCATGATAAGTCTATTTTTCAAGAATAAAAAATTTTCTAGGTTGTTGAACTGGATTTGAATATTACCTTGAAGTTTGGAATTTACAGGATTGATGTCAAATACCCATAAATTTTGTGAGATTTTGAGCCTTATAGAGCATATATTCTTTTTCATGCTCACTTTATGGATTATGAGTGTGTCAACACTGAATTGTTACTCTAGAACTTGCCTTGATTATACATGTTGAGACCACATTAATTATTTGATATACTGAGATGATAAAGACACCTAGGTTTTAACCCATTCACTCCACTAAAAAGCTTACCTACATAATTAACCCCTAGTGAACCCATTTGATCCTAACAACCCTTTTTATTGAATTACCTGCTTAATATTAACCCAAAACCCTTTGTATTTGTTATCACCATTTTTTTGACAACCCTTCTATCGAGAATTGATTTGATCAGTTACTGCATTAGTTTATTTTAGCTGATAAAGTTCTTTCTTTATTCTGTATTTACTTAGTTTGTTCTTAAAAAAATCGAAATCAAAGTATACTCAGCATTAGTAGTATAAAAATGAGCTTGTACATTTAAATTTCAATTATCAAAGAAAAAGCTCGTAGTGTTATTAGTTTCAAAATTTTAATTGATGTAATCATTTATTTTCAAGTTCATTATTTTTAGTTAGGTAATTGGTCAGGTCAATCTCGATTCTAAACCTTCTAATTCAGCTTTATCCACACCTTTAACCTAAGCCTCATTACAACCCTGTCAAAGATCTTTTTATTAGTGTATCATCTCATATTACAGTGGTGGAGATTTGATTTTTGGGCAAGCCTATGGGATTAACTTTTCAGGTTCGACTTATGAGTGCTTTCTCTTGAACCTTAAACACTTCGAGTGCTTTGAGTGAATCTTTAGTAAGGATGTTAATCCTTGTCGGTTTTGAATTAAAGGTAATTATTTAAATAAGGGGAGACACCTATGTTTTCGTACTACAAATATATGACATATATTGTTTGAATCTTTAAGAGTCTTTGAGTTAAATTATCCATGTATAAATTATCTATGAATTATGATGAGGCATTATTGATAGGAGCTATGAATTATGGAAAGTTCGTTTTAATTGTAAGTTGAGAATTTTGCTTGAGGACAAGTAAAAGCTTAAGTGTGGGGGTATTTTATAAACCGTAAAAGTAACATATTTTAACCCCATATTTAGCATGCTTTTGGATGATTTAGCCCTTGATTTATGTAAAAAGGTGCTCTTGACCCTTTCTTTTCATGTTTTATACTCAGGAAAGCACCTGAGGAAAAAAGAACAAGAAACAGGCTTAAAATGGGCCAATTTAGGCCAAAATGGAAATCGACATGGCCTGGACTCCAAGCCACATGACCGTGCCTTGACAATTAACTAAGACACGACCATGCCATGATTTACACGTGTAACAGTCTGAATTTGACCCTAATTGGAATAGTAGTTTTGGGACCACGAATCCAAGTTTGAGAAATGTTTAAATAATATATTTCGTGTTTAGTATATGTGAATTATTATGTGTGGAAGTTTCGTATGAAAATTTGATTGTTTGTGTGCTTAATTGAATAAAAGGACTTAATCGCGTAAAGCGTAAAAGTTATAAAGTATAGTAAAAAGTACCCATTTGATAGTGGCTTTATCAAATGGAGTCCTAAAAGGCCAATTATCTCATTTAACATGATAGTGGACGGCATGGTTGTTTAGGTAATCATTAATATGTTTTATTATTTATTTATTTTATATTATAAGTTTACTTTTATATTATATTATATGTTAAATATACAAAAGTCATAAAATAAAATAAAAACACATGCATTATCTTCTCATTTGGCCGAATATGAAATGAAAGAAAACACCATAGAAAAGCTTCAAGTTTTGGCAACAAATTACCTTGATTAAGGTATGTTTAGTTTTCGGTTTTTGATAATTTTTATGTTTTTGAAATCGTTGCTTCGAATACTTCAAGACCCATGCTTAAATTTTTGATTTTGGTGAATATTTTGAAATGTTCCATTGATGTGTTCATGAGTTTTTTGATGTTTGATGATTTTAAATTAATGCTATGTTAAAGATTAGTATGTTTTGTATTAGAAATTTTAGTGAATTTGAGTATTTTGGGCTAAATTGCAAAAATAAAATTTTGAGGGGACTAATATGAAAAATAAATTAAAGAAAAGGACTTGTATGGTCCTTGTGAACATTCGGCCTTAAGGAGTTGTAGTGAAATTTTGTGTATTTTGTGTTTTATGCAATAGGACTAAATTGTAAAAAAGTGAAACCTTAGGGGTAAAATGGTAATTTTCCCATTTATGTGTTTAGGGACTAAATTGAAATGAAATGTACTTGAATGAGCTGAATTTTTTTGTGTTTAGATCAAGAACAAAGAAAAATGGATTTGGATCGGGGAAAGCGAAGGTTATCGAATAGCCGGTCTGCGTCGTTCGTCGATAGTCGAGGTAAGTCTTTAAGCAAGTATATGTTACAAAATTATTTATGAACGTATTAAATGATAATATTCGATAATTTTGAGTATAAAATCTTGTGTTAGCGGAATGTAAAAGTGTTAGAATGGATTGAATATATATATATCTTGTCAATACAATATGAAAAAGTATATTCGATATGATATGTGGAGGTAATATGATGTATATGATTTATTCGTGATGTTAGCACTAAAAAGAAGTGTATTGAAGGATTGTTTCGGGCTTCGAGCTTAGCAAGCCTTGTGCTGGTGGATTAAATTCGGGCTTCGAGCCTAGCAGGCCTTGTGCCGATGGATTAATTCGGGCTTCGAGCCTAGCAGGCCATGTGCCAGTGGATTATTTCAGGGTTCGAGCCTAGTAGGCCTTGTGCCAGTGAAAATATCAGGCTTAATGCCTAACAGGCTAAATACCGGAGTTTGAAAACTCAGACTTTGAGTCTAGCAGGCCAAGTGCCAGTGTATGCGATTCGGAGCAATGATTTGTTTACTGTATACTGATGAGTTTTCAATACCTGAATTTCGATATTAAAATAGTAAAGTTACAAAATAAATCAAGGAAGCTTAAGTTATGAAAATGAATTTGTGGGTTCGGTTACAAGGTAAGTATTAATCATATTTGTATACCATGGTTATATACTATATTGACAATTAAATGGAATGTTGAAAGGAAGTGATATACATATGATAGATGAAACTTGTTTATATATGTGCTATACCATGAGGAAGTTGGTCATAGGAAAGCATGAAAGAACTAAGGTATTTGTACAGGTATGAATATATGCTTAAGTGTGGGATTATTATTTGTAATCGATGTGCGGTAGCAGAGTAATTTAAATTTATGTATACAAGAGATGGGTCATTCGGCTATGGTAAAAATTATGTGTTAATTCATGAATGCTTAATGTCAAAAATTGATTATTTAAACGTTAGTTTAACTAAATGCTATATTGTGGATGCTTAAGACTTACTAAGCTAGAGAGCTTACCTTGTGTGTGGACTTTGTTTGTTTTATAGATCTCGTTCAAGTTACGGGCTCGAGGATCGTTAGAGGAATCAACCACACTATCAAATCCCTTTTTGGTACTTATACACTTGGTTTTTAAATCAAAGGCATGTATAGGTTAGGCTAAGTTATAGTTAATGAACTTTGGTCTTGTAAATAAGTATAGTCTAGCCTTGCGAAAAAGGATTCTTTCCTTTGGTTAACTTAAGTTTTAATGCTCATTGACATAATGGTTGGAGTTTAAAGCTATATCTGAATATATGTGTAATTGATTGCATGCTTGAAGTGCTTAATTCTTAGCAAATTTATCCATGGCTAGTTGGCAATGTATGTTATAAAGAGTATGTTTGTGGTTAAAAATGATTCTATGTGCTTTGGGTCTATGTGTTTTACAAATGATTATTGAGTTTGGTCACATGTATCGATATTAAAGTAGATAGTAATATATGCGTATGTGTAGTAGTTAATTATAAGGATTAAGATTCGATATATTGTTAGATACAAATTTTGGAAAGCATAAGTTAACTTTGTAAATTTTGTAATTAGCAACATGGAATATTGATAGACATGTTTTTGAATGGCATATTTGGGTATGGAAATCGTGGGTACTTGTATATCCAACTTTTATTATGTGAATTGGTAAAGAGATAGCTAAATGTTGGAGATATTGACTTGATGGCATTCGATCATATGCATGATCAATAATAAATTTCCAATTTGTATTATATGTATGCATGTAATGTTATTTTGATTGAATTTTGAAGTTTAATATGATATGCAGGATATCTATTAGATTGTTTTCTTTTGGGAAATTAATTTTATTATGCAGGCTGAGACAAAAGAGTTTGCATTTGAGAAATTAAATAGGTTTAAATGATTTGCAAATAAAGTACGATTGGTGTAAGCATTAGAAATGAATAAGTTGCATAACTAATTGTAGTTTGATTATGCACATATCAACGGATTAAAGTGTGCATTGGATCGACTGAGTGTTGGTTTTATCTGATTTTAGTAAAATAAAATGTATATGTGATCTCGAATAGGTTTATTGGAATGCCATGTTTTATCACCTAGTTAAGTTTTAAATCATATGCATAATTATTTATGTGTATTAGGTTATGGTGACTTGATCGATTAAATGAAATGAATCAATTTGTAAACTGTTGCAAGGATTCATGTGAAGCATGTTTTAAGAAATTGAAGGTAATACTTATAATACGCAGGATTAATACTTTTAATCATTCGTATTTTTCTATATATATAATGGTTCATCTATAAATTATGTGGTTAGTCAAAAGTTGTGTTCCGTCCGGTAATGCCTTTTAACCCTATTCGACGACAGATACGGGTGAGGGGTGTTACATTTGATTGATATCAGAGCTTACGGTTTAGTCGATTCTAGGACTACCGTAGCGCGTGTGAGTCTAGCTATACATGCCTTAATTATATACTTGATAGTGTGGTGACTTCCGATATTTTCCAATTGTGTTTTATATAATAAATGGATTTCGATCATGACAGAGCCGTAGTAGATGATATAGAGAGTGTAGCGCCTGATCGTGCACGTGGATCAGTGCCAGTAGGCTCTCGACTAGTTACGGGTAGTCATGAGGGGAAGGATAAACAAGCCTTCTACCAGATGATGAATGAATGGTTTACCTAGTTTGCTCAGAATAACCTCACTGTACAACCACCCCACCCCCGAATAATCCAACTTCGGTACCTTCAGCACCTCTGATGATAGATTTGAGGAGATCTAGTAGGCCACCCGTTGATAAAATCAGAAAATATGGGGCTGAGGAATTCAAAGCTAATGATGATGATGACGCAGAGCGAGCTGAGATGTGGCTTGATAACACTATTTGAGTACTTGATGAACTATCCTGTACTCCTGATGAATGCCTAAAGTGTGTTATATCGCTACTTCGGGACACTACATATCACTAGTGGACACACTAGTATCAGTGGTTCCGAAAGAAAAAAGTGACTTGGGACTTCTTCCAGATCGAGTTCTGTAAGAAATATATCAGTCAGAGATTCATCGATCAGAAATGAAAAGAATTTCTGGAATTAAAATAGTGTCGTACGACTGTGACGGAATATGAGCGAAAGTTTGTTAGATTGAGCCGTTATGCCCGAGAGTGTATATGAACTGAAGCCATTATGTACAAAAGATTTGAAGACGGTCTGAATGAACACATAAAGTTACGTGTTGGCATTCTTGAAATCAAAGAGTTCGTGGTGCTAGTCGAGTGAGCTTGCAAAGCTGAAGAGCTCCGAAAAGAGAAAAGAAAGGCTGAAATAGAAGCTAGATACACTCGTAAAAGATCATCGAGTAAGACTTTCCATTCAGTGTCTAGAAAGTTCAGAGATGACTTCAACCGACATAAAGCTACTTCAGACTTGCTTAGACGTGATTGACCTCCAGTGAGTTCCCGAGCCACTTCGATGGCTAGTGTTGGAAATGTTCCGTAGAACCGGGCTGAGTACAAACATTGTGGGAAATGGCATTCTGGGAGTTTTAGATTCCGTGATCAGTCCTGTTTTAAATGTGGATCGTCGGACCATTTCATTCGAGAGTGCCCGATAATAGCCGAGCAAAATACAGCTCAGAATACTAAACCGAGAAGCGAGCCAGCATGGGGCAGACCACCCCGACATTCAGGCTATGTAGGTGGCAGTCAGAGATGGACGAAAGACACTGCAATTCGATCAAAGGCTAGAGCTCCATCTAGAGCATATGCTATACGAGCCAGAGAGGATGCTTCTTCCCAGATGTTATTATCGGTACTTTTACACTTTATGATACTACTATGATTGCATTGATTGATCCTGGTTCGACACATTCATATGTGTGTGAAACTCTAGTATCCAGTAAGACTCTGCCAGTTGAGTCTACTAAATTTTGATCCGTGTGTCCAACCCTTTGGGTAAATGTGTTCTTGTTGATAAAGTGTGTAAAAGTTGCCCATTGATGATTCGGGATTCTTGTTTTCCAACCGATTTAATGTTGTTTCCCTTTGACGAGTTTGATATAATTTTGGGAATGAATTGGTTAACTTTGCATGATGCAGTGGTGAATTGTAAAAAAAAGATCATTGATTTGAGATGTCAGAATGGTGAGGCCATCCGAGTTGAATCTAGTGATTTAAATTGGCTACCTACCGTAATATCCTCGATGCTAGCCCGAAAGTATGTGAGAATATGATGTGAAGCTTATTTGGCTTATGTATTGGATAATAAAGTGTCTGAAAAACAAATTGAATCTATACCGGTTGTGTGTGAATACCAAGATGTGTTTCCTGAAGAATTACCGGGTTTACCACTAGTACAAGAGGTTGAGTTTGGTATTGAATTAGTACCGGGGACGACTCTGATTTTGATAGCTCTGTATCGGATGGCACCTACTGAGTTGAAACAGTTGAAAGCACAGTTGCAAGAGTTGATAGATAGGGGCTTTACACGACTGAGTTTCTCTCCTTAGGGTGCACCAGTTCTGTTTGTAAAAAAGAAAGATGGGACTATGTGAATGTGTATTGATTATTGGTAGCTGAATAAAGTGACAATAAAGAATAAATAATTGTTACCTTGAATTGATGATTTGTTTAACCAGTTAAAAGGGGTTTCAGTGTTCTCAAAGATAGATCTGAGATCAGGTTATTATCAGTTGCGAGTCAAAGATACAGATGTGCCAAGGGGTTTGCATTTTGAAAATATGGCGTCACTACTTGTTCGACGAAAAATGTCATGTTTACTCAGATCACAAAAGCCTGAATTATTTAATAACTCAAAAAGATTTGAAATTGAGGCAACGCAGATGGTTAGAACTATTGAAAGATTATGAATTAGTGATTAATTACCATCCAGGTAAAACCAATGTTGTTACGGGTGCCTTAAGTCAAAAATCACTGTTTGCTCTTTCGTGCATTGAACGCACATATGGTTATGTCTGGTGATGGTTCGATCATAGTCGAGTTGAAGGCAAGACTGTTGTTTATTCAGCAAATTTGTGATGCACAAAGAATTGACAAAGACTTGATTACTAGACGAGTTCAGTGTGAAAATTATATAGAGTCAAAGTTTCGAATTGATACAAATAATTGTTTCAATTTCAAAGGTCGAATATTTGTTCCGAAGAATATGGATTTAATTTAGATGATTTTAAACGAGGCCCATAATAGTCTACTATCGGTACATCCGGATAGCACAAAAATGTATAATGATGTGAAATAGTTCTAATGGTGGCCTGGCATGAAACGGGATATATCTGAATTTGTTTCAAAATGTTTAATTTGTCAGCAAGTAAAAGCTGAGCATCAAGTGCCTTCTGGGTTACTTCAGCCGATCATGATACCTGAATGGAAGTGGGATAGAATCACTATGGATTTTGTATCCGGATTGCCTACAACACCGAGCAAGAAAGACGCAATCTGGGTTATAGTGGATAGACTGACCAAATCAGCTCACTTTGAACCAGTTCGTACGGACTATTCACTCGATAAACTTGCTGAGTTATATGTATCTCAAATTGTGAGATTACATGGTGTGCCGAGTTCCATTGTTTCAGACAGAGACTCGAGATTCACATCGAGGTTTTGGAAGAAGTTGCAAGATGCTTTAGGTACTAAATTCCACTTTAGTACAGCCTTTCATCCGCAGACAGATGGTCAGTCTAAACGAACCATTCAGATACTTGAGGACATGTTGAGATGTTGCGTCCTCGAGTTTGAAGGTACGTGGGCAAGATACTTGTCTTTGATTGAATTTGCTTATAATAACAGTTTTCAATCGAGTATCAAAATGGCACCTTATGAAGCTCTATATGGCCGCAAGTGTCGTACACCGTTGTACTGGACCGAACCCAGTGAAAATAAGATACACAGGGTTGATATGATTAAAGAGGTGGAATAGAAAGTGGCTATAATCAGAGATAGTTTAAAAGCTACCTCGGATCGTCAAAAGTCCTATGCCGATTTGAAACGCAAAGAAATTGAGTTTTAGGTCGAAGACCAGGTATTCCTGAAAGTTTCTCCGTGGAAGAAGGTACTTTGATTTGGTCGAAAAGGAAAACTAAGTTCGAGATTCATCGGACCGTACGAGATCATCGAACGTATTGGGCCTGTTGCTTATAGATTAAAATTTCCCTCTGAATTAACACGTTTCGATCCTTCGTAGAAATAGATCAGATCCGTCACATGTGATCACTATGTCTGAGATTGAAATCTGATCCGATATGACGTATGAGGAAGAACCGATCCGTATTTTAGCTCGGGAAATGAAAGAGTTAAGAAACAAGAGAATCCTATTAGTGAAAGTACTATGGAATTGGCACGGAGTTGAAAAGGCTACGTGGGAGCCTGAGGATTCAATGAGGCAACAATATCCGACTTTGTTTAACGGTAATATTTTCAGGCACGAAAATCCCTAAGGGGGAGAGTTGTAACAGTCCGTATTTGACCCTAATTGGAACAGTGGTTTCGCGACCACGAACCCAAGTCCGACAAATGTTTAAATAATATATTTCGTGTTTAGTATATGTGAATTATTATGTGTGGAAGTTTCGTATGAAAATTTGATTTTTTGTGTGCTTAATTGAATAAAAGGACTTAATCGCGTAAAGCGTAAAAGTTATAATGTAACACCCCAAACCCGGACAAGACACCACGTCCGAATCTGGTATGTTATGGGAAAACATGTTTGTGAGAGGTTAAATTTTTCGTTAAAAGCCGAGTGGAAACACAAAGGTATTTTGGGAGACAATCTGAGTAGACTTGTTTGAAATCAGATGAAGTATTTGAAACCCGGAGATTTTGAAATCCTAACCAGAATGTGTGGTTAAACGAGTTTAAACCATTTAAACCTTAGTAGTTTCTTAGTGTTACTTAAAACCCTTTTTAGACTTAGGAGTAATACAAGTTTGATTTGAAAATCATTTGAATTTGCTTACTATAAAGACATAGTGTGGTACCATGGTATGGTTTAAAATCACATTATGCTATAATTTTGAAATCATTATCTTTCCAAGTTTTAGTAAAATTCATACCAACTTGTTTTGTTAAGGCATGTTAAAAATCTAATTAAAACATAAACATCACCAAATCATAAATTAAAGGCCTTTTACAAATCCAATATAAAACCCAAATAAAGTAAATAAGCTAAAGTACCCAAATTCAATAGTCCATTATTAAAGCATGGCATGTGCATCCCGAGTCCATCCCGGCCCATGTCCGGCTCACGAGTCACCGAAATGTCAAAGGAGAGGGTGAGTCGAGTGACTCAAAGGTGTAAATCCCGCCCGAAGAACAACATGCTAACACACATCATACAAAGCAACATAATTAATGCAACCCGATCCTAACCATCCATATCGCTTTTCTACCCGTGTGGTACCAAACCACTGGTGGTGCCAAACCACTGGTGACATATAGTCACAATGTGTTACCAAAACACCGTGTCCCAAAGACACAATATCCGTCAATGTGGTACCAAACCACCGTGTCCCAAAGACACAATTGTGCTACTAAAGCACCGTGACCAAGTCACAAACCGATGATGGGGCCAACCCATCGTGTGATACCAAATCACTAGCAGACGATCCCATATCTCATGTGGGGCCAACCCACTGTGATTAAACCACAGGACAAGTCGCAATGAGGTGCCAAACCTCCGTGACCCAAAGTCACAAAGTGTGCTACTAAAGCACCGGTGCTCACAAGACAAAATATCACCGCTCCCTCCACTCAGATCACCCATCAACATACCACACTCATGTAATCATGCATATCATATAATCATGCATATCATGCTATTATGTCTAACCTCATATCCTATGTCACATATAGCCACACCATGGTATCACATAGATCATCAAGAAACTCATAATAATAATACCGACTTACCCGAGTCCGTAATCATACCCATTAGGGTACCATATCAATCATCACTGCTTTCATTAATCATCACACGTGTTATTAATCATATTACTAAATGTATGTGTTAGTTTACACACCTGAATTAACGGAGGTTTTAATACTAAGAACCGGTTTAAGACCCTCGACCACCTTGACAACTTTGATCCTAAGATAAACCAACCAAAGGGTTAGCACACATATCATTCTACCATAACCAAAGAAATCAAAGGTATACCGGCTTACCTTATTTTATCCTGGATTTGGTTTCTACCAACCAACCCAACAAATGGTTCTTTCAGAATCGCTTTCAACAATGGTGTCTCCTCACACAATCCAGACACCTCGATAAACGAAAGCGCTAATCCCTTAACAACCGGTCTTAAAGAAAACTAAATGAAATCGAATATAGCACTCGTTCTTACCACTACTCCTCACCGCTACTGTAGAAAGAAAACTCCTTTAGAACGCTCCTTAGATCCGAATGTCCTATAATAAGAATTGGTTTATAAAAGATTAGCACCTTCCAACAATCACAATCGCCATCAACATAATAAGAATCGGCAAGGTGTGAGAAAAGAGAAATGGCCATTCGCCTAGTACTTACCCACTACCAAACGATTGGAACCAAGCTCCCAACACCACCAAATATTCGCAATCACGTGGAGGATTCGACTAACCGGTTTTGGAAAAGAGGTGAAACGAAGAGAGATGAGTGGAGGGGTCACTTTCGTTTTGAAAGGAAAGAAATGAATACGGTGTGTTTGGAAGAAGGACTAGTTTTGCTACTATCCTTTAAGAAAAGAGAAGGAACATGCTAGGTTCGACTCAAAATGATGAAGAACAAAGGCTGGTTTTTGTTTAAAAGAGATGGTATGGAACAAAGGAAATCAAGCACAAGGTTATGAAAGCAAAAAGAAAGAAATGAGAAGGAATGATCACTAGTTTCGCTTAACTAAATTGAAAAAAGAAAAGGAGGTAGGAGGGCCTTTCGCTAACAATCAAAAGGAGAAAAGGATAATGGAGTGCTTGGTTTACCAAAACAAAGAGAAGAAGCAAAACAAAACAAGAAGCAATTTCAAGCAACACCCGGCTTCGGTTTCAAGAATGAATGGCAAAAGAAGATGTGATTTTGGCTTAGGCTAATTTGCAAGTGAAGAGAATTTTCTTTGCAAGCTTTTGACTAACTAAGAATCAGCTTGTAGACACAAAGAAAAGAAGAAAAGAAACTTAATTGACCCTCCCTAAACCGAAAATACACCCTAAAAGGCCAAGGGAGTTTCAGACTTCCCAAGCTCCCCAAACGCCTCCAAACTGGCCAAATCCCCAATTACTCACACACCACTAATTCAAATGGCAAAGACCAAGTCTCCTCCTACAATTGCTCTCCATCCACCGTTTGAATAGGTTGACCAAGTCCATGGTAGAGTTCAAGTTGCCCACAACCTCTTCCTCCATGCCGTCCAAAATGGGAGCCAAAAGGGGTGGGATTCTCACGACTTGAACCCAAGACCTCCCCCTTGCATTTGACGCCACACACATGCTCCAAGTGGCGCATGCTTGCCACTTTGCTAGCTCCTCATTTGTGCTTTAAATTCACTTAATTTATTTATAAGCCCCATCTCCTTCAGCTCCTATCCCCTAAAGCCCAAAAATAAAAACTTATCCACCTACTCAGCACACTCCTAGTCTACAATTAAGCCCTAAAACACCAAATAGCAACACAAAGACACTAAACACATGCAATAACATGCAACAACAAAATAGCCCCTAACCCGGATATTACATATAATCTATAGTAAAAAGTATCCATTTGATAGTGGCTTTTAGAATGGAGTCCTAAAAGGGCAATTATCTCATTTAACATGATAGTGGACGGCATGGTTGTTTAGGCAATCATTAATATGTTTTAATATTTATTTATTTTATATTTTAAGTTTACTTTTATATTATATTATATGTTAAAATACAAAAGTCATAAAATAAAATAAAAACACATGCATTATCTTCTCATTTGGCCGAATATGAAATGAAAGAAAACACCATAGAAAAGCTTCAAGTTTCGGCAACAATTTACCTTGATTAAGGTATGTTTAGTTTTTGGTTTTTGATAATTTTTACGTTTTTGAAATCGTTGCTTCGAATACTTCAAGACCAATGCTTGAATTTTTTATTTTGGTCAATATTTTGAAATGTGCCATTGATGTGTTCATGAGGTTTTTGACCTTTGATGATTTTAAATTAAAGCTATGTTAAAGATTAGTATGTTTTGTATTAGAAATTTTAATGAATTTGAGTATTTTGGGCTAAATTGCAAAAATTAAATTTTGAGGGGACTAAAATAAAAAATAAATTAAAGAAATGGACTTGTATGGTCCTTGTGAACATTCAGCCTTAAGGAGTTCTAGTGAAATTTTGTGTATTTTGTGTTTTATGCAAATAGGACTAAATTGTAAAAAAGTGAAACCTTAGGGGTAAAATGGTAATTTTCCCATTTATGTGTTTAGGGACTAAATTGAAATGAAATTTACTTGAATGAGCTAAATTTTTTATGTGTTTAGATCAAGAACAAAGAAAAATGGATTTGGATCGGGAAAGGTGAAGGTTATCGAATAAGCCTATTCAAGGTCGTTCATCGATAGTCGAGGTAAGTCCTTAAGCAAGTATATGTTACAAAATTATTTATGAACATATTAAATGATAATATTTGATAATTTTGAGTATAAAATCATGTGTTAGCGAATGTAAAAGTGTTAGAATGGATTGAATATCTATATATATATATATATCTTGTTAATACAATATGAAAAAGTATATTCGATATGATATGTGGAGGTAATATGATGTATATGATTTATTCGTGATGTTAGCACTAAAAAAAAAGTGTATTGAAGGATTGTTTCGGGCTTCGAGCCTAGTAGGCCTTGTGCCGGTGGATTAAATTAGGCTTGAGCCTAAGTGCCTTGTGTTCGGTGGATTAATTCGGCTTCAAGCTCAGCGTGCCTTGTCTTGGGTGGATTATTTCGTGCTTGAGCCCAGGTGCCTTGTGCCGTTGAAAATATCGGGCTTAGTGCCTAGCAGCTAAATGCCGAGTTTGAAATCTCGGACTTTGAGTCTAGTAGGCCAAGCACTTGGTGTATGCGATTCGAGCAATGATTTGTTTATCAGATGTTGGTGAGTTTTAATACCAATTTCGATATTAAAATAGTAAAGTTACAAAATAAATCAAGGAAGCTTAAGTTATGAAAGTGAATTTGTGGGTTCGGTTACAAGGTAAGTATTAATCATATTTGTATACCATGCTTATATACTATATTGGCAATTAAATGGAATGTTGAAAGGAAGTGACATACATATGATAGATGAAACTTTTTTATATATGTGCTATACCATGAGGAAGTTTGTCATAGGAAAGCATGAAAGAACTAAAGTATTTGTACAGGTATGAATATATGCTTAACTGTGGGATTATTATTTGTAATCGATGTGTGGTAGTAGAGTAATGAAAATTTTTTATACAAGAGATGGGTCATTCGGCTATGGTAAAAATTATGTGTTAATTCATGAATGCTTAATGTCAGAAATTGATTATTTAAACGTTTGTGTAACTAAATGCTATATTGTGGATGCTTAAGACTTACTAAGCTAGTGAGCGTACCTTGTGTATGGACTTTGTTTGTTTTATAGATCTCGTTCAAGTTACGGGCTCCGAGGATCGTTAGAGGAATCAACCACACTATCAAATCCCTTTTTGGTACTTATACACTTGGTTTTTAAATCAAAGGCATGTATAGGTTAGACTAAGTTATAGTTAACGAACTTAAGTTTTAATGCTCCTTGACATAATGTTTGGACTTTAAAGCTATATCTGAATATATGTGTAATTGATTGCATGCTTGAAGTGCTTAATTCTTAGCAAATTTATCCATGGCTAGTTACATGTATATTTAGGTCAATGTATGTTATAGAGAGTATGTTTGCGGTTAAAAATGATTCTATGTGCTTTGGGTCTAATGTGTTTTACAAATGATTATTGACTTTGGTCACATGTATCGATATTAAAGTAGATAATAATTTATGCGTGTGTGTAGTAGTTAATTATAAGGATTAAGATTCAATATATTGTTAGATACAAATTTTGGAAAGCATAAGTTAACTTTGTAAATTTTGTAATTAGTAACATGGAATATTGATAGACATGTTTTTCAATGGCATATTTGGGTATGGAAATCGTGGGTACTTGTATATCCAACTTTTATTATGTGAATTGGTAAAGATATAGCTAAATGTTGGAGATATGGACTTGATGGCATTCGGCCATATGCATGATCAATAATAAATTTCCAATTTGTATTATATATATGCATGTTGAAACACCCCAAACCCGGCCCACAAGTCCTGACCGAATCTGGCATGCTTCTAAAGAAAATTCATTCGGAACTTGTTTGAAAACTTTGCTAAAACTTGTGTATATTATTTATTTATTTTTTTTGAAAACTCTTGATTTGGGTTGGGTTCGAAAATTAAATACCTTGTTTATTTGGTGTAAAAACATTTGATAAATATACTTAAGAAAATTTAACTTTTAAACTTTAAATTCGATAATAATTGTATCATACTAAGTAGCTTAAAAGCATGCATAAACGATTCAATACTTTGGCCTTATTACATCAAATAAAAACCCGAATAATTCAAAACTTAAACATAAATAAAATAAATCAATCCTTGAGCTTTGCATGGCCACCCTTGAGCTCCCGCCGACCCAAAGCCATTCGATCATCACCGAAAAATTGTCCCACAAGGGGTGAGTCAAACAGACTCAATGTGTACAACCAACACCAAACTCAAATAAATTCAGGCATATCAAATCATACATAATCATATAGCATTAAATAGAATGATGCAATCCCGGACCCAAGCCTAGTTATCCATCCGCTACACGTCACCCGTACCAACAATCACACCGTGGGGACTACTAAGTCAACCCTCCATCCGCTACACACCATCGAAGGCAGTTGCTGCAGTCGATGTCCTCATCGCCCTTATAAAATTCGTGGCATAGCCACCAGATACATACTTTGTGTCATGAGACACCATATTCAGATATCGTGGTCTTAGGTCACCACATTCAGATATCGTGGTCTTAGGTCACCACATTCACTTCCCCTTTACATATCACCCATATGCCCCATGTCATACAAATATGCATTAACTATATCATATTCCTTATTCACATTCTTATAATTTCATGTATATGGCATAACAAGTCTTATCATACTCATAGTAGGAGTAGGAAAACGTACCTGAGTACTTAGTACCATTACATGGTACCTTAACCATAATCTTACACTTTTATATTAGCACATATAATAAATTAAAGTCAGAATCTATCGAGATTTAGTGTGGGGTACACACCTGATATACTTATCGAATATACTAAAATCCCAAAAACTCATTCTATTGCTTTAGATCTTTAATTCCTATATTCGACCAACCCTAACATGTTAGTAAAAAGCCATTCGGCTATAAATCCAAATCCTAGTAGGATTGTTGTAATCAAATTCTTACCTTGGTGCCGATTGGATTAAAAATCAAATCTCGAAACTTTGAAATCCTTCTACCTTGTATTCGGCCAACATTAGATCACCTAAAGGATTAGTTTTGGCTTTCTAAACAAATAAGGAATAGACATCAAATATGGCCTTGGCCAATTGTACTTATGCACTTACCTTACGATTTTCAAATCCCGAAAAGTATCCCTTGCCTTATGTGTCTGTCGAAATTCCCATGGTTACATGTTAGATCAATTTCTAAGATTTAAACACATTAAGAATGGCCTATGGCCGAATATCATCTTACCTTGAATCTTAAAAATCCCGAAAGATCTTTTCTTGAAGTCGACAACACCTTTGCTTGAATTTCACAGGGATTTGGCTAGATGATAATAGGGAGATTCAGCTCCTACTCCTAATAGGAATAGGATATTCGGCTATTTTAAGGAATACAAGAGGAAGGGTATGATTCTTTTGAGGGGTTTCGGCTATCACTCTTATTGACAGGGCATTCGGCTTTCAAAGAAATAGAGAGAGATTTGAGGTTGAATGAAAGAAAAGAATGAGAGGTGTGAGTGGGAAGAAATTCGGCACAAAGAAATTTAAAAAGATATCAAAGATGATTACTCCCCCCTTATAAAGAATTCGGCTACTATATTCTTGCTATTATCAAACTCTTTGATAATCTCCTCTATTATCTCATTAACAAATAAAATAAATTAATCCAACATTAATCCCTTATCAAACTCCTATATTATCTCTTATCACCTATTTAAACCAAAATAAATAAAATAAATCATTATTTATCTCTTCTTCATCTTGCACAAAATAATTAAATCAACAATTATCCTACTTGAATAAATAAAACAACAATTATCTATTATCTACCAACTTAAAATAAAATAGTCATCAATTATCCTACCTTAGTCGAAATTAATAGGAAAATTAAGCTCAATCCTCCTTCAATTGAAAGTCCAATTGCCGTCCAATTTCTTTTCACCCTTCTTCCTTGACGCCAAAGCAAAAATAAAAACACTCCTATGTGCTTCCCACGTTACTCGAACTCGAGACTGCCGCCCTTTGACACAAGTCGCATGTAACGTCCCAAGCCACTTTGTCGCTGGCTCCTTTTGTGTCATAAACTCCCCACACTTCCTTTTAAAACCTCCTTCTCTAGCTCTCCCTTGTCTTAACACCAAAAGCAAAATAAAAACACGCCTCCCTGCTGCCAACAAGATTCAAACATGAGACCTGCTCCTTGCTCCACAGATAACGCCCCAAGCCACTTTGCCAAGGCGTTTTTTTGTGACATGACTCTCACAGAATTTCTTTTAAAACCTCTTTCGCCAGCGCCTTCTTGACGCAAAAATAAACGCCCTTCCCGCTTACTTCGAACTCAACCAAGGCCCTTATCCCCACGGACATGGCGCCCATTGCCACTTTACCACATGATTTCTTGTGGCATTAATTCCTAAAATTCCTTTAAAGCCTCCTTAGCCCAGTTTCCCTTTTTGACGCAAAAATAAAAGTCTCTAATGCTTCCCACGATACTTGAACCTCCTCCCTTCCTCCTAGCCTATGACGTTATGCACTAAGGCCCTAAGTGGCGCCTTGTTGCCACTTTACCAGGCCCACTTTCATGTCCACAAACTCCTAAGATTTTCTTTAAGGCCTCATTCGCCTAGTTTCTCATTTTAGACTTAAAATCCAACATTTTCCCAAAGCTTTCCCTTCATCCTTGGGTTCTAAAACTCCTAAAACATACTCAACCACACTTAAAGCTCATTAACACTTGAGTTATGCTCCAAACGCATAACCCCTAATTTAGGATATTACACATGTAATGTTATTTTGATTGAATTTTGAAGTTTAATATGATATGCAGGATATCTATTAGATTGTTTTCTTTTGGGAAATTAATTTTACTATGCATGCTGAGACAAAAGAGTTTACATTTGAGAAATTAAAATAGGTTTAAATGATTTGCATATAAAGTACGATTAGTGTAAGCATTAGAAATGAATAAGTTGCATAACTAAAGTGTGCATTGGATCGACTGAGTGTTGGTTTTATCTTATTTTGGTAAAATAAAATGTATATGTGATCTTGAATAGGTTTATTGGAATGCCATGTTTTATCACCTAGTTAACTTTTAAATAACATGTATAATTATATATGTGTATTAGGTTAAGGTGACTTGATCGATTAAATGAAATGAATCAATTTGTAAAATATTGCAAGGATTCATGTGAAGTATGTTTTAAGAAATTAAAGGTAATACGTATAATACGCGGATTAATACTTTTAATCATTCGTATTTTTCTATATATATAATGGTTTATCTATAACTTATGTGGTTAGTCAAAAGTTGTGTTCTGTCCAGTAATGCCTTTTAACCCTATTCGACGACGGATATGGGTGAGGGGTGTTACAACACGGTCGTGCCCCAATCAACCTGAAAACAATTTACATGGGTGTGTACCATGGCCGTGCCCCTGCCACGGGAGAGAGCAATTTCACTCAGATTTGGATACTTGAAGGCAAAGAAACACATTCTAAAGCCTATTCAAACACCCGAGTAGGAATTATACTTGAATTAGGATACTTAGAGGCCAAGTAAAGCATCTCAAAGCCAATATAAAGACCTTAGAGGCCAACCTTTAGGGGACGTTCAGAGTTCGATGGAAGCCTTCTGCCAGGGCTTTTCTCGAGGCGGTTAGCTAGGCCAAGGAGCCGAGCCAGAAGGCTAGATTTGTGGGAATTACTCGAAGATAGCTAGTTGATCCATCTCAAGGAGCCAGAATTCTACTCAAGACGGCGGATTTCTCCTTCAATTCCTTCAGGGGTTCTAGGGATTTCTTATGTTTTGTTTTATCTTTTCTCTTGAGATGTTTTCTTTATTCATTATGAACTAAACCCTTCAGATACTTGAAGGGGATGAAACTTAGATGAATCTTGTTATTGATTTCTGAATTATATGATAAATACTTAGTTTGTTCTTAATTATGCATACTTAATCCAAATATGTTGTGCTTAGGTGAAGGAGGAATAGACCCTGCTTAAGAGTAGATCTAGCATAATTAAGCGGAGTTGATCGCATGCCTAGAGATAGGGTGACGAGATTTTGCCGGATTAGGGTGAAACCTAATATGGTATTCCATAGATCGATTTATTGCTATTCTAGGGTGTGTTATAAGAGAACGAGAGTTCAACTAATTAACCTAGGGTTAGGCGTTATTCGCCTCGAGAGAGGGTTTAATATACGTTAGGGAGTCTTACGGATCAAACTAAGTGAATAAATCGTATGGTTCAGTGTTAAATAACAAGTGAAGTCTAGGTGGATTCTTCCTGAGGGTATTGTTGTGATCAACTGAGTTTCTCTTCAAGTTATTTTCCAATTCATTCTTTCTGTCTTTGTGTCATTAGTTTAGTAAGTTGTTAATTTAGATTAAAGAAACTTCACTTATTTTAGGCTAAATAATAATAAAAAAGTTAGTATTAGTACTTTTAGCTCCTTTAGGTTCGACAATTCGGTCTTACCTAAGCTGTACTACTGTTTGATAGGTACACTTGCTTTTTATAGTTGTCAGAGTTAGTTTCCTGGTTTGATTATTCTTTTTATAAATTTTAAAACTCGACAAAACAACGATCAGCTCAACTTGCCCTTACATCCAAACCTCAGTACCTTCTTCCATGGTGAAACCTTGAGAATAACGAAGTCCCCTACAGAGTACTCAATCTCTCGATGCTTCATATCCGCATAGGACTTCTATCTGTCTGATGCCACTTTCAGTCGGTCTCGAATCAATCTAACTTTATCCTTGGTATCAGAAACTAGTTCAGGGCCTAGAACTCGTCGCTCGCCCAACTCACTCCAACATGAAGGTGTGCGACACCTACGACCATAGAGTGCCTCGTAAGGTGCCATATGAATGCTAGACTAATAGCTGTTGTTATAAGAAAACTCCACTAGTGGTAGGTAATTTTCCAAACTGCCTCGGAAGTCAATCACACAACTCCTCAACATGTCCTCTAATATCTGAATCACCCTCTCAGATTATCCATCTATTTGAGGATGGAATGCAGTACTGAAGTCCAACTATGTACCCAGAGCTTCATGTAGATTCTTCTAGAACCGAGACGTGAAGCGAGGATCCCTATCAGATATTATCGAAACCAGTACCCCATGCAGTCTCACTATCTCAGACACATACAGTTTAGCCAACTTCTGCAGAGAGTAATCGATACGGACCGGTATGAATTGGGCAGACTTGGTCAATCGATCCACGATGACCCATACAGAATCCTTCTTAGTGGGTGTATGGGGTAACCCACTAACGAAGTCCATAGTTACATGCTCCCACTTCCAAAGTGGAATCTTGACTGGCTGCAATAATCCTGAAGGTAACTGATGCTCAGCATTAACTTGTTGACATGTCAAACACTTGGCCACAAATTCAGTAATCTCTCGTTTAAGACCTGGCCACCAGTATAACTCACGAAGGTCTCGATACATCTTGTTTCCACCGTGATGCATAGCGTAAGGGCTACTATGCACCTCTCACAGTATAGACTACCTCAACTCAGCATCCTTCGGTACATAAATTCTCTCACGAAAGCAGAGTACCCCTTTGCTATTCAATCCAAAATCCACAGTATTCCCACTCTCAATCTGTCAGAAGCGAAGACACAAAGACTCGTCCTTCAACTGTTTACCCTTAATTTGCTCTATTCACATCGGTTTTACCTGAAGTTAAACGAATAGACTACCATCATCAAATAAACTGAGACGAGCAAACATCGCCCTCAATTCAGTCATAGCCCTATGGCTCAGTGCGTTAGCCACCACATTGGCCTTACCAAGGTGGTATTCAATAGTACGGTCATAGTCCTTAAGTAACTCAATCCATCTACGCTGCCTAAGGTTCAGCTCCTTCTAAGTGAGAAGGTACTTGAGGCTTTTGTGATCAGTGTAAATGATACACTTCTCACCATATAGATAATGCCTCCAGATTTTCAGTGCAAAAAACAACAATGGCCAACTCCAAGTCATGTGTCGGATAATTCGCCTCATGAGTCTTAAGCTGACGAGATGCGTACGCTACCACCTTACCCTCTTGCATCAACACACATCCTAAATCGACATGTGATGCATCACTATAAATAGAAAAATCCTTTCTAGACTCTGGGTGTATCAGAACAGGGGCCTCAATCAGTACAGTCTTAAGCTTTTATCAGTCCAGTTAAATGGCACACCCTTATAGCAACTTAGTCAAGGGTGCGGCGATCAGTGGAAACCCTTTACAAAATGTTGATAATATCCTACCAATCCCAAAAAACTATGGACCTCCAATAAAGTCTTAGGCTGCTTCCAATCCAAAACAGCCTCAATCTTTTGAGGATTAACTCTAATTCCCTCAGCAGAAACCACATGTCCCAAAACGTTACTTCACATAACAAAAACCCACACTTGCTGAACTTGGCATACAGTTGCTTCTCTCGCAGAATCTGTAGAACCACTCTTTGATGTTCATCGTGCTCATCCTTAGTCTTTGAATACACCAGTATGTCTTCAATAAATACCACTACGAATCGATCAAGATAATTTTGGAACACTGGGTTCATCAGATTCATAAAAACTGTTGGTGCATTTGTAAGTCCAAATGGCATCATTAGGAACTCATAATGACCGTATCGAGTCCTAAATGCTATCTTGTGCACATCAGTCTCCTTAACCATCAACTGATGATATCTTGATCGTAGATCAATCTTAGAGAAAATTGAAGCCCCTCGAAACTGGTCAATAGATCATCTATCCTCGGTAGGGGGTACTTATTCTTTATAGTCAGCTTATTCAGTTGACGGTAGTCAATAAATATATGCATGGACCCATCCTTCTTCTTCACAAACAGTACTAGTGCTCCCTACAGAGACAAGCTAGGGCGAATGAACCCGCGATCCAGTAACTCTTAAATCTAGGCCTGAAGCTCCACAAGCTCCTTCGGTGCCATTCTATAAGGGGCGATGGACACCGGAGCTATACTAGGAAGGAGCTTAACCCCAAACTCTACTTCACGATCCGGAGGTAACCCAAGTAGCTCTTCACAAAAAACTTCTAGAAAGTCCTTAACTGTCCTTATCTCATTAACCGAATAATCCTCAGAATCGAAAACATTGATGTAGGCTGGATACACCTCACATCCCTTAGGACCAACTTCTCGGCCCTCAATGCAGAACTCACATATGATAAATAGTTCAGACGCTCCTCAATTACGACTACCTCGTTGTCCTCCTTAGTTCTCAATACAACCCTTTTTGTGGCACAATCTAAGCTCACTCAGTGTTTGACTAACCAGTCTATTCCCAATATCAAAATAAATTTTCCAAAAGTCAGTTCCATCAGATTAGCCCGAAAGATAGCCCATTGAACCTCTAAAGGAACATCTCCAAATAGTTTGTTAACCCTTATTGACTGCCTTAACAGTCTTAGTACAGTGACTTCACTCGTAGTTCTCTCAACCAGTATACCCAAGTTTTTAGATACGATACAAGCTATATAGGAGTGAGTGGATCCTATATCTATTAGTGCAAAAAAGGTACATTATAAATAACGAATGTACCCGTAATGAAGTCTGGGGCATCTCCATCCTCTCAACGATGAGCAACATAGACTAGAGCCGGCTGCCTAGCCTAAGTATGACCAGTACCTTTGCCTAGTGCTTTCTAACCATGTCTCAGACATTACCACCCCTGGCCTGACCATGGCCTCTCGGTGGTTGCTGAGCTACTCTCGATGGTGCAGTACCCATGCCCAAGCTTGCATCTGATCGAACCTCTACGGGCAATCTCTAATACGATGCTCTAATGAACGTCACCACAAACAAGCCCCAATTCTTTTCCAGCACTCACCATGGTGGCATCTACCACAGTCAATACACAACGGTTGTCCAGTAGTAGCAATAGGAGCCCCAACTCTGATCGACCCATCAACTCTAGTCATTTTCTTAGGCCTCTGAATGAAACTTGAGGTCTCAGAATCCCTCTTGCTCCTTCCTCTCTCTTGATTTTGGCGCTCAGCAAGCTTCACTTCTTCGGCGATCTTTACCTTATTAACCAATACAGCAAAATCTCGCTCCTTCTATGGAGCTATTAGTACCCTCAGATTATCCCTGAGGCCATCCTCGAAGCGAACGCACCTTTCATACTCAGTCGACACCATACCACGCTCATAGCGGCTTAGTTACAAAAATTCAGCCTCATACTCGACCGTTGATCTATGCCCCTGAGTCAGATTTAGGAACTCCCTCCTACGGGCATCCACATAACTGGCACCCACATACTTCCCCTGAAAGGCGGTTTCGAAAAACTCCCAGGTTAATCGATCGAGCTGAGTGCCCTCCTTAACAGTGAGCCACCACTGATATGCCTCATCTCGTAGTAGCGATACAATACCCTTTAATTTTTGCTCGGGGTGCAGTCCAAGTCATCTATAATTCTTTCTGTGGCCTCTATCCAGTATTCAGCCACATAAGGGGTAACTCCAGCAATACCTTTAAAAATCTCGGCTCCATTGGACTAGAGTCATTCCAGTTCCAGTATTGGCCCCAGCGACCCTCTCCAAAATCCTTAACATGGCTTAGGACAGTGTATCATCCCCAGCCGCTCGATCATGAGACCTAGTCTCAGCCACAGGTAAAGCCGGCATCTCACTAGTTTCCAAATTAGGTATGTGGCCAGATGACGAGGACCCAACTCGAACACCTCTACGGCCCCTACCACGGCCTCTTGTACCCCGTCCATGAGTACCTCTTGCGCTCTTTGTCTAAATACTATTTTTTTTGTATTAACAGTTTTATGTATCAGTTTAAAGTTTCAGTATTGATTAACAGATATCTTATGAGAGGCAGTATCAAAAGTGTAAAGTTTGTTTTCGGACAACGCAATGTCTATCAGTATCGGTATACACAAATCTTAAATATGTTCAGTGCAGTGTATCTATAGTAGTCGTAGTATATGCTACCTATAGCAGTTTCAGTTTAGAACAGATAATAGTTTCAGTGAACTTACGAGATAAGCATCGGAGACTCGGTGTACCACACATACTGTGAACAATATTTCAATCATTTGAAAATCAGTGCTTTAAAAGAAAACCAAATTTCAAAACACAAATCTATAGCCGAGCTTTACAACCTAGCTCTGATACTACTAAAAGTAACTCCCCAAACCTGGCCTAAATGTCATAGCCGAATCTGGCGATGTCACATGGTCGTGTTTTTCGAAACAAATGTGTTTTCATATAAACCTATTTTCTATTTAACCTCTTTAAAAAATCTTATGTAAATTCTAGGATGTGTCGTTCATTTTCAAAACATAGTACATTTTCACAAAATTATTCTCTCTTAAAATGTTGTTAGTTTTTCAAAACGTCACTTATTATGAAAGCTTTTTAAAATAGTTTGCGTATTTGCGTTAATTTTGTCAAAACGTTTGATCTTTTGAAAACACGATTATTGTAACACCTCAAACCCGGCCTATGCATTAAGCCGGATTTGGGCATGCCACACAAATTAAACGTACATTCAAATCATTTAACAATGTAGGAATCAAATTCCAAAACGATTAAGAGAGTGACTTTATCGAAAAATCGAAGTTCATTGAAAACCATAATTAAAAACACAAGAGTTTATCATTTGATCTATATAGTAGTAATTGATTAAAACTTTGGATTTATTTAGTTGAAATATTTCATCGAAAAGTTTTAAAAGACTTTCCTAAGTTTCAGAATATTTAAGAAAAACCTTTATTTTATACGAGAGTTATAGAAAACATTTATAAAAACTAAACCAATCCAACTTAGGAAAACTAAAACATAATAAAATCCATCCACATAATAAAATCCATAATTAAAGAGGCCTTATTACATCGCCATAAAAATAGTACTTAATAAAATTTAATAAAGAAGTCTTAAAGTTTTATAACCCACCATTTGTAGTATAGCCTCCACACGAAGTCATCTCTGATCCAAGTCTCCATCAATTATTATTACCTGAGAGGGGTAAAAAAAATTGGGGTGAGTTACTTAGAACTCAGTGTGTAACTCACTTACCTTAGTCCACTGGGCCAAAACCATTTAAGCATTTATTTGGGCCTAAGCCCGTTACAATTACAATAATTTAGCATGTATAAAATTCAAGTGATATGCAATTCCTAAAACCAAACCTAAATTTCCATCCGCTACACACCATTGCATTCAACCAAAGCACACCTGTGGGGAGCTTTAGCCACCCACCCCGCCAACACACCGAAGTAGGCATTAAGCCGTATTTCAAATTTCGTGGACAAGCCACCGGATTCACAGAGTTTACATGGCATTTGCCATTTTTCAGAATTGTGGCAAAGCCACCAAAATATTGTAGCAAAGCTACCAGAACTTCTCTTCGTCAAATAGCCCGACACATGCAATCGTGTATATAATATGCATAACAATCCATTCATATAATTATTCCAACATAAGGCCCATTATAAAAGTTATTACAATCTAGCCCATTTCACATTTTGGCCCGCGAAATCTCATATCACATATGACCCCTTTGTCAATTATCATATATGGCCCAATTATCAAATATCACATATGGCCCACTTATCGATTATCACATATGGCCTATTCATCAATTATCACATATGGCCCAAATTGTCCAGATATCAAATATCACATATGGCCCAATTATCAAATATCACATATAGCCCAATTATCAAATATCACATATAGCCCATTTATCACTTTCATCGAATTAGCCCGTTAAGGGCAATTTTGTAATTTTTATGATCTTAATACCAATTTCAAAACTTTTATCATTAAGGTGATAAATATGCTATTCTTTCCGATTTCACTAACTTGTGATTTCATCCACCGATTTATACGATATAGTCATCTAACCCATGAGATACGATGTGAACACCTGATTACGGTGAGAACTACACTTTCCCTCTCGTCGATATCTAAACACATATCACGATGGATTAGAACACTAATATTTAATATAAAACTATTCTAATGTTGTTTATCTAGATCTTACCTCTAATCTCAAACAACCACTATTTGCATTTCTCTCGATCAAAGGTTCGGAACCACGAGTAAACAATGGTTCGGAGGTACATACGACTTCGAATAATTAATTTTCACGGATGAGGGTCCACAACCCGGTGGAAAGTCTCAGATTCCCGAAACAGTCCTTCTCTTAAACTTAGGGGAAATAGCGAAACCACCCCTCTTCCAACACTATTTACTGCCCTTTTTGTCCCTATCTTGATTGTCTCAAATATCCTCGTTCCACAATATGACAATCGAGCGATAACGTCCCCTAAAACAAAATCGATTAATAAACCATTTATATCCATATGTCGAGTAATATGAAAATCCTTAATAATCCCTTACCTTAACACCTTAATTCGATTCCAATGATTTACGAAGTTTACGAACACTTGAGTTTTGGCCCTCCACTAAGTTTCTATGGTAGAGAAAAGATTGAAAAGAATACTTATATATAAGAGAAGATTCGGCTATGGATAAACAAAGAAAACAAAAAATGTTTCGGCAAAAGATTTTACCATCAACATTCGGCCATGATGAGAGGTTTTGGAAAAATAGTGATGTTTGAGTGTTCTTTACAAGAAGAAAGAAAGGAGAAAAAAAAAGTAAAAATAAAGAGAGAGTGTTTATGTGTCGATTTCCAAGGATGGAAGATGAACAAAAAATAAAAAGAATATGACCTTTCAAGATGGTTCGGTTTCGGCACAATGAGTAAAAGAGCTTGGGGGAGTATGGAAGATAATAACAATTTGGTCTAAAAGAAATGACCAAAACCAAAGCAAAATTTTACCTATTACGCAAGACACATTCAGCTAGGGAGAAGAGTTTTGGAGAGAGATATGTTGCTACAAAAAAATGAGAATGTGACTAAAACCAACACCCAAACCATTCCAATTGCCAACAAAATTTTGGCTATCTCCCCTAGCCCCTTAAACCGTCCAAGTACATTAGTCAAATGGTCAAAATTTAGTCACCCCAAACTTTCCAAAACATCTTCCTCGATATGTGCCTTGTGTTCCCTCTACATACCTTATTCAAATGATTTCTTTTCCTAAGTTAACACTTGCCTTTTTCCCATGGTCTTCTTGCCATAAAAATTTAATCCAACTCATCCTAATCCTTATCCATGACCGACACATGCTAAGGAAAAGCAAAAATAAAAGCTTTCAAATTGCATGCTAGGAGATTCGAACCTCTCCCCTCAAGCAAACATACATGCGCCAACACCACCTTGCTACTAGCTCATCTTATGCTAGTTTTTGACACTTAAATCTACTTAAACCTCAAAGTCACTTGATCCACTTCAAATAAATACTCCTTACTAAAATTTATTCTAATTCTGAATAATTCTAAAGTCTTCTCAAGACTATACTAATCATGCAAAATATAATTATACACAAGTTAAGCACCAAAACATGCATCATATCATTACTCAAATTTTAGGATGTTACAACTCTACCCTCCTTAAAGACAATTTCGTCCTCGAAATTTACCTGACTAAAAGAGATTAGGATATTGTTGTCGAATTGCATCCTTAGGCTCCCACGTAGCTTCCTCCGCTCCGTGATTATGCCAAAGAACCTTAACCAACGGCACAGTCTTCTTTCTTAACATCTTAACATTGCGATCTAAGATTTTCACTGGTTCTTCCTCGAAAGACATATCTGACCTTAATTCCACTTCTTCTACCGGTACTATGTGCGATGGATCTGATCTATAGCGTCACAACATAGAAACATGGAAAACACTATGAATCTGACACAATTCCGGAGGTAAATCAAGTTGATAGGCCACTGGTCCTACACGCTTCAACACACGGTACGGTCCAATTAACCTAGGGCTCAACTTGCCTTTTCTTTCGAATTTGAAAATCTTTTTCCACGGTGAAACTTTCAAAAAGACATTATCTCCCACCGCAAATTCAATATCTTCACACTTCAGATCCGCGTACGACTTTTGTCTAACCGAGGCTTCTTTTAATCGCGCTCGAATCACCTTTACCTTTTCTTCCGTCTCAGATATCAGTTTAGGACCCAACAACTGTCGTTCCCCTAATTCAGTCCAACAAGTAGGAATACGACATCTACGACCATATAACGCTTCATAGGGTGCCATTTGAATACTGGATTGATAACTGTTATTATACGCGAACTCTGCCAATGATAGATATTCCTTACAACTACCTCTGAAGTCGATCACACAACCTCGTAACATGTCTTCCAAAATCTGAATTACTCTTTCTGACTAACCATCTGACTGAGGATGAAAAGCCGTTCTGAAGTTTAACTTTGTTCCCAAATCCTCATGTAAAGCTTTCCAAAACTGTGATGTAAATCTAGGATCCCTGTCCGATATGATAGACACTGGTGCCCCATGCAACCTCATGATTTCAGATACATACAGTTTAGCTAACTTCTGCAACGAGTAATCCGTACGAACTGGTAGAAAATGAGCAGTCTTCATTAATCGATATACTACCACCCAGACTAAATCTTTCTTAGTAGGTGTTAAGGGTAACCCACTAACAAAATCCATCGTTATCCACTCCCATTTCCATAGAGGAATCTTTACCGGTTGTAATAAACCCGATGGTAATTGATGTTCCGCCTTCACTTGTTGACAAGTTAAAAATTTTCCCACAAAATCAATAACCTCCCGCTTTAACTTTCGCCACCAATACTGTTCACGGAGATCCCGATACAACTTATTTCCTCTGGGGTACATAGCATAAGGGCTACTATGTGCCTCTAGAAGAATCATTTTCCTCAAATCCAATCCTTGGGCATACAAACCCTTCTACGAAAACACAGTACACCATCTTTGTTCAAACCAAAATCCCCTATTATACCACTTTCAGCTTGTTGTATTAAAGGACCTAACTTTTCATCAGATAATTGCTTTTCCTTAATTTGCTCCAACCGCAGAGGCTTCATCTGATGTTCCGCTAGCAAACTACCATCCTAATACAAACTAAGATGAGCAAACATTACTCTTAACTCTGATACAACCTTTTGACTCAACACGTTTGCTACAACATTAGCCTTTCTAGGATGATACTCGATTGAGAAATCATAATCCTTTAACAACTCCACCCATCTCCGTTGTCTTAAATTCAACTCCTTTTGGGTAAGGAGATACTTAAGACTCTTATGGTCCGTATAAATAATTGACTTCTCACCATAAAGAATATGCCTCCAAATATTTAATGGAAACACCACCGCAGCCAACTCCAAATCATGAGTAGGATAGTTGGCTTCATGCGGCCTCAACTGTCGAGAAGCATAAGCTACCAGTTTTCCACTTTGTATTAGTATACATCCTAAACCCATGTGTGACGCATCACAGTAAATAGTAAACTCTTTTTTGACCTCTGGTTGAATCAAGATCTTGGCGCTGTTAGAATCTTTTTCGCCAAACTTTCTTGTTGTTTATCAGTCCATACATACGGTACTTCCTTCCGCAACAGCTTAGTTAGGGGTGCAGCAATCAACGAAAACCCCTCAACAAAGCATCTATAATAACCAGCCAAACCCAAGAAACTCCGAATCTCAACTACTGACTTCGGCGGTTTCCAATCCAATACAACCTCTACCTTTCGAAGATCAACTCTTATTCCTTCAGCTAAAACTACATGACCCAAGAAAGTCACTTCCTTTAACCAAAATTCACACTTACTGAATTTGGCATAAAGTTGCTTATCTCGCAAAATTTACAACACAGTGAGCAAATGAGAGTCATGCTCTTCTTCATTCCTCGAATATACCAACATGTCATCTATGAACACTACTACGAACCGGTCTAAATAGGGTTGAAAGACTCGGTTCATCATGTCCATAAATGCAGCTGGAGCATTAGTCAAACCAAACGACATCACTAAAAACTCATAATGTCCATAGCGAGTTCGGAATGTCATCTTATAAATATCTGCCTCTTTCACCATGAGTTGATGATAACCCGATCTCAAATCAATCTTGGAAAAAACTGAAGCTCCTCTTAATTGATCAAACAGGTAGTTGATTCTCGACAATGGATACCTATTCTTGATCATCAACTTATTCAACTGCCTATAATCAATGTACATACGCATCGACCCATCCTTTTTCTTTACGAACAAAATCGATGCTCCCCATGGAGACACACTTGGTCTAATAAATCCCCAATCTAGCAGTTCTTGAATTTGAGCTTTAAGCTCCGCTAACTCCTTCGACGCCATTCTATAAGGAGCAATGGACACCGGAGCCGTTCCGGGCAAAAGCTCAATGCCAAATTCTACTTCCTGATCTAGAGGTAGACCTAAAAGTTCTTCGAGAAAGACATCTGGAAATTCTTTCACCATTCTCACACCTTCTACCGATAATTCCTTAGCATCCAAAGCACTGATGAATGCTAGGAATGCTCTATTCCCTTTCGCACCAACTTTTCTGCCTTCAAAGCAGATACCACATTTGCCAAAAAGTTTCTTCTTTCGCCTATCATTATTACCTCCTCATCATCCACAGTCCTTATTGACATCCACTTTTCGGCACAATCCAATTGCGCCCGATGCTTCACCAACCAATCCATGCCCAAAATAAGATCAAACTCGCCGACAGGTAATTCCATCATGTCCTCTAGAAATACCTCTCTTTGAATCTCCAAGGGCACATCTCTAAATAATTTATTCACTATTACCGACTGTCCTAAAGGACTAATTACCGTCATTTTGCTATTGGTAATCTCAGATCTAATATTTAAGTTTCCAGATATGGCACTAGCAACATACGAGTGAGTAGACCCGATATCTATCAAAGCAAAGAATGTGTACATCGAGATGAAGAACGTACCAGTTATCACATCAGGTGCATCACCATCTTCACGACGTTTGACAGCATAGACCAATCCTGGCTATCTTGCCTCTGTGTTACCTCTAACACCATTACCTCGACCGCATACCCTATCCACGTCCATTACCATTACCACCATGACCCGGTCCACGACCTCTTGGTGGTGCTGAGTACCTCTAGCTGGCTGAGTATCAAGGTTACGAGTTCCCTGATTCGTATCAGTCCGTCGATGGCAATTCTTAAACTGATGATCCTTGGAACCACATTTAAAGCAGGACTAGTTTTCCTTCAACATTCTCCGGGATGTCGTCTTCCACAATCAGCACATTCTCGACTCTGATTGGAAGTTACTAGTGCCCTAGTTTGAACTGGCTCATCATTCCGTGGCCTCTTTTGAAACCTTTTAGAAGAACCAGAGTACTTAAAATCCCTTTTTCCTCTGACTTTTTCTCGGTTCTGGTGTTCTGAATTCTTAGCCTCTTCGGCTATCTTAACTTTCTCTACAAGCGAGGTAAAAGTCCGTACTTTTTGTGGGGTTATCAGTACCCGTAACTCATCATTCAGCCTATCCTCAAAGCGTACACAGTGCTCATGATCAGTCTGCACTATAATACGAGCATAACGACTCAAACAAAGAAATTCTGCCTCGTAAGCTGCCACAGTCTTACTTCCTTGAACCAAATTCAAGTATTCCTTCCTCCGGGCATCTACATAACTTGTCCCGACTTACTTCCCTTGGAAAGCAGCTTTAAAGAAATCCCAATTAACTAATGCAGCCTCGGTGCCTTCTCGAGCAATAAGCCACCATTGATATGCCTCGTCTCTTAGCAAAGACACGGCTCCTTCCGGTTTCGCTCGCGGTGCACTCCAGATCATCCATAATTCGTTCTACGACCTCAAGCTAATATTCGCCACATTCGAGCTACACCGGAGGCACCTCTAAAAACTTCTACACCACTAGACTTGAGTCATTTCGATATTGATTCACGAGTTATCGCCCGATTCTGGCCCAAGCTACTCTTTCTAAGAGTCGCAACATTGCTTGAGTCAAAGCATTATCCTCGGTCGCATGATCATGAGATCCGTGTTCACTCTCAAATGATACAGTGCATCCATTTTGGTATATAACCCGGCTCAGACGTAGCACCTCGCCTCTACCACGCCACGCTCACTCTGGCCCACGACCACATCCTCTAGTGCTCATAATGACTAATTCACTTTTAATCTGATTACAAGTTTTATGAATCAGAATATTATTTTAGTGTTTATTAACGATATTTTATGAGATATAAGAGATAGGGTTGCTTTTGCAATCAGATCCTATAGTCTCAATCTCTATCATTTTCAACACCTAAAACTAGAAGTTCTAGAGTGTTCCTAAGGTCTCATCACAATAATAAAAATTTAATAAATAAATACTTACTTGACTTGGTGCCGGATGCTCGTGGTGCCATACTACCTTTAAAACATAAAGTCTAGAAATTTAAATAGTTTTCAAACAGAAATCATTGTTGAACCCAAATCACAGTCGAGTTTTGAAATTGAGCTCTGATACCATAAAATGTAACACCCCAAACCCGGCCTATGCATTAAACCTAGATTTCATCATGCCACACAAATTAAACGTACATTCAAATCATTTAACAATGTAGGAATCAAATTTCAAAACGATTAAGAGAGTGACTTTATCGAAAAATCAAAGTTCATTGAAAACCATAATTAACAACACAAGAGTTTATCATTTGATCTATAGAGTAGTAATTGATTAAAACTTTGGATTTATTTAGTTGAAATATTTCATCGAAAAGTTTTAAAAGACTTTCCTAAGTTTCAAGAATATTTAAGAAAAACCTTTATTTTATACGAGAGTTATAGAAAAAATTTATAAAAACTAAACCAATCCAACTTAGGAAAACTAAAACATAATAAAATCCATCCACATAATAAAATCCATAATTAAAGAGGCCTTATTACATCGCGATAAAAATAGTACTTAATAAAATTTATTAAAGAAGTCTTAAAGTTTTATAAACCACCATTTGTAGTATAGCCTCCACACGAAGTCATCTCCACCCAAGTCTCCATCAATTATTATTACCGATAGGGTAAAAAATTGGGGTGAGTTACTTAGAACTCAAAGTGTAACTCACTTACCTTAGTCCACCGGGCCAAAACCATTTAAGCATTTATTTGGGCCTAAGCCCATTACAATTATAATAATTTAGCATGTATAAAATGCAAGTGATATGCAATTCCCAAAAACAAACCTAAATTTCCATCCGCTACACACCACCCGTACCAACCAGCACACCTGTGTAAGCATTAAGCCGTATTTCAAATTTTGTGGACAAGCTACCGGATTCACAAAGTTTACATGGCATTTGCCATTTTTCAGAATTGTGGCAGAGCCACCAAAATATTATAGCAAAGCTACCGGAACTTCTCTTTGTCAAATAGCCCAACCCATGCAATCATGTATATAATATGCATAACAATCCATTCATATAATTATTCCAACATAAGTCCCATTATAAAAGTTATTACAATCTGGCCCATTTCACATTTTGGCCCACGAAATCTCATATCACATATGACCCATTTGTCAATTATCATATATGGCCCAATTATCAAATATCACCTATGGCCCATCTATCGATTATCACATATAGCCCACTCGTCAATTATCACATATGGCCCAAATTGTCCAAATATCAAATATCACATATGGCTCAATTATCAAATATCACATATGGCCCATTTATCACTTTTATCGAATTAGCCTGTTAAGGGCAATTTCATAATTTTTATGATCTTATTACCAATTTCAAAACTTTTATCATTAAGGTGATAAATATGGTATTCTTCCCGATTTCACTAACTTGTGATTTCATCTACCGATTTATACGATATAGTCATCTAACCTATGAGATACGGTGTGAAATTACACACCTGATTACGGTGAGAACTACACTTTCCTACTCGTCGATATCTAAACACATATCACGATGGATTAGAACACTAATATTTAATATAAAACTATTCTAATGTTAAGCGATCTAGATCTTACTCTTGGGATCTCGAACAACCACTATTTACGATTTCTCTCCGATCAAAGGTTTAGAACCACAAGTAAACAATGGTTCGGGGGTACGTACAACTTCGAATAATTAATTTTTTCCGGATGAGGGTCCACAACCTGGTGGAAAGTCTCAGATTCCTGAAACAGTCCTTCTCTTAAACTTAGGGGAAATAGCGGAACCACCCCTCTTCCAAACACTATTTACTTCCCTTTTTGTCCCTATCCTGACTGTCTCAAATATCCTCATTCCACAATATGACAATCGAGCGATAATGTGCCCTAAAACAAAATCGATTAATAAACCATTTATATCCATATGTCAAGTAATATGAAAATCCTTAATAATCCCTTACCTTAAGACCTTAATTCAATTCCAACGATTTACGACGTTTATGAACACTTGAGTTTTGGCCCTCTATTAAGTTTCTATGATA
The DNA here is from genome assembly GCA_025506655.1 of Gossypium rotundifolium. Classification (NCBI taxonomy): domain Eukaryota; kingdom Viridiplantae; phylum Streptophyta; class Magnoliopsida; order Malvales; family Malvaceae; genus Gossypium; species Gossypium rotundifolium. The sequence goes on from CP106728.1 coordinate 84,583,147, forward strand.
GAGAAAAGATTGAAAAGAATACTTATATATAAGAGAAGATTCGGCTATGGATAAACAAAGAAAAGAAAAAATGATTCGGCAAAAGATTTTACCATCAACATTCGGCCATGATGAAAGATTTTGGAAAAATAGTGATGTTTGAGTGTTCTTTACAAGAAGAAAGAAAGGAGAAAAAAATAAAAATAAAGAGAGAGTGTTTATGTGTCGATTTCCAAGGATGGAAGATGAACAAAGAAAGGGTCTTGGGGTTGGTGTATATTCAGCCAAAAGGAAGAAAAAGAATATGACCTTTCAAGATGGTATGGTTTCGGCACAATAAGGAAAAGAGCTTGGGAGAGTATGGAAGATGATAACAATTTGGTCTAAAAGAAATGACCAAAACCAAAGCAAAATTTTACCTATTACACAACACACATTCGGCTAGGGAGAAGAGTTTTGGAGAGAGATATGTTGCTACACAAAAATGAGAATGTGACTAAAACCAACACCCAAACCATTCCAATTGCCAACAAAATTTCGGCTATCTCCCCTATCCCCTTAAACCATCCAAGTACATTAGTCAAATGGTCAAACTTTAGTCACCCCAAACTTTCCAAAACATCTTCCTCGATATGTGCCTTGTGTTCCCCCTACATACCTTATTCAAATGATTCCTTTCCCTAAGTTAACACTTGCCTTTTTCCCATAGTCTTCTTGCCATAAAAATTTAATCCAACTCATCCTAATCCTTATCCATGACTGACAGATGCTAAGGAAAAGTAAAAATAAAAGCTTTCAAATTGCATGCTAGGAGATTCGAACCTCTTCCCTCAAGCAAACATACATGCGCCAACACCACCTTGCTACTAGCTCATCTTATGCTAGTTTTTGACACTTAAATCTGCTTAAACCTCAAAGTCACTTGATCCACTTCAAATAAATACTCCTTACTAAAATTTATTCTAATTCGAATAATTCTCAACTCTTCTCCAGACTATACTAATCATGCAAAATTTAATTATACACAAGTTAAGCACCAATACTCAAATTTTAGGATGTTACAATTATCCCCCTACTAGAAGTTATATATCAAAACAGTAAAAGTCCCCAAATTAAAATATAACCAAAAAGGCCATTATTATAATAAAATACCCCCAAAATAAAATCAAAATTACAATTGACTACTAAGTCAATTTAAACAGGTCGTGTGGCCACCGCTAGTCCTCCATCACACCAATCCGCTTAAGTTTGGGGAGTACTTGTACAGTCAAATTAGAAGGGTGAGTTTACGAAAACTCATTGTGTAATCCCATATAAACATACAGACAGATAGCAATCACAGTCTGTGCCTAGGCCCTTTTCAGTATCAATGATGATATGAGTTTGGGCTTTGGCCCAACTCAGTACAGAAGCAATCGTGTGTTTCAGCCTTGGCCCATTACAATAACAATAATTAGTACAGTAGCAGATTGAATAGTATGCAAGTCCTACCCAACCAGCCTCTACACTCCATCTCTGACCAACCCTACACTCCATGTGGGGATATAATCAACCCACCTATCCCTACACTCCAAAAAGTACCGAATGCGGCACTAGACAGTAGCTTGCAGCTGAGCTGCCAGTAAATTAGGCTCGAGGCCTTTCAATACATTTCCTCTGATCAAATAAACCCCCAACCCAATGCAATACAGTATACAAATATGACATGATATAACATAATATCATGCATGTAATCAAGAATATAATATCAAATCAGTAGAATATTATCATGCTTATTCATATCAATCATACAATCATTACAGTCAATTAGGGGTCTAAGTAAGCTTACTGACCCTATAGTAGGTCCACAGTCGACTCGGGCGACCCGTGCAACCTTGGCAGTCAAACAGTGAAAATGGGCCCACAAGCCCATGTTGTAAGCTTATCTGGGCCCACACGGCCTAAAATGGCCTTAGTTGTGTGGGTCACACGGCCTGGCCCAATAATCTCACGTACCCTTGTAGTTTACCCGTGTGGGGTCCACATGCCCATAGGGTCCACATGACCCAATTCGGCCTGGCCCATGAATCGTACATTGCCAACCTCGTCGATCACACGATCATTTCGCTCACACGGCCTACCACACGGGCGGCTGCACTCCCTTGTGGCGTCGACTTTCACGTTTTTTGGCTTTTCGTCGATTTCCATTTCCAAAGTCATGTTTACAGACCTGGTTATGAAAAATGACCACACCGTTCTTGAGCAGTCCAAACCTATGTTCGAGCATAACACATAATTAATCACATAACAATTGGATTAAAATGACCCTTCTTCAAAACACTTGTCCAAAAGATTGATTGCCACTTGCCTTGTTTGAACAACTGATGCCTTACACACTTAAACCATTGATAAAGAGTGATCACTAGCTATACGGTTAATACATGCATTCCAGCCGAACCCCTATTAATAAGTATTCGCATGATTAGCTTGAAACAAAACAAAAATCAACTTATCAAAAATGCAAATCCATGTATAGGGAAAAGAAATTATCGCCTACAACAAAAAGAAGGCCAAAAGCACAGCGATTCGACAGAGACAAAAGATAGAACTATCGCACCCCTAGCAATAATCGGTAACTTAACCAAAGTAAATAAATAAAAAGAAAGAAACTAAAAATAGGGATTGTAGGTAGCGAAATCGACAAGTAAAAAGGGAGGTGTTTGGTGAAGCAACCACTTCGGCAGAGAGAGTAAGGAAACAACCATTGCGCACCAAAAACCGATTGGACAAAGAACAAAAAGAGAACAGGGAGAAGAGGTAAGTTTTGGCTAAAAGGAAGGATGAGAAAAAAACAAAAGATAAAGTCAGTAGCCAAAAAAAGAAAATGTGAAAATTAGCAGAAAAGCAAACAAGAAGAAAAGAGACAAAATTACCAAAACCGAAAGAATTATGAGAGTGAGAGGAAGAGTGCTGAAATTTTCAACCAACCCAATATGGGATAACTTCAAAATCTCCAAATCTTCTCCTAAAAACTCTCCAACCTTCCCACTACTCAGACTTTTAATGAAATACAAACTCTAGCCGTCTATAATAGCAAAAATAATGCCCACACTAGTGCTCGAACACAGGACCTCCAACATGCCACCACTCTACTTATCCACTAGACCAGCAAGCCCTTTTTGACATTGAAACACCCCACACCTGGCCCACGAGAATGGACCGAATCTGGTATGTTCCTCGAAGTAACTCGGTTCAAATTCATTCGAATACTTTGAAAACTGTGTGTTTTGGAAGATAGTTTGTTGTGGGTTGGGCTCTAGTTGAAAACAAATCTATTTTATATCAAAAACCCATTTGTTTCAGGTGACAAAATGTTTAAACATATTTTAAATTAAATGGGCTTATTCTTTATAAAGCCCTAAATTCATAACATAGTAATTAAAGCAGAAATAAAAATCGTCACGATGGCCTTATTACATAAAACGAAACCCAAAATAAAAATTGTACAGTACTTAAAATAAAACAAAGATTCAAATTAAATTAAACTTCAAGCTGAACATGGCCACCACAAGTTCTGCCGTCCCGGTCCATTACTGCTCATCACCTAAAACATGTTCCCACAACGGGGTGAGTCGATAGACTCAATGTGTAACTAACACCAAAACATAATAGAAATAGGCACACCATACATATCATATTTATATAAAAATTCAAGATAATGATGCAAACTGAACCCAAACCTATATGCCATCCGCTACACTCCACCGCACCAACCTGCATAACCGTGGGGACTACTAAGTCAACCCTCCATCCGCTATACACCATCGAAGGCGTCATTGCAATGACGTGCTCATCGCCCACTTAAGATATTGTGGCATAGCCACTGATATTTGTGTCATGAGACACCACATTTAGATAATGTAACCGGTTACCACATTTACTTAGTGAGACCAAGTCATCACATATTCTTAGTGAGACCAAGTCGTCACATATTCTTAGTGAGACCAAGTCGTCACATATTCTTAGTGAGACCAAGTCGTCACATATTCTTAGTGAGACCAAGTCGTCACATATTCTTAGTGAGACCAAGTCATCACGTTTCACTTAGTCACGTCATCACATATTCTTAGTGAGACCAAGTCATCACATATTCTTAGTGAGACCAAGTCATCACATATTCTTAGTGAGACTAAAGTCGTCACATATTCTTAGTGAGACTGAAGTCGTCACATATTCTTAGTGAGATCAAAGTCATCACGTTTCACTTAGTGAGACCGAAGTCATCACATTCACTTCCCCTTTCTCAAATAACCCGAATGCCCCAAATTATACATAACATGCATATCATATTTAATTTCACTTTCACATCACTTTTCACATGTTAAATATAACATATTTCGAAATCCTAGTAGGAGTAGGAAAACATACCTGAGTACTTTGTACCATAATATGGTACTTTAGCCACATTCTTACACTTTCATCTTAACATATATATCATATTTAAGCCATAAATCTATTAAGATTAGTGTGGGGTACACACGGTACCTTAGCCATATTCTTACACTTACATATTTAACACATATAATGAATTAAAGCCATAAATCTATCAAGATTTAGTGTAGGTACACACCTGATTCACTTAGCGATTCCTTGAGATTCCGAAAAGCTTGATCTAATGCTTAGATCCTTAATCCCTACATTTGTTTTATCACTTATTATTTTAATAAAAAGCCATTTGGCCATAAATCCAAATCCTAGTAGGATTAGTACACTAAGGCTTACCTTGTTGCCGATTTCCCTATTATTCAAATCCCGAAATTGATCTCTTGCTTTCATTAAGGATGTCGAAATTCCTATAACCATATGTTAGATTTAATCTAACATTAAAACATAAACATGGCCTTTGGCCGAATATACATATATCTTACCTTAAATCTTTTAAATCTCGAAACTCTCTTCTTGATTAATAGAGATGCCGAAATACCTCAGATCTAAAATCCCGAAATTCACCTTTCATATTTCGATCAATAAGATATAGGAGGATTAGACTAACTTTGGCTTAAAAGAAAGGAATACAATTATAACTATAGATCCTTACCCTTTATATTGAAATTGATGATCCCTCCCGACACCACTTCGTAGATTGGCTTAGAGACTTGATGAACAATCGGCTATGATCCCCTTATGTATTCGGTTTCAAAGATAAAAGAAGAGAGGAATAATAGGCTTAGAAGGAATCGGCTAGGATGCTAAAAGAGAAGAGGAAAAAGAATGGATGCTCAAGAAGAATTTGGCAGAGGAGAGGAGAAAGAATATTTGGCAAAAGAAAGAGAGGAGAATGAATAATGAATAGCCCTAGTCTCATCCTTTTATAGCCAAAATTAGGCCAAGAATCCTTTGCTTGGCCACTACTCTTCCTTATGTGATAACTTTATCTCTTTAATTTTAAAACAAATAAAGTATAATCCTTATTATCTTCTAATTAGCCGAATTTAAAAGAGAGTGAAACTCCTCTTTTGCAAGCCTTGTGCCGTCCACCTCTTGGGCTTCTAGAAGCAAAAATAAAACTTATTTTATTGCCCAACACCCCTTGCATGTGGACCATTTCCTGAGGCCCTAAGTGGCATCTTCAGGCCACTTTTCCAAGTCCCTTTTTGGGTCAAATTTCATGTGCTTTTTATTTTAGGGTCACCTAGCCCTAAGTTCCCCTTTGAACTTTAAAATTCGACATTTCGGGGTCATTTTTAAGTTTCCAAAAATTTTTGCGCGGCTCTGTAACTTGACATTTTCTAGGTTTCCAAAATGTTTAGTTTCCTCTTTTAGCGTAGTTTCCAAAATGGTCACTTTCCTAATTTACTTAGGTTTCCAAAATGGTCACTTTCCTATTTTTAATGTAACATTTCCAAGTTTCCTTACATTTCCTTACATTTCCTTACATTTCCTTACATTTCCTTACATTTCCTTTCATTTTTACATTTACATTTCCTTACATTTCCTTACATTTCCTTTTATTTCCTTACATTTCCTTTCATTTCCTTTCATTTCCTTACATTTCCTTACATTTCCTAGGTTCCTTATCATAGTAAACATGCTATTTCATAAGATTAAACAAAAATGCAATGGGATTCAAACCTCTTCCCTCAAAGTACTTCACTTGATGCCATAACCCTTGCACCTTGTGTGGCGTCCCTTGCCACTTTTCAACATCACTTCTTGTTTTTAACTTAAAAACCAATAATTGTCCAAAGCTTTCTCTTCCGTCCTAGGATTTTAAAAACCCTTAATTTACTTCCAAACACTACCAAAACCTACTACTCATGAATTATGCACAAACGCATAACCCCTAATCTAGGATGTTACAGACATATTTTACCAACATATAATTATAAGCCTACTAATTGAGAGAGGGGTTTATTCATTTAAAAACAAAAATTCGCCCAAGCTAAGGCTTGAACTTGAGACCTCACAAACACGAAGCACATACACAATTGTGTCACAAACATACGGAAATAAATTATAAACAATTTTTGGGCGTTACACCCTAAATCATGTTTTCATCAAAAATCCATTTGTAAAAGTTGTTTATCTATCAACAACCTTTCATTTTCTACCATAAATTTCTAATTTTTAGCATATAAACCCATAACCCATTTTCCATACTTTGATAACTTTACAAATTGATCCCCCAAATAGATAGATTAAGCTATCCGATTTCAAAAATATAAAAATTATTAAAAACTGGCCAAGGAAACTTACCCAATTTGGCCATGAAAGTTTCTTCTGTCTCTCTTAGGATTTCCATGTATTATTTTGGGGAAAAAGATGAAAAAAATAAGATGATATCTCTTTTATCATCTTTTAATTAATTAAATATTTTCACTTTCAAATTTAGTCCTTGCCCCTTTTCTAAATTTACATGGATAAGTCACAAAAATATCTACATACTTTTTTTAATGGTCTAATTCTCATATAAGGACCTTAAGTTTTGAATTTCATAGCTATTTAATCCTTATAACTACTAGAATTCAACTTTTTCATTTTATGCAATTTGGTCCTTCTCGTAATTAAGCACATAATCGATAAAATTTTTCGTATCAAAATTTTCACATGACTTTTCTAACATAATACGGTCCATATAATAAAGTAAAAATAAATTTTATTTTTGGCTCAGATTTGTGGTCCCGAAACCATTGTTCCGATTTCACCGAAATTGGGTGTTATAACTCTCCCTTCCTTAAGGAATTTTTGTCCTTGAAAATTTTACCAGTAAAGGGATTCAGACATTACTTTCTCATAGTTTCCTCCAGTTCCTAGGTAGCTCCTATATCAAACCATTGTCAGAAAACTTTTACTAAAGCAATATTTTTATTTCTCAGTTTTTCTCTTCAAATGCCATAATTGCAATCAGTCTCTCACTATAAGTTATGTCAAGTTGAATTTCAATATTCATTAAAGCAATAACTGATGATGGGTCTGATCGATACTACCATAACACACATACTCATAAAAAACCTTGTGAATTCTGTAGAACTCTGATAATAACACCAATCAATACGTAACAGGTCTAATTCTTTTTAATGATCTCATATGACCCAGTAAGTCGCAGACTTAATTTTGCACGTATAGCAATCTGAAGAACTTTCTTTCATGGTGGGTTTTTAGAAATACTTTGTCACCATTAGAAACTCTATTTCTTTTCATTTTAGATCCACATCGAACTTTTGACGATCAAATATTGCTTTTAAACTGTCTCAGATCACTTTCACCTTTCTTCGGTTTCAAAGAATCAAACCTACTACAGGTATCTTTTCTCACTGAACTCTGTCCAAAACACTGGAGTTTTTGATAAACCGTAAAAATAACATATTTTAATCCCACATTTAGCATACTTTTGGATGATTTATTCCTTGATTTATGTAAAAAGGTGCTCTTAATCCTCTCTTTTCATGTTTTATACTTAGGAAAGCACCTAGGGACGAAAAGAATGAGAAACGGGCCTAAAATAGACCAAATGGGCCATATCACGAAATTGGCACGGCCTAGAATTAAGCCCACATAGCCATGCCTCTTAAGAGAAGTCTGAACACGGCCTAACCATGATTCACACGGCTGTGCCTCCATCAATAGATCCAAACACGGCCTAAAGTCGATTCACATGGATGTGTCCCCTAGGGCGTGTCCCTACCGCAGAAAGAGTAATTTCATTCGGAATAGGGTAATTAGAGGCAAAGAAACACATTTCAAAGCCTATTCAAACACTCGAGTAGGAATTATACATGAATTAGGATACTTAGGGATCAATTAAAGCATTCTAAGAACCTATATAAACACCCTAAGCATAACCTTCAAAGGGGAGGTCAGCAGAAGCCTTCTGCCAGGGCTTTTGTCGTGGGCGGTCAGCTACGCCAAGGAACCAAGCTAGAAAGGTCAGATTTGTAGGAATCACTCGAAGATAGCCAGTTGATACATCTCAAGAAGCCAGGATTCTACTCAAGACAGCAGAGTTCTCCTTCAATTCCTTTAGGGAGTTTTAGGGATTTATTATGTTTTGTTTTATATTTTCTTCTGAGATGTTTTCTTTTATTGTTATGAACTAAACCCTTCAGATACCTGAAGGGGATGAAACCTAGATGAATCTTGTTATTATTTTTTAAACTATATGATAAATATTTGATTTGTTCTTAATTATGTGTGCTTAATTCTTGTGTTAATATTTTTTGGGATATTTGATTCAAGTTGAATGTGCTTAGGTGGTGGAGCAAAAGTCCCTGCTTAAGAGTAGATCTAGCATAAGCGTAGTTGATCGCGTGCCTAGAGATAGGGTGACGAGATTTTGCCAGATTAGGGTGAAACCTAATATGGAAGTCCATAGATCAAGTTAATACAATTCTAGGGGTTTTAATTAGAAAGAGATTTCAATTAATCAGCCTAGGGTTAGACGTTATTCGCCTTGAGATAGGGTTTAATATAAATTAGGGAATCTTATGGATCAAGTCAAGTGAATAAATTGTTTGGTTCAGTGTTAGATAACAAATGAAGTCTAGGTGGATTCTTCCTAATGGTGTCGTCTTAATCAACTAAGTTTTCCTAAAGTTATTTCCCCAACTCATTCTTTTTTTTCTTTGCATCTTTAGCTTAGTTTTTAGTTAGTTTTAGATTAAACAACCAATCACTAAATATTTAGGCTAAATAATAGAAAGAAGGTTAGTATTAATACTTTTAGTTCCTTTGGGTTCGACAATCTGGTCTTGCCTAAGCTATACTACTGTTTGATAGGTGCGCTTGCCTTAAGTTGTTGTCAGAGTTAGTTTCCAGGTTCAGTCATTCTCTTTATAAATTTCAAAACTCGACAAAATAATGATCAAGTTTTTGGCGCCGTTGCTGGGGAACTAAAATATTAAGAAAACCCTATTTTTATTACTTTAGCCATTATTTTTATTTTCCCGCAATTTATTTTTATTTTAGTTTTTACCTTTCTAAATTTTCTTTTTTTTTTATTTTTCAACATAAGTACCTCTAGTTTATGATTAGAAGGAACCCGAAAGGACCACTAGTATACGACAGTGATATTGAAGCTACCGCTCGCAGGAATCACAGATAAATTAGGCGAGCCTTAAATTACATAGAAGAAGAAAAAGAAGGCAGATCCAATCTTACTGAAGGGATGGATGAGAATAACCCACCACCACAAGATGTGGTAGAAAATGATGCTTCGTGTACTATGTACGATTATGCTAAACCTCATTTAACAGGAGCAGAATCAAGTATTGTTAGGCCTGCTATAGCTGCTAATAATTATGAATTAAAGCCTAACACTATACAAATGATTCAACAATTTGTTCAATTTGATGGTTTGCGTGATCTAAGACCCAATACCCATATAGCTAATTTTTAGAGTTCTGTGATACCTTTAAAATAAATGGCGTTTCTGATGATGCCATATGTCTTCGGTTATTTCCCTTTTCATTAAGGAATAAATCCAAGAAGTGGTTAAACTCATTACCACGAGGGTCAATCACCATATGGGATCAACTGACCGAAAATTTTTTATTCAAAAATTTCCCACCGGCCAAAACGGCCATAATTACGGAATGATATCTCTTCTTTTGTGCAGATGGATTTAGAGACATTATATGACGTATGAGAGAGATACAAGGATCTCTTGTGCAGGTGTCCACACCATGGTTTACCCTTGTGGCTCCAAGTCCAAACTTTCTATAATGGTGTAAACCCCTCAACAAGGCAAGTAATTGATTCAGCCGCCGGTGGAACCCTGAACAAGAGAACTCCTGAAGCAGCCTACGAGTTTATTGAAGAGATGTCACTGAATAACTACCAGTGGTAGGTTACAAGGAAAAAACCAACAAAATCAGTCGGAGTTTTCAGCCTCGATGCAGTAACCATGCTATCAACACATGTAGAGATGATGAATAAAAAGCTTGATAGTTTATGTTCTTTGTAGGTACATCCAGTAATGCAGTGCAACGTAAGTGAAACTGTGGCGAATCCTAAGTACCCACCCTACCAACCGGGCATAGAGAGCGAACAGATGAACTATATAGGTAATACTTTTAGATCTAATAATAACCATTATAGTAATACCTATAATCCAGGTTAGAGGAACCACCCAAATTTTTCGTGGGGAGGTTAAGGAAATTAGAGACAACAACCTCCTCCAAATTTCCAAAATCAGCTTTATCCACAGGAAAAGAAGCCCAACCTTGAAGAGATGCTGACAAAATTCATGGCAACCACAGAAAACTATCTCCAAGACACTAAGGCAACACTTAAAAACCATCAAGCATCGATCAAAGGCATCAAGAACCAAGTTGGAGAACCTACTAAGTCATTTGGAGTACTTACTAAGATGGTTTGTAAAATACGGGCAAAGATTTTTTCTAATGGAATAGAATAGGTAAGGGCGGTTACACTGAGAAGTGGAAAAGAGTTAGTCGAACCAAAAAGAAAAATACCACACGATGATAACAAAGCAAAGGATGAGGGAGTTGAGGATATAACTCTAGTACGCAAAGAAGGTAAACCACCAATCCTATATCCAGTAAAGTTGAATAAAGAACGATTAGAGGCCCAATACGGTAAGTTTCTTGAACTTTTTAAAGAAATACATATTAACTTACCTTTTGTTGAAGCCATTTCATAGATGCCGACGTACGCAAAATTCTTAAAGGAACTCCTGACGAATAGAAGGAAGCTTGAAGAAGTATCAATAGTGGAGCTTAATGAAGAATGTTCAGCCATCCTCCAAAACAAGCTACCAACCAAATTAACAGACCCAGGAAGTTTTACTATTCCCTATTTAATTAGTAATTTAAATATTAAGAAAGCATTAGCTGATCTAGGTGCCAACATTAATCTAATGCCTTACAAAATGTTTAAACAACTAAATCTTGGGGAACCAAAACCCACTAGGATAAGTATTCAATTAGCGGACAGATCCATTAAATATCCTAGAGGAGTTATTGAAGACGTCTTGGTAAAAATTGATAAATTTATTTTCCCTACTGATTTTGTTGGGCTTGACATGGATGAGGACATTGAAGTTCCTTTAATTTTAGGGCGCCCCTTTTTAGCTACTGCTAGGGCTGTTATCGATGTAGGTGATGGTAAGCTTGCATTAAGAATAGGCGATGAGGAAATTATTTTTCAAATTTATGATGCCATGCAATATTCTAGAGAACAAGATGATTCCTGTTATTTTGTTGACACTACTGATCATATCAGTCAAAACTCATTATAGGAAATCATACATGATGACACGATGGAACTGTGCCTTACTCAAGAAGAGGGGGAAGAAGATGAAGTCGATGAGCTAAATTGGAATACATCTTCATCTAGACATATGGAAAAGGAAAGTATTAAAATCGATGACAATCTAAAACAAAAGCCTTCTATTGATGAGCCACCCAAATTAGAATTGAAACAGTTGCTGAAACACTTAGAATATGCATTCCTGGGGGAAAATTCTACGTTACCAGTAATTATCTCTTCATAACTAGAACCTAAGGAGAAAGAGGAGTTTCTACAGGTACTAAAAGAACATAAAAGAGCCATAGCTTGGAAAATCTTTGACATTAAGGGGATAAGCCCATTGTTTTGCACCAACAAAATTCTAATGGAAGAGGAATACAAGCCATGTGTGCAACCTCAAAGATGATTGAATCCCAACATAAAAGAAGTCATGAAAGATAAGGTAATTAAACTTCTAGATGCTAGAATAATTTATCCTATTTCTGATAGCAATTGGGTAAGTCCTGTGTAGGTTGTTCCAAAGAAAGGAGGCATAACGGTGGTAGCCAACGAAAAGAATGAACTAATTCCCACCAGAACAATCACAGGTTGGAGAGTTTGCATTGATTATAGGAAGCTAAATGATGCCACTAGGAAAGATCACTTTCCTTTTCCATTCATTGATCAAATGTTAGAAAGGTTATCTAGACATATGTACTATTGCTTCCTATATGGACTCTCTGGTTATGTCCAAATCCCAATAGCACCTGAAGATCAAGAGAAGACAATATTCACATGCCCATACGGTATGTTTGCTTCTCGTAGAATGCCTTTTGGATTATTTAATGCTCCTACTACTTTTCAGCGTTGCATGCTGGCAATCTTTGATAAACTTGTGGAAGACATTATGGAGGTATTTATGGACGATTTCTCGGTATTCAGCAATTCTTTCCATCTTTGCCTTAAAAATTTAAAATGAGTTTTAATGAGATGTGAGGAAACAAACCTTGTTTTAAATTGGGAAAAATGCCACTTTATGGTACAAGAGGGAATTGTATTGGGACATAAAGTTTCTAGTAATGGAATCGAGGTAGATAAAGCAAAGGTCGAGACCATAGAAAAACTACCTTCTCCTAGCTCAGATAAGGCTACCAGAAGCTTTTTAGGACATGCAAGATTTTATAGAAGATTTATAAAAGATTTTTCTAAAATAGCTAAGCCTCTAACAAAATTGCTGGAAAAAGATGCACCCTTTAACTTTGATCAAGAATGTTTAGATGCATTTAATATCCTTAAAGAGAAATTAATAAACGCACCAATTATAATTGCCCATGATTGGAATCTCCCTTTTGAACTAATATGTGATGCAAGTGACTATGCAGTAGGAGCAGTTCTAGGACATCGAAGAGACAAGCACTTTCAGCCAATCTATTATGCCAGCAAGACATTAAAGACCGCACAAGAAAATTATATCACCACTGAAAAAGAATTATTAGCTGTGGTCTTTGAATTTGATAAATTTAGATAGTATTTAATATTATCTAAAGTTGTTGTTTACATTGATCACTCTGCTCTTCGTTATCTCTTAACTAAACCTTATGCAAAACCTTGACTCATAAGATGGATTTTACTTTTGCAGGAATTCAATTTGGAAATTTAGGATAAGAAAGGAGCCAAAAATCTTGCAGCAGACCACCTATCTAGACTTGAAAATCCACACATAAAGGAACGTGAAGAGATAGAGATAAACGACTCGTTCCCTGCAAAATAACTATTCTCCATAACCAACTGTGAGGTACCCTGGTTTGTAGATATTGCGAATTTTTTAGCTGCTAACATCATACCGAAAAGGATAACACATCATCAAAAGAAGCGATTCTTTTCTGATCTAAAGAACTATTTTTGGGAGAATCCCTTCCTTTTTCGTATATGTGCAGATCAGGTGATACGGAGATACGTTACAATGGCAAAAGAAAGCAAAATCCTAGAACACTACCACTCTGGACCTTCAAGAGGGCACTACAGTGGCGTCAAGACAGCGCACAAAATACTCGAATCAAGTTTTTATTGGCCCACTATATTTAAAGACGTCAACAGGTATGTCGCTTTGTGTGATAAATGCCAAAGAATAGGTAATATTTCTAAACACGATGAAATGCCTCAAACATATATGCTATCATATGAAATATTTGATATATGGGGTATTGATTTTATGGGTCCATTCCCTAGTTCATTCAGAAGCAAATACATCTTAGTGGTTGTAGATTACATGTTAAAATGAGTGGAAGCTGAAGCTTTACCCACCAATGATGCTAGAGTAGTAGTTAAGTTTGTAAAAACACTATTTTCTATATTTGGAACACCTAGAGCAATCATTAGTGATAGGGGTACTCATTTTTGTAATACCTAGTTTGATAAAGTCTTAAAAAAATATAGAGTACACCATAGAATAGCTACCCCATATCATCCTCAAACCAGTGGGCAAGTAGAAGTAGCAAACAAAGAACTTAAACGAATTCTAGAAAAAACGGTTGAATTAAACAGAAAAGATTGGGCATTAAAAGTAGATGATGCCTTATGGGCCTATAGAACAGTGTTTAAAACCTCCTAGGAACATCCCCATACAAACTTGTCTACGGAAAAAGTTGTCATTTGCCATTCGAGTTAGAATACAAAGCCTTTTGGGCTATAAAATTCTTAAATTATGATCTTAAAACTGCAGGAGAGAAAACAATGCTGCAGATAAATAAACTAGACGAATGGAGAGCTGATCCCTACGAGAATTCAAAACTATACAAGGAGGCAACAAAGCGACGACATGATGCTCGTCTAAAGAAATCAAAACAATTCGAAGTAGGGGACTTGGTCCTGCTATACAGCTCGAGGCTTAAACTATTTCCTGGGAAGTTGAAATCAAGATGGTTAGGTCCATTCATGATCAAAACAATTTTTCCCTATGGTACAATCGAGGTAACTCATCCTACTCAAGGCACATTCAAGGTAAATGGTCATCGACTCAAAATCTATAATGGTGAAGATGTTAGTAATATGAGAGAGGAGCTCTAGCTCCGTGAACCTTCTTATAGAACTAAAAATAGGGTAAGTCTAGCTTAAGGCTTTAAACGAGCACTTCTCGGGAGGCAACCCAAGCACTAACTTTAATAACATTATATTGTTAAACTTTTACCATCTAACTCCATACTGATTAATCCAATAAAGCGCAGGTTTTAGACCATACGACCTTGCACACGGGCGTGCCCATTGTTGTGTGGAACCCATGAGACAAAACACGGGCGTACTTATAGCCGTGTACGACAAGAGGCAAATTTTTCCCAAACACGGGCAGGACACGGCCATGCCATAAAACTGTGGACTATCTTGACTTATCAAACACGTGCGAAACACGTCCATGCCTTAAAACCGTGGACTATCCTGACTTATCGAACACGTGCGGAACACACCTATTCTACATAACCGTGTGAAGGAGAACACAGGCATGCAACTATACCCACGGCTGTGGCCAAGTACCTGAACGCGCCTCAAATTCAAAAGCGCGCATTAAAATTAAGCACGGGCGTGGCCCCTACCCGTGCTCTCACCCTTATTTAAATAACTTAAACCATTCATCTTTACCAAATCAACCCTAAAACAATTTTTCAACCCCTTTTTCTCCCAAATCCGGTCACACTACGAACTCAACCTTTCCAAAACCCCTCAACCTCACCTTTTCTCCAAAAACCTTACAAAAAACCATGCCCACACCCTCACCACCACCGTGCTGCAGCAACCCACGCCTTCGCCACAGCCGTGTACCTGCAGAAAAATTATAGTACCACCGTGTTCAGCCCGCATCTAGTCGATTCACACCACCACAACCCTTGGTTCCCTCCATTACTTCAGTCTCTTAACTGATTATTTTATAAATTTCATAATAGACTATTTTTGTTTGTAATAACTTTTGTATTAGTTATGTTCTTTTAGAATTACAATTTTAGAACTTGTTTCAATTGTTCATGATAGCTAGTTTCTTTTTCAACTTTAGTATTATTTACTCTATTTTGCAAACTCATATTGATTGTTATATTGAACATTTTGCTTTAGATATTTATTAAATAGAATTGGTTGATCATGGCTAAAAAAAATCGTATTTAGCCTTTGGATATTTCAGATTTTGATAAAAGTAGTTGATTTATTACTTGAATACCAACTACTTTCAGGTACAATGTCATCCTCCAGAGGAAAGAGAACCATAGTACCATCCTCCAAAAAATAGAAAGGGTCCGGTTTATCATCCGCTAGTGTAACCATAGAAATACGCCACCCATTCTTACATTTTCCTCCAGGTATTCAAGAGGACCGCTACAAACAACTTCGGGCACGACTACTAGGCACAGTAAGATGCATTGATTGGACTGCATTGGAACAGGTCCAACTTGTCGATGATGTAATGGCTTTACTGTCTACCGACCCTTGGAACCAGTTCTTCAACATCATTGTGCCTACCTACTTAGAACTCACTTTGGAGTTTTGCTCGACATTTCATCTCCAAACAGTGATGTCCCAACATGATAACCTGGGTACAATCCAATTCCAACTTGGAGGCATTATCTGCGACTTCAATGTACCACAATTCGAAGCGGCATTGGGGCTGTATACCGATGAGTTCATAAAGGAGCATGATCTCTTGGAGCTTGCTCGCAAGATCCACAAAACCCCACAAGCTGTTGGTATAACATCGCTCCCAACAATTCAAATTATGACCCTAGCCGCTCGAAAGCAACGACCCTTATACCATCCCTGAGGTACATACACGCCCTTCTAGCCCATACTCTTAAAGGTCGACGAGAAAATACTGGCGTCATCAATACTCACGACGCCTACTACCTGTGGTGCATGTCAAACGGGTACGTGTTTGATCTTGCATATTTCATAGCCCGTGCTATTCGGCACCAAACGAAGCCTCACAGGAGGGGGATTATATCGATGGGCCCGTATATCACACGGTTGGCTCGATACTTCGGGCTCTTTAACACCGACACACAAACCTCCTCGCTAACACTGATAGGCTAGATGATACCTAAGGGCATCCAGACGATGTTGCACATAAGGATGATTAAATATCATCGTGGGATCGACCCTCCTTAGTACTGACTAGCCATATCCACAGATGAGAAGGAGCCTGAGGACATTACTGATGATGTCCCACCACCACCACATGAGGCACCAACCCCGAGCCAGCGGCCCTTCCATACAGTAGCTTCTTTGTCAAATATCTCTGTACACCTCACCCAGTTCGAGAAGTACTGTACCCAACAGTTCACTAACACCGCTCGACGTTTTGATGGGATCGAGGCCACCCTTCAGCAGATATGCCATCACTTTTATATCTCACCACCGGCACCACCACAGGACCCCGTCGATGATGAGGACCTCTGAGTCCTTTTATTTACCTAAGTTTTCTTTTCTTTATTTTAAGTTTTTTTTCCTTCTCTATTTTAATTTTTATTTGCCTTAATTTGAACTTTTTCTTTCTACATTGCAAAATTTTATTATGATTATCATTGGTTATCCAGCCTCAGAGTATGCCTAACACATATTTATTTATGCCTCCGAGATATCTAACTGATGACTTTGTAGTTTCAATCCCACACTTTATATAGACAAACAAATCACTAGGAGTAATTCACTACTACAAAAGTCATCTTTTACCACGACCACTGCCAACTCCCGGAGTCATCCAAAAATTCAAGAAGTTTCACTTCTCCCTTCCTCTTTTGATTTTATCATTACATTATTATTTATCTATCTTTGTACATTGAAGGCAATGTACATCTTAAGTGTGGGGGGTAAAAGTGCCTAACCTTTTGCATTATTCTCAAATCCCTGAATTATATCTAGTTCTTAAGTAATATCCTCATATTTTTAATTAGGATGAAATTTCGATGATTTATGATTCTTATTGATATGTTTTTGTGTAAGTCATAATTAATTGTGCATTGATGATTTATACTTTAAGATACTAGAGAATCAAGCATGATAAGTCTATTTTTCAAGAATAAAAAATTTTCTAGGTTGTCGAACTGAATTTGAATATTACCTTGAAGTTTGAAATTTACAGCAATTGATGTCAAATGCCCATAATTTTTGTGAGATTTTGAGCCTTATAGAGCATATATTATTTTTCGTGTTCACTTTATTGATTATGAGTGTGTCAACACTGAATTGTTATTCTAGAACTTGCCTTGATTATACATGTCAAGACCACATTTTTGATTTGATATACTAAGATGATAAAGGCACCTAGGTTTTAATCCATTCACTCCACTAAAAAGCCTACCTTCATAGTTAAACCTTAGTGAACCCTGTTGATCCTAACAACCCTTTTTATTCATTCACCCACTAATATTAACCCAAAACCCCGCTCGTATTTGTTATCACCATTCCTTTGACTACCCTTCTATCGAGAATTGATTGGATCAGTTGCCTAATTACTTTATTTCAGTTGATAAATTTCTTTCTTATATTATGTATTTTATTGATTTGTTCTTAAAAAAATGAAGTACATTCATTATTAGTTCTATGTTCTAAGAGCTTGTACGTTTAAATTCAGCATCTTGAAGAAGAAGCTCGTATTATTAGTATTTTCATGTGATGTAATTATTTAAGTTATTAGTTCATTTTTCTAAAAGTTAGGTCACTTGTCAATTTAATCTCGATTTTAACCTTCTATTTCAGCCTTTATCCACACCTTTAACCCAAACCCCATTACAACCCTATTAAAGACCTTTTGATTTGTGTATCATCTCATATTACGTTGGTGGAGATTTGATTTTAGGCAAGCCTATGGGATTAACTTTTGAGTTCGACTTATGAGTGTTTTTTTCTTGAACCCTAAACACTTTGAGTGCTTTGAGTGAATCAGAGTGAGGATGTTAATCCTTGTCGATTTTGAATTAAAGGTAATTATTTAGATAAAGGGAGACACTTATGTTTTCATGCTACAAATATATGACTTAGAATTGTTTGAATCTTTAGGAGCCTTTGAGTTAAATTATCCATGTATAAATTTTCTATGAATTATGATGAGACATTGTTGATGAGAATTATGAATTGTGGAAAGTTCATTTTAATTGTAAGTTGAGAATTTTGCTTGAGGACAAGCAAAAGCTTAAGTGTGGGGGTATTTGATAAACCGTAAAAGTAACATATTTTAATCCCACATTTAGCATACTTTTGCATGATTTATTCATTGATTTATGTAAAAAGGTGCTCTTAATCCTTTCTTTTCATGTTTTATACTCAGGAAACCACCTAGGGATGAAAATAACAAGAAACGGGCCTGAAATGAACCAAATGGGCCATATCACAAAATCGATACGGCCTGGACCTAAGCCCGCATAGCTGTGCCTCTTAAGAGAAGTTCGAACACGACCTAACCATGATTCACACAGTCGTACATCCATCAACAGACCCAAACATGGCCTGAAGTTGATTCACACGGGCGTGTGCCCTAGGGTGTGTCCCTGCCGCAGAAAGAGTAATTTCATTTGGAATAGGGTACTTAGAGGCAAAGAAACATATTCCAAAGCCTATTCAAACACCCGAGTAGGAATTATACTTGAATTAGGATACTTAGGGGCCAATTAAAGCATTCCAAGAGCCTATATAAACACCCTAAGCATAACCTTCAAAGGGGAGGTCAACAACAGCCTTTTACCAGGGCTTTTGTCGCGGGCGGTCAGCTAGGCCAAGGAGCCGAGCCAGAAAGGTCAGATTTGTGGGAATCACTCGAAGATAGCCAGTTTATCCATCTCAAGAAGCCAAAATTCTACTCAAGACAGCAGGATTTCTCCTTTAATTCCTTTAGGGAGTTCTAGGGATTTCTTATGTTTTGTTTTATCTTTTCTTCTGAGATGTTTTCTTTTATTGTTATGAACTAAACCCTTCAGATACCTGAAGGGGATGAAACCTAGATGAATCTTGTTATTTTTTTCTGAACTATATGATAGATATTTTGATTTGTTCTTAATTATGCGTGCTTAATTCTCGTGTTAATATTTTCGGGATATTGATTCAAGTTGAATGTGCTTAGGTGGTGGAGAAAAACTCCCTGCTTAAGAGTAGATCTAGCACAAGATCTAGCATAATTAAGCAGAGTTTATCACACGCCTAGAGATAGGGTGACGAGATTTTACTGAATTAGGGTGAAACCTAATATGGGAGTCCATAGATCGAGTTATGCGATTCTAGGGGTTTTAATTAGAAAGAGATTTCAATTAATCAACCTAGGGTTAGATGTTATTCACCTTGAGAGAGGGTTTAATATAAATTAGGGAATCTTAAGGATCAAGTCAAGTGAATAAATCGTCTGGTTCAGTGTTAGATAACAAGTGAAGTCTAAGGGTATCATCTTAATCAACTGAGTTTACCTAAAGTTATTTCCCCAATTCATTCTTTTTTTTCTTTGCATCTTTAGCTTTGTAGTCAGTTAGTTTTAGATTAAACAACCAATCACTTAATATTTAGGCTAAATAAAAGAAAGAAGGTTAGTATTAGTACTTTTAGTTCTTTTAGGTTCAACAATCTGATCTTGCCTAAGCTATACTACTGTTCGATAGGTGCACTTGCCTTAAGTCGTTGTTAGAGTTAGTTTTCGAGTTCGATCATTCTCTTTATAAATTTTAAAACTCGACAAAAAATATGATCAGTTTTATATTTGTGACCATATAAAGCCTCAAACAGTAAAATTTTGTACTTGACTGTTAACTATTATAATAAGAAAATTCAACCCAAGGTAAATACTTTTGTCAGTTACCTTCAAATTCAAGTACACACCATCAAAGTATATCTTCTAAAATTTGAACCATATGTTTAGATTGATCATCCATCTGAGAATGAAATACGGTACTAAAATGTAACCGTATACCCAGAGATTCTTGTAACATGTTTCCAAATCAGAATATGAATTCTAGATATCTATCAGAAATAACAGAAACTAGCACATCATATAAACTGACAATATCAAAAACAGATAATTCAAGCAATCTATTAAGTGAGAAATCCATTCATACTAGGATAAAATGTGCAGGCTTCGTCAAACAATCAACAATTTCTCAAATAGTATCTTTCTTTTTCATAGAAAGGGATAATCCTGATATAAAATTCATAGTATCTTTGTCCCATTTCCATTTTCGTAATTTTCGACTATTACCATCTTGAAAGTATCATCTCTATCTTGCTGATACATCCAACATTTAAATATAGCTTCAAAAATACCATACTTCATTTCTGTTTACAAGTACATCTTTTTTCAAATCGTTGTGCATTTTATCATTTCCCAGATAAACAAACATAGTACCATTGTCATCATTCATGTAAAATTTTCTGCAAAACTTCCAAGTTTTTCAGTACACAGGCTCTATATCAAAATAATAGACAATCACTAGATTCAAATCTACTATTCTGATTCAATAATTATTTCATTAAGTACCCGTTTAACTTACAACTCATTATCACTTTACTGGGCTTCACAGATCTGTTGTAGAAACATCAGCTTTGCTCTATTCTCAGTTATAATTGCGCTGTTATCAGACAATCATAATCGGTATCCATGGCTTGCAAAGTATACAGAAATTTTCTACTCAGAATATATGCAACCACATTCGTTCTTTCCGAATGATATTCAATTATCAAATCACAATCTTTCAACATTTCAAACCATATACGCTATCTCAAAATGAACTCTTTTACCAACATCAGATACTTTAAATTTTTATGACCGGTGGACATATGACATTTTTCACCAAACAAGTGATGTTGTCAGACTCCAGTACAAAAACAATATCTGTCAATTCTAGATCATGTATCGGGTAATTCTTTCCATGTGGTTTTTAACTATCTGAAAGCACAGGCTATTATTTTGCCATACTACATTAAAACATAGTCTAATCCCATTCAATCGTACACCACTGTAATAACAAATTCCTTACTCGATTCAGGCTGAATCAATGTTAATACTTTGATTAATAGGGCTTCCAACTGGTCAAAACTTTACAGATATTTATTTGTCCATTCAAATCTTACCTCTTTTCTGTAATAATTGGGTCATCAATGTAGCTATTTCAATTATTAACGTTGAAGCTTTGAGTTTTTTTTTTTCCAAAGCCACAACCATCAGATAAATTTTAAACCATTGTCCAATAATAAGACTGACATTTCAGCTGTATAGATAAAGCAACACTTCAACATCACTAGTGTACCTCAATTTAAAGAGGGAAAACCGAAAGTGGCCCCAATAATAACCAATGACTAATATAGTTTCTATAATCTGTGGTCTCTATCACCATACCTCATGATCGAGTCAATATTTATAATGGTAATAAATGTAATTACCTCTGATTAAAGAATATCTTTCATAGATAACTCATGTTTACATACTAAAGGGATTGTTGATATCTCAGAGAAAATTCAGAAGAATAATATCACGCATACTCGTAGAAACAACTATGATAAAGACAATATAACTTGCACATTCACAATTTAGGGCTTCAATCAGTAGAAATAGAAAATTATACCATATGAACATTAGCATCCAATCTTATATAAATCATAATGAATTAGAAAACCCAAGTAAGGTAGAGCAATATCGCTCAAGAATCAACCAAACTTACAGTAATTCCATATAATATAATTATCCAGCATTCAAATATGATAAATATTGCATCTAAACATGAACAATTTTATATGCCTCTAAAAATAATAGAGCGTATAGAGTTCCCAGAAGATATTGCTGTAATATCCCCGATTATAACAGTTGCATTCAAATATCTTTGCAGTTTCATCACTATTTCATTGACTAATTAAGTCATCAATAATCTTAAATTATTTAGTTCACTAATGAGTTAATTTAGAAGAATTTTCGACTTATCCATTCTGTATATATCATATCTGGATAAGTTGATCACTCATGAATAACTTCTTCCTTAACTATGACATCACATATTCAAAATAATCTTCAGAAAAATCTGATATCTCTTTTAATACCGTCTTTACTTATTAACCCATTCTCAATTCTGACTACATTATTATTCATTCAGTCTTTAAACCCTTTAGTTCTACATTCATGAACTCAATCCATATGAATCTTGCATATTTCATCGTATAAAACTGTATTGGTGAGGGGGTGGATGTAACATCCTAAAAAAAATACAAGTATCGATATGTTGCATTTTTTTAATTAGCTTGTGAATGAATAAATTTGTGTGTTTAATATAGTTTTGAGAAAGTTCGGGATTCATTCGAAGCTAGAATAAATTTTAGTAATAAGAATATTATTGAAGTGGAACAAGTGACCTTGATGCTTAAGGGAATTAAGTGTCAAAAACTAGCATAAGATGAGCTAGTAGTAAGGTGGAATTGGCGTATGAGGGATTGCTTGAGGGAAGAGGTTCGAATACCATGGATTGCATTTTGGTAGCTTTAATGTTTGCACCTTTTTATCAAGTGTCGGTCAAGCCCTATTTATGGTAAGGTTGGATTAAATTTTTATGGCAAGGTGGCTAATAGTTAAGGTAAGCTTAAACTTGGGGAAAGGAATCCTAAGCTTATGGAAGGTAGGAGGATCATAAGTCATGAATCAAGGGTGTTATTTTGGAAACTTTGTGTGGCTAAAACTTTAACTTTTAGCCATTGTACATGGATGGCTTATTGGACTAAAGGGGAGGCCAAATTTTTGTGGTAAGTTTTGGGGAATAGGTTGGTAGCTTGATAGAATTTTCATTGGGTCATTTTCGCTCTCCCAAAAACACCTTTCTCTTCTCTTTTCCTCTCTTGGCCGAATGTGCTTGTGTTAGGAGAAAACAATTTTTGTTTTGTTTCTTTTGGTCACTCTTTTTGACCATTTGGTCATTTTTGCAAAACCCTCAAGTGCTTCATCTCGTATTTCTCTTCTAGTGCCGAAACTACCAACACAAAAATCCATTTCTTTTTCCTTCTCCTCCCCTATTTCCGAATGCATATTGTTCCTAAACTCATCTCTTTTCTCCTTCTCTTTTCTTCTCTTTGAAAACCAAATTATAACACCTTCTCCACATTCTCTTTTCTTCTCCATTTTTATTTATCATTCAAATCCTTTCTTCATTATTTTTCTCCCCATGGCCGAATGGTACTAATACCATTTTCTTCAATTTTCCTTCAAAGCCGAATCTTCTATTCATCTATCTTGTCTTGTTGATTATTCTTCCAACCCTCGTTTAAGCAATAGGTAATAGCTTTTTTTTTGGTTCTTATGTTGGTTTATTGGTTGCTTTGGCCGAACCCTAAGTGTGGTAAAAGAGAGTCTTTTTGATCGAAATGGTTGATCATTACTCTTAAATGTTTCCTTTCGTTATATTTTAGTATGATAGTGGAGGGCCGAATCACCATCTCATCAAAGTCATCTTGAAGTTATTAAGTTCGGATCATATTTTTCAAGGTAAGGGTTCTTATCAAGGAGTTATATATATAATACTCGACATATTGATATAGATGAATTATTAATCGATTTCGTCTTAGGGGGACGTAATCGCTCGATTTTCATCTTGTAGAACAAGGATATTTTGTGGTAAGCTAATCTCACCCTTAAAACCGTTAGTCATAATTTCGATATATTATTTAGTTGGACTAATGATCTTTTGTCAATGGAGACAATCAAGATATGGACGAAAAGGGTGGTGAATAGTGTTCGAAAGAGGGGCGGTTCCACTATTCCCCCAAAATTTAAGCGAAGGGCTATTTTGAGAATCCGAGATTTTCCACCAGGTTGTGGACCCTCATCCGAGGAGAATCTATTATTTGAAGTCGTTCGTACTCCTAAGCCTTTATTTGTTCGTGGATATTCAACGGGTAACGAACCAACAATCGAGGAGAAACTGCATATAGAAGTTGTTCGAAATTCCAAAGGTAAAGTCTAGATCGTTATTTATAAGAATAGATTTATAAATAGTATTAGTGTTCTAAATTATCATGATGCGTGTTTAGGTATCGACGAGCGGGAAAGTCTAGTTCTCACTGTAATTAGGTGTGTAACTTCACACTTATCTCTCAGGTTAGATACTATACCGTAAGTATTGGGATAAAATCGTAAAGATGGAAATATCAGAGAAATACGACATAATTAACACTTTTGTATAAATGCATGAAAACGGTTAAAGTCGTGAAAGTTACGAAAATGCCCCCAATGGGTTAATTGATAAATAGTAAAATTCTATGCCTGATGTGATATATGGGCCAAAAACTGCTAGATCGATATATGGGCCAAAACTGCTAGATCGATATATGGGCCAAAAACTGCTAGATTAATATATGGGCCAAAAACTGCTAGATCGATATATGGGCCAAAAACTGCTAGATCGATATATGGGCCAAAAACTACTAGATCGATATATGGGCCAAAGGTTGCTAGATCATTAAATGGGCTAAAATGCTATTTTGCCTTATGGGCCAAAATGAAAATTTGAAATATGGACTCACTTGTATTATGGGCCTTTTGATAAAATTATCATGTGAATGTATTGTTATGTTTTATATATAAACATGATTGCATGGGTTGGGAAAAATTTACGAAGAGAAGAAAGGCCTGTTGCCAAAAATCTAGTTCGGGTGGCTTTTGTTAATCTAGTTCGATGGTGCACCACAATATTATTTAAAATGGCTTTATGCTGCGATTGGTGTGTTGGCGGGGTGGGTTGACTTAATCCCCACAAGTATGTTGGTTGGTACGGGTGGTGTGTAGCGGGTGGAAAATTTAGGTTTGGTTTGGGAATTTCATCCTACATGCATTCATATTATTATATTGTTAAATCTGTAAATGGGCTCTAGCCTAATAAAATGTCTTGATGATTTGGCCCAGTGGATATGGTAAGTGGGTTATACACTGAGTTCTGAGTAACTCACTCTGCTTTATAATCCTGCTCGAGATTTCATCTCCAAACAGTGATGTCCCAACACGATAACCCGGGTACAATCCAATTCCAACTTAGAGGCATTATCTGCGACTTCAATGTACCACAATTCAAAGTGGCATTGGGGCTGTATACCGATGAGTTCACAGAGGAGCATGACCCTTGGAGCTTGCTCGCAAGATCCACAAAACCCCCAAGCTGTTGGTATAACATCGCTCCCAACAATTCGAATTATGACCCTAGCCACTCCAAAGCAATGACCCTTATACCATCCCTGAGGTACATACACGCCCTTCTAGCCCATACTCTTAAAGGTCGATGAGAAAACACTAGCGTCGTCAATACTCACGACACCTACTACCTGTGGTGCATGTCAAACGGGTACGTGTTTGATCTTGCATATTTCATAGCCCGTGCTATTTAGCACCAAACGAAGCCACACAAGAGGGGGATTATATCGATGGGCCTGTATATCACACGGTTGGCTCGATACTTCGGGCTCTTTAACACCGACACACAAACCTCCTCGTTAACACTGATAGGCTAGATGATACCTAAGGGCATCCAGACGATGTTGCACATAAGGATGATTAAATATCGTCATGGGATCGACCCTCCTCAGTACTGACTAGCCATATCCACAGACGAGAAGGAGCCTGAGGACATTACTGATGATGTCCCACCACCACCACAGGAGGCACCAGCCCCGAGCTAGCGGCCCTTCCATACAGTAGCTTCTTTGTCAAATATCTCTGCACGCCTCACCCAGTTCGAGCAGTACTGTACCCAACAGTTCACTAACACCGCTCGACGTTTTGATGGGATCGAGGTCACCCTTCAGCAAATATGCCATCACTTTTATATCTCACCACCGGCACCACCACAGGACCCGATCGATGATGAGGACCTCTGAGTCCTTTTATTTACCTAAGTTTTCTTTTCTTTATTTTAAGTTTTTTTCCTTCTCTATTTTAATTTTTATTTGTCTTAATTTGAACTTTTTCTTTCTACATTGCAAACTTTTATTATGATTATCATTGGTTATCCAGCCTCAGAGTATGCCTAACACATATTTATTTATGCCTCCGAGATATCTAACTGATGACTTCACAGTTTCAATCCCACACTTTATATAAACAAACAAATCCTTAGGAGTAATTCACTACTACATAAGTCATCTTTTACCACGACCACCGCCAACTCTCGGAGTCATCCAAAAATTCAAGAAGCTTCACTTCTCCCCTCCTCTTTTGATTTTATCATTACATGATTATTTATCTATCTTTGTACATTGAAGGCAATGTACATCTTAAGTGTGGGGGTAAAAGTGCCTAACTTTTTGCATTATTCTCAAATCCCTGAATTATATCTAGTTCTTAAGTAATATCCTCATATTACTAATTAGGATGAAATTTCTGATGATTTATGATTCTTATTGATATGCTTTTGAGTAAGTCATAATTAATTGTGCATTGATGATTTATACTTTAAGATACTAGAGAATCAAGCATGATAAGTCTATTTTTCAAGAATAAAAAATTTTCTAGGTTGTCGAACTGAATTTGAATATTACCTTGAAGTTTGAAATTTACAGCGATTGATGTCAAATGCCCATAATTTTTGTGAGATTTTGAGCCTTATAGAGCATATATTATTTTTCGTGTTCACTTTATTGATTATGAGTGTGTCAACACCTGAATTGTTATTCTAGAACTTGCCTCGATTATACATGTCAAGACCACATTTTGATTTGATATCTTGAGATGATAAAGGCACCTAGGTTTTAATCCATTCACTCCACTAAAAGCCTACCTTCATAGTTAAACCTTAGTGAACCCTGTTGATCCTAACAACCCTTTTATTGATTCACCCACTAATATTAACCCAAAACCCCCTTCGTATTTGTTATCACCATTCCTTTGACTACCCTTCTATCGAGAATTGATTGGATCGGTTGCCTAATTACTTTATTTCAGGTTGATAAATTTCTTTCTTATATTATGTATTTTATTGATTTGTTCTTAAAAAAATGAAGTACATTCATTATTAGTTCTATGTTCTAAGAGCTTGTACGTTTAAATTTAGCATCTTGAAGAAGAAGCTCGTATTATTAGTATTTTCATGTGATGTAATTATTTAAGTTATTAGTTCATTTTTCTAAAAGTTAGGTCACTTGTCAATTTAATCTCGATTTTAACCTTCTATTTCAGCCTTTATCCACACCTTTAACCCAAACCCCATTACAACCCTATTAAAGACCTTTTGATTTGTGTATCATCTCATATTACAGTGGTGGAGATTTGATTTTTAGGCAAGCCTATGGGATTAACTTTTCAGGTTCGACTTATGAGTGTTTTTTTTCTTGAACCCTAAACACTTCGAGTGCTTTGAGTGAATCTGTAGTGAGGATGTTAATCCTTGTCGATTTTGAATTAAAGGTAATTATTTAGATAAAGGGAGACACTTATGTTTTCATGCTACAAATATATGACTTAGAAATGTTTGAATCTTTAGGAGCCTTTGAGTTAAATTATCCATGTATAAATTTTCTATGAATTATGATAAGACATTGTTGATGAGAATTATGAATTGTGGAAAGTTCATTTTAATTGTAAGTTGAGAATTTTGCTTGAGGACAAGCAAAAGCTTAAGTGTGGGGGTATTTGATAAACCGTAAAAGTAATATATTTTAATCCCACATTTAGCATACTTTTGGATGATTTATTCCTTGATTTATGTAAAAAGGTGCTCTTAATCCTTTCTTTTCATGTTTTATACTAAGGAAACCACCTAGGGATGAAAATAACAAGAAACAGTCCTGAAATGAACCAAATGGGCCATATCACGAAATCGGTACGGCCTGGACCTAAGCTCGCATAGCCGTGCCTCTTAAGAGAAGTCCGAACACGGCTAACCATGATTCACACAGTCGTACATCCATCAACAGACCCAAACATGGCCTGAAGTTGATTCACACAGGCGTGTGCCCTAGGGTGTGTCCCTGCCACAGAAAGAGCAATTTCATTTGGAATAGGGTACTTAGAGGCAAAGAAACATATTCCAAAGCCTATTCAAACACCCGAGTAGGAATTATACTTGAATTAGGATACTTAGGGGCCAATTAAAGCATTCCAAGAGCCTATATAAACACCCTAAGCATAACCTTCAAAGGGGAGGTCAACAACAGCCTTTTACCAGGGCTTTTGTCGCGGGCGGTCAGCTAGGCCAAGGAGCCGAGCCAGAAAGGTCAGATTTGTGGGAATCACTCCAAGATAGCCAGTTGATCCATCTCAAGAAGCCAAAATTCTACTCAAGACAGCAGATTTCTCCTTCAATTCCTTTAGGGAGTTTTAGGGATTTCTTATGTTCTGTTTTATCTTTTCTTCTGAGATGTTTTCTTTTATTGTTATGAACTAAACCCTTCAGATACCTGAAGGGGATGAAACCTAGATGAATCTTATTATTTTTTTCTGAACTATATGATAGATATTTTGATTTGTTCTTAATTATGTGTGCTTAATTCTTGTGTTAATATTTTCGGGATATTGATTCAAGTTGAATGTGCTTAGGTGGTGGAGAAAAACTCCCTGCTTAAGAGTAGATCTAGCATAAGATCTAGCATAATTAAGCAGAGTTTATCGCACGCCTAGAGATAGGGTGACAAGATTTTACTGAATTAGGGTGAAACCTAATATGGGAGTCCATAGATCGAGTTATGCGATTATAGGGGTTTTAATTAGAAAGAGATTTCAATTAATCAACCTAGGGTTAGACGTTATTCACCTTGAGAGAGGGTTTAATATAAATTAGGGAATCTTAAGGATCAAGTCAAGTGAATAAACCGTTGGTTCAGTGTTAGATAACAAGTGAAGTCTAGGTGGATTCTTCCTAAGGGTATCGTCTTAATCAACTGAGTTTACCTAAAGTTATTTCCCCAATCCATTCTTTTTTTTTCTTTGCATCTTTAGCTTTGTAGTCAGTTAGTTTTAGATTAAACAACCAATCACTTAATATTTAGGCTAAATAATAGAAAGAAGGTTAGTATTAGTACTTTTAGTTCTTTTGGGTTCAACAATCCGATCTTGCCTAAGCTATACTACTGTTCGATAGGTGCACTTGCCTTAAGTCGTTGTTAGAGTTAGTTTCCATGTTTGATCATTCTCTTTATAAATTTTAAAACTCGACAAAAAAATGATCAGTTTTACATTTGTGACCATATAAAGCCTCAAACAGTAAAATTTTGTACTTGACTGTTAACTATTATAATAAGAAAATTCAACCCAAGGTAAATACTTTTGTCAGTTACCTTCAAATTCAAGTTATATCTTCCAAAATTTGAACCATATGTTCAGATTGATCATCCGTCTGAGAATGAAATACGGTACTAAAATGTATCCGTATACCAGAGCTTCTTGTAACATGTTTCAAAATCAGAATATGAATTCTAGATATCTATCAGAAATAACAGAAACTAGCACATCATATAATCTGACAATATCAAAAACAGATAATTCAAGCAATCTATTAAGTGAGAAATCCATTAATACTAGGATACAATGTGCAGGCTTCGTCAAACAATCAACAATTTCTCAAATAGCATCTTTCTTTTTCATAGAAAGGGATAATCCTGATATAAAATTCATAGTATCTTTGTCCCATTTCCATTTCGGTAATTTCACTGACTATTACCATCTTGAAAGTATCATCTCTATCTTGCTGATACATCCAACATTTAAATATAGCTTCAAAAATACCATACTTCATTTCTGTTTACAAGTACATCTTTTTTCAAATCATTGTGCATTTTATCATTTCCCAGATAAACAAACATAGTACCATTGTCATCATTCATGTAAAATTTTCTGCAAAAGTTCCAAGTTTTTCAGTACACAGGCTCTATATCGAAATAATAGACAATCACTAGATTCAAATCTACTATTCTGATTCAATAATTATTTCATTAAGTACCCGTTTAACTTACAACTCATTATCACTTTACTGGGCTTCACAGATCTGTTGTAGAAACATCAGCTTTGCTCTATACTCAGTTATAATTGTGCTATTATCAGACAATCATAATCGGTATCCATGGCTTGCAAAGTATACAGAAATTTTCTACTCAGAATATATGCAACCACATTCGTTCTTTCCGAATGATATTCAATTATCAAATCACAATCTTTCAACATTTCAAACCATATACGCTATCTCAAAATGAACTCTTTTAGCAACATCAGATACTTTAAATTTTTATGATCGGTGGATATATGACATTTTTCACCAAACAAGTAATGTTGTCAGACTCCAGTACAAAAACAATATCTGTCAATTCTAGATCATGTATCGGGTAATTCTTTCCATGTGGTTTTTAACTATCTGAAAGCACAGGCTATTATTTTGCCATACTACATTAAAATATAGTCTAATCCCATTCAATCGTACACCACTGTAATAACAAATTCCTTACTCGATTCAGGCTGAATCAGTATTAATACTTTGATTAATAGGGCTTCCAACTGGTCAAAACTTTATAGATATTTATCTGTCCATTCAAATCTTACCTCTTTTCTGTAATAATTGGGTCATCAATGTAGCTATTTCAATTATTAACGTTGAAGCTTTGAGGTTTTTTTCCCAAAGCCACAACCATCAGAGAAATTTTAAACCATTGTCCAATAATAAGACTGACATTTCAGCTGTATAGATAAAGCAACACTTCAACATCACTAGTGTACCTCAATTTAAAGAGGGAAAACCGAAAGTGGCCCCAATAATAACCAATGACTAATACAGTTTCTATAATCTGTGATCTCTATCACCATACCTCATGATCGAGTCAATATTTATAATGGTAATAAATGTAATTACCTCTGATTAAAGAATATCTTTCATAGATAACTCATGTTTACATACTAAAGGGATTGTTGATATCTCAGAGAAAATTCAGAAGAATAATATCACGCATACTCATAGAAACAATTCTGATAAAGACAATATAACTTGCACATTCACAATTTAGGGCTTCAATCAGTAGAAATAGAAAATTATTGTAACATCCTGAAATTAGGCCTAGTAGGATTGAGCCCAATGGGCCTTAGGCGTAGTAGCGTTTAAAATTTTTTGGAGAATAGGAGATCGGCTTAAGTGCAAGTTGGACCTTTTAGATAAGTGATTTTGGAAGGTTAGGGGCTTTATGAAGTCCCGGATCAAATATTAGCTTTGGGAAAATTTTGGTTTTAGGTGAAAAAACCTTGGAGGTTGGCGGGTAGGCCTTAAGAATAAAATGTGGAGGAAAATGACACGAGTGGTGTGTGTGGTGTAGTGGCAAAGTGGCGCCACAAGGAAGGAAGGAGGTCCAAGGTTCTAGTTGTAGCGTTTGCATTCCTTTTGATTATTTTATTAAATGAAATTAGACCTTGGCCATAGGGTTATATTTAATTGCGCATGGTTTGAGGCACAAGGAGCTAGTTGGTAAAGTGGCTAGCGTGGATTATGTTATAAGGAGCTGGGTTTGAATCTCATGAGAAGCAAGGGAGTATTTATTTTATGAGTGGACGGTAAGAGTTTCATTGAATTTAAACTCTCTTCGACGAAGGGATCCCACATCGAAAAGATACAAGGAATGAAGGTAAAGAGCTAGCTATATAAAGAGCATGCCGGAGAAGGGTTAAGATACCTTGGTGGGCCTTGGGCACAGGAGTGGTCGCATGCATGTTTAGCACCGAGTCCTATCGGTGTGTAACTCTCTTTACTCTAGTTGTAGGCGGCAAATGTCGAAGTCAGGTCCACTTAATAGTAGCCTACACGAAGCGCATGCGCATGTGTGGGGCTTCAACGCGATAGTTGAGGCCATCGGTAGTATTTTGTGGGTTTGGTCATTACAAATTGGTATCGAGCCTAGGTTTCAAAAACTTCATTTGTGGGTTATGGGGTTCAAAAAGTTTGTTTGAAAATACATGTTGTTTGGAAGTATGGCACCTTGAGTCTCCGGCATCCAAATCCGTAAGTTCCCTTATTTTATGTTTGTTAAGACAATGTTATGACTGTATTTTTGGTATTTATTTTGTGTGTGCTGGTTTGGATATAGAAATTATATGTATAAATATCGATTTGCTTTTGTGTTTAGTTATCTAGTTATGAGAAAGAAGTTTCGAGATTTGGTTTATTAGTGTTATTAGATCGAGTCATGCGTGGCGTAGTGTGGTAGGTTAGGACGTGTATTTGTTAGTTAGTTGGAAATTTAGAGGACTAAATTTCTTTAAGGAGGGTAGATTTGTAACATCCTGAAATTAGGCCTAGTAGGATTGAGCCCAATGGGCCTTAGGCATAGTAGCGTTTAAAATTTTTTGGAGAATAGGAGATCGGCTTAAGTGCAAGTTGGACCTTTTAGATAAGTGATTTTGAAGGTTAGGGGCTTCATGAAGTCCGGGATCAAATATTAGCTTTGGGAAAATTTTGATTTTAGGTGAAAAAACCTTGGAGGTTGGCGGGTAGGCCTTAAGAATAAAATGTGGAGGAAAATGACACAAGTGGTGTGTGTGTGGTGTAGTGGCAAAGTGGCCACAAGGAAGGAAGGAGGTCCAAGGTTCTAGTTGTAGCGTTTGCATTCCTTTTGATTATTTTTATTAAATGAAATTAGACCTTGGCCATAGGGTTATATTTAATTGCGCATGGTTTGAGGCACAAGGAGCTAGTTGGTAAAGTGGCTAGCAGCGTGGATTATGTTATAAGGAGCACTGGTTTGAATCTCATGAGAAGCAAGGAGTATTTATTTTATGAGTGGACGGTAAGAGTTTCAGCTTGAATTTAAACTCTCTCGTGAAGGATCCCACATCGGAAAGATACAAGGAATGAAGGTAAAGAGCTAGCTATATAAAGAGCATGCCAGAGAAGGTTAAGATACCTTGGTGGGCCTTGGGCACAGGAGTGGTCGTGGCAGTGTTTAGCACCGAGTCCTATCGGTGTGCAACTCTCTCTACTCTAGTTGTAGAGCGGCAAATGTCAAGTGCTTGGTCCACGACAATAGTAGCCACACGAAAGCGTGCGAGCGCATGTGTGGGGCTTCAACGCGATAGTTGAGGCCATCAGTAGTATTCTTGTGGGTTTGGACTGTTACAATTATACCATATGAACATTAGCATCCAATCTTATATAAATCATAATGAATTAGAAAACCCAAGTAAGGTAGAGCAATATCGCTCATGAATCAACTAAACTTACAGTAATTCCATATAATATAATTAGCCAGCATTCAAATATGATAAATATTGCATCTAAACATGAACAATTTCATATGCCTCTAAAAATAATAGAACGTATAGAGTACCCAGAAGATATTGCTGTAATATCCCCGATTATAACAGTTGCATTCAAATATCTTTGCAGTTTCATCACTATTTCATTGACTAATAAAGTCATCAATAATCTTAAATTATTTAGTTCACTAATGAGTTAATTTAGAAGAATTTTTGACTTATCCATTCTGTATATATCATATCTGGATAAGTTGATCACTCATGAATAACTTCTTCCTTAACTATGACATCACATATTCAAAATAATCTTCAGAAAAACCTGATATCTCTTTTAATACCGTCTTTACTTATTAATCCATTCTCAATTCTGACTACATTATTATTCATTCAGTCTTTAAACCCTTTAGTTCTACATTCATGAACTCAATCCATATGAATCTTGCAAATTTCATCGTATAAAACTGTACTGGTGAGGGGGTGGATGTAACATCCTAAAAAAAATACGAGTATCGATATGTTGCATTTTTTTTAATTAGCTTGTGAATGAATAAATTTTTGTGTTTAATATAGTTTTGAGAAAGCTCGGGATTCATTCGAAGCTAGAATAAATTTTAGTAATAAGAATATTATTGAAGTGGAACAAGTGACCTTGATGCTTAAGGGAATTAAGTGTCAAAAACTAGCATAAGATGAGCTAGTAGTAAGGTGGAATTGGCGTATGAGGGATTGCTTGAGGGAAGAGGTTCGAATACCATGGATTGCATTTTGGTAGCTTTAATGTTTGCACCTTTTTATCAAGTGTCGGTCAAGCCCTATTTATGGTAAGGTTGGATTAAATTTTTATAGCAAGGTGGCTAATAGTTAAGGTAAGCTTAAACTTGGGGAAAGGAATCCTCAGCTTATGGAAGGTAGGAGGATCATAAGTCATGAATCAAGGGTGTTATTTTGGAAACTTTGTGTGGCTAAAACTTTGACTTTTAGCCATTGTACATGGACGGCTTATTGGACTAAAGGGGAGGCCAAATTTTTGTGGTAAGTTTTTGGGAATAGGTTGGTAGCTTGATAGAATTTTCATTGGGTCATTTTCGCTCTCCCAAAAACACCTTTCTCTTCTTTTTTCCTCTCTTGGCCGAATGTGCTTGTGTTAGGAGAAAATAATTTTTGTTTTGTTTCTTTTGGTCACTCTTTTTGACCATTTGGTCATTTTTCCAAAACCCTCAAGTGCTTCATCTCATATTTCTCTTCTAGTGCCGAAACTACCAACACAAAAATCCATTTCTTTTTCCTTCTCCTCCCCTATTTCCGAATGCATATTGTTCCAAAACTCATCTCTTTTCTCCTCCTCTTTTCTTCTCTTTGAAAACCAAATTATAACACCTTCTCCACATTCTCTTTTCTTCTCCATTTTTATTTATCATTCAAATCCTTTCTTCATTATTTTTCTCCCCATGGCCTAATGGTACTAATACCATTTTCTTCAATTTTCCTTCAAAGCCGAATCTTCTATTCATCTATCTTGTCTTGTTGATTATTCTTCCAACCCTCGTTTAAGCAATAGGTAAGAGCTTTTTTTTTTGGTTCTTATGTTGGTTTATTGGTTGCTTTGGCCGAACCTTAAGTGTGGTAAAAGAGAGTCCTTTTGATCGAAATGGTTGATCATTACTCTTAAACGTTTCCTTTCGTTATATTTTAATATGATAGTGGAGGGCCGAATCACCATCTCGTCAAATTCATCTTGAAGTTATTAAGTTTGAATCATATTTTTCAAGGTAAGGGTTCTTATCAAGAAGTTATATATATAATACTCGACATATTGATATAGATGAATTATTAATCGATTTCATCTTAGAGGGACGTAATCGCTCGATTTTCATCTTGTGGAACAAGGATATTTTGTGGTAAGCCAATCTCACCCTTAAAACCGTTAGTCATAATTTTGATATATTATTTAGTCGGACTAATGATCTTTTGTCAATGGAGACAATCAAGATATGGACGAAAAGGGTGGTGAATAGTGTTTGAAAGAGGGGCGGTTCCACTATTCCCCCAAAATTTAAGCGAAGGGCTATTTCGAGAATCTGAGATTTTCCATCAGGTTGTGGACCCTCATCCGAGGAGAATCTATTATTTGAAGTCGTTCGTACTCCTGAGCCTTTATTTGTTCGTGGATATTCAACGGGTAACGAACCAACAATCGGGGAGAAACCGCATATAAAAGTTGTTCGAAATTCCAAAGGTAAAGTCTAGATCATTATTTATAAGAATAGATTTATAAATAGTATTAGTGTTCTAAATTATCGTGATACGTGTTTAGGTATCGACAAGCGGAAAGTCTAGTTCTCATTGTAATCGGTGTGAAACTTCACACTTATCTCTCGAGTTAGATACTATACCGTAAGTATTGGGATAAAATCGTAAAGATGGAAACATTTGCTTTTAATTATTCAATTCCCCTTCGATTCTCATTGCTTTTTTGTTTTCTCGTTTTTGTCTTTGGTTTCAAATTTTCAAGATTTTCTTGGTTCTTATAATTGGTATGGCTTTGATTTTGGAAATTAAGGAATGTTGTTCCCGATTTCCTTAATTTGGCCTCCCATGAAAAATTTTGGTTTTCCTAAAATTAATGTTTTTTTAAATGTTTTTAGATTAAAGTATTACCAATATTTGCTCCTTTACCTTTAGGGGGAACTATTGCATAATTCATTTGCTGCAACAAATGACATGTAACTGAAGAATTCTTAAGTCTTTTTTTCACATCCTACAATGATTTCTGTCAATTGGTTTAATCATTTTGCGGTTTTCCAATCCCCATTGGATTTAATTATTCAATGACCATCTCTTCAATGAATTTAGGCTCTTGGTTTTATTTCAAATTTCCCGGGTGAATCAATTATTGTCCTAGGATCTAACATTGAGAGGTTTGAACTTGAAGAAAGGTAAGTTGGGAATTTAAAGGATTTTATTTTAATGCATTAATAATGTTTAATCACTGCCCAAAGAAGAATCATTAAAATTTAGGTTTTGGCCTTGAAAATATTTAATAAAAAATTTTAATTGTCCCTTGAGTGATTACCGGGTAACAAAACCAATTTCGGGCTAAATTCTTAATAAAAATTAATAAAAGGAAATTGGGATTAAATCAGTTATTTAAATCAAAGAAAATAAACCCAAAAATTTTGTAAATGATTTCGGTCGTCCCAAACATTCAAATTAAAAATTTGAATCATTTGATTATTGGCTTAATTCAATTATTACTAGAGGATAACAACTATTTAACCAATTGGTTTAATAACTCCAACGGGAAATTCGGTGTTATTTATCACCCTTAAAAATTGGACTACTTCTCGCTTCTTTTGTGTAATTTGAACTCCTAATTTCTGCTATCCTCAGAAATTCATTATCATCAATAAGGTTTGTCGAACTCTCTTAGCATAAATGGGTTTCCTCCTATTGGAAAAAGGAAAGAAAATTTAAAGAAAATTAATGGAAAAATAAATTTGGAAATAAAAAAGAAAGTAATAAAATAATTTCTTAATATTTTAGGTTGAACATTGGGCAAAAATTTATTTTGAAATGACTTTAAAATTTATTTAAAATTAATTAGAAAATAACGAACTAAAGGAGCTTAAGAAAATTAAAAGGTATAAAATTAAGGCAAGCAATTTGGACCCAAAGGAATTAAAAGTACTAAACTCATTTTTTAATTTAGCCTAAATTGGAGGATTGGGTTTAAAAGGTTAATTATAATAAAGAAGCAAGACAAAAGAAAATTGGGAAATATTTGAAGAAATATTGATTAAAATAATAGGAGAATATGAATTTTTTATTTTATTGTATATGATTTCTTAATTGATTGGCTCCCTAACCTATTAAACCCTCCGAGGTGAATAACTCCAACCTATTTTAATTTAGTGGTGTCGTTTTAACCCACTTAAAATTTTGATAAATTCCTTATATTTAGTTTCCTCCCATCAAAAATTCAAAATCTCTGGTTCATCCTCACATAATTTCTAAAATTCTTAATGTCTATTTCTATAAGCAATGATTTTATTCTTTTTTGGGATTTATGGAATGCCTTATTACCATTCGGCATGGATTGGTTTAAAGCGTATGATTGATCTTAAACGGTGTTTCAATAATTTGGATGTTTAAGAAGTAATAATAGGCATAGGAATTTATAAAATGGTATTTTGGTTAAGGTAAAAATTGGGAATTAAATCCAATAAGGCTTGTAATTGTAATGGTTGGATCTTTGTTTTAATAATTATTATGAATTTGGTTCTTAGAATAATTAGGAATTTAGAAATTTTAGATTTTAATTAAAAGGAAGACGGTTTAAAAAATTAATAAAGGAAAGAAACAATTGGCTTGAAGGGTCAAGGAACAACTTGGCTTTAGTGTGAAAAAGTGGGAAGGTCTGTTGGGTTTGAAAAATTTAAGGTTTTTATTTTTTTGGCAAAAGAATGGAAGGAAGTTGACGGTTGACTTTAAAGGTAATAAGCTTTTTTATTTTAAATTTAACTAGAGGATTAAGATAATGGAGGTTTTTTTATTATTTAATGTAAATAAGGGATATGGGGATTAATAAGGATTTGACGGTTGGATGTGGGAATAGGGGTTTTGGGTTGGTTTTGATCTTGAAAGGTTTGCTTTTGTTTTCCTTAAGCTTTTGCCTTTTGTATTAAAAATTTTCTTTCCAATTTTTAAGGAATCTTGAATACATTAAATTTTTATTTTAATTTTTGTTCTTCAACCCCAAATTTTGTATCGATTTTCTTATTTAAACCTTAGAAATTTATATTCTTTTCCTTTCTTGAATAAAGTAACCATATTTTGTTAAAGTAATCTTAAAGGGGTCAATTTTTTGAAGCTCTTCGTTACATAGTTGTGCTCCCTTAAAATATTTTCATGGAAAAATAATGGTGGTTTCATTTTGGCATGGCCAAATGATTTGGTTCATTTGTCTTTTGTGTTCGATAAGGGGAGTTTATAAGCTAAGGTAAGTAGTGGTTTTTTATTTTTGTAATTAATATTTTGGTATTTGAATAATATTAAAAAATCAATGTTTTGGCCTATGTGTTTCTAGGGAAATTGATCTTAAACCCAAGTAAGTATTATTTTCGATTACCTAAATTTTAGTGAAATTAAATAAATTTATGTTGCCTTAAGTAAACTTTTGGTTTGGGAAATCAAGTAATGTAAGTAATGAAGCCATTTATTTTAATTATTTTTATTTGTTTAAAAATAAATAATTTATCTATGTTAACCTTAAGGGGTACCAAAATGGGATTGATATGGAAACGAACAGTAAGGTTTTGCAATTCGGATTGGTTTTAATAAAGGTTTTTAATATATTGTTGGTTATAGAAACAAAATTGGCTTTGTGGGTTTGGGTTTTAAAAGAGAATCTCTATTTCTTATGTTTTGGAATTTTAAATAAAGTTATTGGGAAAATTTGCTGGTACAATTAAAGGTAACAATCAAGTATTTTTTTCTACTAAAGTTAAAGGTTTTACCAGAAAGGAAGAAGGAATTAAGGCTGAATTATAATTTGGTGAGATTGGGTTTAAAGAAAGGAATGGTAGATTTCACTTATAATTGTCTTGAATTACGAATTGGAATAGAAAAAATTGGTTGTCAATTTAAAGGGACATTTTGACTAAAATTGTTTGTAGGGATGGAGGTTATTATAGTAGGTGTCATTTGGTACGGGAATTGGTTTGGTAAATTGGTGGGTTTTGGATCTTTATTGATATTTGATTAAGTGTAGATTTCAACCTTTTGACGTTTTGTGTACTTAGTGCCCTACCCTTTTGGGGAATTTTCGGACAAGAAGGAACCAGCAAGTTTGGATGTAAGATTAGGAAATTATTTATCTTTTAAAAAGTCCTTTTTAATTGTTATTTAGGAATAAATATGAAATTATTTATATTATGCTTCAATTTAAATTAAATAAATTAAATTTTTTATGGAATTTGTTTGTCCTAAAATGGGGTTTCAATAAAACTATTCACTTTAAATCTTAAAAAAATTTTTAAAAGTTAAATTGAAAGTTGGATTGTTAAGAATTTGATCCCTTGGTTGGTTTGGGGTGTTCTGAAAAGGATGAAGCATTTTTGCTTTATAGGTTTTAAAAGTTTTAAGGTGGAGGGTGGATTTTCGAAGCTTCTGGAACCCGTAAAGGGTAGAAATTTGATTGACTTAAAAATGTTTACTTTAAAGGAGTTAAGTAGAAAAAGTAAGGTATTTTGGAGAATTTATCCAAGGTTCTCGGAAGCACCGTTGTTTTTAAGTAGGAGGTTTGATTGATTAAATTGGTATGATGGACTTGAAGTTGTTGTTGGTTTGATCAATTAAGGAACAAATTTCAAAAATTGATGTTATTACAACTCAAAGTTAAAAGGAATAAAGGAATTATGTTATGGAAAATTTTTGTTGGTTTTTGAAATGCAATTTTGAAAGTGAAATCTTTCAATTTCGGAATTGGTAGGTTCTAAGATTTGGTATTTGAGAGGAAGGGATTTTTGTTTAATTTGCGTTTACATTGTATGGAAATTTTCCAATTTAAAAGTAATTTGTAAGGAATGTTTCTTTCATGGGTAATTTAAGGTAATAATCCAAATTAGGGTTGATTGATTGACAAGTGGCTAATTCGAGTTTTGGTTTTCGAATTTAGGCCTTTGTAGGGTTTTGTTGATTGTCACCCTGTTTTGCGAAGGAAGGGTATGGGGTAAACCAGAAAGGTTTGAAAATAAATTTGGAAGGATTCTTCAAAATGGAGAAAATTTATTCATTAGATAAAGGTTTAGTGGTATTAAATGAAAGTTGGCTTGGTTCTCAATTGGAAGGCATGAATAACTACCATCATATTAAATGGAGTGTTTGCTTTAAAGATTTGGGCTTTATGGGTATTTATTGGTATTGAAGGTATTGTTTCTTTTACCAAAAAGTAAATTGAAAAGAAGGTGGGGAGTTTTAAGGATTAATTTTAATTTAATAGGTAACGGTGTAATCAAAGTAAGTTGTTCATTTGGAATGTTTTATTAGTTAATTGAGATGGAGTAGTATTGGTGAATTGGTAGTGTTTTAAGTGTAGGAATAGTTGGTGAATTGTTGA
Source organism: Gossypium rotundifolium (assembly GCA_025506655.1). Classification (NCBI taxonomy): domain Eukaryota; kingdom Viridiplantae; phylum Streptophyta; class Magnoliopsida; order Malvales; family Malvaceae; genus Gossypium; species Gossypium rotundifolium. Next base: position 84,624,165 of record CP106728.1, read on the forward strand.
GGAAATGGTGAATGGGTTTTGGAAAAAAGGGAGTTAGTGATTTTGGGAAATTTTTCCAAGGACCAATTAAAAATGATTTGAGGATGATAAATAGCCTTTGTAGAAAGAATGGGGTTGGGAGGTTGTGGTGAGATTGATTTTGGTGGAATGTTTTTGTCCAAAAGGGAAGATTAATGTTTTTCACAGTAAATCCCTATTGGGAATGGCGAAATGGATTTTTTATGGGTTACCTTTAAATTGAAATTCCATTTTAAGAGGATTTTGTAGGACGCTCCATTTTTAGGTTCATTATTGGTAGGTTCTAATTTCAGATGTGTTGATGGTAATTTACAACGGCCGAGGTACGGATACGGTTTGAAAGTTTATGGAGCCTTTGGGAAATTAATTTAGTACTTTCTTTAATCGGTATGAAAATAATCTTGGAAGTGTTATGTTTTAATATTAATTGGGATTTTTCCCATTTTAGGAAGTTCAGTAATAGAGTAAACCTATCCAATGGTTAGGCTTTAATACGTAGTTCCCTATGGTAATGGGGAACCGGTTTTGGGTCAGGTTTATTCGAAGAAAGTAAAGTATTTGACCTAAAAACTTTGGTCCAAAACATCAAATCAAGTAAGGATATTAGTTTGGCAATAAATTTTTTTTTGGAAAGATTTAAAGAATGGCTGATGGTTATTGTAAAATGTAGGTTACTTAGCATGTTTTTGTGGTTAGTTTAATAATTTTTAAGATGGAATTTTTTTTGAAAAAAATGTTAAGATTAAGGAAATTAATGAAATTAATTGTGAATCAAAAAATTGAAAGATGGATAAATTGATATAAAGTTTATTTGTAACATTGGATTTAGATTGGTTGGATTGTGAGAGATATTTTTTGAATTTTTGGTTGAATTAAGAGGGTATAAAATTTTTTAGACCCTAGTTTATTTTGCCTTGGAAAGATGCAAAACGCACCGGGTCAGATTGGGAAGAAGTAGAGTTAAAGGATGAAGGACATTCCTTTAGAGGTTGAAAAGTAATAATGGCAAGAGAACGGTAAGATTGGTAATGTGAGAACAATTCGAACACCAGTGTAAGGGATGTTGGGGTTTAGTTAAGCAGTGACCGGGAAAACATGTTAAAAGGGGTGAATCGACTTCAGGTGGTTAACCCAAAATTAAATTTTAAATTTTAAAATTTTTGTGTTCTTCCCGTTTTTAGGAGAGTTTAGGATACCAAGAGAAAGTTGGTTAATGATTTAATTACGAATTATTAAAGTTTTTCCCAAGTAACCCTACGCTTGAAGTCGGTAGGGATAAGGTTTTTTTATATGGTTTTTTTCTGATAAATATTTAGTTACTTATATTATATATTTGATAGTGGATGCTAAAATAATGGATTTTATAAAAGATGACGAAAGGCCGTGAAAAGTAAGGCTACCCCGGAAGGTTTAAGCCTCGACCGACTAGGGCAAGAAGAAAAGCTTTTCGATGATTATAGGTCTCATTTGAAATATGATTTTAAACCCCCAATTACCCCTAAAATGGTAATTGTATTATTAAATGATAAGCTTTTGATTCATAAAGTAAAATTGGAAAAGTGGGAAAAGGGATTTAGTTAAATATATTCTTCAAAATGTTTTACTCAAATACGAATGTTTGTATTTTTTTACATTACAAGGTGGTTTTTTGTTTAAAGATTGATTTCCGGATAAGTTTCGAAGAATAATGGAGGATTATATTAGAAATAAAGGAATTCTAAAATAAAGGGTAGAATATTTTTGTTATAAATGGAAATTTGTAAGAATTGAAAGATGGGAATGCATATTCTAGAAAATGTTAAAAGATAAGGGTCTTAATAAAGTATTTGGATTTGATTATTTGTGACTCTTGATCGACATAAAGTGCACTCGAGAAAAAAAAGAATTGCAAGTATTTAAAGATTTTTTAACATTTTAAAAGTTAAAGTGATCAAATTTTAAAATAATGGCAACGAAAAAAATCAACTGATAAAATCCAAAAAATTGGAATGTTGGTAATTGGACCAAACGAATAAACTTTAAAATTGAAATCATTTATAATTAGTAATGTGGATATTTCTTTTAATTGTATTTCCTTGAGTGCGAGCAAAATTTAATGAGAAATATTATAGAAAATGACTTAAAGAATTAAGGAAAGTCTGATTAAAGACATATTGCAAGATTGAACTACTCAAGCATATCTAAACCTAACCTATTTAATTTTAAAGGATTTTCTTTTAATTATACCTTTTTATAGAACCCAAGCAATAGAAAATGATAATATTTATAAACTTTGAAATTATTTACTAAAAATCCAACCCTTTATTTTTTGAAAATATAAAGTTTAATTTTCAACCATACTCTTCTTTCGATTTTCCAAATTTAAAGTTGAATTTTGGTATGTTTAAATTAAATTTTTAATTAAAAAAAGTATTATTTGGTTCAAAATTGAATTGTAAATTAGTAAATTAAAGGATTCATCAATTTGAAACTCTAGATATTGGAAAAGGTTTTTTTTTCTTAGGATTTGATTCGAAATTAAAAAATTTCATTGGAAATTTCATTCCCAGGTTCTGTGTTCTAAGGGTTTGGTTGCTTTCCTAACCTTTTGAAATTATAAAGACCACAATTAAAAGAGAAAAGTATTTGCACAATTATTATGGGTTGAATGTTTTTGCCTTGGGGTCCACATTTGTAAAAGGGGGTGTCACTCGTTTGTTATAGTGAAATAAGTTTATTTGTGCCTAATGCCTTTTTGAATTAAAGGCTTCTTTTTTTTAAGATTGACCGGTTCTACTTTAAAGGAAGTGAAATTTCTTTCAAAAAGGAGGGATTAATTTAAAAACCTTTAAAATTATAAATATTAAAACAAATAATGAAATAAAGGAAGTGTTTATAAGAAAGTTAGGCGATTCAACCAAAATAAATAAAACTTCCTTTTTTAATTTCCTAAAAATGTTTTTATTAAAGTTTAAAATGTAATAAAGCAAAGACAAAAAAAAATTGGGAAAATTTTAAGAAATAATTGTTAAAAATTGGGTCACCAACTCACTATTACTTTTTTAAAAATTTCCTTTACTAAGTTTACTAATCCTAATTAAAAACCTTCCTAAATAACTAACCAAGAATTTAACCTGGCTTATAAAACCAAATCAAAAAATAAATGGTTCCAATTAGGTTTACTTCCGGTAAAATTAAATAAACGATAATAATTATTAGATTCTCTTACATTTTTTCCTCAAAAACATCATTATTAAGAACAAATTAAAACATAAGTATTTTAAATATAATTCAAAATAATAAAAAATTCATAAGGTTTTCTATTAAGTTTGTTATAATGAATAAAAACCTAAGAAAAATAAAAAAAAAGAACTAAACCAAAATTAAAGAAATTAATTTTTTTAGAGGTTTAAAATTGAATTACAAATTTTACTTACCTTCTTTAAGGTTTCTGGATACACTTAAGGTTATAATTTTGGAATGCTTTTTGGCCTTAAGGTTAATTTATTTACACTCGATTTAATAATTTAAAATTTTTTTTAAGGGTATCCAAACAAGAAATTGTTTAATTAAAAAATGAACCCAAAAGGGTTGGGTGCTCAATGGATAGGAAATATGATGGCTGGATTAGTTAATTAATAGGGCCTTCTAGTCGTATTCCAAATTTTTTGGTCCCAAATTGGCCCAGTTTTCTTTGTCTCTCTATAAAATTAAAAGAAATATTAAAGCCTTTATAAATTTGGGTAAATATCCAAAATAACTAAAATGGGTTAATATTTTTAATAAATAAAATTTTTTTCAAGAAAAATTTAATTTAAAAAAATTATAATTCACAATCCATAAATGCTTTCATAATTAAAAAAATTAACATGGATAATTTAAAAAGGCTTAATAAACAATTAAGAATTTTTAGACAAAACTAAATTTGTTCCTTAAAAAGTTACCTTTTATTAACTTAGATGATTCAAGTTCTCAAAGACCAATGTTTAAAGTTAAGAAAAACCATAATGAAGAAAAGAATCCCTAGGTTTAAATCAAACCCACCTTTTTGATGTTTAAAAAGGTCTTGTGGTTTAACAGGGTTTTAAAGGAGAAAGGAAATAAGGTTTAGAAAGGAAGGGCCATTTTACTAAAAAAATGTTTCCATTGAATTTAAATAAAGGCAATGAAATTTTTGTACTAATTTGGTTTAATAAATTTTAAAAATTTTAAATTTTTTAAATGAAATTAAATTTAAAAATTTTATAAATAAATTGTAATTACAATTAAGATGAAGGGTCAAAGAATGGTGATAAAATAAATTTTTAGGTTAATAGTAGGTTCTTAAAGGGTTGGGATCAAGGTTATAAGGGTTTTGTAGTAGGCTTTTTAGGGGTAAGGGTAAAACTAGTGCTTAAATATATAAATCTTAGTTGGTCTCGAATGTTAAAGGGTAGTTTAAAACAATTGGGTTGCCCTCAATTAAAAATGGAGAAAAATTTAGTATCTTAAATTTAAAAATTATGGGTTTACTAATTAAAATTAATTCCAATTTTAAATTAGTTCCAAGTTGGGAAATTTTTTCCTTAAAATCTTCTTTGATTCTTGTATTCTTACTATAAATCTCAATCCTTTCTGACTTTTAAGTTTAAATTACTTTTTAATTTATTTTTAAATTGTTTTCGGAATAAAATTTAATTTTAAGATATTTCCAAAATTGTTTTTCCCAGGGTTTGCCAATGTAAAATCCTTGTTGGTTTTAATGGTTAAAACCAATTTTCTTGTTTTTAAAACGCCATAATTAGGTAGGGTCTTTTGAAATTTGCTTCATCTTCGGCAATTATGTTTCAAGAAACACTTTTTCTAAAAGAAAAGAAAAAAAAATTAGGGAAAGAAGTTTGTGGTTTAAATTACTTGGATTTTATCATTGGATCATTTAAAATGTTGAATAAAATGCCCTACGAATTCATAGTTTTACATTTACCGTTTCATACCATCCAGTGTTGCCTTTTTAAGGAATGTTTGGTAGCTGGGAAATGGCTGTTAATCCCTTATCTGCTATAAATCCACTAAGTCACTATTAATTAGCGTAATTTTACTATGGACCCATTGGTAGATTTGGATCCTAGATGAGTTGTGGGTAATTGAAAACGTTTTTTTTGCTTTGGTTTAAAAACTTAGGGGCTCTCACTCGAATTTGTGTCTTTTATAGGTTGGGAATTAAGGTCTTCATTTTTTTTTTTTTTTTTGGAAGTAAAATTAAAGGTTTAAAGGAAGAAATTAAATTTATCTATTGCTTGTTTTAATTTGTTTTATCAGTTGGTCGGATGTAATAAGGCATGACATTTATGCTTGCTCATAAATCGCTAACGATTATTAATAGTTAGACTACCAATTAAACATGGAATTGTAAAACTCCTTGGATCTTTTAGCTTCGTGGTAGTCTATTTTGTAACATTCTTGAGCATCTTGCGCTTAATTCCACATGGTGCTCTTCATCTAATTTGTGTTTGTTAGTCATGAGTCGCCTTAAGAATTTCCTCGCTACCGCATCCTAAAAAGAGCTTTAAGAAGAAGTAAGTTAATATGTTTTTCTTTAATAGTTTAAGAAACTTACCAACTATTCCTCCTAATCGTGTCTTTTATCACTTTGGGATAAGGTATGCGAGGTTAGTACTCCTTGATTACCGGTTTTGGCTTTTGTTGTGTTACCTCTATCTTACCTTCGTCTACCTTGTTTTCTTGTATTGATTTTGGTTCATCTAACTCCTTACTGTCTTGAGCTGAGATGGCTTGAATTTGCTCCTTTAGGTTAATCTCGGTGTTACTTGGTAGACGTCCTAGCGGTCATTCTAACATTAGCTTTGTGAGTTGTTCAACTGCATTCGTGGCTTCCTTAATTGACTTCACAAGTTCCCCCATTCGATTCTCATTGCTCTTTATTGTTTTCTCAGTTTATTGGAAGTGCTTTTCTGTGTTTGACGTAAATTTTGTCAGCATCTCTTCGAGGGTTGGCTTCATTTATTGCGGATATGGCTGATTTTGGAAATTTGAAGGAGGTTGTTGTCTCTGATTTCCTTGAATTCCGTGGCCTCCCCATGAAAAATTTGGGTGGTTCCTCCAACATGGATTGTAAGTGTTACTATAAGGATTATTATTAGATCTAAAGTTATTACCTATATAGTTTGTCTGTTCGCTCTCTGCGTCCGGTTGGTAGGGTGGATACTCAGGATTCGCCACAGTTCCACTTGCGTTGCATTACATGACTAGGTGTACCTACGAAGAACATAAACTGTCAAGCTTTTTATTCATCATCTCTACCTGATTTGATAGCATGGTTACTGCATCAATGTTGTAGACTCTGGCTGATTTTGTCGGTTTTGTCCTTGTAACCTGCCACTGATAATTATTCAATGACATCTCTTCAATGAATTCGTAGGCTACTTCAGGAGTTTTATTATTCAAGATTCCACCGGCGGCTGAATCAATTAGTTGTCTCGTTGAGGGATTTACACCATTGTAGAAGGTTTGAACTTGAAGCCATAATGGTAATCTGTGGTGTGGACATCTCCTCAAGAGATCTTTGTATCTCTCCTATGCATCGTATAATGTCTCTAAATCCATCTGCACAAAAGAAGAAATATCATTCTATAATTTAGACGTTTTGGCCGGTGGAAAATATTTTAATAAAAATTTTTCGGTAATTTGTTCCCATGTAGTGATTGACCCTCGTGGTAACAAGTTCAACCAATGCTTGGCTTTATTCCTTAATGAAAAGGGAAATAACTGAAGACGAATGGCATCATCAGAAATGCCATTTATTTTCAAAGTATCATAGAACTCCAAAAAATTTTGCTATATGAGTGTTCGGGTCTTTGTCCTGCAAACCATCAAATTGAACAAATTGTTGAATCATTTGCATTGTATTAGGCTTTAATTCAATATTATTAGCAGCTATAGCAGGCCTAACAATACCAGATTCTGCTCCTGTCAAATTAGGTTTAGCATAATCATACACGGTCTGTGAGCATCCGCCACATCTCGTGGTGGGTTATTCTCATCCATCCCTTCAGTAGGATTGGATCTGTCTTCTCGCTCTTCTTTTGTGTAATTTAGAACTCGCCTAATTTCTCTGTGATTTCTCGGAGCAGTAGCTTCAATTTCACTATCGTATACTAGAGGTCTTGTCGAGCTCCGTCTAGTCATAAACTAGAGGTACCTACTAGGAAAAAGAAAGAAAAAAATTTAAAGAAAATTAATGGAATAAAATAAATTGTGAAATAAAATAATGGCTAAAGTAATAAAAATAGAGTTTTCTTAATATTTTAGTTCCCCGGCAACGGCGCCAAAAACTTGATCGCTGAAATCAGAGCTTTAAAATTTATAAATAGAATGATCAAACTTGAAAACTAACTCTGACAACGACTTAAAGGCAAGTGTACCTATCGAACAGTAGTATAGCTTAAGCAAGACCGAATTATCGAACCCAAAGGAACTAAAAGTACTAATACTCACTTTCTTTTATTATTTAATTTTTGGCGGATTTGATGGAATTGCCTTTCGGCAAATTTGATCTCATTCTGGGCATGGATTGGTTGGTGAAGCACCGAGTGCATTTGGATTGTGCTGAAAAGCGGATGTCAATAAGGACTTTGGATGATAATGAAGTAGTAATGATAGGCAAATGAAGGAATTACTTGGCAAATATGGTATCTGCGTTAAAGGTAGAAAAATTGGTGCGAATGTAATATCCCGAATTATGGCTTATGCATAATTGCTTAATTGAGTGTGGAAGCATGCCTTTGTATGTATGAATGTGTATTTATGAATGTTGTGAACTTTAGAATAATAGGAAATGCCTTAGAAAATTTTTAGATTTTAAGTGTAAAATAGGAAGCTAAGCAGGGTGGCCTTAAGAAAATTAATAAAGGAAATCTGACAAACAATTAGGCTTAGCAAAGTGGCTACAAGGCACCACTTAGGGCTTTAGTGTGAGACGCCATAAGCTAGGGGAAGGACTGGTGTTCGAGTGACGTGGGAAGCAAAATTTTAAGGTTTTTATTTTTGCTTTTGGCGACAAGAGTGGGGAGAGGAGTTGGACGGCATGTGGACTTCTAAAAGGATGAGATAAGGCTTGTTTTTATTTTTAAAATTTAACTAGAGGAGTTAGATAATGGAGGTTTTATTTTATTTATTTCAAATGATAAGATAAGGGATAATGAGGAGATTAATAAGGGATTTGATCAGGAGTTGAGATGGTGGCCGAATAGGGGGCTCTTTGGGTTGGTATTTTTGATCTTGAAAGGGGGCTTAAGTGTCGAATTTTGTTGTTTCTCCCCTAAGTCTCTCTTGCCAAATTTTGTAGTAAAAAAATCCTCTCCCTTTTCTCATCTATTTGGTTAAGGCCGAAACTCCATTGACATCCACCATTGCCGAAATTCTTCTACTCTTCTCCTAATCTTCTTTTGTTTCTTTCTTCCAACCCCAAATTCCCTTGTATCCGAATATTTCTTGTGATTTAAAGCCTTAGCCGAATCTTATAGCTTTCTTCTTCTCCTTTTTTCTCTTGAGATCATAAAGTGCCGAACCACCATTGTTGATCTCAAAAGCCGAATCTCTAAAGGAGGGGCTGTCGACTTTTCTCTTGAAGCCTCTTCAAGCGACATAGTGGTAAGTGATCTCCCCTTAAAGCAATCGATTTTATTCTTTCTTCATGGGTGTGCCGAAAATCAATGGTTGGTCTTCATTTTTAGAGCATGGCCAAATGTATATGGTGTCATAATAATGTGTCTTTTGTGTGTAGTCGACTACAAGGAGGAGAGCTTCGGGTATCAAGATCTAAGGTAAGGCAAGTATTCGGCCAAGGGCCATTTATTATGATGTTTGAAAGTAATCTAGCATATGTTCTTAGGTATTTCGATAGATATTACAATCCAAAGTCACTTTTCGGGATTTTGGCCTATTGTCGATTTCTAGGAGGAAGATCTTCGGGATCTTAAGAACCCAAGGTAAGCTATAAGTGAAATTCGGCCTTCGGCCATTCTATTATGTTTTAGTGTTAGAATTAAATCTAACATATGTGTATAGGGCTATCGACATCTCCATAGTCAAGTGATACTTTTCGGGATTTGAAAATCACAAGGTAAGTGTATAAGTACAATCGGCCAAGGCCATACTTGATGTTTCAAGTCTATTCCTTATTTGTTTAAAAAGCCGAAACTAATCCTTTGGGTGATCTAGTGTTAATCGATTTCAAGGAGAAGTACAACAAAGTTTTGGGACTTGATTAGTGGTGAAAACGGTAACAAGGTAAGGACTTTTGTCGCAAGGATCCTTCGGGATTTGGGTTTTTAGCCGAATAGGCCTTTTTTCTAATATGCCTAGTGTTGGCCAATTATAGAAACTAAAAGATCTAAGGCTTTAGATCGGGTTTTTCGGGATTTAAGTAAACCGCTAAGTGTATCAGGTGTGTACCCCACACTATTTCTTAATAAGTTTTATGGCAATGTTTAATATATATATGTTATTAAGAATGTGAAAATTATGGCTAAGGTACCATACAATGGTACAAAGTACTAAGGTACGTTTTTCCTACTCCTACTATGAGTATGATATGGTTTGTTATGCCATGAATGTGAGTATGATAAGAACGTGAATTAAGGCATGATATTGCATAATGTGTATGATAGATGGGGGCATATGGGATATTATGAAAAGGGGAAGTGAATGTGGTGACTCATGTCACGTTATAAGAATGTGGTGACTTCGGTCACATTATCTGAATGTGGTGTCCCATGACGCAAAATATTATCTGGTGGCTGTGCCACGAATTTATAAGGGCGATGAGCACATTGACTGCAGCGACTGCCTTCGATGGTGTGTAGCGGATGGAGGGTTACTTAGTAGTCCCCACGGTGTGCAGGTTGGTACGGGTGATGTGTAGCGGTTGGTAACTAGGCTTGGGCTTGGGAATGCATCATTAATTGTATATTTTGATATGAATGTGTATGACTTGATATGCCTGAATCTATTTGGACTTAGTGTTTGTGTACACATTGAGTCTGCTTGACTCACCCGTTGTGGGATCATTTTGGTGTGACGACAAGAATGGACCGCCGGCAAGTGCTTAGTGGTGGCCATGCTCAGCAAGGAATTTATTCTATTTGGACTCTTTTAAATTTAAGTACCTTGAATTTAATTTTGGGATTTATTTGATGTAATAAGTCCATAGTAGAACTACTTTATTTTACTTTTATTTATTATGCTTACAATTTTTATCAATTAAATGATTAAGTAAAATTATTTTAAAATGAACTCTAAGTGTTTTGTCACCTAAAATAAAGGGGTTTCCAATATAAGATAAACATGTTTTCAACTCGAGCCCAACCCAAATCAATTATTTTCAAGTACCTACAAATTTTTAACAAGGTTGCAAATATGATTCGAATGGATTTTCTTAGAAGCATGCCAGATCCGGTCAGGGCTTGTGGGCTGGGTTTGGGGTGTTTCAGCGGAAAGGGTATGAAGCATTCCTAGCTTTTATTAGTGCTTTGGATACCAAGGAGTTTTCAGTGGAAGATGTGAGAACGGTGAAGGAATTTTCAGATGTCTTTCCCGAAAAACTTCCTGGTATACCTCCAGATCGGGAAGTAGAATTTGGTATTGAGCTATTACAAGAATGGCTCCAGTGTCTATTGCACCTTATAGGAAGGCACCGAAGGAGTTAGCGGAGCTTAAAGCTCAAATTTAAGAATTGTTGGATCGAGGATTTATTCGACCTAGTGCGTCTCGTGGGAAGCACCAGTTTTGTTTGTTAAGAAGAGGATGGGTCGATGCGTATGTGCATTGATTACAGGCAGTTGAATAAATTGACGATCAAGAATAGGTATCCCTTGCCGAGAATTGATGACTTGTTTGATCAATTGAAGGGAGCATCAATTTTCTCCAAAATTGATTTGAGATCGGGTTATCATCAACTCAAAGTTAAAGAGGTAGATATTCATAAGACGACATTCCAAACTCGTTATGGACATTATGAGTTTTTGGTGATGCCGTTTGGTTTGACCAATGCACCAGCTGCATTTATAGACATGATGAACCGAGTCTTTCAACCTTATCTAGATCGATTTGTTGTAGCGTTCATAGATGACATTTTGGTATATTCGAGAAATGAAGAGGAGCATGACTCACATTTGCGTATAATATTGCAGTTACTTTGTGATAAGAAAATTTATGCCAAATTTAGTAAATGTGAATTTTGGTTAAGGGAAGTGACTTTCTTGGGTCATGTGGTGTCAGCTGAAGGAATAAGGGTAGATCCTCGGAAGATTGAGGCTGTATTGGATTGGAAACCACCGAAGTCAGTAGCTAAGATTCGGAGTTTCTTAGGTTTGGCTGGATATTATAGACGCTTTGTTGAGGGGTTTTCGTTGATTGCTGCACCCCTAGCTAAGCTATTGCGAAAGGGAGTACTGTATGTATGGACTGGTAAACAACAAGAAAGTTTCGAGAAATTGAATAAGATTTTGGCGGAAGCACCAGTATCGATTCAACCTGAGGCTGGAAAAGAATTTATCGTCTACTATGATGCATCACACACGGGTTTAGGATGTGTGCTGATGTAAAATGGAAAAGTAGTGGCCTATGCTTCTCGTCAATTGAGACCGTACGAAGTAAACTACCCTACTCATGACTTGGAGTTGGCTGCGGTAGTGTTTGCTTTAAAGATTTGGAGGCACTATCTGTATGGTGAGAAGTCTATCATCTATATGGATCGTAAGAGTATTAAGTATCTTCTTACCCAAAAGAGTTAAACTTGAGACAAAGAAGGTGGGTGGAGTTGTTAAAGGATTATGATTTCTCAATTGAGTATCATCCTAGAAAGGCTAACGTGGTAGCAGACTCGTTAAGTCGTAAGGTTGTATCTGATTTAAGAGCAATGTTTGCTCATCTAAGTTTATATGAGGATGGTAGTCTGTTAGCGAAACTTCAGGTGAAGCCTCTGTGGTTAGATCAGATCAAGGGAAAGTAGATATCAGATGAAAAGTTGGGATCCTTAATTCAGCAAGTTGAAAGTGGTGAAATAGGGGATTTTGGTATGAATAATGATGGAGTGATGTATTTTCGGGAAGAATTTGTATGCCCAAGGACTCAGATTTGAGACAAATGATTCTGCGAGAAGTGCATAGTAGCCCTTATGCTATGCACCCCGGAGGAAATAAGATGTATCGAGATCTCCGTGAACGGTATTGGTGGCCAGGGTTGAAGCTTGAGATTTTTGAGTGTGTAGGTAAATGTTTGACTTGTCAACAAGTGAAGGCAGAGCATTAACTACCGTCAGGCTTATTACAACCGGTAAAGATTCCCCTATGGAAATGGGAGCGGATATCAATGGATTTTTTTAGTGGGTTACCTTTAACACCTACTAAGAAAAATTCCATTTGGGTTGTAGTTGATCGTTTGACGAAGACTGCCCATTTTCTTTCAGTTCGTACGGATTACTCGCTGCAAAAGTTGGCTAAGCTATATGTATCTGAGATCGTGAGGTTGCATGGGGTACCAGTGTTTATCATATCGGACAGGGATCCCAGGTTTACATCACGGTTTTGGAAAGCTTTACATGAGGCTTTGGGAACAAAGTTAAACTTTAGTACGGCTTTTCATCCTCAGTCAGATGGTCAGTCAGAAAGAGTAATTCAGATTTTGGAAGACATGTTACGTGGTTGTATAATCAACTTCAGAGGTAGTTGGGAGGATTTCCTACCATTGGTAGAGTTCACGTATAATAGCAGTTACCAATCCAATATCCAAATGGCGCCTTATGAAGCTTTATATAGTCGTAGGTGTCGTACCCCTACTTGTTGGACTGAATTGGGGGAACGACAGTTGTTGGGTCCTGAGTTGATATCTGAGACAGAAGAAAAGGTAAAGGTGATTTGAGCACGGTTAAAGGAAGCTTTGGATCGACAAAAATCATATGCAAATCTAAAGCGTAAGGATATTGAGTTTACGGTCAAACTACTCAACTTGTTTTGGTACATTTTGGAAATGTATATAGCTAGATATGGCATGTATAGGCTAGATATTTGTATAAATGTGAGAGTTGAACTTAGCCATGTGATTTGGCTTGTTATGTGTTTGTAATATGCTTAAATGAATGTGTTATATGAGGCATATTTTGGTGTGGTTTGAAAGCACAAGAAATGGTTAAGATTAAGGTAAGTATATAGATGAAATTTTGAGCATATGTGATCAACAAAAAGTTGTACTTGTGAATGGTATGGATAAATTCTGCTTGTATATTCATAAGTTTTATTCTTGTACACTTGGCATGATTAGTATTGGATTGGATTGTAGAGATGGATGATTATTTTGATATGTTTTTGGTTGTCATATGTGCATGAGATGTGTTGATAATTTGCTTCTACAAATGACCCTAGTTGGGTGGCATTTTGGCCTTGCAAATGGACTATAATGTCACACGGTAGTGGCACACGGGCGTGCCTAGTGATCATGGGGCTAAGTCAGTAGCTAGTTTAAGAGGACATGGCTAAGGTACACGGGCGTGCCTAGTAGCCGTATGAAGAAGTCAATATATGGCCTAGGAGTATACGGCCTTAGCACACGGGGGTGCTTGGTAATCGTAGAGCCAAGTCAGGATCGACCACGGCCAGGGTACATGGGCATGCTTGGTGGCCATGTAGTTAAGTCAGGTTCGACCACGGGGAGGACACACAGGTGTGTCTAACAGCCGTGGGAGGCATACGGCCTGCCCACACGGGTGTGTAACCTCCAAAACTTAGAAAGGTTTTAAATTTTCTAAAAATTTTTGTATGTGTTCCAGTTTTGTCCCGACCCTTTTACAGAGCATGTTTTAGGTCTCGATGACATAAGAGGGGACTTTATGATTGTTATATGATGGTTTAATTCACGAATTATCTGTTAAAGTTTTTGATCTGTCAAGTAATGCCCTTAACGCTAATCCGACGATAGATACGGGATAGGGGTGTTACATTTGGTTGGTATCAGAGCTATGGTTTTGTTAATTCTTGGACTAACATAGCGTGTTAGAGTCTAGCTATACATGCCATATATCTGAATTGTGATAGTGTGATGAATCTTGACATATATAATGTGATTTTTATATAGCAATGGATCTTGAAAGAGCCATAGCTGGCAACGTAGAAAGTAATGTGCCTACTCCCGTGCAAGGTATAGCGCCCTCTGATCTGAGACCGGCTACTAGTGGTCAAGAGGGAGAAGCTAAACAAGCTTTCTTCCAGATGATGAGTGAATGGTTCCCTCAATTCGTAAGAAATAACCTGACTATTTCGAAACCCCCGCCCCCAATTAGTCCCCCTCAAACATCCGGTAAGTGTCTGACTGCGTATCTGAATCTGTGGAATAAGCCTCTAGTTGATAAGATCTGTAAATATGGGGCTAAAGAGTTCCGGGCAACTAATGATGATGATGCTAAAAAGGCCGAGTTCTAGTTAGAAAATACTATTCAGGTATTCGATGAAATGTCTTTAGCTCTGGAAGAATACGTAAAATGTGTTGTATCGTTACTCCGAGATGCAGCTTATCAATGGTGGAAAACTCTGACTTCTGTTGTTGCCAAAGAGAGAGTTACGTGGGACTTCTTCCAGATCAAGTTCCAGAAGAAATACATCAGTGAGAGATTCATCGATTAGAAATGAAAGGAATTTCTAAAACTAAAACAGGGCCGAATGACTGTTATGAAGTATAAATGAGAATTTGTAAGATTGAGTCAGTATGCTCGAGAATGCATATCTACTGAAGCAATAATGTGTAAAAGATTCGAAGATGGTCTTAATAAAGATATTCGCCTGTTAGTCGGGATCTTAGATATAAAATAGTTTGTTGTACTCGTTGATCGAGCATGCAAAGCTGAAGCACTCGAGAAAGATAAAAGAAAAGCTAAGTCTGAAGCTAGTGATGTGAGAAAGAGATTTTAGAGTAGATCATTTCAGTTTTCTTTGAAGAAGTTTAAAGATGATCAAAGTTGTTCAAGAGATAACGTGGGACATTCGAATAAAAATCAAGCTAGATCGCAAATGAGTTCCAACGCTCCAGTAACTTCAGTGGCCAGTGTTGGTAATGTCCGGACTGGAAGACCTGAATGTAAACTTTGCTGAAAAATGCATTGGGAAATTACAGATTTAATGACAGAGCTTGTTTTAGATGTGGATCACTTGATCATTTTATTCGTGATTTCCTTGAGTCTGTCGAGCCAAAGATTGCTCAGAATCTGAGACCTGATAATGTACTTATGAGAGGTAGACCTTCAAAGAATGTAAGAAATGTCAGTGGTCAGAGAATTATGAGAGACACTGTTGCAAGATCTGAAGCTAGAGCGCCTGCCAGAGCATATGCTATCCAAGCTCGTGAAGAAGCTTCATCTCCAGATGTTATGAAGGGTACTTTTACTCTTTATGATACCTCTGTGATTGCATTGATAGACCCTGGTTCTACACATTAGTATATATGCATGAATTTAGTATTTAGTAAGACTTTGCCTGTAGAGTCTATTGAGTTTACTATAAAAGTATCGAACCCCTTAGGTAAAAGTGTCCTTGTTGACAAAGTATGCAAAAACTGTCCGTTAATGTTTCAAGATATCTGTTTCTCTACTGATCTGATGCTTTTTCCATTATATGAGTTTGATATTATTTTGGGTATTGACTGGTTGACATTACATGATGTTGTTGTAAATTGTAAAAGAAAGACTATTGATTTGAGATGTCTGAATAATGAAATTGTACAGATTGAGTCTAATGATTTAAATGGATTGCCTGCTGTGATATCAATATTGAAAGCTCATAGATATGTGGAAAAGGGATATGAGGCATATTTTTCTTATGTGATTGATTCGAAAGTGTCTGAAAAGAAAGTTGAATCAGTGCCTATTGTCTGTGAGTATTCTGATGTGTTCCCTGAAGAGTTACCAGGTTTGCCTCTGTTTCGTGAAGTTGAGTTTGGTATTGATCTATTGCCTGGTACGACACCTATTTCGATGGATCCATATAGGATGGCACCAACAGAGTTAAAAGAGTTAAAGTCATAGTTGCAACAATTTATTGATAGAGGGTTCGCTAGATCGATTTTTTCGCCTTGGGGTGCTCATGTTCTATTTGTGAAAAAGAAAGATGGCACGATGAAAATGTGCATCGATTATTATCAGTTGAATAAGGTGACAATAAAGAATAAATATCCGTTGCCCATAATCGATGACTTATTTGATCAGTTAAAAGGGGCTACTGTATTTTCCAAGATTGATCTGAGATCGGGATACTACCAGTTGAGAGTAAAGGATTCAGATATACCGAAAATTTCTTTCAAAACGAGGTATGGGCATTAATCGTTGAAATCAGAGCTTTAAAATTTATAAATAGAATGATCAAACCTGGAAACTAACTCTGACAACGACTTAAAGGCAAGTGTACATATCGAACAGGAGTATAGCTTAGGCAAGATTGAATTATCGAACCCAAAGAAACTAAAAGTACTAATACTCACTTTTTTTTATTATTTAGCCTAAAATATGGAGTGATTGGTTGATTTAATCTAGTTTAACAACTAGTAAGCTAAAGAAGCAAAGACAAAAAGAACGAATTGGGAAATATCTTGAAGAAACTCAATTGATTATGAAGACACCCTTAGGAAGAATCCACCTAGACTTCACTTATTACTTATTACTGAATCATATGATTTCTTTACTTAGTTTGATCTGTAGGACTCCCTAACCTATATAAAACCCTCTCTCGAGGCGAATAACGTCTAACCCTAGGTTAATTAGTGGAACTCTCGTTCGCTTATAATAACCACCTAGAATAGCAGTAAATCGATCAAATGGATTCCCATATTAGGTTTCACCCTAATCCGGTAAAATCTAGTAACCCTATCTCTAGGCGTTCGATCAACTCCGCTTAATTATGCTAGATCTACTCTTAAGCAGGGTCTATTCCTCCTCCACCTAAACACATCAGATTTGGATTAAGCAACATAATTAAGAACAAACTAAGTATTTATCATATAATTCAGAAAATAATAACAAAATTCATCTAGGTTTCATCCCCTTCAAGTATCTAAAGGGTTTAGTTCATAATGAATAAAAACATCTCAAGAGAAAAGATAAAACAAAGAATAAGAAATCCCTGAAACCCCTAGAGGAATTGAAGGAGAAATCCGCCATCTTGAGTATATTTTTGGCTCTTCGAGATGGATCTTCTGGCTATCTTCGAGTGATTCCTACAAATGTGATCCTTCTGGCTCGGCTCCTTGGCCTAGCTCCCCGTCTCCTTTTAGGATACACTTAAGGTGTTTATATAGGCTCTTGGAATGCTTTACTTGGCCTCTAAGTGTCCTAATTTAGGTCTGCTTCTTACTCGGTATTTGAATAAGCTTTGAAAAGTGTTTTTTTTTGCTCTAAGTATCCAAATCCAAGTGAAATTGCTTTCTCCCGTAACAGGGGCACGACCATGGCACACCCCATGTAAATCGTGGTTGGGCCGTGTCTCGATTCTGTCGATTGGGGCACAGCCGTGTAAATCATGGCATGGCCGTGTCTTAGTTAATTGTCGAAGTAGGGCCATGTGGCTTGAAGTCCAGGCCGTGTCCATTTTCTTCTTTGGCCCAAATTGGCCCGTTTTAAGCCTGTTTCTTCTTCTTTTCGTCCTCGGGTGCTTTTCTGAGTAGAAATATGAAAAGAAATGATTAAAAGCACCTTTTTACATAAATCAGGGCTAAATCATCCTAAAATCATACTAAATATGGGGTTAGAATATGTTACTTTTTTGGTTTATCAAATACCCCCACACTTAAGCTTTTTGCTTGTCCTCAAGCAAAATTCTCAACTTACAATTAAAACAAACTTTCCATAATTCACAATTCCTATCAACAATGCTTCATCATAATTCATAGAAAAATTTATACATGGATAATTTAACTCAAAGAGTCTTAAAGACTCAAACAATATAAGTCATGAATTTTATAGTACGAAAACATAAGTGTCTCCCCTTATCTAAAAGATTACCTTTTAATTTGAAACCGATAAGGATTGACATCCTCACTAAGGATTCTCTCAAAGCACTCGAAGTGTTTAAGTTTCAAGAAAAGCACTCATAAGTCGAACCTGAAAAGTTAATCCCATAGGCTTGCCTGAAAATCAAATCTCCACCACTGTAATATGAGATGATACACAAATCAAAAGGTCTTTGACAGGGTTGTAACGGGCTTGGGTTAAAGGTGTAGATAAAGGCTAAATTAGAGGGTTTAGAATTGAGATTGAGCTGACCAATTACTTTACTAAAAAAAAATAAATGATTACATCAATTGAAAATTTAAAACTAATAGTACTACTATTGATAATACTTTTGATACGAGCTCTTCTTCAATAATTGGAATTTAAATGCATAAGCTTCTTTAATCATATACTAATACTTGAATATATTTTTTTTAAGAACAAACTAAGTATATAATTAAATAAATAAAGAATTTTATCAAATAAACTAATTCGGTAACTTGATCAATTCAATTCTCGATAGAAGGGTGTCAAAAGAATGGTGATAACAAATACAAATGGTTTTAGGTTAATATTAAGTAGGTAATTCAATAAAAGGGTTGCTGGGATCAAATGGGTTCACTAAGGGTTAATTATGTAGGTAGGCTTTTTAGTGGAGTGAATGGGTTAAAACCTAGGTGCCTTTATCATCTCAGTATATCAAATCATTAATGTGGTCTCGACATGTATAATCGAGGTAAGTTCTAGAACAACAATTCAGTGTTGACACACTCATAATTAATAAAATGAGCATGAAAAAGAATATATGCTCTATAAGGCTCAAATCTCAAAAAAAATTATGGGTATTTGACATCAATACTATAAATTTCAAGCTTCAAGGTAATATTCAAATTCAGTTCAACAAGTTAGGAAATTTTTTATTCTTGAAAAATAGACTTATCATGCTTGATTCTCTAGTATTCTTCACGTATAAATCATCAATGCACAATTATCAATGACTTATTCAATAGCTTATCAACAAAAATCATAAATCATCAGAAATTTCACCCTAATTAATAATATGAGAAAATTTCTTAGGGACAAGACTAAAATTTAGGATTTTAGAATAATGCAAAAAGTTAGGTACTTTTACCCCCCACACTTAAGATGTACATTGCCCTCAATGTACAAAGATAGACCATTTGCTTGGTTTTTAAATGGTCTAAAAGACCATTTGCTTGGTTTTTGAATGAAGCGGCCGGCATGAACTTATGTGTTAGGGTCTCCTTTAAGGAGACAATGCTTGCCTTCTTATGCTTCTTCGGCATGATTCTAGTGTAGCTCAAGAGTCTGCACACTTTTTCTAAAGAAAGAAAGAAGAAGAAAGAAAAAAATGAGGGGAGAAGGAGAAGGGCTGTGAGGTTTAAATAGGGTCTCAAATCTGGCACGTTCTCATGCCCGTGGATCGTGGGTGTGTTGAATGACACGGCCGCATCGCACGACTATGTGTCTAGGCATGCCCGTTTCTTTGACATCATACCCGTGCCTAAAAAGGAAGTGTGTTGGCACGGTTGGACAGCATGGGCGTGTTTGTCCTATGTCTGATAAGTCAGTGACTTCACACGGTTGTAGAGCACAGCCAATTTACTAGTACCCATAGGGGAGTGGTTGGATCCGTGATGTCATGAGGTGGTTGGGGCTAATTCGCACGGTCTCTGTTTGTGTCAGTATAGTGGTTCCAGTGGTCCACACGGTCACAGACACGACCATATATAAGGTCGTGTGGCCTTGAAGTTCTACATTTTCGGATAGTTTAAGAGGAAATACAGAAGGAATGGAAAGAAACTAAAAATAAATTTGAAAGTAAATAGCGTTAGTACTTGGGTTGCCTCTCGAGAAGCGCTCGTTTATAGTCTTAAGCTGGACTTTCCTCGAATTAGAAAAATTAGGGAGGTTTAAAGGTTTGAATATCTTCCCCCTTGCTTAGAATTATATTTTCTTGACGAGGTTTAAGTCGAGAAATGTTTACCTTAAAAGTACCAATTGTTGGATTGCCTACCTCGACTGTTCCATGGGGGAAGATATCGTGTACCTTAAAAAGTATTTCTCCCTTTATCTTCAGGTCTGTTGTGGTGATGTGCAGATCTACTTTATCTAATAGTACCTGGTCTCCTATTTTGTAGTGGTTTGATGTTCCTACGAGCTCTTCTTGTGGTTCCTCTGGTTTTACTTCGTGCGGTTCTTCTTTGACATGTGTCCTCTACTATTCAAACTTGTCAATCCTAAGGTCTTGTCCCTTGTAGGATTCTTCTTTGTTGTTTTGGGACTTATGAGTCAGTTTAGGGTTGTCGTTATGTGGTGTTTCCTACGATGAAAGTTGAACAATTTGATTATCATCTGTATTTACTTTCTCACCCTCATCGATTATTATTCTGGCCGAGTCAAGAGCTTGAAGACTGATTGATTCATCTCCTACAAAAAGTATGAGTTCTCCTGTGACAACATCAATTTTAGTCTTGGTAGTTGCTAGAAAAGGTCTTCATAAAATTAAGGGGATGGTATTATCCTCATTCATATCTAAAACAACAAAATCTACTGGGAAAACAAATTTATCTATTTTGACAAGAACATCTTCAATAATGCCCCTAGGAATTCTAACAGTTTTATCAGCTAATTGTATACCCATCCTAGTTTGTTTGGGCTTCCCTAAACCTAGTTGTTTAAACAATGAATAAGGCATGACATTTATGCTTGCTCATAAATCAGCTAACGCATTATTAATAGTTAGACTACCAATTAAACATGGAATTGTAAAACTCCTTGGATCTTTTAGCTTTCGTGGTAGTCTATTTTGTAACATTGCTGAGCATGCTGCGTTTAATTCCACATGGTGCTCTTCATCTAATTTGTGTTTGTTAGTCATGAGCTGTCTTAAGAATTTCCTCGCGCCTGGCATCTGAAAAAGAGCTTTAAGAAGAAGTAAGTTAATATGTTTTTTCTTTAATAGTTTAAGAAACTTACCGAACTATTCCTCTGAATCGTGTCTTTTTATCACTTTGGGATAAGGTATGCGAGGTTAGTACTCCTTGATTACCGGTTTTGGCTTTTGTTGTGTTACCTCTATCTTACCTTCGTCTACCTTGTTTTCTTGTATTGATTTTGGTTCATCTAACTCCTTACTGTCTTGAGCTGAGATGGCTTGAATTTGCTCCTTTAGGTTAATCTCGGTGTTACTTGGTAGACGTCCTAGCGGTCATTCTAACATTAGCTTTGTGAGTTGTTCAACTGCATTCGTGGCTTCCTTAATTGACTTCACAAGTTCCCCATTCGATTCTCATTGCTCTTTATTGTTTTCTCAGTTTCTTGGAAGTGCTTTTCTGTGTCTGACGTAAATTTTGTCAGCATCTCTTCGAGGGTTGGCTTCATTTATTGCGGATATGGCTGATTTTGGAAATTTGAAGGAGGTTGTTGTCTCTGATTTCCTTGAATTCCGTGGCCTCCCCATGAAAAATTTGGGTGGTTCCTCCAACATGGATTGTAAGTGTTACTATAAGGATTATTATTAGATCTAAAGTTATTACCTATATAGTTTGTCTGTTTGCTCTCTGCGTCTAGTTGGTAGGGTGGATACTCAGGATTCGCCACAGTTCCACTTGCGTTGCATTACATGACTAGGTGTACCTACGAAGAACATAAACTGTCAAGCTTTTTATTCATCATCTCTACCTGATTTGATAGCATGGTTACTGCATCAATGTTGTAGACTCTGGCTGATTTTGTCGGTTTTGTCCTTGTAACCTGCCACTGATAATTATTCAATGACATCTCTTCAATGAATTCGTAGGCTGCTTCAGGAGTTTTATTATTCAAGATTCCACCGGCGGCTGAATCAATTAGTTGTCTCGTTGAGGGATTTACACCATTGTAGAAGGTTTGAACTTGAAGCCATAATGGTAATCTGTGGTGTGGACATCTCCTCAAGAGATCTTTGTATCTCTCCTATGCATCGTATAATGTCTCTAAATCCATCTGCACAAAAGAAGAAATATCATTCTATAATTTAGACGTTTTGGTAGGTGGAAAATATTTTAATAAAATTTTTGGTAATTTGTTCCCATGTAGTGATTGACCTCGTGGTAACAAGTTCAACCAATGCTTGGCTTTATTCCTTAATGAAAAGGGAAATAACTGAAGACGAATGGCATCATCAGAAATGCCATTTATTTTCAAAGTATCATAGAACTCCAAAAAATTTTGCTATATGAGTGTTCGGGTCTTTGTCCTGCAAACCATCAAATTGAACAAATTGTTGAATCATTTGCATTGTATTAGGCTTTAATTCAATATTATTAGCAGCTATAGCAGGCCTAACAATACTAGATTCTGCTCCTGTCAAATTAGGTTTAGCATAATCATACACAGTGCGCGGAGCATCCGCCACATCTCGTGGTGGGTTATTCTCATCCATCCCTTCAGTAGGATTGGATCTGTCTTCTCGCTCTTCTTTTGTGTAATTTAGAACTCGCCTAATTTCTCTGTGATTTCTCGGAGCAGTAGCTTCAATTTCACTATCGTATACTAGAGGTCTTGTCGAGCTCCGTCTAGTCATAAACTAGAGGTACCTACTAGGAAAAAGAAAGAAAAAAATTTAAAGAAAATTAATGGAATAAAATAAATTGTGAAATAAAATAATGGCTAAAGTAATAAAAATAGAGTTTTCTTAATATTTTAGTTCCCTGGCAACGGCGCCAAAAACTTGATCGTTGAAATCAGAGCTTTAAAATTTATAAATAGAATGATCAAACTTGAAAACTAACTCTGACAACGACTTAAAGGCAAGTGTACCTATCGAACAGTAGTATAGCTTAAGCAAGACCGAATTATCGAACCCAAAGGAACTAAAAGTACTAATACTCACTTTCTTTTTATTATTTAGCCTAAAATATGGAGTGATTGGTTGATTTAATCAAGGTTAACTACTACTAAGCTAAAGAAGCAAAGACAAAAAGAACAAATTGGGAAATATCTTGAAGAAACTCAATTGATTACAATGATACCCTCAGGAAGAATCCACCTAGACTTCACTTGTTAGTTATTATTGAATCATATGATTTCATTACTTAGCTTGATCCGTAGGACTCCCTAACCTATATTAAACCCTCTCTCGAGGTGAATAACGTCCAACCCTAGGTTAATTAGTGGAACTCTGGCTCGCTTATAATAACCCACTAAAATAGCAGTAAATAGATCAATGGATTCTTATATTAGGTTTCACTCAAATCCAAAAAAATCTCGTAACCCTATCTCTAGGCGTTCGATCAACTCGACATAATTATGCTAGATCTACTCTTAAGTAGGGTCTATTCCTCCTCCACCTAAGCACATCAGATTTGGATTAAGCAACATAATTAAGAACAAACTAAGTATTTATCATATAATTCAGAAAATAATAACAAAATTCATCTAGGTTTCATCCCCTTCAGGTATCTGAAGGGTTTAGTTCATAATGAATAAAAACATCTCAAGAGAAAAGATAAAACAAAACATAAGAAATCCTTAAAACCCCTAGAGGAATTGAAGGAGAAATCCACCGTCTTAAGTAGATTTCCGGCTCTTCGAGATGGATCTTCTGGCTATCTTCGAGTGATTCCCACAAATGTGATCCTTCTGGCTCGGCTCCTTGGCCTAGCTCCCCTCCCCCTTTCAGGATACACTTAAGGTGTTTATATAGGCTCTTGGAATGCTTTACTTGGCCTCTAAGTGTCTTAATTTAAGTCTGCTTCTCACTCGGTATTTGAATAAGCTTTGGAAAGTGTTTCTTTGGATTTAAGTATCCAAATTCGAGTGAAATTGCTCTCTCTCGTAACAGGGGCACGACCATGGCACACGCCCATGTAAATCATGGTTGGCCTGTGTCTCGATTCTGTTGATTGGGGCACGGCCGTGTAAATTGTGGCATAGCCGTGTCTTAGTTAATTGTCGAAGCATGGCCGCGTGGCTTGAAGTCCAGGCCATGTCCATTTTCTTCTTTTCCCCAAATTGGCACATTTTAAGCCCGTTTCTTGTCTTTTTATCCTCAAGTGCTTTCCTGAGTAGAAATATGAAAAGAAAGGACTAAAAGCACCTTTTTACATAAATTAGGGCTAAATCATCCTAAAAGCATACTAATATGCGGTTAAAATATGTTACTTTTACGGTTTATTAGGCATTATGAGTTTTTAGTTATGCCATTTGGACTATCCAATGCTCCTTCTATTTTTTGGATCTGATGAACAGAATTTTTAGACCATACTTAGATTGATTTGTTATGGTATTCATAGATGACATATTGATTTATTCACGTGGTGAAAATGAGGATGCTGAACATTTGAGAATTGTGTCGCAGACTCTGAGAGAAAAGTAATTGTATGCGAAATTCAGAAAAGGTGAATTCTAGTTAAACGAGGTTAGTTTTTGGGAATATTGTGGTAGCTTCTGGAATTCAAGTTGATCCGAGCAAGATTTCTGCTATTTTGGATTGGAAACCTCTGAGGAACGTGTCTAAAGTCCGTAGCTTTCTGGGTCTAGCTGGTTATTATCGTCGATTTGTAAAAGGATTTTCAGTAATAGCTACTCCGTTGACTAGCCTACTTCAAAAAGATGTTAGATTTGAATGGTCTAATAAATGTCAGAAAAGTTTTGATCAGTTGAAAACTTTGTTAACAGAAGCTCCAGTGTTGGTACAACTAGAATCGGGTAAAGAATTTATTATATACAGTGATGTTTCCTTAAATGGTTTGGGATGTGTTATGATGTAGGAAGACAAAGTTGTAGTTTATGCCTCGAGACAATTGAAGCCGCATAAAAAGAACTATCCAACGCACGACCTTGAGTTAGTTGCGATTGTGTTTGTGCTAAAAATCTAGCGCCATTATCTATACGGTGAAAAATGTCACGTGTTTTCAGATCGTAAAAGTCTAAAATATTTGATGACTCAGAAAGATTTGAACCTGCGTCAAAGAATATTGTTATAGCCATTAAAAGATTATGAGATTGTGATAGATTATCATCCGGGTAAAGCAAACGTTGTTGTTGATGCATTATGCAGAAAATCATTGTTTGCATTACGAGCTTTGAATGCTCAATTAGATTTATCTAATGATAGTTCTATGATAGCTAAATTAAAAGCGAAATCGTTGTTCTTACAGCAAATTTGTGATGCACAAAAATTTGATAATGAGTTATTAGTGAAACAAGCTCAGTGTGATTCGAATTCTGAATCTGAATTTTGAGTATGAGATTTTGAGATCGTATCTGTGATCTGAGAAATCCAGAGTTGATTTAGTTGATTTTGGGTGAAGCACATAACAGTCGTCTATATGTTCATCCGAGAAGTACTAAAATGTATCATTATTTGAAGCGACACTATTGGTGGTCTAGTATGAAACGAGATGTTTCTTACTTTTCTTCAAAATGTTTAAATTGTCAACAAGTAAAAGTTGAACATCAAGTTTTGTCTAGTTTGCTACAACCGATTTTGATTCCTGAGTGGAAATGCGAAAGAGTGACGATGGATTTTGTTTCTAGTTTTCCTCTGACTCCGAGAAAGAAAGATGTGATTTGGGTTGTAGTTGACCGATTAACAAAATCTGCCCATTTTATTTCTGTAAGATCTATCTACTCACTTGATAAGTTAGCTGAGCTTTATATTTATGAGATTGTGAGATTGCACGGGGTGCCACTATCTATTATGTCTAATAGTGATCCGAGATTCACATTAAGATTCTAGAAGAAATTACAAGAAGCTTTAGGCTCGAAATTATATTTCAATACAGCTTATCATCTGCAAACAGATGGTCAATCTGAGCAGATCATTCAGATTCCTGAGGATATGTTAAGATGTTGTACACTTGTGTTTAATGGTTCGTGGGAACAATATCTTCCATTGATTGAATTTGCATACAATAATAGTTTCAGTCAAGTATCAAAATGACACCATATGAAGCTTTTTACGGTCGTAAATGTCGTACACCTCTGCATTGGACTGAGCTTAGTGAAAATAAGCTACACAGGGTTGATTTGATAAAAGAATTAGAACAGAAAGTGAAACTGATTCGAGATTGTTTGAAAGTAGCACCTGATCGTCAGAAGTCTTATGCGGACTTGAAACGAAAAGACATAGAATTTGAAATCGGTGACAAAGTATTTTTGACAGTGTCTCCATGGAAGAAAGTATTTCATTTGGACGTAATGGCATGATAAGTCCAAGGTTCATCGGGCCGTATGAAATTATTGAACATGTTAGTCCTGTTGCATATAGATTAAGGTTGCCCTCTGAGCTAGAAAAGATCCCCAATGTATTTCATGTATCGATGCTCCATAGATATCGATCCGATCCGTCATATGTGATTACCCCATCTGGAATTAAAATCCTATCTGATATGACATACGAAGAGGAGCCGATTCACATCGTAGCTCGTGAAGTTAAAGAGTTGAGAAACAAGAAAATACCGTTAGTGAAAGTATTATGGAATCAACATGAAATTGAAGAGGAAACGTGGGAGTCCGAAGATTCAATAAGACGGCAATATCCAACTCTATTTAATGGTAAGATTTTCGAGGGAAAAAATCCCTAAGGGGGAAGAATTGTAATAGTCTGGTTTATACTCTAGTCGAAACAATGGTTTTGGGACCACAAATCCTAGTCAGTAAAATATTTTTAATATTATTTTCTATGTCATTGATAAGTGATTAAGCATGTGATAAAGTTTTGTACGCTAATTTGTTTGTTTATGTGTTTAATTTGATAAAAGGATTGAATTGCATCAAGTCCAAAACTAGCATGCTAATTGTTAAAGTACCAATATGTTGTGGCTTTGTAAAGGTGGACGCCTTATATGGCAATTAAGCCATTCATAAGTTAGTGGATTGTTAATGGACAAAAATGACCATGAACAATATGTTATAATATGTTTATTAAAAGGTCAATATAGTAAAATGTATATTAATATGTTTATAATAAAACATAAGAAATAGATAGTGGCATTTGTTCATCTTATTTTGGCCGAAATTAGCAAAGAAAAAGAAAGGAGAAAGAAGCTAGGTTATTCGGCCATTGAAAGGTTCAATTAAGGTATGTTTTGGCTTTAGACTTTGATGATTTTTTTTTTTGTTTTTGAGATTGTTGCTTAGTCTACTATCAAGCCCATGTCTCAATTTTGTGTATTAATGATGTTCATAAGATATGCCATTGATGAAATGGTGAGCTTTGTGATGAGTTTAGTTGTTAATTAAAAGATTTGTGCTAGATGAACATACTTTCTTCTTAAATTTTTTTGATGAATTTAGCTAATTAGGGCTAAATTGAGAAAATAGTAACTTGAGGGACTAAATTACAAATTTGATGGAAAATATGGGTTTGTATGATGTTCATAAGCATTCGGCTAAGCATGGTTAAATGATGATTTTGTGAACTTGATGTTTGAGAAAAATGGACTAAATTGATAAAATGTGCAATTGTAAGGGCTAATTTGTAAATTACCCAAAAATATGTATTTGGATTGAATTGGATGAACTAGAGAATAAAAGGGTTAAATTTGAATATGTTTAGATCAAGAGCCGAAGAAATCGGACTTAGACCCCTATATGAATGGTCTGTCTATCTGATTTCTGTACTAAGCATGTATGCTAATCTGAATATATATGTATGAGTTTTAATTTCATAATAACATCTCATTCTTGTATGTTGCATTGCATTGGGGTGGGTTGATTATGATTGGAGAAAGTATCTGAAAGTCTCTTAAGCCTGTTATCTGGCAGCTCAGCTGCAAAACTCCACATGGTGTGTCGATTATGTGCCACATTCGGTACAACATGGTGTGTAGGGCTAGGTGGGTTGATTTTACCCCCACATAGTGTGTAGGGTTGGACAGAGTTGGTGTCTAGAGGCTGGTGGGTAGGACTCTACTTTTTGCATATTCTGTCTATAATGGGCCAAGGCCCTATAATACATTTGTTTCTGTATCTAGGTGGGCTAAAGTCCACATCGTTTCTGTAATGGGCTTAGACCCGAACTGTGAATGCATGACTATTTTTTGTGGGGATTACACACTGAGTTTGCAAAAACTCACCCTTTTATGTTTAATCTATGCAGGTAATCCCCAACAGTAGATGGATCGGTGCAGTGGAGGACTCGGCGTTGACCACGGTTCTGGACACTTATTTACGGTTTATTTTTAATTATGATGTGGTTATAATTGGGTAAATTTCATGTAATAAGGCCTTTACGAATTTTCACTGAAATTTGGGACTATTATTTTATGAACTGCTAGCAGTAGGACAAGACTCGAGTTTTTAAAGTAAATAAATGTTTTATCAAAAACACACGAATTCGCACATTACTTTTAAAAAGCTTCCGCAACGTATACCGTTTTGAAAATGGTCAATAAATGAATAAACGACACGTTTTTTACGGTAACCTAAAATATCGAAAAAGGGCATTACTGTAATTACATTTTCTAATTATTTACAAATGGTTTTAGCGTAATTATGTTTTCCAAAGCACTATCATGTGCTGTCGCCAGATTCATCTATAACGTCTAGGTCGGGTTTGGGGTGTTACACATTTACATCGACGGACGAGATTAACCATATCCCATGATTTAAGGGATTTATAAGATATGCTATATCAATTTTTTATCTAATCTTTACAAGATACGATTCTATCTTCTAAGATTAGTCACCATATCAGCCTAAGTTTCCATATTTTCTCTATCGGGCCAACCATGCTTCAATCTGACAGGCTTCTCCAACAGTTCCTTGAATCAGGCCAGTTCTCGTGGGCCAAATGATCCCCATCTAAGGAATAGACCTCCATCGTATGAATGTGGTACGATGGTCACGGGCTTTAAATTCTGACCTATGACATAAGTAAGAGTGGCAAAAGGCTTGGTAAATAGCCTTGTTTCTGTCTACAAGGGTAGACATACGGGCGTGTGTCTGGGCCGTGTGTGACACACGGTCTTCCCTATGGGCATGTAGTCTAGCCATGTGTCCTCTACACCTTAATTGTGAAATTAAATTCACCACACTGCCTAGCACACGGGTGTGTGCCTTGGCCGTGTTACCTTAAAGGGTTGATGACGTCAAAAACCAAATGTCAAGGTTTTTGCACACGGGTTAAAACATGGGTGGGTCACAGCCGTGTGAAGGACACGAGCCATGGACATGGGCGTGTGTCAGGCCGTGTGAAAATCCCTATAGGTATGAAAAGAGAAATAAATCCACATGGGCTAGGGATACGGGCATGTCCCAATATGCTCAGTCTGTGTGAGCTACATGGTCCTTCAGCATGGCAAGGTTAAGAGGTCACACGGACGTGTCACTCTTCCACACGGGCGTGTGCCCCTGATTTTAATGATATTTTCTATTTTTTCTAAAGTGCTCGGTTTAGTCCCGAACCATTTTCAAAGTGTGTTTTGGGCCTAGTAGGCCCATATTAGGGACTTTAAGACAAAGTTTGAAAAGTTTTAAAATTGAACGAACTTTTATGACTCGAAAATGTATGTTTGTATGTGTTTAAGATAGGTAATGCCTCGTACCCTATCCCTGAGTTGGATACGAATAAGGGGTATTACATTTAGTGATATCAGAGCTATAACTTAGTCAATTATAGGACTAACCTAGCATGTGTGAGAGAATCTAGCTGTACATGCCACGTTACTACCCGTGATAGTGTGATATCTCTCAGCTCTAACGAAATTGTTTTGTTAAGACAGAGATGACTTCCAACTGATCAGTTTTCAATAATGCTGCAAAATG
This sequence comes from Gossypium rotundifolium, assembly GCA_025506655.1. Taxonomy (NCBI): domain Eukaryota; kingdom Viridiplantae; phylum Streptophyta; class Magnoliopsida; order Malvales; family Malvaceae; genus Gossypium; species Gossypium rotundifolium. Next base: position 84,653,962 of record CP106728.1, read on the forward strand.
ATATTAAGCTGATTGAAATGTGTTTATGATGAGATGAAACTTAGAAAGGTATTGTAACACCACTTACCAGTGTCCTACGTCGGGACAGGATGCGAGGCATTACCGAACTTAAACAAAAACCTTTATACAAAATTGGCTATAAAATTTCATTCAATTTAACATTCCTCATTCACATGCAAATCGCCCCTTATATGGGCCCACAAGGCCCAAAACATACATTGAGAACTGTTCGGACTAAATCGAGAACATAGGAAACTTTAAGAAGACTTAGAAAATTTTTTGTCAAAATAGGGGTTACACGTTCATGTGGCTTGGGACACGCCCATGTTGGTAGGCCGTGTGGTCACACACGCCCATGTCCTTAGCCCGTGTGACTCTCTGTTTATGTTGTCATCAACAAAATTGGGTCACATGGCCAAGTCACATGCCCGTGTGCTTAGGCCGTGTGGTGAATTAAATTTCAAAAAGTAAATGCAGACTTCACACGCCTTGGGCACACGCCATGTCTCGGGATCATGTTCTCCACACGGTTGAGACACATGGCCATGTCTCTGCCCGCGTGGCCAAGAAAATGGCTATTTTCCAAACCATTTGGCACCCTCATTTGCACATACTTAAACACATATTCAATCCATCCATCCTAAACACACATAACCACATCACATAAAACCTTTAGTATAAGCATAGACATATAAATAGGCATTACAACTCCTTAACCAATATGAACCAACACATTTGGACAAATCAAATGACACATACACAATTTACTAAGTCCCTATACATGCCATAGACTCAAAAGGTTTTGCATTCACTTATACCCAACATGATATCTTAATAGTATGATAGCATCTCCGGCGATCTCCAACTCGAGCTAGTATAAAACCCTACATGATATGAGAAAAGAAAGGGAGTAAGCTATAAAGCTTAGTAAGTATGTATGTAAATAATAAACAATTTATTACCATGCTTTAAACAAATCTTATTTTGAGTTCTCAAGATAATGCCATCATTATTGCATAAAATTTCTCAATTCACTTATGTTCATCGTGAGCTATCTACTCGAGTTACAGTCACTAAATTATTTTTATCTGGAGCTATGGAACTCAAAATTAAGATCCTCTAATTTTCCTTGAATCTAAACTCGCATATCTTCTTACCGTAAAATTTCTAAAATTTTTATTTTAGCCAATTAGTACATTTTATTCTTTAAATTTTCTCCTATTTTGTTGTCCAATAGTTCTGACCCCTCTTCACTAAAAATTTATTTTCTCATTGCAAAGAACTCGAAAGACATTCTTGATTGTTTCTATTGAAAATAGACTCATTAAGAAATTCAATATTATAAATTTTATCCCTTGATTATTTCTGTAAAAGTTTTAATGAAATTCCAAAGATAGAACAGAGGATTTCGAAATCATTCTGACCCTGTCTCATAAAAATTCAAATATCTCATAATCTAAAATTCTTTTGCTTACACTGTCTCTTTTTCATGAAAATAGACTCAATAATATTTAATTTAATATCTTATTATACTTCTAGTACAATTTCCACCAATTATTGTGAATTTTAAAAGTGATTCAACTACTGCTGTCCAAACTATTTTATTGCTAATTTTACTCTATCATATTTTCTTTGTATTAATTCTCATTTACACACTTATAATACTAAAGCATATCCATAGTTAGACATGCCAATAGCTAGTCGTCATCAAATACTTACAATCCATTCATTGGCCAATTTAACTTACATATCAACAACAAAAACTTGAACATTTTATTTCTCAATTTAATTTGGCTTAAAAGCCCTACACATGATCACAATCCACATTTCTCACATATTCTTACATCATAAGCATGGACTTAGCTCTTTGTCATTGGTGCACAAACTTTGCTTTTTATCATTGATGTATAAACTTAGCTCTTTATCATTGATGCATAAATTTAGCTCTTTATCATTGATGCATAAACTTAGCTCTTTGCCCATCGAACTACTCGAAATATTAAAGGATACTCATCTCATCATACATGTATCATGATGCCAATGCCATATCCCAGATATAGGCTTGCATAAGATCACCTCTTGATGCCGATGCCCTATCTCGGATATGGTCTTACACGGCATCTCTTAACTCAGTGTCGATGCCATGTCCCAAGCATGGTCTTATACGAGATCGCACATAGATGTCGATGCCATATCCTATATATGGTCTTACACGAGATCTTCCATTGGTGCCGAAGCCATGTCCCAAACATGGTCTTATACGGGACCTTCCTTATTCGATGCCGATGCCATGTCCCAGACATGGTCTTATACGGGACCTACATTTAGTGCCGATGTAACACCCCAAACCCTGTCAACACGCTACGACCGAATCTGGCATTTCACAGGGAAAAACATTTTGAAGATGCAAGTTGTAGGTTTAACTTTTGAAAAAAAAAACGTTGTATGGAACACTTCATCATTTTAAGTTTGAAAGAAAAACTCTTCTGAGAGAAATCATTTGTCGTTCCTTGTTTTGGGAAAACCGTTTGATTTTATGAAAACCCGAGTGAGTTTAGCATAATAAAGTTGTAAACCATTTTGTATCTGAACATAAAGAAAAACTTAGTTTGGAGAATGTCAGAGTTAGTTTGTTGACTTCATTTGTTTAGTATTACTCGATGGTATAGTTTGAAAAACCCAATAAGTTGTACAATTTTTTAAAACATTGATTTTATAGGTTATTTGAACATACTATGTTATTTAACTTAAGCACAGTATGATAAAACTTAAAGCAGATAATCAAAAACCCGAAATAATAAAATTTAGCGGCCTTATTACAAATCCAAAAACAAATTTAAAAGTAAATTAACCCAAAATAGTAATTGAAATAAAACCCGAAAACATAGTGCATGGCCACCTCGAGTCCACCCCGGCTCCACATCCGCGATCTATGCCTCATCTGCAAAATGTAAGGGAAGGAGTGAGGCACCGGGACTTAGTGTATAAATCCCCATCCCGATAATAATAAGGCATCTACACATTTCATATGTCAATATGCAAATCATGCAAACCCAACCTAACCAACCGAACTCCTGTGTCTACCCCGTGTGGTCAAAACCACTGGTGGTCAAAACCACTAGTGACCGTAGTTACAAATCATATAAGTGTGGTCAAAACCACTGGTGACCGTAGTCACAAATCATATGGTGGGGCCAACCCACCATGTGGTCAAAACCACTTATGACAATCCCGTAATCAACATGTGGGGCCAACCCACTGTGGTACCAAACCACTGGGACGAGTCACAATAATCCATGTGTGGTCAAAACCATTGGTGACCATAGTCACAAATAATATCCGTGTGGTCAAAACCACTGGTGGTCAAAACCACTGAGACTAGTCACAAATAATAAGAAAAGAGGGGCTAACCCACTGTGTGGTCAAAACCACTGGTGACAGTGTAGATGATCCTTCCCCCTCATCTCAACATACCCATCATCATGAACACATTTTCCGTGGCATATTAACATGTTTGTAATGCAAATATCACATAGCATAGCATAAAATAATATAACAACATTTATTGATAGCCAATCCAAAGGGGACTTACCCGGAGTCCACGCTCATACCCACAAGGGTAACACACCGTTGTCAATAGCTATTTCGGCTTTTAACAGTAAACATAACTAGCAAGTTAACTAATGAAGTGTGTAAGAGTTACACACCTGATTACGCGCAAAACTACACTTTCTACGTTGGTACTGTCGTTAATCGACACAACTATAATTTGTCTACTCTCCTGCTCGGATGCTAGTCCACACCTTGGTAGCCAATCACAAACCGCTGAGACCGCCCTCTTGTTGAACTTAGGGGCTGGGGTCTCAGATCTAACCCTACTCACTGCTTGATTAGCCTTCGAATCCATAATATACCTTATCACTAAATTGGGTTAAAGAAGTGAACTAAAATATAAAGAACTGGAATCCGAAATTAGATCCCTTACCTAAGTCGAAAGATCCCGAAGGCTCTGGGCTTGCTCACGACTAACAAATCCCAAAAACTCCACCCCAGATGGCGTCAATCACCCCCTCCTGTATTCGGCCAAGCACCAAAGAAATGTGGAATATCTACCTTCGGCATTTAATCATGAAAGGAGATGTCAAATAATTGAAACACTTACCCCCTATACTAACGAAACTGATTAGGAGTGATGACGAATGGTCCACGGTGAATCTGCTGCCACAAAACCCGAAAGAACACTTATGAGTGCCAAAAGAATTTGGTTTATAGAGGAATAAGAACCATGCCAAATAGATCCGGCTTTAGTTCCCTATAAGTCGTTAGAGAAAGAAAAAAAGAGATAAGATAGATTCGACCAAGAGCAAAACATACCCCCCAAACATCGAAGTCGATCCACAAAGCAACGAGAAAAGAATAAAATAGAGAGGTCTTCAAGGGTTGATATTTGGCCAAAGTGTTTGAAACAAGAAGATAAGAGTAGAGAAGTTTCGACAAAAGAATAAGCTACAATTATGGTGTGGTGATCAAGGTGAATTCGGCTAAGCACTTGAGAAGAAAAAGAAAAGACACCAAGGGAAGTTTAGATGAGTATTCGGGTAAGAGTGTTTTGAGAGAAAAGAAAAAGAATCAAAGATGCAAAAATGACCAAAAGTGAGAGTGATTTCGCACAACAAGAATGAAAGAAAACTGAAAGTCAAGAAGTGAAATACCTACACCCAAATGCCGAAAAGCAATGTCCCAAAGCAACCCAAATTCGGCACACCAACCACCCACCTAAAATCGAATTCTTCAAGCTCTCATAGCCACTCCCATAATTCGGCTACACACTCCCACTCCCTTCAACCTCTAAGCCGTCCCCCTCATTTCTCCCCAAATTCCTCTCTTCGACTCATTCAAATTGTTTGAATGAGTCAAGCTCCTACATTCACTCCTCTCCATCCAATTCAAATGTGTTGACTCCTTCAACACCCATCTAATGAGTCCTTCCGAGCACATCCCCTTGCACCTAGCGTCAAAAATAAATGCACAAGGAGGATTCTGCAGCTCGAACCAAGGCCCTCTCGGCTCCTTGTGGCGCCACCTCACAGTGCCTTCAAGAGTGCCTCCTTGCCACTTTTCCAAGGCACTTCTTGTGTCAAATCACTCCAATAACATCTCTTAACACCTAACTCCCTTGGCTCCCCCTTCCAAGTACCCAAAACAAAAAATTTTGCTATGGCTCAGGCCTACCCCAAGCTCATGCCAGGACCCCAAAACACCCTAAACTAGCACAACAAACATATTAACACATGCAAACATGCAAAAATGCAGAGACCCTGATTTAAGGATGTTACAGTTCTACCCTCTTAAAAATAATTTCAGCCTCGAAATTACCTGGTCAAAAGAGTTGAGGGTATTGCTGCAGCATCATATTCTCGTGATGAGCATGAGCATGAGCATGCTGAGCACTTGCAGACCATTTTACAGATTTTATGAGATAATCATTTGTATGCCAAGTTCAGTAAAAGTGAGTTTTGGCTCAAGGAAGTTGGATTTTTGGGCACATTATCTCAAGAGATGGAGTCCGAGTCGACCCAAGTAAGATTTCAGTGATTGTTGATTGGAAACCGCCAAAAAATGTATCTAAGGTTAGAAGCTTTTTGGGCCTAGCTGGCTATTATAGGCGGTTCGTTAAGGGGTTTTCTATGATAGCAACTCCAATGACGAAGCTGTTACAAAAAAAAATGTAAAGTTTGAATGGATGGAAATGTGCCAATAGAGTTTTAAGAAATTAAAGGTAATGTTGACAAGGCTCCAGTTCTAGTACAACCTGAATCGAGAAAAGAATTTGTGATCTATAACGATGCATCCTTAAATGGACTAGGTTGTGTACTTATGCAAGAAGGCAAAGTGATAACGTATGCTTCTAGGCAAATAAAGCCACACAAGAAGAACTAACCGACACATTATTTAGAGTTGGCTGCTATTGTTTTTGCATTGAAGATTTGGAGACACCATTTGTATGGTGAAAGATGTCGGATATTCACCGATCACAAAATTTTAAAGTACTTGATGACTCAGAAGGAATTGAACTTAAGGCAACAAAGATGGTTAGAGTTGATAAAAGATTATGAGTTGGCCATTGACTACCACCCAGGAAAGGCGAATGTAGTCACCGATGCTTTGAGTAGGAAGTCCCTATTTTCTTTGAGGGTTATGAATACACAGGTGAGTTTGTCCGATGATGGTTCTATTCTAGCTGAGTTGATGGCTAGACCATTGTTCCTCCAAGAGATTTATGAGGCACAGAAAGATGACAGTGAATTGCAAGCCAAAAGAGTTCAATGCAAGTCGGGTATTGAGTCTAATTTTCGGATAAATCCAGACGGATGTTTGATGTTTAGGATAGAGTTTGTGTACCAAGAAAGGATGATCTCATTCGTAAAGTTTTGCATGAGGCACACAGTGGATGCTTATTTGTACACCCAGGTAGCACCAAGATGTATAATGATTTGAAGAAATGGTATTGGCGGCCGAGCATAAAGAAAGATATATCTGAGTCTGTGTCAAGATCTTTGATTTGTTAGCAAGTAAAGGCCGAACACCAAGTACCCTCGGGTTTGCTTCAACCTATTATGGTGCTTGAGTGGAATTGGGACTGAATTTCCATGGACTTTGTAACAGTTCTGTCATTGACACCGAGCAAGAAAGTTGCTGTATGGGTCATAGTCGATAAACTTACGAAGTTAGCCCATTTCATACCTGAGCGTGTCGACTATTCACTGGATAGGTTGGCAAACTTGTATATCTTAGAGATTATGAGACTTCATGAAGTGCCATTATCTATTATATCGGACAAAGATCCAAGATTTACATCTAGATTTTGGAAAAAGTTGCAAGAGGCCTTGGGGACAAAGTTGGGTTTTAGTACGGCTTTTCACCTTCGTGTTTATGGTCAGTCGGAGAGGGTAATACAAGTACTTGAAGATATGCTTCGGTGTGGTGTTCTAGAGTTTAAGGGCAACTGGGAAAAATACTTACCATTTGTAGAATTTGCCTACAATAACAGTTTTCAGTCGAGCTTGGAAATGGTACCTTATGAGGCTTTGTATGGGCATAAGTGCCGAATGCCTTTATATTAGACTGAACTTAAGGCCAGATCCACGGGGTTGATTTGGTTAGTGAAATCGAAGAGAAAGTAAAGGTGATTCAAGATTGTTTAAAAGGTGCTTCTGATAGTAAAAAATCCTACTCAGATTTGATGAGGAAAAAGATCGAGTATCAAGCCGGTGATAGAGTATTCTTGAAAGTGTCGCCATGGAAGTAAGTGATTAGATTTGGTCAGAAAGGCAAATTGAGTCCGTGTTTTATTGGACCATATGAAATCACTGAGAGGATAGGACTGGTAGCCTATCGCTTGGATTTGCCATCTGAGTTAGAGAAGATTCATAATGTGTTTCACATTTCTATGTTGCGACGCTACCGATCAGACCCTTCGCATGTGATTGCACTGACAGAGGTTGAGATTCAACTTCACATGACTTATGGTGAAAAACCGGTTAAGATTCTAGCTCGAAAAGACAAGCAACTAAGAAATAAAAGTATATCCCTTGTGAAAATATTATGTCAAAGACATGGGGTAGAAGAGGCTCCATGGGAACTTGAAGAGACTATGAGGAATCAGTACCCAAACCTTTTTCACTAGTAAGATTTTAGGGGACGAAAATCCCTAGGGGAGAATTATAATAGCCCGATTTAGGGCCTAGTTGGAATGGTGGTGCGAGACCACCTATTCGAAGTAGAAATATGAGTTTTATGATTTCTATGAGTCTTATAAGGTGAATTCATGATTGTGTAAAAATTTCATGAAGAAATTTTATTAATTAGTGATTAAATTGTCCATTAGGACTAAATTGCAAAGAGTAGAAAATATGAGATTCTAGAAGATTCAAGTATGAAATAGAATTATAAAAATTACTAGAGGTCCTTATTTAGCAATTAGACCAATATATTTGATGATGGACAAAAATAGACATGGGAAGGAAAAATCTCAAGAGAGGATCATTAAGGGCATTTTTGTCATTGGATTAATAAAAGAATAAAAAGGGAAAATAAGTCAAAAATGGTGTCCATCTTCTTCCCTTTGGCCGAAAATCACAAGAAAGACTTACCTAGGGTTTCTTCAACTTTCAAGCTTGATAGTAAGTGCATCCTAGCCCTGTTTTTAATATTCTTCGTATTTTTGAGACCCTCGTAGCCCGGTTTAGCTATTTCTAGCAATATTTTAAGCTAGGGTTAATGTTCAAAAATTTACCCATGTATGACATGCATGTATTTTAATGTTTTATGGAAGAATATGAAAGTTTGATGTATGACAAAACATCTTTTTCTAAGTGATTTTCATGAAAAATGCATAAAAGGACTAAATTGTAAAAGTTGTAGAAATGGTCATACATCAGGAAAATAGTGAAAATTGGATGTTGTTATAGTTTAGAATATGATTCAGCTAGGCTTTAAATGCAAGAAATTTGAATAAAATTATTTTACGAGCCTAGGGGCAAAAATATAATTATGTAAAAGTTTAGGGGTAAAATTATAATTTTTCCAAAATATGAATTATGAGTCGATTTGTTCAATGCGTGTATTTAACAAGTGAAATTATTATTATAGATCAAAAACACGAAGCCCATATCGAAATCGAGGTAAGAACAAAATCGAGGACTAAATCGAGCATCGATACAGATTTTGAGAATTAAGGTAAGTTTGTATGAAGTTAAAGTTTCATAATGTTCGATATTTGAAACTACTTAATATTATGATAATGTATGATATAGCTATGAAAATCGAGTGACATAACCTCGATGAGTAGATGGTGAAAATAAGCTAAGTGAAATTCCAGATAAAGGTTCAGAATAATGGGGATACTCATGTTATAGCATTGAATAAAGGAGATCCTGTGTAAGATCATGTTAAGAATATGGCCTCGGTACCAAAGGACGAATCGTATAAGACCATGTCTGGGATATGGCATCGACATCTGTGTATGATTTCGTTAGAGGTGCAGCTATCGATGAAAATCCTTCGACGAATCTTGGTAATATCCGGCTAAACCCAAGCTGCGAACCTCGATTCACGGACTTAGGTGGTTTCAATCTAGCACTGACCTCAATCTTCGAGGATCCACCCTTATCCCTTCTCGCAGATACCACATGTCCTAAAAATGCGACTTCTTTCAGCCAAAATTCACACTTACTGAATTTGGCGTACAATTTCTTCTCCCTTAAAACTCGCAACACAATCCGGAGATGCTCATCATGTTCCACTTCGGACTTAGAATACACCAGGATGTCGTCTATGAATACCACGATGAACTGGTCCAAGTAGGGCTGAAAAATCCGGTTCATCATATCCATAAACGCAGCTGGAGCATTCGTCAATCCGAATGGCATTACTAGAAATTCATAATGCCCATATCTAGTTCGGAAAGCCGTCTTATGGATATCCGTTTCTTTCACTTTAAGCTGATGATACCCGACCTTAGATCAATCTTTGAGAATACCTCACTCCTTAAGGTGATCGAACAAGTTGTCGATCCTTGGCAAAGGATACTTGTTCTTGATGGTCAGCTTATTTAACCGCCGATGAGTCTATACACATCCTCATCGATCCGTCCTTCTTCTTCACGAATAGGACCGATGCTCCCCATGGAGACACACTAGGTCGGATGAATCCACGATCAAGCAACTCCTGAATCTGAGCCTTCAATTCAACCAACTCCTTTGGTGCCATTCTATATGGAGCAATAGAAACTGGCATCGTTCCAGGCAATAAGTCAATTCCGAACTCTACTTCACGATCTGGAGGCAAACCTGGAAGTTCTTCTGGAAAAACATCTACAAATTCCTTCACGATCCGACTTCATTAACAGATTGCTTCCTTAGCTCCAACGCACTCACCAACATCGAAAGGCTTCACATCCCTTTCTAACCATCTTTTACGCCTTTAAGAGCGGATACTACATTAGATAAGTAGTTCGTCTCTCGCCCATCACTACAACTTCTTTGTCATCAAGAGTTCTTAATGACATCCGCTTAGCAAACACAATCCACATTTGCAAGGTACTTCACAAGCCGGTCCATGCCTAAGATAAGGTCAATTCTCGAACGGCAACTCCATTAAATTAATTTGAAGCTGTATCCCTTGGACTTCTAGAGGCACTTCCTTAAAAGTTTGTCTATTTCTCGTCTCATCCTAGAGGACTAAGTACGATCATCTTCCTAGGTATAGTTTGAAGTCACATGCAAAGTCCCGGATACTTCACTAGCGATATAGGAATGAGTTGACCTATATCTATCAAAGCAATAAAGGGCAACCTGAAATCAAAAACGCACCGTGATAACATCAAAAGGCGTCCGCATCTCTCTGCGATGAGCGCATACACGGACACTGGTTGTCTCGCCTCGAGCTACCATCGCCTCTGCTCAAGTTCCGCGACCTCACCTGGAACCATTGCCCTTCCATTTGGACCACGACCTCTTATCGGTTGTTTGTCCACATCGACCTAATTAGCACCCTGACTTGCTGGATGGTTCTTCTCCGAGTTCATCGGACAATCTTTGATCATATGATCCTTCGAACCGCACTTGAACCATCCGTCAATTTTCTTCCAGCATTCTCCTGAGTGCATTTTCCCACATTGAGAACAAGTACGACTTTGTACTCCGTGAAGATCTATTGACCTCACGGTCCATCATTCCTTGATTTCTTCTGAAAGTTTTCGGACGACCCCGAAGACCCAAAGCTTCTCTTATTCTTGCTCTGACCTCTGTCCCGGTTCTGTCTCTCAGTCCGTTTAGCCTCTTCGACAATTCTTGCCCTTTCCACTAAGATTACAAAATCTCTTTCACGGTGTGGAGCAATCATCACTCTTAGCTCATCTCTAAGTCCATCTTCAAATCGATACACGTTCATATTTCGTAGCCACTATCCCTCCGCATAACGGCTAAGTCACAAAATTCCGCTTCATATTCAGCTATCGACTTGTTCCCTTGGACCAAATTCAGAAATGTCTTCCTCTGGGAGTCGATATAGCTAGCTCCGACATATTTTCCCTCGAATTTCACTTTGAAATACCCCCAATCCAGACGATCCACAGGGGTACTTTCCTTTATAGTGAGCCACCACTGATAGGCTTCATCACGGAGAAGTGAAATAGCACCTTTCAATTTCTCTTCATCAGTGCAGTCTATATCGTCCATGATCCTCTCGACTGCCTCCAACCAATATTCAGCTACATTTGGAGCTACTCAGGATACTCCTCTGAAAACCTCAGCTCCATTCAATCTAAGTCTCTCAACTACAGACTTTCGAGACCCATTTCGAACTAGCTTCGCTACTCGTTCCAAAACTTCAAAGACAACTTGTGATCTGCGTCACCACCTTCATTTTGTTCTTGAAAGTCCGCCCAACAGCCGGTATGAGCTTCATTCTCGGAACCTTGACCGGACCAGGCGGTTCAAAGCAGTCATCCTTCCTCTTCCATGTCCACGACGACCTCGCCCCTAGAGCTCATGTCTACTACGTATCTTATCTGCTTTTTCTGAAAAGTCTTATGTATTAGAATCTTTTCACTTCTTATTAGAAGAAAGTCTTATAAAATAGATATTCGGTGGTTTTTGTAGTAGTACACAAACACCTAAGGTCCATGTCTCTAAAGTATAGTTTAAGTTTAAACTATCATACATATCACATATCGATAAAGTACATACCGATGGATCAGGCCGAGAATTCGAGTGCCATGCTCTTATAAAACCATTTAACTTAAAAATTTTCAAAAGTCTTTTGGGCCAAAATTTTGAAAACGCTGGGCTTCAAAACCCAAGGTAGAGAGTTTAAAAGCGGGCTCGATACCATGTTGAAACACCCCAAACCCGGCCCAAAAAGCCTAACCAAATTTGGTATGTTCATCGAGTAACACTTTAGTGGAATTCCATTGTAAGGAAATTTTGTCTTTTAAAACATTATTTTTAGAAGGAATTAATAAAATCAAAAGGAAACCAAAATTAAGAAAATTTCCTTGAAAACATTTATATATTAGAGACAAATACCTTTTAAATAATTATCGAAAACCAATTTAGTTATTTAATAGATATTTGTTCATGTCAAAATAAAAGTAAATCCAAACACGAAATGAAAGATAGTTTATAGTGGCCTTATTACATAAAATTGGCAAATCCATAATAAAGTCTAAGTAATAAAATTTAACTTAAAGAGTTTAAGTTGGAAAATCTCCACAATACTTGATACGAGCACTGGCCACCTCGAAATCCTTGCTGCCCCGATCCATCGCACTACGAGTTATCTGAAAAGTTATCCCATAAAAATGGGTGAGTCATAAACTCAATGTATAACACATACACTAAAAAGCCCATTTTATCATATGCTTTAAAGCTCAAAATTTTCACATATGGCCATAGGCCCATTTAATCAAATGTTTAGCCCAAAGGCCCATTTAGCTCATATTTAGCCCAAAGGCTCATTTAATTCATATTTAGCCCAAAGGCCCATTTAATTCATATTTAGCCCAAAGGCCCATTTCATATGAGATCAAGTAATAATCATACAATATTACATAGTTATGTATATGAAATGACATACAAGCCCGGCCCAACCTAAATATCCATTCGCTACACACCCCTGTACCAACCAACACACCGTGGGGATTACTAAATCGACCCTCCATCCGCTACACACCATCGAAGGCAGTTGCTGCAGTCAACATGCACATCGCCCTTATTGTGGCAAAGCCACCAAAACAGATGTGACCAAGTCACCGATCAAGTCCAATTTCAAATACGTGACCAAAGTCACCGGAGCCAAATATCGATCAAGTCACTGGAGCCAAATATGTGACCGAAGCCACCGGAGTCAAATATGTGACCGAAGCCACCGGAGTCAAATATGTGACCGAAGCCACCAGAGTCAAATATGTGACCGAAGTCACCAATTTCACATATGTGACCGAAGTCACCAGAATTGTGGTAAAACCACCAGAATACTTCCTCCTTTATTAAACATACCCATATGCCCATGCACATACATATCAAATCAGATTTTCATGCTATTTACCCACAAGTCATAATATAGTCATGCTTATTTCATATTGATGCATATAGCAAAAATAAACGAAATATTGGGTAACATATTCGAATTTTGTATACCAATGATTGGTATCCACAAACAAAACATACTATCATATAATCACTTTTTAACAATATAAATCTATGGAAATTTTAATGTATGGTTACACACCTAGTGTGTGAGAATAATACCCTCTTGCTCGTCAACACCTAATTGATTAACACACTTGGTTAGTATAAACTATTGTTAACAAAACTATACTTATAGACGATGGATCTAAATCCTTACCCTGATTCACGAATGACAGTTATTTGTGGTTTTCTCCACTAGATGGATCAAAACCCACCGATATTCCACCAACGTAAAGTGGTTCGGTTGTACGACTACTTGAATAATCGATCCTTGTTAGCGAAGGTCCACAACCGGGTGGAAAGTCTCTAACCTCGATATCGCTTCTTCGCTTGTAGTTCGATGGTAAAGGAATACCTCCTCTCTTCCAAACACTTCGCACGACCCTTTTCTTACCTATCTTGTTGATCTTAGATCGCCCATAAAATAACGTAGATTAGTGATCCATCTAAAGAAATTGATATTATCTAAAATAGTAATCTTACCTTGATGATTGAATGGTCACTTAAAGGTTGTTTTCAAGAAAGATCTTTGAAAAATCTTTTCAAAAGATTCGCCTAGGAGAGAAAATAAAAGATTATAGTTCTAAATTTACTAAAGTGAAAGGAAATGATAAAAAAATAATTGATAGAATTCTTACTTGAGTCCTTCAAGATTGGCTTTAACAAAAAGAGAAGAGAAATGGTGGTTTGGTTTGAGGAAAAGAAGAAAGGAAAAGAAAAGAGAAGGAAAGGAAGAAGGAAGAAAGAGAAAGAGGAGAAGAAGATGATAATGGTGATTTCTCAAAAGAAAAGAGATGATTAGGAACTTTTGCACATTCGGCCAAAGAGGAAATTCTTGATCCTATGTGGTTTCGACAATGAGAGGAAAAGAAGAGAGAAATAAAGTGAAAAGAAAAGAAAGGAGAATTGATCAAAGAGAAAAGAGATTGATTTTGGAGCTTAGATGCATTCGGCAAAAGGAGAGTAAAATGAAGAAGAAAATGGTGCTTAATCTTTGTAGTTTTGGTTTCAAAAGAAAATGGGAGAAAGAAAGTAGTATTTGGTTCAATCAATTGAGGCTAAATCAAAAGCACAATTGTACCAAAGTGCCTAAGGTACATTCGGCCAAAGTAGGAGTTTTGGAGAAAATTGGTCAAAAGAAAGCTAAAACAAAGAGAAGATTTTACCTAAACTCAATGTCAATTTCGCTAGAGAGAACTTTTGGAGAAAATGAGAAAAGATGGACACATTTGCTAGGATTTTTGGCCAATTAGCACTCTAATGGCTATACTAACTTTCGGTCAACCTTAGCCAACATATCCCCTTTTTCCTCCTTGTTTCTTCCCCATCATTTCCAAAATTTGCTACACAATTAAGCCACTCCCTTTAGCCTTCATGTTGTCTAGGTTCATGGTCAAATGACCATGAACACATCCCCAAAACATAGCCCAATATCATGCCTTTTGTCCCCTCATCTTATCATCAACTTATGATTCCATGCCTTAAGTTCCTAGCTTCCTTTTCACATGGTCAAATATCCAAAATGAATGAAAGCTCATCCACTCTAGAACTTTCTTGGCCGACACTTATAGGGAAGACAACAAAAAATTAAAATCCTCCTTAATGCTAGCTAGGAGATTGAACCTTACACCTCAAGCACACATCCATGCATCTTAACCACTTTGCCAATTACTTAACTTATGCTTGAAATTCCTTGTCATTAATTCTTAAGGCCTAGCTTGTTTAGCTCTCTCTTCATTAATAAAAATTAAAAGTTTAACTAAGCATTCACTTAATTAATGAAGCTCAAACAACTTCCAAAATTGCACTTAATAATGATTAAGCATGCAACATTATTCAATTAAGAAAAATGCATAACCCCTAATTATTAGGATGTTACAACATGAGCTATTGACACGGGCGTGTGTCCGATCGTGTGGAAACCCCTTTAGGTTCAAAATAAAAATAAATTCTACACGGGCTAGGGACATGGGCGTGTGTGACCACACGGCCTGCCACACGGGCGTGTGACCCCTGTTTAGACAAAAATTTTCAAGGAGAGTAAAAGTTTTCGGTTGAACTCCGAAACCTTTCGGATGTATTTTTAAGGCCTCGTAGGCCCATGAAATGTATGTTAATAGTAAGAAAGAAAAGTTTTAAGATGGAACGAAATTTTATAGCCCGATATTACATGTTCAAGCAAGGTTAAGCATGGTAATGTCTCATATCCGGTCCCAGCATCGGACACGGGTAAGGGGTGTTACAATTTCATAGAAATTGGACACCTCTAACATGCGGAACTCAACTTTTCCACTTTTTACAATTTAGTTTTTTTGACTAAATTGAGTGCCCAAAGTCAAAATTTTCGAACGAAATTTTCAATGAATCTTTTCATGAAATTGTAGACCATAAAAATATAATAAGAATAAGATTTTTCCCTGTCAAATTTGTGGCCCCAAAATCCGGTTGTTACAGTATGAATAGAAGTTCATGATTAGTATGTTTTAATGTATGAAATGAGATAAACATGAGTTTAGAAATGTGGAAACGTAGAATAAAATAAAAGTTTATATGGTGATAAGCCCATCCGTGTTTGTCATGGCATTCATATGATGTTATGTGCTCAACATATTTGATTAAGTGTTTATGGTAAGCAAATTTACTCAAATAGATGAAATGTGTGTTTATGTACACTTCCTTGAATAAGTGTAATTAATATGTTCATATGGTAGAATCTTATGTATGATGGTTAAATTAGAGATAATATGATGTTTTGTTTTATGTCTTTGTTATTGAACCATGAATATTATAATAGTATGAAAATTGAATTGGAAGATCAAATTGAGTAGAACGCAGGAAATGAGTACGGTCGTTCAATGAAGAATTGGTGGATAAAACCATGGTTGGACCATGGCAAAGTATGGAATGTAAGACCATAACTTGGCTATGGCATTGTGATTCTGTGTAAGACCATGTCTAGGGCATGGCATTAATGTGAGACTTTGTGTAAGACCATAATTGGACTGTGGCATCAAGTGAACTACGTACTCAAACCCGTAAGGCATTCTCTAATTTTCCAAATGTCGATAAGTAAAATGGAAGCCAAGTGTTGGAATTTAATTAGATATTAATATTGAGCTCGAGTAAGTAAATTCATTATGTGTAATTGTGGATGATAGAAAACATTCATATAATAAATAGATGTGTTAATTTGCTTGGAATGAACTATGTGATTATGATGGTATTACATTAATGATGAATGCTAAGTCCTATGTATGTATTTATGAGAGTTAAGTTAGAGGCTTTATGACCTCAGCCCCTTACTAGTGTTGCTTTATGACGAAATTTTACGAGAATCATGGTGAGTAAGTTTATAAGTGTAAACTAAATAGTTCAGTGGTGAAATAATTTCTAATGCAAACAGAGTTGAGTATAGTGTGACAAATGAACTCAGTTTTAAAAGAAATCTCAGCTTGTTTTAAGGATTATACGGATTATGTAATGTCACGGTTAAAGAAAAAGTTAAATTCGATGACACAAAATATTCAGGTGATGATAGTATTTTATTTCTACTAGCTATTGTCTACCTAGTATACGGGGGATTATATAGCCTTGATCACAGTTGATTACAGTGCATAAGAAAAATGCTTTATTTTTGAATTTTCTCTGAGATATTATTTATCCATACAGTTAAGATGACGGCTTTATTTTAGTACTATGCTTGTAACGCCCTGAATTTTGGGCCTAAAAGTATTTGGCCTTGTGAATGGATCAGTAAGGAGGCTGTACATAAGTATTTAATTGTACAAGAAAATGACACAATTAAATGTCTGCTTCAGTGGTTAAGGGTCCTGAGAAATGTTGGAGAAGTCCTTGGTTCAAACCTAGGCTTTAGCAAAATTTTAGTTTTTCCTCTTAAGAAAACCTTAACTCTGCACTGCAGGCCTTCTTAACAAATGTGGTAGATTTATGTCACAAAAGAAATGGTAGTTCAGTGGTAAGTGGTGTGTTGAAGATTACAAGGGAGCTCGAGTTCAAATCCCATGGAATGCAAAGGGATATTTATTTTATTTCTTTGTGGTGAGAGAGGTGGAGTTTGATTGAAACTCTACTAGATGAGGTTTGAATTGGTCAATGAAGAGAGAATCAGGGGATGTGGTTGGTAGTTGGGTGATTTGGAGGAGATTTAGGAGGAGGAAACCAAGGAAATTCAAAAGATTGGTGTGGTATAGCCAAACAAGGAGTCTTGGGCATGCAAATTCGGCTAGGGGTTTCTAAGAGCTTTTCTCTGCTCTTTGTTCGTTTTTAGGCATTTTGTGTTGTTTTTGGGTGTGCCGAATTGTGACTTTTGGCAACCTTTAGCATGTTTTATTTCTTTTTCCATTTCGAGTAGCCGAATATTACATTTGAGCAGTTCTCCTTTCGAGATTTGTTCTGTTAATTCTAGTACCGACTCCTCCTCTTTGCATGTTGCTTACACCCTCTTCTTTGACTGAATATAGCTTCATCTCTCCCTCTCTATTTGATTTTCTCTTGGGTTCTTTTCTAGTCAAATACCCTATTCATCTTTTAGCTTCATTCCTTTTTTTCTGTTTTCTTCCAATATACTAATATTGTTTAGGCCGAATACCCTTCACCTTTTTGGCTAGCCATTTTCGGTTACTCTGCTATTAGGGGATTGGTGGAGTACTCTTCTATTCCACTATTGCTTTTCTATTTTGGTCTTAACAAGATTTCCTGACAAACGGTAAGGGTTTAAGTTATGGTACCTTTCATTCATTTAAGCCAAATGTTTTTTCCTATTATTTTTTGGGTACCAATTTATGATTCCTCCCTTATTTCTATGACTTTCTCAATGAGTGGTGGTGTACAAGTGGTTTTGGAGCAACCACAACCTTTTTCCTCAAATATCCAATTAAGGTATATGCTAATTCATTTTCTAGGGTTAAGTCGATTGTTTTCTTTATCTTGATGAGATAGTAGTTGATCCTATCTAACAAGATCTGGATATAATTCAGATTCTCGGCAAGGCGTGTGATCAATTTTGGGTTAGTGATCTTAGAGGATTAAGCCACCCTCATTCAATCAAGGTAAGGTGGTGTATTTTTGGGCTAAAAGTTAAGAACTGGTTAACTTTTAACTAAAGGTCTTGTTGAGTGTAGGTTCGGTACACGTGGAATTCTTTGCGCTTCTCCATAAAAATGTGTGTAATCGAACTATCATTTTTGTGAGTAGGCAAAAGCCGAAAAGCTAAAACTTTGATATTTGAAACCTCACGAGCGTTCGATCGCTCATAAGGTAAACCAATCCCACAATCATAGGCGATAGACTATAGAGGCCACCACGAGCGTTCTCGTGCTCTTGGGCCCTTTTGGGCCTCGTTTGGCTGAAATGGGCTGTGTGGGCCCAATAGACTCATGGGCCCCATAGGGATGGAATCCATGATAAATGGAAAATACTGGACTGGGCTATGTAGTTCGCATAGATGTGACTGAATTTGGGCTAAATAGGCCACACGAGCGTATGGGCCAAATAATGGGCCTTAGGCCCATTTACACTATTATGACCATTTAAGTTATCCATGTCGCTCGAGGTGACTGTAGACCATCGGAGAGGTCGTTATCTACACCGAGACCCCAAAATAAGTAAAATGACTGTAATACCCCTGTAGGGTAAAATGGTCGTAATACCCCTATAGGGTAAAATGACTATAATGCCATTGTAGTGTAAAATGACTGTAATGCCCCTATAGAGTAAAATGATTGTAATGCCCCTGTAGAGTAAAATGACCGTAATGCCCCAGTAAAGTAAAATGACCATAATTCCCCTATAGGGTAAAATGACCGTAATACCCTTTTAGGGTAAATGACCGTAATGCCCCTGTAGGGTAAAATGACCGTGATGCCCTTATAGGTAAAATGACTATAATACCTCTTTAGTTGAATTGACCGATATACCCCCAAAGGGTAAAATGACTATTTTGCCCTTCGAGGGTAAATGATTGAATTGTCTGTGACGTAAGTGACTGATCTATCTGTGATTTAAATGACTGATTTGTCTGTGATTGGTATGACTAATTTTGAGCATGACATGTTGCATACACAACATACTGCATAGGGTTGGGATACTGTTATGGAGGAAGTACTATACTGGTGGGTCTGCCACAATCACTGTTACTGGTGGCTTTGCCACATATAGTGTTACTAGCAGCTTTGCTGTGATACCATTGCTGGCAGCTTTACTACGATACCGTTGCTGGCAACTTTGCTGCGATGCTACTGATGACTCTGTGCCAATCATATTACCATTTTTGATGGCTTTGTGCAGATCATATTACCATTACTGATGGCTTTGTGTAGATCATATTACTGTTTCTGATGGTTGTGTGCCGATCATATTAGTATTACCAATGGCTTTGTGCCAATCATATACTATACTCATGGCGTTATAGCTATCCTATTTATGGCTTTTAGCTATTCTGATTACTGGCAGCTTTGCTACGATACTAATTAGTGCCGCAATCGGTGCTGATATTGGTGTGTTGGATGGGTGGGTTGATTTTATCCCTACATGATTCGTTGGTTGGTACGGGTGGAGTGTTGGTTGGATTGGGATGGGTTGCATGATTGCATTATTGCATTTCTGTTACTGATATTATCACTATATTGGGCTTATGCCCACATGTATTTCAGATTCTGGTTACGTCATCGTAATGGGCTAAGGCCCACACTATATTATATCTTTTTTGGGTTAAAGCCTACGATTACATTACTACATATATTCTCGTTGAATGATAGGGATTACACACTGAGTTTACATAAACTCACCCTTTGGAGCCTTAGTCAATTTGGAGCCGTGAGGGACTCGGGGGTGGCCACACGTTCGCTGATGATTATTTTAGGCTTATATATTTCTTTTATATCGAGCTATTAATTTTGGTAATAAGGCTTTTGGTGTATTTAATTTTTTTTTTGGTTGGGTTTTTAATTTCTTATTCTGAACTGCCAACCTAATACAAATAAGTTTTTTAAAAAATAATAACTATTTTGAAGACGAACACGCATTTTCAAACTGCAAGATGATTTTAATTAGAATAGCTTCCTCGAATTTTAATTAATTAAGAAACAAGCGGTAACAAACATGGCAATCATTAATAACTTAATTTGCCAAAAATTTTATCAAGCAATAAAAATTAGATGGGTTTTTACTTAAAAATGACTTTCTATTAACAAGCCTTAATTTTGAAAGACACTTCGATGTGACACGCTAGATTCGGTCGAAATGTTTAGGCTGAGTTTGTGGTGTTACATTTAGTGGTATCAGAGCCAAGTTACAAAACTGACTGTGGAATGATTTTCAAATTTTTGGGTTTGAAAAGGTTGTTTTCGAATATGTGAAGTGTTTTAAGAAACTTCTTCTGAAAAGTGTGGCACACCGAGTCTACGGCGCTGAATCCATAAGTTTTCTGATTACTTTTTTCTATTTAGAAACTAAAATGCAGTAAGTTAACTACTTTAGAAATTAGACCATACCACACTAGATAGAGCAAACTGAAACTATATGGGACTGAAGCTATACTGAGACTACGATGGCGATAACTCTAAACTACTATTGCTCATAAAATATCTACTTAATTATGAGACTTGTAAACAATTGTGTATAAAATTTCTAATTCTGATAATACGCATAGAGATAATGAGCATAAGAGGTACTCGCGAATGAGGTACAATGGGCCATGGTGGAGGCCATAGAGGTGCTAGAGTTGGGTCCTCGTCATCCAGCCATATACCTAAATTGGAATCAGAGTGCGCAGCGAGAGCGTAATAGTGTAGTCTATATATGCGACCATTCTGATAGTTAGAAATTTGGAAACCAAAATTTCTTTAAGAGAGGTAGAATTGTGACGCCCCAAATTTTAGGCCTAGAAGTATTGGGCCTTGTGTATGGATCAGTAAGGAAATTGTACATAAGTATTTAATTGTGCAAGAAAATGACACAATTTCAGTGGTTAAGGGTCTTGAGAAGTGTTGGAGAAGTCCTGGGTTCAAACCTAGGCATTAGCAAAATTTTAGTTTTTCCTCTTAAGTAAACCTTGACTCTAGACTATAGGCCTTATTAAAAAATGTGGTAGATTTGTGTCACAAAAGAAATGGTAGTTCAGTGGTAAGTGGCGTGTTGAAGGCTGCAAGGGAGCTCGAGTTTGAATCCCATGGAATGCAAAGAGATACTTATTTTATTTCTTTGTGGTGAGAGAGGTGGAGTTTGACTGAAACTCTACTAGATGAGGTTTGAATTGGTCAAGGAGGAGAGAACCAGAGGATGTGGTTTGTAGTCGGGTGATTTGGAGGAGATTTAGGAGGAGGAAACTAAGGAAATTCAAAAGATTGGTGTGGTATAGCCGAACAAGGAGTCTTGGGCATGCAAATTTGGCTAGGGGGTTTCTAAGAGCTTTTCTCTGCTCTTTGTTCGCTTTTGGGCATTTTGTGTTGTTTTTTTGTGTGTCGAATTCTGACGTTTGGCAACCTTTAGTGTAATAACCCAAACCCAGCCTAAACGTTACGACCGGATCTGGTATGTCACAAGGAAAGGTTATTTAAAAGAACTTTGGAATACTAAGGAATCATCGAAATTTTGAAAGCTTTTCGGTTAGTGTTTATATCTTGAAAATAACATCCAGTTTAAGGGTTCCTGACCAAATTTTATTTAGAAGAACTATTATTTGAAAAACAGC
The DNA here is from genome assembly GCA_025506655.1 of Gossypium rotundifolium. Lineage (NCBI taxonomy): Eukaryota > Viridiplantae > Streptophyta > Magnoliopsida > Malvales > Malvaceae > Gossypium > Gossypium rotundifolium. The sequence continues at coordinate 84,675,925 of CP106728.1, forward strand.
TTTGAGATGCAAAACCAAAACTAGTGGTAATCTGAAACGTGTCATTTAGAAAATAGTGTTTGGGGTTTTAAGTAAATTTTTGAGTTGAGTTATTAATCAGTTTGTTATCCGCTTGCTGATATTTTGGGAAAAATGTTTATTTATATTTTAAGGAAAACCTTGTGTTTAGCAGTTCATAATATAAAATCAACCCCATTTAAAGCAAAAGCCCAAATTAAAGTTATAGAGGCCTTATTACATAACAAAATCCCAAATTAAAACAAGTTTAAATAAAGAAAACGAGTTTACGTAAGAAGTAAAGCATGGCCACCTCGAAGTCCACCTCAGCTCCAAATCCGCGGCTAAGAGTTACCTACAAGAATAAGCAGAGGGGTGAGTCACCAAGACTCAGTGTGTAATTCCCCTTACAAACACAATCTGGCCTGAAGCCAATAGATGCACATTGGGCCTTAGCCCTCACAACCCAACATAATACAATTGTATGCAATGCAACCCAGCCCAACCTAGTTTTTCCATCCTCTACGTTACCAGAATCAGCCAAACGCCTGTGGCACCAAGCCACTGTGGTTTCAAACCACTGTGATACCAAATCACTGTGATAGAGTCATGAAATATAATATGTAGGGCTAACCCACTGTGGTACCAAACCACTATGACAATCTCTGATAAATGTATGTGGGGCCAACCCACTGTGGTACCAAACCACTATGATAATCATTGATAGATATATGTTGTGCCAAACCATTTTGGTACCAAACCACTAAGACATAGTTACTAAATAAAATATGTGGGGCCAACCCACTGTGGTACCAAACCACTGTGACAGTCACTGAATCGCACTTCCCCTTTCAAGCATATCCCAAACCCCATGTAAGCATGTTATCATACTAAGATGAATGCAAACATAATACCAATGTACAACATATAATTGCATCATACATCCATACATTCAAAAGTAGAATCATAGAAGTACTTACCCGGTGTCTCCAACCTTACCCACAAGGGTATCTCGACTGTTTATATAGTCATTCTGACTTTAAGCCAACACAGTTATTAACACAAAATAATAAGAAAAGTGTGAACATTACAAACCTGATTATCCGTAAAACTAGACTCTCTACGTTGACGCTCTCACTAGCAGGGATAACAGCGATTTGCCTATCCCAGGAAGACGTCAGCTCTCTACCACACCCCAGTGGAAAGTCCCGAACCCCCGACACAGCACTTCTTTTGAACTTAGGGGCAGAGACTACGAGTCCACTCCCCTCCTTAGTTTTACTAGCACTTGCATCCATAAAGATATTTGATTAGTACTCAGAGTGAAACGTCGCTTGTTTAACAAGAGAATCAATTAAGACAGACTACAACTGATAAGGGATATAATAGCCAAAAACTGAAAAGAAGCGACCCTTACCTTGGTAGGTGATAAACCGCACAACAACTGATTCGTCATCAAATTAGAGATAAGTCACGAGAGAAGCAGAGATTCGGCCTAATAGTCAAAAGTTACCCCTGAATATACTGACTTAAAATAGCACACTCAAATAACGAATAGCACTACTTACCCCTAGATTCGACAATAACAAGTTCTTGATCAAACGAGAATTGAACCCTTTTTCACCCTTCAGAGATGATAACCAACACCACACCAGGACGAGGTCAGGAGTGTTCAGTTTATACTAACACTATGGAAAGAAAACAATAGTTAGGAAACACATCACCCATTCAGCCACAAGAGAAAGAAGAAGAAGAGGGAATGTCATACGAATAAAAGAAGAACCCATTACCTTCAACAACCGAGTAAGTAAGTAATCCGATTCACTTGGGACCAAGAGAACTATTCGGCTTAGGAGAAGAAATAGAAGGATGACAATGGTGAAGCAACAAGGTTTTGGCTAACGCCAAAAAAAGACAATGGAGAAAGATGGAGAAAAAGAAATGAGATGAGAGTTTCAGTTATAGGAAAAGGATGTAAAGAAGAACAGAGGAGAGAAAAAGAGTAGAAAAAGAGTGCTACGGTTTTCTTTGGTACAAAAGAAAATGAAACAAAATGACCAAAGCGCAAAAGAAAAGGGAAGGCCCTTTGGATGATTTCGGCTTTACTCCTCTCTCAACTGACACTTGTAAAAACGGCACTATACTACCCCCTTATGACCGAATATGTTACCCAAATTGCCTAAGAAACAAAAGAAACTTTCGGCGCACACTCTTCCAAGCTTTCGGTTTTGCTAACACACACCCAATGCCATCACTCCCTAGCCACAACAACACATTGCCAAAATTTCCCCCTCCAAACTCCCCGAATTCGGCCAACACCTCCACCAACTTGAATCCCACTATCCTCTCCTTAATTCACTCTCCAACACCCATTTGAAATAATATACCAAGTCTTCCTCAAGAAACTCCTCATGTCCACTCATTTGAATGCATTGACCCATTCAACCATCACCTTTGAAGAGTCCCTACCGAATGCCAACACTTCATTACCTTGAGCACAAAAACTAAAGCTCCCACTTGCTGCTGATGAGGCTCGAACTCCTTCCTTACTCCTGCTCCCTTGTGACTCCATCCCCCTCGCTCCTTAAGTTGCGTTATCTTACCATCACACCACACTCTATCTTTGTGTCAACAAACACCAGAAATTATTCTTAAAGTTTGCTTCAGCCAGCTCTCCCCCCTAAAGTGCCCAAAAAGTAAATTTTTACCAAGGCTCTGGCTTGACCCCAAGCCTCCCCAAGACCCCCAAACATACCAAAATAACATGTAGAACAAGCCAAGCACATAGAAATACATACAATGCAGAACCCCTAATTCTAGGATGTTACAGTTCTACCCCCTTAAAGAAATTTCAGCCTCAAAATTTACTTGATCAAAAGAGGTGAGGGTATTGCTGTCGCATATCATCCTCTAGCTCCCATGTGGCTTCCTCTAAACTGTGATTCCATCACAAAACTTCAAGCAATAGAACTGTCTTCCTTCTCAAAACTTTAACATCTCGATCTAGGATCTGAACTGGTTCTTCTTCAAAAGATAAATCAGGTCTTACTTCAATTTCTTCTACCGACACTATGTGAGATGGATCCGAACGATAACGCATTAACATTGAAACATGAAATACATCATGTATCTACCTCAATTCTAGAGGTAACTCCAGCTGATATGCCACTGGTCCCACACGTTTCAACACTCGATAAGGCTCGATGAACCTGGGGCTCAACTTGCCCTTTCGTCTAAACTTAAGACCTTCTTCCAAGGTGAAACTTTTAGAAAAAATCGATGACCCACTAAAAATTCTATTTCCTTACGTTTTAGATCCGCATACGATTTCTGCCTGTCGAAACCTTCCTTTAACTGAGCCCGAATCAACTTAACCTTTTCTTCTATTTTCGAAACCAATTTCAGACCCAACAACTATCGCCCAACTCTGCCCAATAGGTAGGGGTACGACACTTATGACCATACAACGCTTTGTAGGGTGCCATCTTAATGCTGGATTGATAACTATTATTATATGCAAACTCTTCCAACAGTAGAAAATCCTCCCAACTACCCCTAAAGTCAATAACACAGCCTCTAAACATGTCTTCCAGAATCTGAATTACCCTCTCTAACTGACCATCAGACTGTGGATGAAATGCCGTGCTAAAATCCAGTCTTGTACCCAACGCTTTGTGCAACTCCTTCCAGAATCGTGATGTAAACCTAGGGTCTCTGTCTGATATGATCGACACTGGTACCCTATGTAACCTGACAATATCTGCTATGTACAACTTAGCTAACTTATGCAACGAGTAGTCGACACGAACGGGTATGAAGTGAGTAGACTTCGTCAACTAATCGACAATCACCCACACCGAATCTTTCTTAGTAAGGGTAAGGGGTAGCCCACTAACAAATTTCGTAGTTATCCTCTCCCATTTCCAAAGTGGAATCTTCACTGGCTGTAGCAACCCCGAAGGCAACTGACGTTCTGTATTCACCTACTGACACATCAAGCACTTACTTACATACTCAGTAACTTTTTGCTTCAGACCTGGCCACCAAAACTATTCACGCAAGTCTCGATACATTTTACTCCCGTCGGGATGCATAGTGTATGGACTATTGTACGCTTCCTGTAGAATCCTCTGCCTCAACTCGAAATCCCTTGGCATACAAGCCTTTCCCCAAAAGCACAATACCCCATCACTGTTCAAACTAAAATCATCTGTCTCACCACCTCCCACTTGCTAAAATCTAGAACTCAATGATTCATCTAACAATTGCTTTTCTTTGATCTGACTTACCCATGAAGGCTTTGCTTGAAGTTCAGCTATCAAGCTTCCATCATCATATAAACTGAGATGAGTAAACATTGCCCTCAAGTCAGATATCATCTTACGGCTCAACGCATCCGCCACTACGTTAGCTTTCAACAATTCAATCCACCTCCGCTGCCTTAAATTCAACTCTTTCTGGGTAAGGAGATATTTCAGGCTCTTGTGATCAGCGTAGATAATCGACTTCTCTAAATACAAGTAGTGTCTCAAAATCTTCAGAGCAAACACTACTGTAGCCAACTCTAAATCATGAGTGGGATAGTTCACTTCATGTGGTCTCAATTGCCGAGACATATATTCTACCACTTTCCCCTCTTGTATCAACACCCATCCTAACCCTGTGTGTGATGCATCACAGTAGATAAGAAACTCTTTCCCAGCCTCAGGCTGAATCAACTCCAGTGCCTCGATCAAAATCCTCTTCAATTTATCAAAGCTTTCCTGTTGCTTATCAGCCCAAACAAATGGTACCCCTTTCCATAACAACTTGGTTAAAGGTGTAGCTATCAACGAGAATCCCTCAACGAACCTTCAGTAGTACCCAGCTAATCCCAAAAAACTTTAAATTTTTGCCACTAACTTCGGTGGTTTACAATCCAAAACAGCTTCAATCTTTCGGGGATCGACTCTAATCCCCTCAACAGACACAACATGCCCCAGAAAACTAACTTCCCTCAACCAAAATTCACACTTGCTGAATTTAGCATATAGTTACTTTTCTCTCAAAATCTGTAGAATAATCCGAAGATGTGAATCATGCTCCTCTTCCGTCCTTAATATACCAAGATATCATCTATAAACACTATGACAAACCGCTCCAGATAAGGTTGGAATACCCGGTTTATCATATCCATAAACGTAGCTGGTGCATTCGTCAACCCAAACGGCATTACTAAGAACTCATAGTGACCAGAACAAGTTCGAAAAGTTGTTTTATGAATATCCGCCTCCTTAACCTTAAGTTGATGATAACCTGACCTCAAGTCTAGCTTTGAGAAAATCAAAGCGCCTCGCAACTGATCGAATAGATCGTCAATCCTTGGCAACGGGTACTTGTTCTTAATTGTCAACTTGTTCAGTTGCCGATAGTCAATACACATCCATATCGACCCATCCTTTTTCTTGACAAACAACACCGGAGCTCCCTATAGTGACACACTTGGTCGGATAAAACCACGGTCCAACAACTCTTGAATCTGGGCTTTAAGCTCCATCAGCTCCTTCGATGCCATCCTATAGGGGCAATGGACACCAGAGCTATTCTCAGAAGTAGGTCAATACCAAACTCTACCTCACGATCTAGAGGTATCCCTAGAAGCTCTTTTGGAAAAACATCTAAGAACTCTTTCACCGTTCTAACATCTTTTACAAACAACTCCTTAGCTTCCAAAACACTGATGAAAGCTAAGAATGCTTCACACCCTTTTCGCACCATCCTTTCGGCCTTTAGAGCAGACACTACAGTGGACAAGTAATTCCTTCTTTCCCTACCACTAGCACCTATTTGTCCTCAGGAGTCTTCAACACCATGCACTTAGCAGCATAATCCAAATTTGCTCAATATTTAACTAACCATTCCATGCCTAAAATCAAATCGAACTCGCCAAACAGCAGTTCCATCAAGTCAGCCAGAAAAATTATCGCTTGAACTTCTAAAGGCACACTCCTAAAAAGTCTATTTACCACTACAGATTGTCCTAAAGGCCTAATCACAGTCATCTCTCTGGAAGCAACCTTAGATCCTATGTTTAAAGTTTCAGACACAGTACTAGTAACATACGAATGTGTAAACCCAATATCTATCATTACTATAAAGGGCAAACCAAAAATAAGGAACATACCGATTATGATGTTCCTGCATCGCCCATGTCTCGTCGTCTAGCTACATAAACCAACCCAGGCTGTCTTGCATCTGTATTCCCAACACCTTTGCCCGGTGCTCCATGCCCTCGACCAAAACCATTTCCTCCTCTGGCCGGACCATGACCTCTTGGTGGCTGCTGACCACCTCTTTCGAACTGTACATAACCCTGACCTACTGGTCGCGCCCTATCTGGCTCACTTGGACAGTCCCTTATCCGATGATTTATGGATCCACACCTGAAGCATCCTCTATTACCTACCCAGTACTCCCCTTCATGAAATTTCCCACATGGAGCACTCTGTTGAGATCAACCAACTGCAACAGGCTTCACAACTCGACTCGACCCATCAAACCTAGGCTTTTTTTGAAAACCCCCAGCAGATCCTGATGATCAAAAGTTCATCTTATTCCTACCACTATCCTTGTCCCGACTCTACCTCTCAGACTGCTTTACTTCTTCAGCTATCTTTTCCTTCTCCACCAGAGTGGCAAACTCTCTTTCCCGTTGCAGAGCTATCAGTACTCACAACTCATCCTTCAGACCATCCTCAAATCAAACACAGTGCTCGTAATCAATTACAACGATACCCCGAGCATAGCGACTTAGACGTAGGAACTCCACCTCATACTCAGCCACTGACTTATTCCCCTGGACCAAATTCAAAAATGCCTTCCTCTGAGCGTGTACGTAACTCGTTCCAACATACTTCCCTTGGAATGCTGTCTTAAAGAAATCCCAGGTAATGCAATCAGCTACTGTACCATCCCTTACCGTGAGCCACTACTGGTATGCTTCATCTCGAAGGAGAGACACTACCCCTTTCAACTTCTCTTCTACGGTACAATTAAGATCACCCATGATTCATTCCACCACTTTCAGCCAGTACTCAGCTACGCCAGGAGCCACACTAGAAATACCTCTAAACATCTTAGCTTCATTAGCCCAGAGTCGCTCAGAAATAGATTTTCGAGCTACTAATCACGTGCCTGCTCTAGCAACCCGCTCCAGATCATGCAACATAGCTTGAGACACAGTATCGTCTCCACCAGTTTTGTCCTAAAATACCGCTTCCGTAATTGGTGATGCCGCCACTTCACCTTCCGACCTATGCCCTGATTCTGAAGGTTCAGTCCCAACACCTCAGCCTCTACTACGGCCGCACGCATACCACGTCCATGTCCTTTAGCATTCATGACTACGGATTCGACTTAATTTGATTATAAAAATTTATGAATTAGTATTTCTTCCACTGTTTATTACCGGATAGTCTTATGAAAATATCATTAGAAGTAGGTTTTGCAAGAAATATTTCTAAAGGTCTCTATCCTTAGAGTTGTATTTCTCAAAACAATCTATCACAATATTTCATAAGAATTCAAGTAGCAATCGGAAAACTTACAGTGCGGATTGGTGCCAGAGACTCGGGTGCCATACTTTTAGAAAACATGTATTTTTCTAAACCATATTTCAAACCTATTTTGAAAATATTTTTGAACCCATGCCACAATCGAGTTTTGCAACTTGGCTATGATACCAAAATTGTAACACCCCAAACTTGGCCTAAACATTACGATCGAATCTGGTATGTCACAAGGAAAGGTTGTTTAAAAGAACTTTGGAATACTAAGGAATCATCAAAATTTTGAAAGCTTTTCGTTTCGTGTTTCTATCTTAAAAATAACATCCAGTTTATTGGTTTCTTACAAAATTTTATTTAGAAGAACTATTAGTCGAAAAATGGTTTTGAGATGCAAAAATTGAAAACTAGTGGCAATCCAAAACATGTCATTTTGAAAATAGTGTTTTGGGTTTTAAGTAAATTTTTGAGTTGAGTTATTAATTAGTTTGTTATCTGCTTGCTGATATTTTGGGAAAAACTTTTATTTATATTTTAAGGAAAACCTTGGGTTTAGCATTTCATAATATAAAATCAACCCCATTTAAAGCAAAAGCCCAAATTAAAGTTATGGAGGCCTTATTAGATAATAAAATCCCAAATTAAAACAAGTTTAAATAAAGAAAACAAGTTTACATAAGAATTAATGCATGGCCACCTCGAAGTCCACCTCGACTCCAAATCCGCGACTAAGAGTTACCTGCAAGAATAAGCAGAGGGGTGAGTCACCAAGACTCGGTGTGTAATTCCCCTTATAAATGCAATCTGGCCTGAAGTGCAGATGCACATTGGGCTTTAGCCTCCACAACCGAACTTAATACAAGTGTATGCAATACAACCCAGCCCAACCTAGATTTTCCATCCTCTACGTTAGTAGAATCAGCCAAACGCCTATGGCACCAAGCCACTGTGGTTCCAAACCACTATGATACTCAATCACTGTGACAAAGTCACGAAACATAATATGTGGGGCCAACCCACTGTGGTACCAAACCACTATGGCAATCACTGATAAATGTATATGGGGCCAACCCATTGTGATAATCACTGATAGATATATGTGGTGCCAAACCACTGAGACATAGTCACTGAATAAAATATGTAGGGCCAACCAATTGTGGTACCAAACCGTTGTGACAGTCACTGAATCGCACTCCCCCCTTTCAGTTATATCCCAAAGCCCATGTAAGCATGTTATCATGTAGCTAGACACTCTCACTAGTAGGCATAACAACGATTTACCTATCCCAGGCAGACGTCATCTCTCTACCACACCCCGACAGAAAGTCCTGAACTGTACAAACATAGCACGTCTTTTAAACTTAGTGGCAGAGACTACAAGTCCTCTCCCCTCCTTAGTTTGACTAGCACTTGCATCCATGAAGAAATTTGATCAATACTTAGAGTGAAACATCACTTGTCTAACTAGAGAATCGATTAAGATAGACTACAACCGATAAGGGATATAATAGCCAAAAACTGAAAAGAAGTGACCATTACCTTGGTAGATGATGAACCGCACAACAACTGATTCGTCCTCGAATCAGAGATGAGTCACGAGAGAAGCAGAGATTTGACCTAACAGTCATAAGTTACCCTTAAATATACTGACTTAAAAGAGCACACTCAAATAACGAATAGCACTACTTACCCATAGATTCGGCAATAACAAGTTCTTGATCAAACGAGAATCAAACCCTTTTCCACCCTTCAGAGATGATAACCAACACCACACCAGGATGAGGTAATGAGTGTTCAGTTTATACTAACACTATGGAAAGAAAACAATAGTTAGGAAACACATCACCCATTCGACCACAAGAGAAAGAAGAATAAGAGGGAATGACATATGAATAAAAGAAGAACCCATTACCTTCAACAACCGAGTAACCAAGGTAATCCGATTCAGTTGGGACCAGAAGAACTATTCGGCTTAGGAGAAGAAATAGAAGGATGACATTGGTGAAGCAGCAAGGTTTCGGCTAACACTAAAAAAAGACAATAGAGAAAGATGAAGCCAAAGAAATGAGATGAGAGTTTCGGTTATAGGAAAAGGATGTAGAAAAGAAGAGAGGAGAGAAAAAGAGTGCTATGATTTTTCATTGGTACAAAAGAAAATGAAACAAAATAACCAAGGTACAAAAGAAAAGGGAAGGCTCTTTGGATGATTTAGGCTTTACTCCTCTCTCAACTGACACTTGCAAAAACTGCACTACACTACCCCCTTATGACCGAATATGTTACCCAAATTGCCTAAGAAACAAAAGAAACTTTTGGCACACACTCTTCCAAGCTTTTAATTTTTCTAACACACACCCAATGCCGTCACTCCCTAGCCACAACAATACATTGCCAAAATTTCCCCCTTCAAGCTCCCCAAATTCGGCCAACACCTCCACCAACTTGAATCCCATGATCCTCTCCTTAATTCACTGTCCAACACCCATTTAAAATAGTAGACCGAGTCTTCCTCTAGAAACTCCTCATGTCCACTCATTTGAATACATTGACCCACTCAACCATCACCTTTGAAGAGTCCCTGCCAAATGCCAACACTTCACTACCTTGAGCACGAAAAATAAAGCTCCCACTTGCTACTAATGAGGCTCAAACTCCTTCCTTCCTCCTTCCCCCTTGTGATGCCATCCCTCTTGCTCCTTAAGTGGTGTTATCTTGCCATCACACCACACTCCATCTTTATGTCAACAAACACCAAAAATTATTCTTAAAGGCTGCTTCAACCAGCTCTTCCCCCTGAAGTGCCCAAAAAGAAAAAATTTACCAAGGCTCTAGCTTGACCTCGAGCCTCTCTAGGACCCCCAAACATACAAAAATAACATGTAGAACAAGCCAAGCACATAGAAATACATACAATGTAGAACCCTAATTCTAGGATGTTACATTTAGTACGTTTTTTTTCTTTTTCCTTTTCAAGTAATGAATATTACATTTCGAGCAGTTCTCATTTCGATTTTTGTTCTGTCCATTCTAGTGCCGACTCCTTCTCTTTGCGTGTTGCTTACACCTATTTTTTGACCGAATATAGCTTCATCACTCCTTCTCTATTTGATCTTGGGTTCTTTTTCTAGCCGAATACCCTCTTCATCTTTTAGCTTCATTCTATTTTTTTATTTTCTTCTAATATTCTCATAGTGTTTAGGCCGAATACCCTTCACCTTTTTGGCTAGCCATTTTTGATTTGCTATCAGGGGATTGGAAGAGTACTCTTCTGTTCTACTATTACTTTGCTATTTCAGTTTTTATAAGATTTCCTGACAAACGGTAAGGGTTTAAGTTATGGTACCTTTAATTCATCCAAGCCGAATATTTTTCCTGTTATTTTTGGGATACCAATATATGATTCCTTCCTTATTTCTAGGACTTCCTCAAGGAGTGGTGGTGTACAAGTGGTTTTGGAGCAACCATAGCCTTTTTCCTCAAGTATCCAATTAAGGTATATGCTACCTTATTTTCTGGGGTTAAGCCGAATGTTGTCTTTATGTTGATGAGATAGTAGTTGATCCTATATAATAAGATCTGGTTATAATTTAGATTCCCTACAAGGCGTGTGATCAATTTTGGGTTAGCGATCTTAGAGGATTAAGCCACCCTCATTCAATCAAGGTAAGGTTGTAACATCCCGGTTTAGACCCTAGTAAGAATAGTGGTTTTGAGACCACAAATTTGAGGTCAACAAAATATTTTAATATTATTTTTGGTGTTTACAGTATGTGATTAAGTATGTGTGAAATTTTTATTTGAAAATATTAACGTTTGTGTGCTTAATTTGAGAAAAGGACTTAATCGCATAAAATGTAGAAGCTGTGTGCTAATTGTTAAAGTGTTTAATTGTCATGACTTCTTAAATGAAAGGTCCTTATGTTGTTAATAAACCATTTGAAAGTAAATGGATGATAATGGCATTGGCATTGGTTGTTATTATGAAAATTTATTAAGGGTAATTAAGTAAATGATGAATTAATATATGATTTAATAAAATAAAAACATTTTAATGGCCATTATCATCTTCATCCACTGAATTTAGAAGAAGACAATAAAGGGTTTTGAGTTTTTATCCATTCAACACGTTGAGTCCTTGACTGAGGTATGTTTGAGCTTGATTTTTGATAATTTTTACGTTTTTATAATCGTTACTTCGTGTTCTACTAAACCCATGCTTAAATTTTGAGAATTAATAATGAATTTGAAATGTGCCATTGATGAATTCATGAGCTTTGTGATGTTTGATGAAGAAATATGAAATATATGTGTTGGATTAACATGTTTTGTCTTTGGATTTTTGGTGATTTTGAGTAATTTGGGCTTAATTGTGAAAATAAGAAATTAGAGGACTAAAATGTGAAATAAATGAAATGTGTGGGCTTGTATGTACATAGGGAGAATTCAGCTAGACATGGGTGAAGTGAAATTTTTTTGTATTTTTTGATTTTTGTGAAATAGGGACTAAAGTGTCGAAATGTGAAAATGTGAGGGCTATTTTGTAAAATGCCCTAATTATGTGTGTTTGGACTAAATTCAATGAATTGGTGATTGAATGAGCTAAATTTGAATGTGTATAGACCAAGAAAGGAGGGATTTGGATCAAGATTGAGGCAAAGATAAAGTACTCGATTAATCGGCTAGTTTCGATATTTCAACATCCGAGGTAAGTTCGGATATAATACTATTTGTTAAACTATATTTATGTGATGTGAATTGAATGAATGTATAAGTATTGAATTAAAAATGTTATATATGAGATTGTGAAATATGGCACTAAGTGTACGAAATTGAAATAGAGATAGAATTGAAAGCACTGTATGTGCGAAAATAATGAAAGCTACGGCTTTACTATTTGGCACTGTGTGTACAATACCAAATTGAGTTCAGTTTATGTTGAGGCACAAAGTGTGCGATGATAAATATGCTTCGGCTACGAAATTGGCACTAAGTGTGCGATTAAAATTAATGAAAAGCAAAGATTGATTGAAAATGCAACATCGAGCATGAATTAGTATGGTTGGTGAATAACTATGTGTTGGCTAAGGTATGTATTGAACCTTTGTGGTTGAAGTACTTGTGTATAGAACTATGAATGGTTGAGTGAGTATTTTAGCTATGGATGGTATGGCATGGTTATTTGAGAAATGATATTTGTGATGGATTTGTTATATAATGTATTGGATTTGATAATTTGAATGTATTATGTTATGAACTTACTAAGCTTAAAATGCTTACTGTGCGAATTGTTTCTCTGTTTTACAGTGTTAGTAAAGCTAGCTCAGATCCGGGGATCATCAGTGACTCAATCACATTATTAGCAATCTATTTTGGTATTTTTGAGATGTGTGTATAAGTGGTATATGGCATGTATAGGCTATTGAATGTGGCATGATTTGAGTTGTGTAAATATTGCCACGAGTTTTTGTTTAAAGGTTGAATAGTGTAGTAGTACATGTGTAGGATATGTGTATGATGAATATGGTAACTTTCATGCTTGAATTGGTTGATGAGAAAGGCATTTTAAGTGTGAAATTGTAGCATGAATAAATGATGCATAGGTATAGAATTTGAGTTGTGAATATGGTGTTTTGAAATGGACTTATTGAGTAGAAATTGAGTATAAGAATAGATGGTATTGTTGATGACTAATTGATGCTTGAAATGGTATGTTTTGGTGGCATTTGAGACATGAATTGGTAATGGTTTGATGCATGTAGGTGATTCAATGTGTGGGAGGCAAGTTTGGCCTTGAAAATGGCTTATAACTGTCCAAACGGTTGAGCACATGGGCATGTGGCTCGACCGTGCTGGTTAAGTTTTCCAAGTGAAACAAGTCAGGCTTGACCACGGGCTGGACACAGGGAAGTATGACTCACCGTGTGGTACAAGTTAGGTTCGACCACGGGTGAGGCACACAGCATGTCTCAGGTTGAGTGGTCAATTCAGTAGGTATACCCTATTTTTCTATGGCTTGGACACATGGGCGTCTCTGAGGCCATGTGAGGCACATGGCCTACCCACACGGGTGTGTGACCTCTGTAACTTAAAAAAATGTTTGAATTTCAAAAATTTTTGTAAGTGTTCGATTTAGTCCCATCCCTATTCTAAAGCATGTTTAAGGCCTCGATGACCTCACTAAGGGACTATATGATTATGTTTGAATATGATTGAATGATAATTGACTTAGTGTCGCAAAATGGATACGAAATGTTTTGATTGTTCGACAATGCCTCTTAACCTTATTCCGACGACGGTTTTGGGTTAGGGGTGTTACAAAGGTGGTGTATTTTTGGGGTAAAAGTTAAGAAGTGGTTAACTTGAATCGTCAGTTAGTTAACTGAAGGTCTTGTTGAGTGTAGGTTTGGTACACGTGGAATTTTTTCGCGTTTCCATAAAAATGTGTAATTACACTATCGTTTCTATGAGTCGGTAAAAGTCGAAAAGCCAAAAAGCTAAAACTTGACATTTGAGACCTCACGAGCGTGCAATTGCTCGTGAGGTAAATCGAGCCCACAATCATGGGTGATAGATTGTAGAGGCCACCACGAGCGTTCTCGTGCTTTTGGGTTATTATAGGCCTCGTTTGGCTAAAATGGGCCATGTGGGCCCAATAGGCTCGTGGCCCCTACACGGATGGAATCCATGTTAAGTGGAAAATACTGGATTGGGCTATGTAGTTTGCATAGCTGTGATTGAATTTGGGCTAAATGGGCCACACGAGCGTGTGGGCCCACGTGGGCCAATAATAGGCCTTAGGCCCATTTACATTGTTATGAGCATTTAGGTTATCTGTGTCGTTCGAGGAAACTATAGACCTTCAGAGAGGTCGTTATATGCATCGAGACCCCAAAATAAGTAAAATGACCATAGTACCCCTGTAGGGTAAAATGACAATAATACCCTTGTATGGTAAAATGACTGTAATTCTCCTGTAGAGTAAAATGATCGTAATGCCCCTATAAAGTAAAATGACTGTAATGCCCCTGTAGGGTAAAATAATTGTAATGCCCCTGTAGGGTAAAATGACCGTAATACCCTTGTAGGGTAAAATGACTGTAATGCCCCTATAGGGTAAAATGACCGTGATGCCCCTGTAGGTAAAATGACTGTAATACCTCTGTAGGTGAATGGTGATATACCCCCAAAGGGTAAAATAACTATTTTTCCCCTCGAGGGTAAATGATTCATTTGTCTGCAATGTAAATGATTGATTTGTTTGTGACGTAAATGACTGATCTATCTGTGATTTAAATGATTGGGATACTGTTATAGAGGAATCTATCAGATCTTGGTGGATCTACCACAATCATCACATTGGTAGCTTTGCCACATATCTTTATCGCAACTTTGTTTCGATACTATTCTTGGCGGTTTCTTTGCGATATTCTTGGCGACTTTTTGCGATCCTACTGATGGTTGTGTGCCGATCATATTACCGTTACTTATGGCTTTGTGCTGATCATATTACCGTTACTGATGGCTTTGTGCCGATCATATTACCGTTTTGATGGCTATGTACCGATCATATTACTACTACCAATGGCTTTGTGCCAATCAAATTACTGTACTCATGGCGTTATAGCTATCATATTTACGACTCTTAGCTATTCTAATTACTGGCAGCTTTGCTGCGATACTGACTAGTGCCGCAACTGGTGCTGATATTGGTATGTTGGTTGGGTGGGTCAATTTTTTTCCACATGGTGTGTTGATTGGTACGGGTGGTGTGTTGGTTAGATTGGGATGGGTTGCATGATTGTATTATTGCATTTCTGTTACTGATACTGTCACTGTATTGGGCTTAGGCCCACATGTATTCTGTTTATGATTCTGATACTATAATGGGCTAAGCCCCACACTACACTATTACTATTTTGGGTTAAAGCCCACAGTGTTTTATTCTTGAAAAGGGCTCAGCCTGCACTATTCTTGTATATATTCTTGATGAATTATAGGGATTACACTGAGTTTACATAAACTCACCCTTTCTTTTAACTGTGCAGGTAATCCCCAGCCCTAGTCGATTTGGAGCCGCAAGGAACTTGAGGGTGGCCACACATTTTCTGATGATTATTTAAGCCTTATATATTTCTTTTATATTGGGCTATTGATTTTGGTAATAAGGCCTTTGGTGGATTTAATTTTCTTTTTGGTTGGGTTTTTAATTTCTTATTCTGAATTGCCAACTTGATACAAACAAGTTTTTTTAAAATAATAACTGTTTTGAAGATGAACACGCATTTTCAAACTACAAGATGATTTTAATTAAAATAGCTTTAGCAAATTTTAATTAACTAAGAAACAAGCAGTAACAAACATGGAAATCATTTTAATAAGCAATTTTTCAAACTTAATAACTTAATTTGCCACAATTTTTCTCAAGCAATAAAAACTAGATGGGTTTTTACTTAAAAATGGTTTTCTATCAACAAGCCTTGAATTTGAAAGATACTTCGATGTAACACGCCAGATTTAGTCGAAACGTCTAGGCTAGGGTTGGGTGTTACAATGGTTTAATCCATGTGATGGTTGTGGCTTCAGGGTGGTTCAAAGCTTAGTTGATTAATAATTGAATATTCATAATTTAAAAGTCAAGATCGATTAGATGTCTAGTTTGATTAGATTATTTGCTTGAAAGATTATTCGAGCTATTTGCAATTGTGCTAAATGGTAAGCAACATCAACTGTTTGATAAGTAATGTAACCTTTGGATGACCACAAAAAAATTAAAACATTTGATGTTTCTAAGAGATCTGAATTTGAGACTGCTAAGATGGCTTGAACTGTCCAAAGCTTTAGAGGCAGTGATTGATTATTATCGATAGGAAATGATTACAATCATAGATGTTCTGAATAGGAAACCTATGTGTGCTTTGTAACAACCCTATACCATGTTTGACTCAAGGAACCTGATATAAGGGTGTTACATTTAGTTGTATCAGAGCTTAGGTTTTCTGATTTCTGGGAAAAGAACGAGTCTAGAAGTACATGCCATATAAGATATACCGATTTGATGAGATGTAATATCAATATTACAAGCACTTATAAGCTTTAAAATATGAATTATTATTGATAGGGAAATGAATTTGAATTAGTTAGTAATGACTTGAGAAGGAAATAGATAAATACTGAAATTTGATAAAACTTATTTTCTATCATAGATATTGGAAGAAATGGCAATAAATTTTATATTGCCTGATGAGGTAACAACTTCAGCACAGAGGGAGAAAGTTGATAAGATGATGAGAGAAGTACAAGATTATAAAATGGAACCAGAAGAAGATATAGTTCATTAACACCCTAAACCTGGCCTAAAAGTTAGGCCCGAATATGGCGTGTCACATTAAAAAATTATTAATTTTATTCCCAAACATCTTTTCAGTTGTGAAAACTAATTTTGAGAGTAATTGATTTATGAAAAAGATTAAGTCAAGAAACCATTTTGAAAGTGTTACGAAAACATAGTGTAGTTTTAAAAATAGTTAACATTTTGGAAAACTCGTGATTTACTTCTAATGGATATAAATCAAAGTAAATAAAAACCCCAAGTTAAATCCAGAACCTTAAGTATGCCTTATTACAACCCAAATCAAAATATTTAAAAGTAAATAGTCAAAATGGAAAACATAAGCAGTGTGTGGCCTTCTAAAGTCCTCGCAAAGACCGACCCTCCTAACACTGAGAATCACCTAAAAAGTTAAAACGGGGTGAATTTACAAAAACTCAGTGTGTAATCCCTTTACTAGAGTAATGATCGATATACAAAAGAAAACAAAATAGTGCAGGCCCAAGCCCTTTACTTGATAATAATGCAGTCCAGGTTTAGAGCATACGTGGGCCAAAATCGACTACAACATCGTTTGGGTCACATCCCATAACAGAATCAATTGGGCCTAGCCAAAACCAACAACAGAACAAGTGGCCTAAGCCCAGTACAGTGATAGATCTCATAAACAGATATGCAACAAGATGAGGATGCATCCCACCCCGGTCCGACCAAACACACCACCCGTACCAGCCCTACACTCCTGTGGGGATAAAATCGACCCACCCAGCCAGCACACCAATGTTAGCACCAGTTATGACCCTAACCGAAATTGTAACAAAGATGCTAGTATATATATATGTGGCTCTAATCCTTCAGTAGCGGTATTATAATTGGCACAGAGCCATTAGTAACTACATTATGTTTGGCACATAGCCATCAGCGATAGTAATATAATCGGCACATATCCTTGGGTAAATATGATTGACACAGAGTCATCGATATATATGTTAGGCATATAGCCATGGGTAAATATGATTGGCACAAAGCCATAATCAAGATGGCATGGGGCCATATTTAGGTTTGCACAGAGCCATAATCAGATTACAAGACTTTAAGCCGTCTATCGGTCCACAATCGTCTCATGCGACCCGTGCGACCCTATCAGAACTTGCTCCATATTAATGTCCTAACCCCATGCAATATGTCGTGTATGACATGCTCAATCATTACTTGTGTATGCAAAATGGCCATGCTCAGTAACAGTCATATAAACATTTATTAAAAGCATATCTGTCACACGACCACAGTCAAGTCAGTTTAAACACAGTCATACGATCACAGTCAAATCAGTCAAATTCATAGTTTAAATAAGTCATTTACCCATAAGGGAAAAATAGTGATTTTACCCTATAAGGGTATTTCAGTAATCTTATCCTTCAGGGGTATTTTGATAATTCTACCCTATAAAGGTATTTCGATAATTCTTACCCTATAGGGGTATTTTGATAATTTCACAAACTGAGGGTATTTTAATAATTTCACAATTGGGGGCATTTGATAATTTTACAAATCGGGGGTATTTCGATAATTTTTCAAATCGGGGTATTTCGGTAATTTTGCAAATTAAGGGTATTTTGATAATTTTACAAATCGAGGTATTTTGGTAATTTTACAAACCAGGGTATTTTGGTAATTTTACAAATCGGGGGTATTTAGGTAATATTGTAAACTAGAGCATTTCGATAATTTTACAAATCAGGGGTATTTCGATAATTTCACAAATCGAGGGTATTTTGGTAATTTTATAAATCGAGGGTATTTCGATAATTTTACAAACTGGGGGTATTTTGATAATTTTACAAATCGGGGTATTTCAATAATTTTACAAACTGGGGTATTTCGATAATTTTGCAAGCGGGGTATTTCGATAATTTTACAAATCGGGGGTATTTCAGTAATTTTGCAAATCGGGGTATTTCGATAATTTTGCAAATCAAGGTATTTTGGTAATTTTACAAACCGGGGTACTTCGATAATTTTACAAATTGGGTACTTCGATAATTTGCAAATCGGGGTATTTTGGTTATTTTCCAAATCTAGGGTATTTCGATTATTTTGCAAATCTAGGGTATTTCGGTAATTTTGCTAATCAAGGGTATTTCAGTAATTTTATAAATTGGGGGTATTTCGATAATTTTGCAAATAGGGGGCATTTTGGTAATTTTACAAACTGGGGGTATTTCAATAATTTTGCAAACTAGGGTATTTCGGTAATTTTCCAAACCGGGGTATTTCGATAATTTTACAAATTGAGGGTATTTTGGTAATTTTGCAAATAGGGGTATTTTGGTAATTTTGCAAATTAAGGTATTTGATAATTTTGCAAACTGGGGTATTTTGATAATTTTACAAACCGGGGTATTTCGATAATTTTGTAAATAGGGTGTATTTCGATAATTTTGCAAGTTGGGGATATTTCGGTAATTTTACAAACTGGGGGTATTTCGATAATTTTGCAAACTGGGGTATTTCGGTATTTTTACAAATCGGGTCTTAGCGACCTAACAGAAAGTCCACCGTCACCTCGAGTGACTTAAGCAACCTATACAGTCACAATTGTGTAAATGGGCCGAGGCCCATTATTAGGCCCAAGTGGGCCCACACACTCGTGTCGCCTATTTAGCCTTGAAACGGTCACATTTATACAAACATCACAGTCCAAACAAAACTCGTGCATTTTATCCGTGTGGGCCCACAAGCCCACTATGCCCACATAGCCCATTTTGGCCCAATGAGGCCCAAAACGACCCAAGACCACGAGAGTGCTCGTGGTGGCCCCTATAGACTAACCCACATGTTCGTGGGCTAGGTCCAGCACACGTGCGATCACACGCTCGTGTGGCATCATTCACCGGTATTTTGACTTTTCGACATTTTGTTGATTTACGGTCAGAAGGAGTCTGGTTACACACCTTTTTCAAAATAGCGTAGAAACCCCTGAATGTCAAACCTATCATAATAGTAAATTCAGTTAAAACCTTAACACATGAATTGAAAGAGCCATTAATCGAAACCCATTTAAAAGATTACCTACCAGCGCCTTGCTTGAACAAGCGTGGATTGACCTACTTAGATCGCCGACGAAAGAGGATTATAGACCCCTCAATGAATATCTACTTAAGCAACGAGTCTTATTAAACAGAACTATTTCTAGAATATGACTTAAAATCCCCATACCAACATCATAGGGCAATCGACCAACGAATCAACTTACCCTTACTATACGATCGATTAACAACAGGAAGTTTTTAACACCACTTCCCACTTGAGAAACCCCTTACTTGAACTCAACGTCAGACAAGGAGATTCCGACCGAATGCCAGAGGATAGTTGCTGAATCAATGATGAAAGTAAAGGTGAAAAGAATGCAGTATTCAGCTAGCCTCCCACAGAAAAGGGGTGATAACAGATAGGGATTAAAATAGACTAAAGAAAGGGAAAGAGAATTTGGGAAAAGATAAGATGATGCATTCAGCCAAGTAAAGGAAACAAAAGGGAGAGGAGAAAAAAAAAGGGAGATTCAGTTATTGAAAGAAGCACTGACAGAATATTAGAGAAAAAGAAGAGGAAGATGTATTTTCCAACACAGAGAAAAGGGTAGGGAGACAGATAGAAAAATGATTCAGTAGAGAGACAAAGAAGTAAAATTTGGAAAAAAAGGGAAAGAACCTCAATTGCACAAATCTCCCCACAAAAGAAAAACCGACGTTGCACTAAAAGAATTGACAAACTATGCGGCTACACCATACGACACCAACGGCTTACTAGGAAAAATGCTTAATTCTGCCTCTACCAAAATCAAACTCCCCAAAGTCAAGAGACCAAATCGACACACACTTCTCTTCCCACTCAAATTCCTATTTCTCCTCCATAAATTACTCCTTTAATCTCTCCACAATCTACTCTATGATTCTCTCCACAACAACCTCATCCATCAGAATTCTAATGCAATACAAACTCCAGCCATCCCAACTACAAAATAAACACCCCATTATGCTGTGCCAACACTCGAACCTCAGACCTCAAGGTTACTCCACATGCCACCTTGCCACTAGACCACAAGCTCTTCTGTGACTTATAACATGTGCAAATATTTATAAAGCCTATGTGCCAGTGTCCAGATTCTTTTAAAAGCAAAATTTAAAAATTCTGTAAGAGCCAAGACTTGAACCTAGGCTCCCTTACAACCTTAATGACGCCACAACCATTAGGCCACATGCTTCCTTGTGTCATGATTTCCCCAACAACATTCTGAAAGCCTCCTCACTTACATCCAGGGTTTTATTCACCTAAAACCAAAATTTTCCTAAAGCCCAGGTTTGAACCCAAGACTTCTTCAATACTTCTCAGGACCCTTAACCACCAAAGCAGATATACTTTTAGGTTATTCACATGCACAACTAAATTCCAATTCCTCCAGCACCTGAAGCCCATCTCTTCTAGGCCCAAAATTTGGGGCATTACAGTTCATCACCTTATTACTATAAATTGAAAGATGCAAGAAGTGATATAAAGAGTTACGAACTAATTAGGAAGAATAAAGTGCAATATTTGACCCTTAGAGGAACATTAATAGAACAGGAGCATCAAATCATTTTAAACCAACTTTGGAAGAGAATAGTACCACAAACCTATTGGAATCTAGTTATAAACTACGTGAAGTTTATAATCTCTGAAGGAGCAAGAAAGATAGCGAGACAAAGTGTAGGCTCAGGAAAGTTTACTAGGAAGCAAAATGTTTTTAACATTCCATGGATGGAAAAATTAGTTGTTAGGAAATTACTAAGTGAATTAATAGGTTCAATACCCATTATAAAGGAAGAAAAAGAAGATCCTGAGCAATTTCCAAATTGGATCGTACAAGATGAAATTATGGAGAATTTTGAACTTAATATAGGGATTTATTCGAGGAAAGATACAAAATCAGAGATGGAAGAAGATGTAGAAATGATTTTAAATGGTTAAAAGTAAAAATTATAGACCAGTGTATATAAAGGAAAAATGAGTATATATGTATATATATAGTTGTACATGTATAGAATGAGAATTTTTTTTAAAAAAGAAAGAAACTAGAGCTTTTGGATCAAAATTTGGTATATAAATATAAGGTTAGTCTTTTGGAAATGGAAGAGACAATAGAAATATGAGAACCAGAAATAAAATAGTAAAATTTTCTAATTACGAAGATCGGAAAATGAATAATAATAAATAAATAAAATAAAAATAGTGTAAGTACTTTAGAGAACATAAAAATCAGTAAATAAAGAGTGATTTAAAGTGTGAAAAGAAGAAGAAGAAGGAATATGCCAAGTTGTAAAATGTGTAACAAAAGAGGAAAACTTTGGAAAGAACAATTACCTTGAGGAGACTATTCGCAGTGACCGGGCCAATAGATTTCTAAGAGGTTTGGATTAAGAGTAATAACTCTAATCCATAATTGGGATAATCATTGTTTGCCTCAAAAAAGAGAAAGAAAAGAAAGGATAGAGAATGGGTATGTAACGACCTAAAATTGGGCCTAGTAGAATTGGGCCCATTGGGCCTTGGGCGTAGGAGTGATTAATATTTTGTAGAACAAGAGAACGACATTATTTCAAGTTGGACTTATTAGGAAGGTGATTTTGGAAAGTTACGGGGTTTCTAGGAAGTTTTGGGTTCAAGTTAGGCTATAGGAAAATTTTTGTGTTTAGGTACTTAAAGGGGAGAAGGTAAGTGGCGTCAAAGCATAAGGGAATAAGTGAGTATTTTGCTAACACAAGTGGAGCACATGGTGGAGTGGTGTGGCGTCAAGTGGAGAACATGGAGGGAAGGGGTTCGAATCTGATCTATTGCAACTTTTGGGATTTAATTTTTTGTGCTTATCAAGTGGAAGATGGTAAGTGTTGGTCATGGCATCAAAAATGGTAAGGAAGACTTTTTATTAAAGGAAAGAACACAAGGGAGAAGAGTAAGGAGAGAATTAAGGGAAAAATAAGGAAAGAAATGAAGGAAAAAGGTAAGGGAGGGAACATGTTGGCTGATTTTGTGGAAGATGTTTTGGAAAGAGTTTTGGTCAACACTCATCTTTTTGGTAAAGATGATACAAGGTTTTGGAAGGGAGAAAAATGGCAACCGAATTTCTCTTTAGCCTTCTTAAGCAATTTTAGCTTTTAGAAATTTTTTCCTTTCTAAATATTTTTATTCTTTTGATTGCATTTCCCCTTTGCCGAAACTTCAATTTGCCTATTGACTTCTACTCTTTTCTTTTCAAACATTCTCTATTATACACCATAACTGAAACATCAACTTCATCTCATAGCTGAAACTTGGTTTTTGTGGTTGCCGAAGCTTCTTTGCCTTCTCGAGTTTTCGGTGGTTGCAAGGTAGTGTTCTTCCACTTCTTTTATTTTCTTCTTGTTTCCTTTTTACTCCCTCTTCTAAAACCGATTATTCACTCTGTTCTTTTGACCAAGCCCGAATCTATTCCTTGCTACTTCCATCTTCTTGGTTCTTTTAGTGTGTGCCGGATCGGTAGAGTGTTAGCCTACACTCTTGTCATCTTTCTAGCCTTTGGCTTTCGGGAGAGGATTGGTAAGGTCTCGAAGTTCTTTATCAGAGGGTCAATTGAAAACCTATTCCTCGTAATAAGAGACTCGGATTATTGGTGCCGCGGAGAGTATCGTGTTACGGATTCTGAATAAGGTGTGTAATCTCACACCTCTCTGAATGTTTGCATGAAATGTTCTATGATTCGGTTGAAAGACCGAAAAGCCAGAAACTAACATTTCTGACCACTCGGGCGTGCGTATGTTCGTAGTGGTAACCATAATTTGCAATGAAACAGTTTTTAGTTGGTAGCAGTGATGTGATTTTGAAAAATCACGAAAAATAGGAGAAATGGAATTAGAAAGTTAATAAGATATAGAATCAAAGCTTATTGTGTTTATTTTTATATGAAAGAAACAGAATAGGAAAAGGAATTTTATATTCTGTGATATCTTAATTTTAGTGAGACCGGGTCTGAATGACTTAATGGTTCCCTGTTTTGTCTTGGAAAATCATTCAAAATTGTACAAAGTGAATTATGAGTTACAATTTATATGTGTAGATTCCTTAATGAGTCTATTTTCAATAGAAATAAGTGAGAGCAACATATGAAAATTGTACAATGATATATTTAAATTTAGGGTAAGAGAGGTTAGAAGCATTGGTCAGTGAAACAAGGGAAACTTTAATGAATAAACTGTACTAAATGGCTAAGCCAAAAATTCTGGAAAAATTGTAGTAAGAAATATATAAGTTTGGTTTCAAGGAAAATTTATGGATCCAAAATTTCGAGTTTCCTAACTCAAGTTATAGTCAATTTAGTCAATATGACGTGGATAGATAGTTTCAATTTTTATGTCACAAATTAGTAGTTAAGTTCGAGGTTGCGAAATTACCAAAATAACCTTGGAGGATAAATTACCGAAATACCCCTGTGTTGCGAGATTACTGAATTACCCTCGATGGGTAAAATTATCAAACACTTCTAAATGGATGAAGATGACCATTATACTCTTATTCATGGTTAAATATTGTGTGTATGATTGTTATTACACTTTTGTATGTTGATACATTGCATTTCATCATGAGCATGGGGTGGGTTAATGATTGAAGAGTAGTGTAACCTGGTGGCTCTGCCACATTCTGTATAGTGGCTATGTCACGTATATATTATTCTGGTGGCCTCGCCACAAATTCTGATAATGGTTATGTGCCAACTTAAATATGGCTCTGTGCCATCGTGATTATGGCTTTATGCCAAACGTATTTACCCAAGGCTGTGTACCGATTATATTACCGTCGGTAGTGGCTATGTAGCATCCTAAATAATTGGGTATCATTATGTTGCTTAATGTTGGTTCGGGTTACTTGGAGGTAGAATAAATATTATTATTTAAGTGTACATTTGAGTAAAGAAATTAAATGACCTTAAGACTTAAATTAATTAAGTGCTAAAAGTTGGCATAAGTGAGCTAGTAGTAAAGAGGAGATGGCGCCATAAGTGTTCCTAGAGGAAGGAGTTGAAAACACGGCAAGCAACAAGGAAATTTTATTTTTGCTTTAACCTATGCATGTGTCGGCAAGGGATAACGATGGATGAGTTGCATTGTTTTATTTTTGGTAAGTGGACTAAAGGAAAAGGTAATTGTTAACTTATGGTAGGGAATCAAAAGTTTGGAAAGATATGGGGACATAAGGCAAATATCAAGGAAAGGTTTTGAAACAAATTCATGGCCATTTGACCATGAATTTGGATGAGAATATGGCTAAAGGGAGGTGGCGAATATGTTAGTAGTTTGGCTAGGATTAGGAGTTAGTTTTGGTCATTCCTATCATCTTGTGCAAGTTTTGCATTTTCTCTCAACCTTTCTCCTTTGGCCGAATTTGAGCTTTTGGTAAGCCTTAATTCTTTTGACCATTTGGTCATTTTTGCTTATCACTTTAGTATTCTTTTGTGTGCCTTTTCTTAGTGCCAAAATTACCAACCCCAAATAT
Source organism: Gossypium rotundifolium (assembly GCA_025506655.1). Classification (NCBI taxonomy): domain Eukaryota; kingdom Viridiplantae; phylum Streptophyta; class Magnoliopsida; order Malvales; family Malvaceae; genus Gossypium; species Gossypium rotundifolium. The sequence goes on from CP106728.1 coordinate 84,701,356, forward strand.
CATTCTTTTTCTTCCTTTCTCCATTGCCGAATGTACTTTTCCCCTAAACACATCTCTTACTTTCTCTTTTCTTCTCTTTGAAAACCGAATCACCATCATCATCATCTTTTTCTCTCACCTTTTATTTTATTTTCAATCATACCTTCTCCATTATTTTCTCTCATAGCCGAATCTCCTTCTTTTCCTAAACATCATTCTCAATCATTTCTTTTCAACCGTGGAGAATAGGTAAGAGTTCTTTTTAGTTCATGTTAGTTAATAGTGGTTTTGGCCGAATATTGATGGTGGTAAGAAGGATTTCTTGGATCAAAATAATCGTTCATTTTATTAACATTTTTCTTTATTATACTTTAGTGCGATAGTAGAAGATCAGAACTCGAGTGTTCGTGAGTATCATAGAACGTTGGAATTGATTTAAGGTGTTAAGGGAACGTTTTGGTTGATTCTCTTATTGCGGAACAAGGATATTTGTGGTAAGGAAATCTTACTCTTAAAACCTTTAGTTATATTTTCGATATATTCTTAAGTTGGATTAATGATCTTTTGTCATTGAAGACATTCAAAATAGGGCAAAAAAAGGGCAGTCCATAGTCTTCGTAAGAGGGGTGGATCCGCTATTCCCCCTAAATATAAAAGAAGGGCTGTTTTGGGAATCTGAGATTTTCCACCGGGTTGCGGACCATCAACCGAGGGAAGTCAATTATTTGAAGTAGTTCGTACTCCAGAGCCTTTATGCGTTAGTGGATTTTCAATGAGCAACGAATCGATAAATGAGGATAAACCGAAAATAGAAGTGATTCAAAATCAAAGGGTAAGGATTTGGATCAAATCCCAATAGAATATTTTGATAAATGATAGTGTTCTAATAGATCGTATTATGTTTAGGTGTTGAAGAGCGAGAAGGATTAGTACTCACGATATCAAGGTGTGTAACTTCACACTTTTCTCGGGTTGGATGTCATTCGTGGTATTGAGTAAAATCGTAAAGACGACTAAATCGGTATAATACGTATTAGTTGGTATCTCGGTGAAAATACATGAAAACGATTAAAATTGTGAAAATTGCAAAAATGCCCTCGTGAAGTTAGTTGTTAATATGTAAATTTTATGTTTCGTAAAAATGGGCCGAAAAATATGCTAGTTAGTAAAATGGGCCGAAATCTCTGTTAGATCGATAAATGGGCCGAAATCTCTGCTAATCGATAAATGGGCCGAAATCTCTGCTAGATCGATAAATGGGCCGAAATCTCTGATAGATCGATAAATGGGCCAAAAAGCCTGATAAATTGCTAAATGGGCCGAAAAGCCTAATAAATTGTTAAATGGGCCAAACTCTTAGCTAGATCGTAAATTGGGTTTAAGATGCTAGATTGCTAAATGGGCTAAATGCTATTTCGAAATTTTGGGCCTTAACAAAAAGCTAGAAATATTGACTCTTATGTTATTCAAATCTTTTGATAAAATCATCATATAAACTTAGACAAATTTTTGCATACATGTTGCATGGGTTGGGATTAATAATGAAGAGAAGAAAGGCCTGTTGCCAAAATCTAGTTCGATGGCTCTGCCACAAAATAATTAAATGGCTAATTGCCTCTAGTTCGGTGGCTTTGCCACAAATATTAATGGCTCAATGCCTCTAGTTCGGTGACTTTGTCACAATCTAGTTCGGTGGCTCTGCCACAAATATAAGATGGCTTAATGCCTGTGATTGGTGTGATGGCGAGGTGGGTTGACTTGATCCCCACAGGTGTGATGGTTGGTACGGGGGTGTGTAGCGGATGGAAATTAGGTTGGGTGGGAAAATTCATTTTGCATACATATTATTAATTATATTGTTAATCCTGCTAATGGGCTCAAGCCCAAAACTATGATTTGATGATTTGGCCCAATGAATAAGTAAGTGAGTTATACTTTGAGCTCTAAGTAACTCACTCCTCAAATTTTCATCTCGGGTAATGGAAATTGACATGGACTTGGGCGAGGATGACTTCGTGGAGGCCATACTTGAATGAGGTTAATTAAACTTTGAACTTTTATTAAAGACTTTCTATAATTTACTATTATGGGTTTGATGTAATAAGGCCTCTATAAATGTTTTATGGATTTTATGTGTGGATGGATTTAAATTATGTTTTGGACTATTAATATGGGCTTATAATTATTTTGTTTTCTTAAAATAATTTGGGTTTTCAAATATATAAAATTCCTTTATCATTTTCTTAAATATTTTGAACTCTTATAAAATTTACTCTAAGGATTTTATCAATACAATATTAATGATATTTTCAATAAATGTTTTTCTCATATACATCAAATTTAAAATACTCTTTTGGTTTTATTAAACCTTGTAATTATAAATGATTTCTATTTTAAATTCCTATTCTTCGTAATTATTAAGATAGTTCGATTTATGTAAACAAACCAGATCTAGTCTTAACGCATAGATCGAGTTTGGGGTGTTACATTTAATGGTATCAGAGCCAGTTTCAAAAACTCGGCTGTGGTTGGGTTCAACAAATAATTTCCGTAGGAAAAATATTTTAATTATGTTTTAAAGATCAGTATGGCACCACAAGCATCCGACAACAAGTCAAGTAAGTATTTATTACTTAATGATTATTATGATGATCATAGGAACACTCTAGAACTTCTAGTTTTAGATGTTAAAAATCGTAGAGATTGAGACTATAGGATGTGTTGCGAAAAACAACTTTATCTCTCAAATCTCATAAAACATCGTTAATAAACACTGAAACAATTTTCTGATTCATAAAACTTGTAATCAGATTAAATAGAATTAGTCACCATGAGCACTAGAGGACGTGGTCGTGGACGCGGTAGACGTGGCCGTAGAAGAGGACGAGGTGTTAGAGGTACAACTGAAGCACCAAATCATATGCCGGAAATGGATGCACCTGCATCATTTGAGAGTGAGACGGGATCACGCGATCACATGGAAGAAGATAATGCATTGACGCAAGCGATGCTACGAGTCCTAGAAAGGGTCGCTGGAACTAGAATTGGGCCAACAACTCGTGGGTCAATTTTGGAACGACTCAAGTCAAATAATGCAGAAGTTTTTAGAGGAGTTTCCGATGTAGCCCTGAATGTGGTTGAATATTGGCTCAAAGCTGTGGAACGGATTATGGATGATATGGAATGCACTGTTGAGCAGAAACTGAAAGGAGCTGTGTCCTTGTTAAGAGACGATGCGTACCAGTGGTGGCTCACTGTTCGAGAAGGCACCGAAGCTACACTAATTACTTGGGAATTCTTTAAAACTACCTTCCAAGGGAAATATGTTGGAACGAGTTATGTTGACGCCCGAAGGAAAGAATTTTTGAATCTTGTCCAAGGGAGTAAGACAGTGGCAGCGTATGAAGCTGAGTTTTTACGTTTGAGTCGTTATGCTCGGACAATAGTATCAACAGATCATGAATGTTGTGTGCGTTTCGAGGATGGGCTTAATGATGAGTTGAGGGTTCTGATTGCCCCACAACAGGTTATAACTTTTGCCACGCTTGTGGAGAAGGCCAAGATAGCCGAAGAGGCTAAGAACTCAGAATGTCAGAATCGGGAAAAATTTAGGAGCAAGAGAGAGACACAGCAGTCGAGTTGTTCAAAGAGATTTCAGAAGAGGCCTCGAAATGATGAACCAGCTCAAGGTAGAGCACCTGTAACTAATAATCAAGTTCAGGATTGTGCTGAATGTGGAAAAAGGCATTTTGGTGAATGCTGGAGGAAAACGCGGCGCTTGTTACAAATGCGGTTCAATGGATCACCAGTATAAAAATTGTCCTCGACGTATGGATACGACTCATGAAGTTCGTAATAATGATGCACCGCCGGTCAGAGGTACTCAGCAGCCACCGAGAGATCGTGGACCAGGTCGTGGTGGTAATGGGGCTAGACATGGTCAGGGTGCACCGGGTCGAGGCAATGGTCCTATAGGTAACACGGATGCAAGACAGCCTGGACTGGTCTATGCAGTTAGACGCCGCGAGGATGGCAATGCACCTGATGTAATAACTGGTACGTTCTTCATATTCAATGTACCTGTTACTGCCTTAATAGATATTGGTTCTACCCACTCATATGTTGCTAGTGCCATATCTGGAAACCTAAATCTAAAATCTAAAATTACCGATAGTGAGATGACAGTAATTAGTCCTTTAGGATAGTCGGTAATTATAAATAAATTGTTTAGAGACGTACCCTTAGAAATTCAAGAGGAGGTATTCTTGGCGAATTTGATGGAATTGCCTTTCGGTGAGTTCGACCTCATTCTGGGCATGGATTGGTTGGTTAAACATCGGGCGCATTTGGATTGTGTTGAGAAACAGATGTCAATAAGAACCTCGGACGATAAGGAAGTCATAATGATTGGTGAACGAAGGAACTACTTGGCAAACGTGGTATCAGCGTTGAAGGCAGAAAAGTTGGTGCGAAAAGGGTATAAAGCATTCCTAGCCTTTATTTTTGCTTTGGATGCCAAAGAGATATCTGTGGATGATGTGAGAACGATGAAGGAATTTTCAGATGTTTTTCCCGAAGAACTTCCTAGTATACCTCCAGATCGGGAAGTAGAATTTGGCATTGAGCTTTTGCCTGGAATAGCTCTAGTGTCCATTACTCCTTATAGAATGGCACCGAAGGAGTTGGCAGAGCTTAAAGCTCAAATTCAAGAATTGCTGGATCGGGGATTTATTCGACCGAGTGTGTCTCCGTGGGGAGCACAAGTTTTGTTCGTCAAGAAGAAGGATGGATCAATGCGTATGTGCATTGATTACAGACAATTGAATAAATTGACGATCAAGAATAGGTATCCTTTGCCGAGAATTGATGACCTGTTTGATCAATTGAAGGGAGCTTCAATTTTCTCCAAAATTTATTTGAGATCGGGTTATCATCAGCTTAAGGTGAAAGAAGCAGATATTTATAAGACGGCATTTGAACTCGTTACGGACATTATGAGTTTGTAGTGATGTCGTCCAGATTAACCAATGCACTAGCCGCATTTATGGACATGATGAACCGAGTCTTTCAACCATATTTAGACCGGTTTGTGGTAGTGTTCATAGATGACATTTTGGTCTATTCAAGAAATGATGAGGAGCATGACACGCATTTGCGTATAGTATTGCAGCTACTTCGTGATAAGCAACTTTATGCCAAATTTAGTAAATGCGAATTTTGGCTAAAGGAAATGACTTTCTTGGGTCATGTGGTATCAGCTGAAGGAATAAGGGTAGATCCTCGGAAGATTGAGGCTATTCTGGATTAGAAACCACCAACGTCGGTAGCTGAAATTTAGAGTTTCTTGGGTTTGGCTGGTTACTATAGACGTTTTGTAGAGTGGTTTTCGTTGATTGCTGCACCCCTAACTAAACTGTTGTGGAAGGGAGTTCCGTATAATTGGACTGAAAAACAACAAGAGAGTTTCGAGAAATTGAAGAAGATCCTGACGGAAGCTCCAGTTTTAATTCAGTCGAAGGCTGGAAAAGAATTCACTGTTTATTGTGATGCGTCTCACACGGGTCTGGGTTGTGTATTGATGCAAAATGGAAAGGTGGTGGCCTATACTTCTCGTCAATTGAGATCGCACGAAGTAAACTACCCTACTCATGATTTGGAGTTAGCTGCGGTGGTCTTTGCTTTAAAGATTTGGAGGCACTATCTATACGGTGAGAAATCTATCATCTACACGGATCACAAGAGTCTTAAATACCTCCTTACCCAAAAGTAGTTGAATTTGAGACAAAGAAGATGGATAGAAATATTAAAGGATTATGATTTCTCAATCGAATATCATCCTGGAAAGGCTAATGTGGTTGCTGAAGCGTTAAGTCGTAAGACAGTATCTGATTTGAAAGCATTGTTTGCTCATCTTAGTTTGTATGAGGATGGTAGCTTGTTAGCAGAACTTCAGGTGAAACCTCTGTGGTTAGAACAAATCAAGGAAAAGCAAATATTAGATGAAAAGTTGGGACCCTTACTTCAGCAAGTCGAAAATGGTGAAATAGGGGATTTTGGAATAAACACGGAAGGTGTGTTGTGCTTTTGTGGAAGAATTTGTATGCCTAAGGATTCAGATCCGAGACAAATGATTCTCAGAGGCACATAGTAGCCCTTATGCTATGCACCGGAGGAAATAAGATGTATCGGGATCTCCGTGAGCGATATTGGTGGCGTGGTTGAAGCGGAGATTTCTATGTTTGTAAGAAAATGTTTGACTTGTCAGCAAGTGAAGGCAGAGCATCAATTATCGTCAAGATTATTACAACCGATAAAGATTCCTCTTTGGAAATGGGAGCGGATAACTATGGATTTTGTTAGTGGGTTACCTTTAACGCCTACTAAGAAAAATTCTGTATGGGTAATAGTCGATCGTTTGACGAAGACTGCTCATTTTTGGGCATCCACATAACATGCCCCAACATATTTCCCTTGGAAAGATGACTTAAAGAAATCCCAGGTTAATAGGTCGGCCTGTGTGCCTTCCTTCACGGTAAGCCACCATTGATATGCCTCATCCCGCAGTAAGGACACTACTCCTTTCAGTTTCTATTCTACTGCTCAGTCAACGTCATCCATGATTCGCTCTACCATCTCTAACCAATACTCTGCTACGTTCAGGGCTACACCAAAGATTCCCCAAAATATTTCCGCCTCATTTGACCAGAGTCGCTCAAAAATTGACCCATCGAGCCCCTAACCAAGTACTCGCTCAGTAACCCTTTCGAAAACCCGTAGCATCGCTTAGGACAGAGCATCATCCCCACTGGCCCGGTCATGAGACCCCGTTTCAATCACTGATGATACCGGTGCTTTCTTTTTGGGAATATGTTCCGATGTTGAGGATCCAGCCTTAGCACCATGGCCTCTACCACGGCCACGTGTACCCCTATCTCGACCCCTTGTGCTCAAATCGCTGAAGCGTATTTCTGTTTAAAAAGTTTTATGAATCAGCTTGTAGTTCATATGTAACACCCCAAACCCAGTGTAGAAGTTAGGCCCGAGTTCGAAATCTCACATTAAAGGCACATTTCAAAACGATTTTACAATTTAACAATTTAAGGCCTAAAAGCCCAAAACCCTTGTATCCTGTTAAGTTAAGGGGAAAAACCCAAATTTTAAGAAAACAGTTATATGTTGAGTTATTTAGAAAACCATGCTAACTTTAGATATTTTATGAAATTTATTAAGCGGATAGTTGAAACAATAATAATAAACTCGAAATCTAAAGTCAATTAGGAGTTACATGGCCTTATTACAATCAAATGGGAAAAAAACAAAGTATTTAAAAACATATTCATTTGAACAAATTAAAACATTTGATCAGCTTGTAGTGTGGCCATCTCCGTGTCCTTTCCTACACTGAGCCATCTATTCAGGATTACTTGAAACAATAAATTAAAGGGTGTGAGTTTCGAAACTCAGTGTGTACAACCCTTGGCAATTAGATCACCTACAATTATTCACATTCGGCCTAAGCCCTATCAAGATCGGTGGTCTTGGGCCTTAGCCCACAACGACCTCATATCATATCGTATCGTATCATATACAAACAAGATAATGCAAAACCCATCCAAATAATCCATCCGCTACACACACCATTTCCCTTCCAACCATTATACACCTATATGGATTTCTAAATCAACCCACCCATCCTCTACACACCAAAGGTAGCCCGGTTGTGGTACTACCTAACATTGCAGCAAAGCTGCTAATCATATAATGGGTTTAAAGCCTCCGGTGGATCCATGGCCATACGACTATGTGATCCTAAAATCTTCCTCCGAACCATCATTCCTACCCATATGCATCCTAAGCAGAATATCATATGAATGCATCAAACACACGAGTAACATCCATAAACTCATCTTCGTCACATAGGGGTATTTTCATCATTTCACTACCCAAGGGTATTTTCATAATTTTACCCTACAGAGGTGTTTTGGTAGTTTGGCAAAATAGGGGTATCTTGGTAATTTTTCAAAATAGAGGTATTTTGGTACTTTTACAAAATAGGGGTATTTCGATAATTTTACAAATATAAGAGTATTTTGGTAATTTTACAAATATAAGGGTATTTTAGTAATTTTACAAATATAAGGGTATTTTAGTAATTTTAAAAATATAAAGGTATTTTAGTAACTCTCTGGTTTTAGTTATGAACTTTGGCCCATCAACAAGTCCTCGCGACTAAAGTGAACAGTCACTACACACTAGGTAGGATTCTAGAGAAGAGGAGGTGGGCCTTTAGGATTGCTTAAGTACCAAGCTCTCCCTAGATCCAATCCTAGACATGTGTATACCCGTTGCCATACCCTAACCCAGCGACTTGTTCACGGACATGTTTACTTAGATTAAGTCTTATGAAATTTAAGAGTGGTTTAAACTAGGCGTAAAGTACATTAACCCGAACTTACTTGTCTACGTCCCCATAAGCCCATCAAGCCCATTTAATGTCATATAGCCCATTGGGCTCACTTACAGTCCAATCATACAAACGTTCATGCCATATCATTATTCATGCTCACATATCAACCATTGTCATTTTGGGCCCACAAGTTCGACAGGCCCATTTAGTCACTTTCAGCTTTTCGGCGTTGCCGATATCGTGTGTGTAGTGTTTGTACACACCTGGTAACCTCACGTGCTACAAACCCCTTAGTCACGAACCTACAATCGGCATTACTAGCGATTAACCAAAGCTTTAACGCATACTTATCAAAAACCAAAACCTCACCGTACCCTTACCATGTGCGTTACGTTCTAGTAGCCCTTCCTTTGCTACTATTTATGATTATCCTCTATATCTGCATACAAAAACATATATCGTCAAAATGAAATGACCCATATTGATCATAAGTAACCCCTACGAGCCACATTAGATTCGTCCATTTGTTAAACCATGACTGGATCGAGAACACTTACAACATTGTTAGCAATCCTTACCAACTACGCTTACGATTATTGAGCCTTACCTTTATTAATACAAATTAACGACAAGGATTGGGTTAGATAGCCCTTCAGCTTATGAAAAAACACACTAAAAATTCAACTAAGCACTTACCGAAATTCTCCTTTGATCTTGCGACTTAAGTTCAGCTTTTGAGACTAGTAAAGTGACAGAGGCAATTCGACAACACTATGGAGAATAAGAAAAGAGGTGATTCGGCTAGAACCTAATGGTGAACCAAAAAGGATATTTGAGAAGGAAGAGTATGAAGAATTCAACTTCTAATTACTTAAAGAGAAAAAGGGTGTTTGGGCATCACACAAATGAAGAAATTCGGCCAGAGGGAAAACAAAATTTCGGTATTACTCTAGGAACTTAATTCGGCACCCATATATATAGCCCTTAGCCGAAACTTCCTTTCCCACAGAGTCCAAATTAGAACCACTATATCCACCCCCCAATCCCTATCTTTTCTCCCTTATCTTCACCTTAAATTTCTCTTCTGAACACTCCCTTTCAAAGTCCCCTCCAACGCCAACTCCTTTTGTCCAGGCACAAAAAATAAAACTCATTAATTCTCCCCTCTTAGGCCTCGAACCTTAGACCTCCTTAACTACCAAAAACACGACCTCATAGCTCCTAAATGATGCCACTTTCCACTGGACCACAAGCCCATTTGCATCCTCTCTTCTCTTAGTCTGCTTATGAGGCCTCATGCCTAAGACTAGGGTCCACTAAGCAAGAAAAATAAAATTTTCCCCATGGTCTCCCCTATCTCTAAGGCTTCAAATAATCCCAATACTACCTTAATATTATTATTCTAACTGCTACACATATATGTTAACTTCCATGAACAGAAATCAGGGTTTCAAGATTTTTAGGGCATTACATCATGTAATTATTAACAGATGTCTTAGGAGAAGCAGTAATTAGAGTTGTTCTCGTAGATCGCATCTACTACAGTTTTAGTCTCCTACAGTCTTGGTTTCTACAACTAAGGAGTTCAATATACTACTATACCTAGTAGTGTCTTAGTACAGTCTTATCAACATTTAATAAGATATAGAGTAAAAAAACTTACGGATTTGGTGCTGGAGACTGATGTGGCACACGTTCTGTGATATCACTGGTTTTCTAAACCAGAGTTTAAACAGATTCAAAAAATTTCAAAACCCATTCCACAGCCGAGTTTTACAACCTGGCTTTGATACCACTAAATGTAACATCCCAAATCCGGCCTAGACGTTATGACCGGATCCAGCGTGCCACATCAGGTGTTGTTTGAAAACTTTGTGTTCGTTTGAAAACTCATCTACGACCCAACATTTTTGCGTTTGGAAATCCTAATTTTTGTTGCTTTTTAACAAAACAAATTTACTCGAATTCATTCGAGAATACCGATAAGATTCTATTATCTTGTTTTGTAAAACCTTGTTCGATACAAAAGTTTACTTTAACCAGTTGCAAAAACGCGGTATATATATTTTTATTAAAACAATAGTTAATGTTTTAAAAACACGTGTTCTATAACTTAGTAGTTTGTAAAGAAATACCAAGTAAAAGTTAAAACAAATCCAATGGCCTTATTATAGAAATTATTAACCCAAAATTAAAGTAACGTAAACTATATTAAAAATATCTAAGTTAACCCCAAGAACATACAGGACATGTGGCCACCCCGAGTACCTCACAACTTCAAATCCTCTAAGGCTAAGGATTACCTACACAGTTAAAGCAAAAGGGTGAGTTACGAGAACTCAGTGTGTAATCCCCTATTATAGTCATAGTCTGGGCCGAAGCCCAAGCTGTATCAGCCTGGGCCTAAGCTCCAAAATCATGTTTATGCAAATAAAATGCAACCCAACCTAGTCCAACCATCAACCACCCGTACCAACCCTACACACCATGTGGGGGCCAAGTCGACCTACCCAGCCCTACACCTCAATATCGTAGTCGTGCTGCTAATATCAATGTAATAAAGCTGCCAGTAACAGTATACGTGGCTGAGCCACTAAAATTAGTATATCATGGCAGAACCAGTGAATTAGTATAACGTGGCATAGCCACCAGTACAGTACTTCCTCAAAAACATAACCCAACCCAATGCAACATGTCGTGACATATTAACTCAATGTATGCAAAACAGATTACATATGCAATGCTAAATCTACCTCTAGGGGTATAATGGTTATTTGATCAGTTGGGGGTACAACGGTAATTTACCCCTCAAGGGTAATCCAATAATTTCACCTTTTAATGGTACTCCGATAATTTTACCCGTCGAGGGTATTTCAGTAATTTTACCTACGCAGGGTATTTTAGTAATTTTACCCACTGAGGGTATTTTAGTAATTTTACCCACTGGGATATTTCAGTAATTTTACCCCTACAGTGGCCTTTTCGAAGGCATAATGTCGCCTCAAGCGACTCGGTTTCCATTTTCGATCAACACAGTGCTATTGGGCCTAAAATCAATTCTGGCCCATACGAGCCCACACGCTCGCGTGGTCCATTCTATTCGTTTTTAGTCTCAAATCTGTAGACTTCACAGTTGCATCAATTCGCTGACACTTTTCATCATTTTCATTCATATGGGCCCGATAACCTGTTGGGCCCATTTAGCCTGCTTCGGCACAACAAGGCCCATTCTGGCCTCCGTTCCACGAGAGCGTTTGTGGCACGCCCAATGGCCTATCGCCATCACTAATGGCTCAATTTAACCCTATGAACACTCGCACACTTGAGTGATCTCGATTCTTGAGATTCGACTTTTCAAGATTTCATCTTTTAGTCATTTGCAGATTATGGCGATGAGATTTAAGCAGAGGTGTGAGATTACACACCTATTATGGATTACAATTTGTGACACTATCTGAGGCACCTGAGATCACAGTTTGATTATTAGTTAGTCTTCATCCCTTGATAAAGCAAGATATAGAAATACTTTGTCCACTGCCTTTACTTACAAGAAAATGACAACTCCTTGTTATGGAAGAGTATTCGCCTTACACCCTTTAATTAAGGAATCGAGTCCCTAATGAAAAGAACAAGTTAGCAACGTTGTTCCAAAACAACAAAAGAAATTGCCTTTCAGCCCTAAGAACTCAAAATGATAAAGCGTATTCAACCATAGCCACACTTACCAACCACTTTTTGAGATTCAAAAGTTGAAAGAACGATGAAGAGAGTATGCTTAGACTCTAATAGATTCGGCCCTACACTAAAAAGGGTCAAGGTTTAAGTGCTTCAACTTAGCTTTGAATGGAGAGGGAAAGAACAATAAGAGTAAAAAGAAGTGCAGTATTCAGCCAGAGGGGAATCGAAAAGGAATAAAGAATTCAGCTGCACACGAGTAGTAATCGCGAGGTGATGGAAAAGAAGAAGAGAAGATGGGAGAAAAGAGGCTTAATCATCTAGCAATGGTCAAGAAGTGAAAGAAAGAATGGAGGTTTAGGAGTGAAATGATTTCGGCAGGGTCAAGGAAAGAAAAGAAGTCAAAAAAAAAAAAAAACCCGAAATGTCCAAAATGCTAAAATGCAATCACTTCCCCCCAAAAAAGATTTAAAGAAACTTTGGCTCTTCTCTTGCATTGACCGAATATGCACTTTCTAAAATGAAAAGTTTTTGGCCGAAACTCTCTACTTCCCCACATTCGGCCAACTCCCCCTCCCTCATCCATCCCTTTGATTTCCTCCACTTCCTTCTCCTTGATTTACTCCTAGCCTCCCATTCAAATTATTTGACTAAGTCTCCAACTTCCTTGTAGAGTTTTATCTAAACTCAGCTTCCTCCACTCGCCTGTAATAAAATAAAAGTCTCCAATTTGCCATCCGTGGGATTCAAACCCCTTCCCCCTTACTCTCTACTTAACGGCACAGCCACTTGGCCACCTGCCCAACTTGTGCTACATAATCACACCCAACTATACTTGAGCCTTACTGCCAACAGCCCTCTCCACTATAGGGCCAAAACCAAAATTTTTTCTAGGCTCAACCTCAAACCCAAGCCTCTATAGGACCCCCAAACACACTCAAATAGCTAGTCAAATAAGCACAACATGAATTTAAACAAAACTACTAACCCCTAACTTTTAGGGCGTTACAATTACTATAATTTAAATATATTTATTATTAATAGTTATATTTTAATTAAAATGCATGGTAGATAAATTAAGGAAAGTAATTGAAATAATGATATTGATTAGAAAACATGAATTATGATATGTGAACATTATTTTTAATGTGAAAATATTGTGTATTTTGATACAAAAAATTGAAGAAAAAGTAAAGAAAGTTGATAAACAAATAGAGAAATAAAGTAATGTGGTGGACAAAGGATGAAGGAGGAGAAGAAAGTTGACTTCAAGCTTAAGGTTGTGAGTTCAACTAGATTCTTACTTGTTTTGATTATGAAGTTAATTGTTAGAATGAATATAATTTTAATATGGTATTTAATTACAAATTTATAAGTTGAATAAGTGAAGAGTAAGGCTTGATAATTATTAAATATAATAAATGATGAATTGGTTGTATTTGTTAAGTAATATGTGATAAAGAAATTGAAAGAGATGTGAGAAAAGATTTAAGGAGCATAAAAAACTGAAAGGCAAGGATTAGTGTGTTAAAAATGTAAAATAACATGAGAAATAAAGAACTAATAAAGATTAGTGATGAATTATGGGAAGATGTGAAATTTTATGGAAACAAGGACTATATTGAAAGACTTGAGAAATACATGTGGTGGAAATGATACAAATAAAATACATAGAAATTTGATGTGGAAAATAAGGCATTGGAATTAATTATGTGAATTAAGTGAGATGTGAAAGAAAAATTGTTTAATAGTGAATAGAGAATTTTATGATAAAAATAAATGAAAAATGATTAAATATGAAAGTTATAAAAGTTTACAAGAAAATATCGATAATAAAGCATATGGTGAAAAATAAAAGAATATATGAATTTTATAATTCAAACTGCAATTATTTACTATGTTGTGGAAAATTAAAGGTTAAATCATAAAATTGGGAAATTTTATATTAGAAATAGAAAAGTGAAGTGCATAACACTTAGAATGAGAAACATTTATGTTGTAGTGAATTTGGAATATTAATAAGTATTGAATTATGTTATATGTGTTATTAAATGTAAAATATATTGCTTCATGAAATTTTGTGCTAAAGACAAAATTACAAAATATATAAAAGTGATATGTGAGATACATGCTAAGGATTATTAGTGAATTATGGATGAATAATGAATTTAGAAATATATTACATGTATTAAAGATAGTGAAGATATAATGATATGGATTATCAGTGCAAGGATTAAATTGTAAAGTATGTAGAAGCATTATGCGAAAAGTGTAAAAGTGATATATGTGTATAATATAATTTGCCCAAGTAGACGAGATAAGAACTATTGGGATATTAGTGGTATTCCATTAAGGAACCTTAGTGCGCTTATTGGTTATTAGCACGTTGGTGCTCTCTGAATAATAGAACGTAAATGCTCTCTGATTTTTAGCACGTAAGTGCTCTCTGATTATTAGCAAGTTGGTGCTCTCTGAATAATAACACGTAAGTTCTCTTTGATTATTAGCACGTAAGTGCTCTCTGATTATTAGCACGTTACTGCTCTCCTATTAGCACATTTATGCTCTCCATTTATCCGCTTCGGTAGTGTTCTGTTCTGTTCCGTATTATCCTGTGTATTCTATTAAGTCTACTGGGCCTCTGAAAAAGGTACAAGACAATTTCAGTGATTATTAAATTATATAGGTTTTATGTATTGAAAAGATTTGAAATTGAGAGAAATAAGAAAATGTATGGTTGAAACAAGTAAAGTAAATTATCGAAATTTTAGCTAAATGGAATAAATGGAAATTTAAAATAAAACATGTGATTCTAGTATTATATAAATGATAATTAAATCAATATGTTTAGTTGGAGCTTAATGAGTAAATAATAAAAGTGGTTCTAATTGTAAGAATAAGTGAATTAATTGGTAAATTATGTAAGATGAATATAAATAGGTCATTTAAATGATTACGTGTAGTAATATTAGAAAAAAAATTAATGTTTAAATGCATGAATGATTTATTGACGGTAAAATAGTTGTAAGATTTAATGTGCATATATATTGTTTTTACCTTAAGTATTTGAATTATAGTAATACCACTGGGTGTATACTCAGCGTACGGTTTGTTTCCGTGCACAGATTAGGAACAATAATTTTTTAGAGTTGAATTTGAGATTGCAAGCTTTCACCTCATCACATCTTCAAGCAACAATAGTGTATGTTTTAAAATTTTGAAAAGAATGGCATGTACTTAGGAAAAATTAAGTATGTCCCAAGTAGTAGTAATGGATTTAAATTTAAATTAGTTAAATTTATTATTTATTCGTTTTTGTGTTCAAATATAATAGTAATTAGCCAAGAATTACTTTGGCACCAAATGTAATATTCCTATATCAGGTTCCTTGAGTCGAACATGGTATAGAGGTGTTACATGCTTTGCGACCGATGATTATTCATTGTTTCTGGATAGAGTTTGTGTATTAAGGAACCCTGAGATTATTAAACAATTATCTGTTCATTCGAGGAGTACTAAGATGTACAATAATCTGAGACTATTGTTCTAGCGAATGAGTATGAAACGTGATACTTCTAACTATGTGTCCAGATGTCTGAATTATCAACAGGTTAAAACTAATTATCAAGTACCTTCAGGACTGTTACAGTATGTGTTACTATCTGAGTGGTGAGAAAATTAAATTTCAAAGGATTTTGTGTAAAAGGAAGATGATGTTTGAATTATTGTTGATCGTGCGGAGAAGTGTGCACATTTTATCTCGGTATTTACAAATTACTCTTTTGATAGATTGAATTATACATGTCGAAGACTTTTAGATCAATCAGCGTGCTAAACTCTAATATCTCAGATAGTTAACCCGAAAGGGAATTTTAGATCCTCGAGGAAATGTTTCATTGTGATGCTTTAGAATTTGAAAGTGAATGAGAAAAACAATTACCATTAATTGAGTTGTGTGTGTAACACCCCTTACCCGAAACCTTTGCCGGAGTCGAGTATGTGGCATTACAAGACTTGACTACTAATTTGGGGCATAAAAATTTAAAGCTGTCCAACTGCATCATGCTGACTAAATTGACCATAACTTGAGTTACAAAACTCGAAATTTATATCCGTAAATTTTCATTGAAACTAGACTCATATAAATTTTTACCATAATTTTTCCAGAATTTTTCATATGGCCAATTAGTACAGTTTATTCATCAAAGTTACCCCTATTTCACTGTTTGATAATTCTGACCTATCTTTACAAAAACTCAGTTATCTCATTGCACAAAATTTCAATAATGTCCTTTTTTATTCCAATAAAAATAGACTCATTAAGGATTCTAAACATATAAACTATGCTCCATAATTATTTTTGTACAATTTTTAAAAATTTTTCCAAGACAGAACAGGGACTCATGAATTCATTCAGAACAAGTCTCACTAAAACTTAAATATCTCATAATATATAATTCCTTTGCCTACTCTGTTTCTTTCATGTAAAAAATAGACACAATAAGATTTAATTCTATATCTTATTCACTTTCTAATTCAATTTATCCTATTTTTAGTGATTTTTCAAAATCACATCACTGCTGCTAACTAAAAACTATTTCATTTCAAAATATGATTAACTAGTTTATGACCGAACATACCCACATACAACTCATACTGCCCATGGATTTTAATCATTTATACAAATTAACCTGTACCTAAAACATTCACATAATATCCTAACATCATCGATTTATTAACAAAACACAACTACGGTTCCATATAATCGAGTGTACCATTGGTTACTTACCACAATACCTAATTCAAGGATTCATTTCGTAGACATACATTTCCTTATCAAAAATGATTAAACTTCGATTAAAAATGCACAAACATTACCAACATAAATCGACATTTGTATCAAAAGCACAAAAAGCATACTTAACTAGAAATTTAGCCATACTCGTATGGCTATTATATGCATAGACAAAAATTTATTATCTTAACAAAACCACAGTCTTTTCTATACATGCCTTTAACCGGAAACCCAAAATAAAGAGTACCAAAATATGGATTGATAGTGTAGGCGACTTTCTAGACGATCCGTCTCGAGTCCGTAGCGTAACCAAAATCTATAAAACAAAGGAAACAATTCACACAAATAAGCTTACTAGCTTAGTAAGTCCTAAGCAACAAGATTAGAACCTATGGTTATTCATATAAATATGAATTCATAACTAATATTGAAACGTTCTTATAAAAGCTTACAGACATTAATATAGTCCCTCAACGCCGAATATATATATTTCACCCATATCACCTTTAATGCGCAACTCATCGAATCCATGCACAGTTTTAATACAATTTGTACCTCTATTTGAATTGACTTCAAATGCCATGTATGTAACAACCACATAATTCCCATCGATTAACTATGCAAACATACTCATAATCCTCACATATTACGCTTAACTGAATGGCCAAATTTCAATAATACAACCAAGATTATATACCATATATATATATATATATATATATATAAAACACTTTGTTAATTAGATCATATACACATATCATAATCATGCAAAATGTTTTCCTTATACAATATTTTACCAACACCAAATAGTGGTAGAACAACTTACCTCGTTTCTCACAACTATAAAACTTACACGTACCTGGACATTTAGTTTCTTTAAGTAAATAATTTCCACCTTGTCGATGATCTACGAATTCTTTCATCATTACATTACTTATCATCATAGCTTATCATCATAACATTAAAGTATACTTAATACATACCTTATAGCCGAACTTACCAATTCACTTTCATAAACTTATGCTTCCATGGTTTATTTCATAACTTTACCATTTAAGTAACTAAAGTTCGAAATATATAACTCACCAGCATATAATGAGCTACACACTAAATTGAATCACATACACCGGCACCCTGCCTGCTAGACTTAAAGTCCAAGTTTTAAAACACCGGCATTTAGCCTGCTAGGCATTAAGCCCGAATTAAATCATCGGCACAAGGCCTGCTAGGCTCAAAGCCCGAAATAGATCACCAAGCACAAGGCACGCTAGGCTCAAAGCCGAAATAGAAATAAATCAGGCTCAAAGCACAAGGCTTGCTAGGCTCAAAGCCGAAATAGATCAAGCACAAGGCCTGCTAGGCTCAAAGCCCGAAATAGATCACCGGCACAAGGCCTGCTAGGCTCAAAGCTCGAAATAAATCACCGGCACAAGGCCTGCTAGGCTCAAAGCCCGAAATAGATCATTGGCACAAGGCCTGCTAGGCTTAAAGCCCGAATTTTCAACATTTTCAACACACATTTAAACATATTAATCGATTTCACATCTTATAACGATTAACATACATAGTAATGCGTATTCGATCACTAATTCTTCCTTTATTTCCTATTCTCTAATTATCTACAAGTCAACCCAAGATATTTATTCAAACCGAATACATGCATTTTCATACCTACGGTAACATATCATTAAACCTACCTCAATCATCCAATCCATCCATATAAATATTTAATTATATATATACATTCACATGATGTTATCACATTCGGCCATCACATATAAAATCAATCTATCTCATTTGACTTTCTCAAGGATGTACATATAGACATAGGTATATATGTATGTGTATCTACATGAATTCACATCCGTAAGATTATCATGAATCCAAAATGTTGTATATTCAACTTCTTATCACAATTGCACATGAGCATGACTTTGTGATTCCATATAACTTAACTACCATACAAAATGCCTTATACCACATTCGCCAAAATAAAATGGAGGCATTTATATTACCTAAATATATACATGTACATAAAGAAATTCCACATTAATTGATTGCTTAGGGACTTACCTTGACGGTTGTAGGGTAAGAATGTCCCGTCTACTCACTCGTCTAGTTTAGCTTTCCCCCGCTCCTTTTCCAACTCTTTCTTCCCTTGATCTAAACAAGGTTTGAAAAGAGTCTATTCAATTGAATTCCATTCATCTCAATTCTAAACACATCATTGTACTACTCTCCCAATTGACTATGCCCAAATACTCATATTTAATCATTTAAATTCCATCGTACTTTGCCTCATAATCCACATATATTTAAAATAAATTCACATCAATTCATTTAACTCCAAAGCCTTAGTTATATACATGATCCAACTCACATTCGGCTTTTACATAAACTAAATCCCTTACCATGTTACATTCAATAATTGTATGTATACACATTTACGAATACACGTATATAAAAATTATAAATACTTCAAGAGATCAAAAATTACATAACCACCACATGCATATATTTATATCCCATTCGGCATATATTCTTAAAATTGCCATATTATATTCAGCAATTTGGGTTTATACCTTAAACTCCCTAAAAAAAATGAATTCAATTTAGTATATCATTTACAACCGATCACTTATAGCTTAAAGAAAAAATCTTCTATCAACATGAATAGATCAATATGCTCATTCATGGCCGAAACTAAGACAAGCTCCAAGCTCCAAAATTTCCACATGTATTTTAAAGTACTCATGATAGCTAGCTCAACCATGCAAGAATTTACAAAAATGAAGCTAAATTCCTTACCTTAAGAGGACATGCAAGAACCGGCCATGAAGTTCAAATTTTTTTACTTCCTTTCTCCTTGTTTTCGTGGAGAAGATGAAGTAAGTGGGGAGAGAATATGTTCTTTTTTTTTCTTCTTCTTTAAACAACATAAATTATACTTTCTTAATCATTACCCCACTAACTAGTAATAATAATAAATAATAATATACAATATATATATAATATATAATATAAGCACTAGTCATTATAAATGACGTCCATTACCTTAAATAATGGGTCAATTACCCTTTTAGGACTTCTATTTATAAAGCCACAATCAATTTGGTATATTTCACTATAGTTTACAACTTTTAACTTTTTCGCGATTTAGTCCTTTTTCTAAATTAAACACACAAACGATAAAATTTTTCTACGAGACTTTCACACACATCAATTCATACATAATAAATACTACATATAATATTTAAATATTTCTCGAGCTCAGATTCGTGGTCCCAAAACCACCGTTCCGATTAGGGTCAGATTCAGTCTGTTACAGTGTGTCATAATAATCTTTTATTTGTGCATAAAGATGGCCTTCTATGGAGTGTGTATTGTTGTAATTACCAAACTCAGTTGACACTTGATTGAGCTTTGTGAGAAAAGATCCACGGGATTGATTTCATCAGAGAATTTGAGCAAAAAGTGAAAGTAATTCATAACAGTTAAAAGCAGTTTCAGATTGACAGAAAATATATACAGATTTGATACATAAAATCTTTGAATTTAAGATAGTAAGCTAAATGTTTGTGAAATTATAGCTGTAGAAATAGAAATTCTCGATTTAGTTATAAAGAGAAGTTAGAATTTAGTTTGATTTGATGAAAAGTGAAGAACAGATCAGAATCTTAACTTGCGAGATCAAAGAATGGAGAATCCGAGGTTATGTGAGAAATTGATAAGGCATTGAGAAAACAAATCTCAAATCTAGATTATGGTAAGATTTTTGGGGACGAACATCCCTAAGGGGGGAGAATTGTATCATCCTGATTTTGGGCCTAGTCAGAACAGTGGTTGAGGGACCACAAATCCAACATAAAAAAATTTATTTTATTATTATTTTGATGTCTACAGTATGATACTAAAGTTGTGTGAAATTTTCATAAAGAAATTTCCTCATTTGAGTGCTCAATTTGACAAAAAGGACTAAATCGCGTAAGGTGCAAAACCTATGGTTTAATTGATAAAGGCAACAAATAGCTATAGAATTGAAAAGTATGGGCACTTGCATGGTAATTATACCAATAGAAAAGTGAGGAGACAATGATGGACTTGTAGTAGGTGGATTTGGTGAAGTTATTAAAAGGTGAAATCGGTAAATAAGTTAATAGGTATAATAAGACAAAATAGAAAAAGCTACCATCTTTTTATTTCTCTTTCTTCTCCACCGATTATTACCCAATGAAATGGCCATGGAAGCTTGAAAATTTTAGCAACTTCTAACCTTCACAAGTAAGTGATTTTGATGGTCATTTTTGATGATTTTTGTATTTTTGGAACCCTTGTAGCTTCATCTAGCTAATGATGGGACTATTTTGCAAAATGGTTGAAATTCTAGGATTTTTCCATGAGAATATTAATGTTTTTTGCTGCATTTTTATGGAATAAATTGAATCTTGGTTGTTAAATAAACAACTTTTGTTAAGTGATTTTCATGAGAACACCTAAAATGGACCATTTTGTAAAAGTTGTAAAAAAAGTGGTAGAGGTGTGAAATAATTGAAAATGTGGGCTGCTATAAGCATGAAAAAGGTTCGGCTATGCATGGGTAGTAAATAAATTGAACACATTTCAATTAACAATCTTAGGGGCAAAAGTGTAAATATGATAAAGTTTAGGGGTAAAAATGTAATTTTACCAAAAATGTGAAATTGGGCTAATTTGAGTAACATGATGAATAAATAAATTAAATGTATTTTTATAGATCAAGGAAGATGAGATTCGGAATTAGATCGGGGGAAAAGTAAGATAATCGAGTAATTGACTTATTCCGTCGTTTCATATCGAGGTAAGTTCGTATGTTAATAAGCATTAAATTTGATATGTTTAAATGCTTAACCGATACCATGTGTTATTCCGTATGTTATTATTGGATCATGAATAATATAAAAATTACGAGATTGTATTGAAAGATAAAATTAAGAGAAATGTAGGGTGGAATATGCTCGAATTTTCAACATGTGATGAATTGACGGTAAAGACCATGGTTGGACCGTGGCAATATGTGTGCCAGTGTAAGACCATGTCTGGGACATGGCATCGGCATTGATATGTGTGCTAGTGTAAGACCATGTCTGGGACATGGCATCGGCCACAATATGAGAGCCAATGTAAAACCATGTTTGGGACATAGCATCGGCATTGATATGTGTGCTAGTGTAAGACCATGTCTTGACATGGCATCGGCCATGATATGAGAGCCAATGTAAGAGCGCGTCTGGGCATGAAAATTGATACGATACATCATGTACGAGTATCCTTAGTATCCCAAAAGGTTCAACAGGTAAATCCAAAGATGATGTTAAAGAAATGACAAAGTATGATCATGTTGAAAGGGTACAAGTATGTATGCAAAATTCATGAGTAGTGAAATTGATGTATATGGGAAATTTGGTAAAATGTAAATGAGTAAGTCATACTTATGAAAATGATCTTTGTGATGACCTTGTGACGATAGGTCTGTACTTATGATGTATAAATAGGTGGTAAATTTGATTGATGACCCTGTGTGAGGCTTTTAAGCCAAATTAAATTGAGACATGATAAGTTTAAGTTTTGTTGTTGATGTATAGGTTAAAGGGGCAAATGAATGGCATGTAAATATTCGATAATGGCTAGCAATTGGAATGGCTAGTTAAGGATATGCTTTGGTGTTATGTATGATTAAATGGATGTTAATACAAAGCAATCATGAAAGAGTAAAATTAGCAATAAACAGTTTTGGATAGCAGTAGCTGTATAACTTTGAAAAATCACCAAAAATTTTGGAAATTGAATTAAAGGTTTAATGGAATATGAAATTAAATCTTATGGAGTTTATTTCTACAAAAAAGAAACAAAATAAGCAATAGAATTTCATATGGTGAGATACTTTGATTTTAGTGAGATAGGGTCAGAATGATTTCAAAATCCCCTGTTCTGAATTGGGAAAATCATTAAAAATTTTACAAAAATAATCAAGGGATAAAATTTGTATGCTTGACTTTCTTAATGAGTCTAATTTCAAGAGAAACAAACAGAAACTTCATTCGAGTTATGTACGACAAGAAAAAAAAATTTAGTGAAAAAGGGTCAGAGCTATATGAGAGCAAAACATGGGAGACTTTGAAGAATAAACTGTATTGATTCGTTGAACCAAAAATTTGGAAATCTTATGGTAAGAATATATATGAGTCTAGTTTTAGGGAAAATTAGCGGATCTTAATGTGGAGTTCTGTAGCTCCGGATAAAAATAATTTAGTGAATGAACTGGAGTAGACAACTCAAGATGAACATAAATGAATTGTGAAATTTTAGACAATAATGATAGTATTATCTTGAGAGCTTATAATAAGAATTGTTAAAATCATGGTAATCAATTGTTCATTATTTACATACGTACTTACTAAGCTTTATAGCTTACTCTATCTATTTTCTATGTTTATAATGTCTTCAGGCTAGCTCGGGTTGGAAAACATCGGAGATACCATCACACTATCGAGCTATCACTTTGGGGATTGTTGAATTCAAGTAGTTGAGTTATGGCATGTATAGGAAATTTAATTATGTTGTTAAGTGTCATAGTTGAATTTGATAAATGTGGGCCGATGCTATTTGATAGATCATTTTGTATAAGGCCATGGATGATGGCTAATATTTGTTATTGTTATATGCATATGATGATGTTTTTCATGAATGTAAAAATTTGCATGGTTGAGCATATCGTATGTTAATGCATGATTGAACAAGTTGTATGACTGAATTGATAAACAATGTGATAAGTGTTGCATGTGAATGACGTGAAGTGGCCATGTTGTGTAAATGTCTTAGTTGCAGTGAATTGGTCATGTATTGTGTGTGGATGGGTGTTACTTGATGTTGTGTATGTTGGTGCAAGTAAGGGTGGAAAAAGGCTTACTAAATAGCCTTGTTTCTGTCAACAGGGTAGACACATGGGTAGACACACGGGAGTGTGTCTGGGCCATGTGTGGCACATGGTCTACTCCATGGGCATGTAGTCTGGTCGTGTGTTCCCTGCACCTTAATTGTGCAATTAAATTCATCACACGGCCTAGCACACGGGTGTGTGCCTTGGCCGTGTGACCTTAAAGGGTTGATGACGTCAAAAATCGAATGTCAAGGTTTTTGCACACGGGCTGAAACATGGGTGTGTCACGGTCCGTGTGAAGGACACGGGCCATGGACACGAACATGTGGCGGCCGTGTGAAAATCCCTGTAGGTTTGAATTGAGCTACACGGTCCTTTAGCATGGCCATGTTAAGAGGTCACACGGACGTGTCACTCTTCCACACGAGCGTGTGCCCCTGATTTCAATGATATTTTCTAAAGTTTTTCAAAAGTGCTCAGTTTAGTCCTGAACCACTTTCAAATTGTGTTTTGGGCCTCGTGGGCCCATATTAGGGACTTTAAGGCAAAGCTTAAAAAGTTTTAAAATTGAACGAACTTTTATGACTCAAAAATGTATGTTTACATGTGTTTAAGATAGGTAATGCCTCGTACCCTGTCCCTGTGTCGGATATGGATAAGGGGTGTTACATTTAGTGGTATTAGAGCTATGGTTTAGTCGATTCTAGGACTATCCTAGCATGTGTGTGAAAGTCTAGTTTTACATGTCACAATACTACCCATGATAGTGTGATATCTCCCTACTCTAATAAAACTGTTTTGTTAAGACAGAGATGACTTCCAACCGAGCTATTTTCAATAATGCTGAAAAATAATATTGAGGTGATTGAAATATGTTTATGATGAGACAAAACTTAGAAAGGTATGAATAGGAGTTCATGATAAGTATGTGTTAATGTATGAAGTGAGATAACCAAGAGTTAAGAAATGTGGAAACGTAGAATAAAATCAAAGTTTATATGGTGATAAGCCCATCTGTGTTTGCTTGGCATGCATATGATGTTATGTGCTCAACATATATGATTAAGTGAATATGGTAAGCAAATTTACTCAAATAGATGGAATGTGCGTTTATGTATTGTAATAGCCCGATTTTGGGGCTATTCAGAATAGTGGTTTCGAGACCACTAATTTGAGGTTGAAGAAAATTATTTTGAGACCACTAATTGGAGCCTATTAAGGAGAGATAGTAAGTGGTATCAAGGCTTATGGAAATAGGTGAGTAATTTTCTAGCATATATGAGCTTATGGTAAAGGGGAAATGGTGCCACATGAAAGTATTTGAGGGAAGAGGTTCAAATCCCACTTGGTACAAATATTTTGACTATTTGTTTGTGTTTTTCCCTCAGTGTCGACTAAGGTAGTATTTAA
Organism: Gossypium rotundifolium; assembly: GCA_025506655.1. Taxonomy (NCBI): domain Eukaryota; kingdom Viridiplantae; phylum Streptophyta; class Magnoliopsida; order Malvales; family Malvaceae; genus Gossypium; species Gossypium rotundifolium. The sequence goes on from CP106728.1 coordinate 84,726,538, forward strand.
GACAAGGGTGGACTTTTTAATTATGGTATGATGGCTAAAGAAACAAGGAAAGGGTGAAGGTAAGGAAAGGAATCAAAAGAAAAAGGCAAGATAAGGGGACATGTGGCCTTTTTCATGGGAAATGTTTTGGAAAGTCATGTTGGCCAAATTTTTTTGACCTTATTAGCATGTTATTCACGGTTTTGTTAGGGCGAGGGGATAGCTGAATTTCTCTTTTCATTTTAGACCATTTTGTTAGTTTTTGGTGCATGAGGGGTACACTTTTTACTCTTTGACCATTTGTGTTTTCTTTTCAAATCCATATCCCTTTTTGCTTTGGCTGAAACCTCCTAGCACATTTGTGCACTATTTTTCTTTTGTTTGGCCGAAACACTCACCTTTTCGCATCTCCCTTTTGATAGCCGAAACTACCCAAAGCACTTTTCTCCATCTATTCTTTTTCTTTTGACCATTTCACAAATCTTTTTTCTTCTTCTTCTTTAATCGACATCACTTGTGATCATATTTCTTGTTTGATTTTCTCTATAGTCGAACCTAATATCATCCTATTTCTTCACCTTTTCGTTCCCTATTGTGTGGGAAAATCTCTTCTTAATCGAATCGGTAAGTGACCTTATATCTCTCTCTCTTTTCATTTCATTTTCTTTTTCTTTCTAACAGAATATAAATGTTCATCATTATTTGGTTATTTTACTTTGTTTCTTATCGAAACATCACTCTCCTCATCACTCTCATGTTGTGATCAATACTTCATTCGTACTGTTCTAAGTGAGTGGCTGTGTATCTTCCTAGCCTTAGACGAATGGTGGAAATCAGATTCAATCTCGATATGGTAAAGAGTTCTTTATGGATTATTTGATATCATTCTATATTTGATTGGTTGTTAGCAGAATAGTGGTTGGACTAATCGATTGCATATTTTTTGGGACTAAAACGCTCGATCTATCCACTCGTTGTTTTTACGGAAATAGTGGTAAGCCGACCCTTTTTCTTTAGTAAATCGTTTCATATCAAAGTATTATAGTTTTGACTAAGATTTTATTCAATAGAGGCAAGCAATATCGAATTGAAAGGGAAAGCGAGTGGTGAAGACAAAAGGAGCGAATTTGAGATTCCTACTCCTAAGTTTAAGCGCAGGGCAGTATTGGCAGTTCAGGATTTTCCACCGGGTTGTGGACCATCATCCGGGGAGAATCGACAAATCGTGGTCATCACGATTCTAAGGGTAAACACTCTAGATTGTTATTTTAGAGTTTGATTAATAAAATCATGTATGTCGATTAATTGAGTGATATGATATTTTAGGTGTCGACGATCAAGAAGGACTAGTACTTACCGTAATCAGGTGTGTAATCTCACACCTTTTTTGTGGGTTTAAGATTGATATTATATTGGAAATAAGTTGTTATGATTAAAATAGTAAAACGATGTAAACCAGGGAAAATTGGCCTAAGTTTACTATTTTGATAAAATTGACAAAATCGGTATTTACACAGCGAAAACTATGAAAATGCCCCGAAAGGGTCAAATTATGAAAATGCCCCAAATGGACCAATTTGGTATATTGCCAAAATGGGCCAATTTGATATATTACTTTAATGGGCCGATTTGATGTATTGCCTTAATGGGCTGATTTGGAAATGTTACAATGGGCCAAATTTTTGTAATAAATCTCTAAATTATTTATTCCTATTTATATTTGTAAATATCATGATTTGCTATGTATGATGCATTTACATGATTTTTCATGGGATGGGAAAATATGATGAAGAGAAGTTCCGGTGGCACTGCCACAAGAAAATATTTGCTAATATGATTCACTATGATTCTGGGCAAATCAAAATATGTTATAAATGGCAAAATGCCTGCGATTGTTGTGTTTGGCATGGTGGGTTGACTTGATCCACACAGGTGTGATAGGATGGTATGGGTGGTGTGTAGCGGATGCATTACTAGGATGTGTTAGGTTACATACATTGTTTATTTTTATGTAAATGTATATGTTCTATTTTGTAAATGGGCTTGACCCAAGATTATGCTTTATGGGCTCAGGCCAAGTTTTTGCTAAATAGGTTCAGGCCCAGTGACCGACGTTAAGGGGATTATACACTGAGTTCTAGTAACTCAACCCATCTCCTTAACCCTTACAGGTAATGCTCAGTGATGTGGACTTGGGCCATGGATGACTTGGTGGAGGCCATACTTCAAAAACGATTTTATTTGGACTTGAGATTTCTTTTTCGTTCACTTTATTACTTTACTATTTTGGGTGAAATGTTGTAATAAGGACTCTGGTTTATTTTTATTTTGCCTTATGTTTGACGTATTTATATTCTGCTCAAATTACTTTAAATGGGATATTTTTTCTAAAACCTTAAATAAAGATTTTCTAAAATGGATACGCAAATGGATTTTTGATAAACTTATATAAATATTTATAACCTAGAAATTTTCTCTCAAATTTTCATCAATATTTTTTAAAAGTCTCGATTTGTTAAATCATTAGTTCAAATTTATCGATTTATCAATCAATCTTTGAAATTAGTAATATTTTGGTCAAATATTTTAAATCTAAATTGCTTTTCTTGATTATAATAAAATAATACTTATTTTTGTACGAAAAAAAAGGATTTAACACGCTTTTCTCATGTGACATGTCAGAGTCGGTCATGACACATTGGTTGGGTTTGTGGTGTTACATTTTATGGTATCAGAGCCCAAATTCAAAACTCAGCTGTGGTTTGGGTTCAAAAACATTTTCCAAAGCTGTTCAAATTTTAAATTAAAAATGCATGTTTTAAAAGAAGTATGGCACCACAGGTATCCGGCACCAAGCCAAGTAAGTATATGTTACCATTGTATGATTATGATTATTATGGTATGGCTGTAGGAATACTCTAGAACTTTTAGTTTTAGGTATTGAAACTATAGAGATTTAGACTATAGGATGCGTTTGCGAAAACAACTTTACTTCTTATACTTCATAAAATATTGTTTAATAAATATTGAATAAAATATTAATCCATAAGACTTGTAATCGATTAAAATGACTTAGTCAATATGAGCGCAAGAGGGCATGGACACGGTAGACGTGGCCGTGGTAGAGGCCGAGGCGCTAGAGTTGTGTCTGAGGCGTCGGGGAATATGCCTGAAATGGACACACCTGCATCACCTGTGACTGAAGCTGGGTCACATGATCATATGAGAGAGGACGGCATTATATCTCAAGCAATGTTGCGAGTTCTAGAAAGGGTTGCTGGGGCAAGAACTATGATAGCAGCACGTGGGTCAATTTCAGAGCGACTCAGATCAAATGGTATTGAGGTTTTTAGGGGTATCTCGGGTGTGGCCCTAAATGTAGCGGAGTGCTAGCTTGAGGCTGTGGAGCGAATCATGGACGATCTGGATTGCATCGCTGAGCAAAAACTGAAAGGAGCTGTGCCATTGCTGAGACACGAGGCGTATCAATGGTGGCTCACTGTTCGGGAAGGCACTCAGGCCAATCGTATTACCTGGGATTTCTTTAAGATGGCATTCCAGGGAAAGTATGTCGGGGCTAGCTATGTGGATGCCCAAAAGAAGGAATTCCTAAATATGGTCCAATAAGGTAAGACTGTGGTAGCATACGAGGTAGAATTTCTACGTTGAGTTGTTATGCCCGAGGATTAGTGCCGAATGACTACGAACGCTATGTGCATTTTGAGGACAGGTTGCGTGATGAGTTGCAGGTACTGATAGCTCAAAAAAAGAGAGGAATTTTGCCATACTAGTGGAGAAAGCCAAGATAGCTGAAGAGGTTAAACACTCGGAGAGGCAACATCAAGACAGGGATAGGGGCAGGAATAAGAGAGACTCGGGGTACTCAGGTCCTACTAGAGGGTTTCAAAAGAGGCCCAAAAATGAGGAGCCAGCTCGAGCTAGAGTACCAGCTACTACCAATCTGTTATAGCCATGTGCAAATGATGGAAAATGACACCCGGGTGAATGCTAGAAGAGAACCAGCGGTTGTTTCAAATGTGGTTCCAAGGACCATAGGCTTAGAGATTGCCCTCGACAGACAGCTCAGACTGAGGATGACCGTAACTATGATGCACAGCCAACTAGAGGCGATCAGCAGCCACCGAGAGGCCGTTGGCCAGGTCGAGGTGGTAATGGCGTAGGACGAGGTCCAGGATGCTCCGGTTAGAGGTACTGGTAATAGGGGTAACGTGGAGACGAGACAACTAGGGTTGGTCTATACGGTCAGACATCGAGAGGATGGCGATGCACCTGATGTAATAATCAGTATGTTCATCATATCTGAAGTTCCTATTACTGCTTTGATAGATATCCGATCCACTCATTCGTATGTTGCTTGTGCTGTATCTAGAAATCTGAACATTAAATCCAAGATTACTGCTAGAGAAACAACTATAATTAGTCCTATAGGATAGTCAGTGATAGTAAATAAGTTGTTTAGGAATGTGCCCTTAGAAATTCAAGGGGAAATATTTTTAGCGAATTTGATGGAACTGCCATTCGGTGAGTTCGACCTTATTTTGGGCATGGACTGGTTGGTGAAACACCGCGCGAACATGGATTGTGTTGCAAAACAGATGTTACTAAGAACTTTTGAGGATAAGGAAATAATGATGATAGGTGAAAGAAGAAACTACATGTCTAATGTGGTGTCTACTTTAAAGGCAGAAAAGTTGGTGCGAAAGGGGTGTGGAGCATTCCTAGCCTTCATTAGTGCTTTGGATGCTAAGGAATTGTCGGTGGAAAGTGTTAGAACGGTGAAAGATTTTTCAGACGTCTTTCTCAAGGAACTTTCAAGATTACCTCCAGATCGGGAGGTAGAGTTAGGCATTGAGCTGTTGCTAGGAACAGCTCGGTGTCCATTGCTCCTTATAGAATGGCGTCGAAGGAGTTAGCGGAGCTTAAGGCTCAAATTTAGAAGTTTTTGTATCGTAGATTCATTGGACCAAAAGTATCACCGTGGGGAGCGCCGGTCCTGTTCGTCAAGAAGAAGGATGGGTCGATGCGTATGTGCATCGATTATAGGCAGTTGAATAAGTTGACAATCAAGAAAAGGTATCCGTTGTCGAGAATTGATGATCTGTTCGATCAACTGCGAGGAGCTTTGATTTTCTCAAAGATAGATTTGAGATTGGGTTATCACCAGCTTAAAGTCAAGAAGGCAAATATTCATAAGAATGCGTTTCGAACTCGTTATGGGTATTATGAGTTCTTGGTGATGCCATTTGGGTTGACTAATGCACCAGCTGCATTTATGGACATGATGAATCGGGTCTTCCAACCCTATTTAGATCAGTTTGTGGTGGTGTTCATAGATGACATCTTGGTGTACGCGAAGAATGAAGAAGAGCATGATTCGTATCTGCGGCTAGTATTGCAGATATTAAGGGAGAAGCAACTTTATGCCAAATTTAGTAAGTGTGAATTTTGGCTGAGGGAAGTGAACTTTTTGGGGCATATTGTGTTGGCCGAGGGAATTAGAGTTGATCCCCGAAAAGTCGAGGCTGTGTTGGATTGGAAACCACCAAGTCTATTGCCAAAATTTAGAGTTTCTTAGGGTTGGCTGGTTATTACAGGAGTTTCGTTGAGGGGTTTTCGCTGATTTCTGCACCCCCTAACTAAGTTGTTGCATAAAGGAGTACCATTTGTGTGGTCAGATTAGCAGCAAGAGAGCTTTGAGAAATTGAAGAAGATTCTGACAGAAGCGCCGGTATTGATTCAACCTGAGGCTAGAAAAGAGTTTATTTTTTATTGTGATGCGTCACACATGGGCTTGGGATGTGTGTTGATGTAAGGGGGAAAAGTAGTGGCTTATGCATCTCGTCAATTAAGGCCGCATGAGGTGAACTATCCCACTCATGATTTGGAGTTAACTGCAGTGGTGTTTGCTTTGAAGATTTAGAGACACTATCTGTACAGTGAAAAGTCGATTATCTACACGGATCATAAGACTCTAAAGTACCTTATTGCCCAGAAGGAGTTGAATTTAAGACAACGAAGGTGGATAGAACTGTTGAAAGATTATGACTTTTCAATCGAGTATCATCCCGGGAAGGCTAACGTGGTGGTTGATGCATTAAGTCAAAAAGGTGATATAGATTTGAGAGCGATGTTCGCTAACCTTAGCCTGTATGAAGATGGTAGTCTGCTAGCTGAACTTCAGGTGAAGCCTGCGTGGGTAATCTAGATTAAGGAAAAGCAGTTATTAGATGAAAGGTTGGGTTCTTTACTTCAGCAAGTGGAAGGTCGTGTGAAAGGGGATTTTGGATTGAATAGTGATGGAGTATTGTGTTTTCGCGAAAGAATTTGTATGCCCAAAGATTCAGAATTGAGACAAATGATTCTACGTGAGGCGCATAATAGCCCTTATGCTATACACCCTGGGAAATAAGAAGTATCGAGACCTCCGTGAGCAGTATTAGTGGCCAGGGTTGAAACAGGAGGTTACTAATTTTGTGAGTAAGTGCTTGACATGTCAGCAAGTGAAGGCAGAACATAAATTGCCGTCGGGATTGCTACAACCGGTGAAAATTCCATTATGGAAATGGGAAAGGATAATGATGGACTTTGTTAGTGGGTTACCCTTATCGCTTACTAAGAAAGATTTTGTTTGGGTAATAGTTGATCGGTTGACAAAGAATGCTCATTTCATACATGTCTGTACAGATTACTCATTACAGAAGTTGGCCAAGTTGTATATAGCAGAGATCGTGAGGTTACATGGGGTATTTGTGTCTATTATATCGGACAGGGACCTTAGGTTTACATCACGATTTTGGAAAGCTTTACATGAAGCTTTGGAAACAAGGTTAAATTTCAGTACAGTATTTCATCTATAGTTAGATGGTCAGTCAGAGAGAGTAATCCAGATTCTGGAAGACATGTTAAGGGTGTGTCATGACTTCAGTGGTAGTTGGGAGGATTTCTTACCGTTGGCAGAGTTCGCATACAACAACAGCTATCAATCCAGTATCCAGATGGCACCCTATGAGGCGTTGTATAGTTGTAGGTGTCATACTCCTACTTGTTGGACTGAGATGGGGGAGCGACAGTTATTGGGTCCTAAGCTGATACCAGAGACGAAGGAAAAAGTAAAGGTAATTGAGCACGGTTAAAGGAAGCTTCGGATAGCAAAAAGTCATACGCGGGTCTGAAGCGTAAGGATATAGAATTTTCGGTGGGTGATCAGGTCTTTTTGAAGGTCTCACCTTGGAAGAAGATCTTTAGATTTGGACAAAAGGCAAGTTGAGCCTTAGGTTCATCGGACCATACCGTGTTTTGAAACGTATTGGGCCAGTGGCTTCTCAGCTTGAGTTACCTCCAGAGTTGAGTCAGGTACATAGTGTATTTCATGTCTCAATGTTAAGGCATTATCGATCGGATCCGTCTCATATAATACCGGTAGAGGAAGTTGAGATAAGACCTGATTTGTCTTTTGAAGAAGAGCCGGTACAGATTTTAGATCGGGACGTTAAGGTACTGTGAAGGAAGTCGGTGCCATTACTCAAGGTATTATAGCGTAATCACGAAGCGGAGGAAGCTACATGGGAGCATGAGGATGCGTTTCGGTAGCAATATCCTCACCTCTTTTAATTAGGTAAATTTCGAGGATGAAATTTTCTTTAAGGGAGGTAGAATTGTAACATCCTAAAATTTAGAATTTTATGTGTTGCATTATTTCTTGCGTTAAGCTAGTTAAGAATATTAATTGTGTATGTTTAGGGGTTCTGAGAAGGCTCGGGGTTTGTTTGGGCCTTAATAAAAATTTTGTGTTTTAGCCTATTAAGGAGAGATAGTAAGTGGCATCAAGGCTTATGGAAATAGGTGAGTAATTTGCTAGCATATATAAGCTTATGGTAAAGGGGAAATGGCGCCACATGAAAGTCTTTGGGGAAGAGGTTCGAATCCCACTTGGTACAAATATTTTGACTATCTGTTTGTGTTCTTTCCATAAGTGTCGGCCAAGGTAGTATTTAAGGCAAGGGTGGACTTTTTAATTATGGTATGATGGCTAAAGAAATAAGGAAAGGGTGAAGGTAAGGAAAGGAATCAAAAGAAAAAGGCAAGATAAGGGGATATGTGGCCTTTTTCATGGGAAATGTTTTGGAAAGTCTTGTTGGCCAAAATTTTTTAACTCTATTGGCATGTTATTCACAATTTTGTTAGGGGAAAGGGATAGTCAATTTCTCTTTTCATTCTAGACCATTTTGTTAGTTTTTGGTGCATGAGGGGTACACTTCTTACTCTTTGACCATTTGTGTTTTCTTTTCAAATCCATATCCCTTTTTGCTTTGGCTGAAACCTCCTACCACACTTGAGCACTATTTTTCTTTTGTTTGGACGAAACACTCATATTTGCTCATCTCCCCTTTGGTAGCCGAAACTACCCAAAGCACTTTTCTCCATCCATTCTTTTTCTTTTGACCATTTCACAAATCTTTTTCCTTCTTCTTTAATCGACATCACTTGTGATCATATTTCTTGTTTGATTTTATCTATAGCCGAACCCAATATCATCCTATTTCTTCACCATTTTGTTCCCTGTTGTGTGGGAAAATCTCTTCTTAATGGAATCGATAAGTGACCTTATATCTCTCTCTCTTTTCATTTCTTTTTCTTTTTCTTTCTAACTGAATATGAATGTTCATCGTTATTCAGATAGTTTACTTTGTTTCTTATCGAAACATCACTCTCCTCATCACTCTCATGTTGTGATCAATACTTTATTCGTAGTGTTCTAAGTGAGTGGCTGTGTATCTTCCTAGCCTTAAGACAAACGGTGGAAATCAGATTCAATCTCGATAAGGTAAAGAGTTCTTTATGGATTATTTGATATTGTTCTATATTCGACTGGTTGTTAACGGAATAGTGGTTGGACTAATCGATTGCATATTTTTTGGGGACTAAAATGCTTGATCTACCAACTCGTTGTTTTTATGGAAATAGTGGTAAGCCGACCCTTTTTCTTTAGTAAATTGTTTCATATCAAAGTATTATAGTTTTGACTAAGATTTTATTCAATGGAGGCAAGCAATATCGAATCGAAAGGGAAAGCGAGTGGTGAACACAAAAGAAGCGGATTTGCGATTCCCACTCCTAAGTTTAAGCGAAGGGCGGTATCGACGGTTCGGGATTTTCCACCGGGTTGTGGACCATCATCCGGGGAGAATCGACAAATCGTGGTCGTTCACGATTCTAAGGGTAAACACTCTAGATTGTTATTTTAGAGTTTGATTAATAAAATCATGTATGTCGATTAATCGAGTGATATGATATTTTAGGTTTCGACGATCAAGGACTAGTACTTACCGTAATTAGGTGTGTAATCTCACACCATTTTTTGTGGGTTTAAGATTGATATCATATTGGAAATAAGTCGTTATGATTAAAATAGTAAAACGGTGTAAACCAGGGAAAATTGGCCTCAGTTCACTATTTCGATAAAATTGACAAAATTGGTATTCACACTGTGAAAACTATGAAAATGCCCCTAAAGGGTCAAATTATGAAAATGCCCCAAATAGACCGATTTGATATATTGCCAAAATGGGCCAATTTGATATATTGCTTTAATGGGCCGATTTGATATATTGCCTTAATGGGCTGATTTGGAAACGTTACAATGGGCCAAATTTTTGTAATGAATCTCTGAATTATTTAATGTTGTTTATATTTGTAAATATCATGATTTGCTATGTATGATGCATTTACATGATTTTGGTTGGGATGGGAAAATATGATGAAGAGAAGTTCCGGTGGCACTGCCACAAGAAAATATTTGCTAATATGATTCACTATGATTCTGGCCAAATCAAAATATGTTATAAATGGCAAAATGCCTGCGATTGGTGTGTTTGGCGGGGTGGGTTGACTTGATCCCCACAGGTGTGATAGGATGGTACGGGGGGTGTGTAGTGGATGGATTACTAGGATGGGTTGTGTTACATACATTGTTTATTTTTATGTAAATATATATGTTCTGATTTGTAAATGGGCTTCGGCCCAAGATTATGCTTTATGGGCTCAGGCCCAAGTTTTTGCTAAATGGTTTCAGGCCCAGTGACCGACGGTAAGGGGATTATACACTGAGTTCTAGTAACTCACCCCATTTCCTTAACCCTTGGAGGTAATGCTCAGTGATGTGGACTTGGGCCATGGATGACTCGGTGGAGGCCATACTTCAAAAATGATTTTATTTGGACTTGAGATTTCTTTTTCGTTCACTTTATTACTTTACTATTTTGGGTGAAATGTTGTAATAAGGCCTCTAGTTTATTTTTATTTTGCCTTATGTTTGACGTATTTATATTCTGTTCAAATTACTTTAAATGGGATATTTTTCTAAAAACTTAAATAAAGATTTTCTAAAATGGATACACAAATGGATTTTTGATAAACTTATATAAATATTTATAACCCGAAATTTTCTCTCAAATTTTCATCAATATTTTCAAAAGTCTCGGTTTGTTAAATCATTAATTCAAATTTATCTATTTATCAATCAATCTTGAAATTAGTAATATTTTGGTAAAATATTTTAAATGTAAATTGCTTTTCTTGATTATAATAAAGTACTACTTATTTTTGTATGAATAAAAAAGGATTTAACACGCTTTTCTCATGTGACATGTCAGATCCGATCATGACGCATGGGCCGGGTTTGGGGTGTTAAACTAGAGGTGTCTAATAGACATAGGATATTAAATTGGAGGTCCTTAAAGTACAATTAGGCCAATAAGAGAGGAGTTGGTCGGCCATAGGGACAAGGGAGACAAGAGCATTAATTTTGGTAAAAATTTTGTTGAAATTAGGTGACTAAAAAAGAATAAAATAAGATAAATGAAGGAGTTATCATCTTTCACTATTCACCTTCCTTCTTTCATTGAAAATTTGAAGAGAAAATAGTGTTTTTGGAGTTCAAATTTTTAGCCAAGTTATTCTCTTGCAAGTAAGTGATTTTAGAGGTCTTTCTTGATAATTTGTTTACTTTTGGAACCCCTAAAGCTTAAGCTAGCTAATGAGGGGACTATTTTGCATAATGGTTGAAAGTTTAGGGACTTTCCATGAGAGTGTTCATGTTCTTTGTTGAGTTTTTATGGAAGAAAATGAATGTTAGAGGGTTAAGGAATAACTTTTGTGAAATGTGTTACCATGATAACACCTAAATGGGACTTATTTGTAAAGGTTGTAATTGTGTAATAAATGCCTGAAATGATGGGTTATATAAATTGTTGTAAGAGAATTAAATGTTCAGCTAGGCTTCTTTAATGAGAAAATATGATGAAAAACAATTTACGAGCCTAGTGAAAAATCATAATTTTGCCAAAGTATAAGGGCAAAGTGGTCATTTTTGCCTAAGTAAAAATTTTGATGTACCCTGAGTTATATAATGATTGAATGAGTAAATTTCATTATTTTAGTTCAAGAAGAGTCCGAAAACAACCTTGACTGAGAAAAAGGCAAGGTTAATGTCTAAACCGTTGATTAATACATTTTGCACCGAGGTAAGTTTATGTGTAAACGATACATCTTTAATAGATGTTGTTACCTATTGATACATTGTATGAATGAGATCAATTAATAGTGATATTGATTGAAATTGATATAAAATGAGTACTTTCTCGTATGAACCTCGGAATAGAATTGTAAGTGTAGAAAAATATTCGTAACTATTATTTGGTGGGCTGTGTGCGGTACCACCTTATTATTTTCTCATGATGGGCTGTGTGCGATACCATCGTTTATACTATCATTTGGTGGACTATGTGCCAAACCACCGTAATTATTCTTGTTGGTGGGCTATGTGTGATACCACCCTATTTTTGATTAATGGTGGGCTGTGTGCGAAACCACCGGGTATATAGTATTATTCTGAAGGTTTCATCAAGAAACTTGTTTAAGTAAATATTTCGTGTGGTTTGTGGTGATAAGTGCAGGGTATATGTGCAAGTAAAAGTGAGCAATATATGTGTTATATGGTTGGAATGTGGTAAGAGATGGATGAGTAAGCATGACTATGAAAATGTGAATTGTTCTTACATATTATGAAATGTTTGTGGTTGCTTTGCATATAGTGTGATGCTTATTGTTTACATGTAGACTTACTAAGCTTAAAGCTTACTCCCTTTCTTTTCCCTTGTTTTATAGTGTCTAAGAGCCAGCCCGGGATACGAAGATAATGAGAAGATCACCCACACTATCAACACATCTTGGTATAGTTAAACTTAGCATTTTGAGTATGGCATGTATAGGGGCTATACTTATTGAAATGTCTTGTTGTTTTGGCCAAGTGTGTTGGCTCTTTTAAGATGAACTCTTTTGTATAAGGTAATATTTGATGTCTCATTATTATTAATCTATGAAGAGATGGAGTTATTCATGAATGTATATGGTGCAGGATTGGGTTACTTGGTTAAAGTATGTATGAATGGTTTGATGATTGATTATGATTCATGTTTGTATGAGTTAGGGTGATAAACAGAGCTTGGCAAATAGCCTTGTTCTTGTCCATACGGGTAGACATACGAGCGTGTGTCTAGACCGTGTGTGACACAAGGTCAGCCTCATGGGTGTGTGGATAGGCTGAGTGTTCCCTGCATGTTAGTTTTGCAAGTCAGTATGCTCAGTAGTAAACACACGGGCGGAGACACGGCCGTGTGTCTCAGCCGTGTGGAAGGCACGGACATAAGCGTGTGCCCAGGCCGTGTGAAGTCTGCACCTAAATTTTGGAATTTAATTCACCACACGGGTGAAGGACACTGGTGTGTGACTGGCCGTGTGATGTAAGTGTGTGTCGACCAAACGGGCGTGTGACAGTGTGATGCAATTCTGTAATAGTTCGGTTTAGACCCTAGTCATAATAGTGGTTTTGGGACCATAAATTTGAGTCAAAAAATATTTTAATATTATTTTCTGAGTCTACTATATGTGATTCAGCATGTGTTAAATTTTCGTGAATTATTTTGTTCGTTTGTGTTCTTAATTTGAGAAAAGGAATAAATCACATAAAATGTAAAAGTGGCCTTTTAATTAAATAAGTTTGAATTGTTATTGTTCTTATTATGTGAAGTCCTTAAAGTGGAATTATGCCATAAGAATGATAGATGGCCGGTAAGGGACATGAGAAAGTGGGATTTTAATGTTATATATAAGGTTAAAAATGTGAATTAATTATTAAGCTAAGTTAAAATAAGATAAAACATAAAAGATGGATATGTTCATCTTATTTTAGTGCCAAAAATACCAAAGAAAAGAAAGAAAAGAACAAGCTAGGTTTCAGCAAGGGTTTAGCTTGATTTAAGGTATGATTTTGTTTGATTTTTGATAATTTCTACGTTTTTGTAATCGTTGCATCGTATACTTCAAAACCCATGCTTCAATTTTGTGAATTGATGATGATTTTGAAATGTGCCATTGATGAAATCATAAGTTTTGTGATGTTTGAAGATGAATTATGGAAGATATGTTTTAGATTAACATAGTTTGTCTTTGAATTTTTGATGAATTTGAGTAATTTGGACTTAATTGAGAAAATGAAGGACTACATTGTGAAATAAATGAAAAATATGGGTTGCTAGGGACCTATAGAGAATTCGACTAAGCATGGGTACAAGAAAATTATGTGTATTTTGTCATGTTATGAAATAAGGACTAAAATGTCAAAATGTGAAAATCTAAGGGTTAATTTGTAAATTTCCTTAAATATGTGTTTTTGGATTGAATTGAATGATTTGGTAAATAAATGAGTTAAATTTTAATATGTATAAATTAAGAACCAAAGAAAACAGACTTAGACCGTGGGAAATCGAAAGTAATTGAGTAGCCAAGTTCGTTTCCGTTTATCTGAATATGAGGTAAGTCTATATACAAATAAATGTATTTACATTGATATATGTATGGTCATATGAAAATTTATCATGATCAATGTATATGAGATGATGAGTACATGAAATCTGAGGAAAAATCGATAGTATAACAAAGTCCGAGATTCCCCGTACGAACCTAGGAATAGATAGGATTACATATGTCATGACATAGGTTTTCGATATGTGATATCATGTAAGACCATCTCTGGGACGTTGGCATTGATTTGTGACATCGTGTAAGACCATGTTTGGGACGTTGGCATCGATATGAAATTTACGTGTAAGACCCTATCTGCGACAGTGGCATCGATATCTGAGTACTTGTAAGACCACATCTGGGACGTTGGCATCGTATGACTATTCGAGCATTCTGAATGTCCTATTTAATTTCGAATGGTTCAACGGGCAAGTCCGAGAAATGAATGACTATGTGAGTTGTATATCCGTTTCAGGTATGTTCGATGTATATGCTTTGAATAAGTATGAAAGGTAAGTTAATATGTACATAGATGCTTTGAACAAAGTGTGATATATGTATGTTTGATATATGAGCAAAAGAGATGCTTAAGATATGATATGTTGGTAAGCAATGGCAATCCAATTGAGTCAAAGAGAAATCTCTGTGTATGAAATGAAGTTATGTTTATGAATTTTATTTGCCATGCTCTTAATTGATTATATGATAAATTTATTTGTATATGGCTTACTAAGCTTTTGGAAAGCTTACTTTCTATCTTTTTGCTTTGTTTTATAAATCGTCAAAGCTACAAAGGGCTCGGGAATCGTCGAGGATTGTCATCACACTACTCAATCTTATTTTAGTACCTTTTTAAAGTGTATATACTAAGTATGGTATGTATAGGCTAGCTACTTTGAATTATGTTTGAGATGTGTATATAGCAATGTGATATGGCTAGATAATGGCAATATATGAATGATTAGTCATGTCTTATGATGTTTAGTTTTGGAATGGTTGATAGTAAATGAAATGGTCATATGAATGATCAGCTTATTGATGCATGGTTAGCATATTATTAATGGTAAGTTTGTGATGGATTATACTTTGAAATGTTTGTGGTTATATTAAGTTAAATGATTCCTAAGTTGGAGTGTTTGTGATGTTTATGAATGGGTAGAAATGATGCATAATTTGATATGTTTTGGTTGCCATTTAAGTATGGGAAGATGATTGTATATGCTTGTAGGTGAGGCCTAAAGTGTTGGTGGCATTTTGGCCTTAAAAATGGCCTATAATTGCCCATACGGTTGAGTGCACGGGCATGTGGCTCGACCGTGTCCCTCGTGGTTGTATTTTAAAACAAATTAGACTCGACTACGGGTAAGAAACACGGGCATGTGACTGGCCGTATGGTACAAGTCAGTGTCGACCATGGGTGAGGCACACGGGTGAGTTTAAGCCGTGTAGAAAAGTCAGTATGTATGCCCTGTTTTGACACGGTTTAAGCAGATGGGCGTGTCTGAGGCTGTGGGAGGCACACAGCCTGCCCACACGGGCATGTGACCTCTGTAACTTAGAAAAAAGTTAAATTTCTGAGAATTTTTGTATGTGTTCGGTTTAGTCACGGTAATGTCTGGTAATGTGATTTGTTAAATGAAGTTATGAAATGTGTGTAAAAGTTTTCGATTGTCCGGTAATGTCTTTTAACCCTAAACTAGCGACGATTACGGGTTAGGGATGTTACATTTGGTTGTTATCAGAGCTACGATTTATTCGATTCTTGGACTAATGTAGCTTGTCGAGTCTAGTTATACATGCCATATATAAATAAAATTTGATAGTGTGATGAAACTTGATGTGTAAAATGTGTTCTTCGTATAGTAATGGATCTCGAAAGAACCATTGCTGACGATGTAGAAAGCAATACGCCTGCTCCCGCTCAAGGGACAGTGCCATCTGATTCGAGATCGGCTACTAGCGGTCAAGAGGGAGAAGATAAACGAGCTTTCTTCCAAATGATGAATAAGTGGTTCACTCAGTACATAAGTAATAATCCGACTGTTTTGTAACCTCCGCCCCCGTCTAATCCTCCTCAGACTTCTGCTATACCTCCGGTTATGAAGTCAAATCTATTGAACAAACCTTCTATCGAAAAAATTCGTAAGTATGAGGCTGAAGAGTTCAGGGCCACAAGTGATGACAATGCCGAGAAAGCTGAATTTTGGTTAGAGAACACTATCTGGGTATTTGATGAAATGTCACTAACTCCAGAAGAATACATAAAATGTGTTATTTCTTTGTTACAAGACGCAGCCTATCAGTGGTGAAAGACTTTGATTTTTGTGGTTCCAAAAGAATGGGTTACTTGGGAATTCTTCCAGTCTGAATTTCAAAAGAAATATATTAGCCAGATATTCATTGATCAGAAACGAAAGAAATTCCTTGAATTAAAATAGGGTCGCATGTCTGTCACCGAGTATGAAAGAGAGTTCATGAGATTAAGTCAGTATGCTCAAGAATGTGTATCGACCGAGGCAATAATGTTTAAAAGGTTTGAAGATGGCCTTAATGAAGATATTTGTTTGCTTGTTGGGATTTTGGAAATAAAAGGGTTCGTACTGCTTGTTGATCGAGCGTGCAAAGCTGAGGTACTCGGGAAAGACAAAAGAAAAGCTAAGTCTGAAGTCAGAGATGCGAGAAAGAGATTTTCAAGCAAATCATTTCAGTCTACTTCAAAAAATTTAGAGATGAGCATAGTCGTTCCAGAACTAATGTAGGACATTCGAATTCAAGAGATCGAGCTAGATCCCAGTCGAATTCTAAAGCTCCAGCTACATCGATAGCTAGTGTGGTAAATGTTCAATCCGAACAAACTGAATGTAAGCATTATGGTAAAAGACATCCAGGATGTTGTCAGTTGAATGATCGAGCCTGTTTCAGATGTGGATCGTTAGACCATTCCAAACAAGATTGCCCAGAATCTGTTGAGCAAGAGATTGTTCAGAATCTGAGATCTGATAATGTTTCATCTAGGGGTAGACCTTCCCAAAATATAAGAAATGTTGGTGGTAGTCAGATAGCTACGAAAGACTGAGTTGCGAGATCTGAAGCTAGAGCATCTACCAGAGCATATACCATATGATCTCGTGAGGAAGCTTTATCTCCGGATGTTATAACGGGTACATTTACTCTTTATGATACTTCTGTGAT
Organism: Gossypium rotundifolium; assembly: GCA_025506655.1. Taxonomy (NCBI): domain Eukaryota; kingdom Viridiplantae; phylum Streptophyta; class Magnoliopsida; order Malvales; family Malvaceae; genus Gossypium; species Gossypium rotundifolium. Next base: position 84,743,590 of record CP106728.1, read on the forward strand.
TGCATTGATAGACCCAAGTTCTACTTATTCGTATATATGAATGAACTTAGTATCCATAAGACTTTACTTGTAGAGTCTACTGAATTTGTTATTAGAGTATCGAACACCTTAGGTAAAAGTGTCCTGGTTGATAAAGTATGCAAGAACTATCTGTTGATGTTTCGATATGTTTATTTTCTGGCTGATCTGATGCTATTACCATTTCATGAGTTTGATATAATTTTGGGTATGGACTAGTTAACGTTGCATGATACTGTTGTAAATTGCAAAAGAAAGACTATTGATTTGAGATGCGAATGATGAAATAGTTTGGATTGAATCTAATGAATTGAATGGGTTACCAGCTGTGATATCTGTGTTGAAAGCTCAGAATTATTTGAGAAAGGGTTATGAAGCTTATTTTGTTTATGTGATTGACTCGAAAGTAACTGAAAAGAAAGTTGAATCAGTGCTAGTGGTTTGTGAATTCCCTGATGTATTTCTTGAAGAATTGCCAGGATTACCTCCGATACGTGAAGTTGAATTTGGCATTGATTTGTTACTGGGAATGACTCCTATTTCGATAGCTCTGTATAGAATGGCACCAATAGAGTTGAAAGAGTAAAAGTCACAGTTGCAAGAGTTGACTGACATAGGGTTTGGAAGACCGAGTTTCTCACCTTGGGGTGCTCCTATTCTGTTTGTGAAAAAGAAAGATGGCACAATGAAAATGTGCATTGATTACCGTCAGTTCAATAAAGTAACTATAAAGAATACATATTCTCTGCCCAAAATTGATGATTTGTTTGATCAGCTGAAAGGAGCCACTGTGTTTTCAAAAATAGATCTGAGATCAGGGTATTATCAGTTGCGAGTAAAAGATTCAGATATTCTGAAAACCACTTTCAGAATGAGGTACGGGCATTTTGAGTTTTTAGTTACATCTTTTGGACTAACAAATGCTCCTACTATTTTTATGGATCTTATGAATAGAATTTTCAGACCGTACCTAGATCGATTTGTTGTTGTATTCATTGAGGACATCTTGATTTATTCATGTGATGAGATTGAGCATGCTGAGCATCTGAGAATTATTTTGCAAACTCTACGAGATAAGCAATTGTATGCAAAGTTTAGTAAATGTGAATTCTGGTTGCAAGAGTTGGTTTTTTGGGAAATATTGTATCAGCCTCGGGAATAAGAGTTGATCCGAGCAAGATTTTTGCTATTATGGAATGGAAACCTTCGAAGAATGTGTCTGAAGTCATAGTTTTCTAGGACTTCTGGTTATTATTGAAAGTTTATAAAAGGCTTTTTGATGATTGCTACTCCATTGACAAGATTGCTTCAGAAAGATGTAAGGTTTGAATGGTCTGATAAATGTTAGAAAAGTTTTGATCAGTTGAAAATTTTGTTGACTGAAGCTTCAGTTTTGGTACAACTAGAATCAAGTTAAGAATTCGTGATTTACAGTGATGCTTCATTAAATGGTCTGGGATGTGTTTTGATGCAGGAAGGCAAAGTTATAGTTTATGCCTCAAGACAATTGAAGCTGCATGAAAAGAACTATCGGACACATGATCTTGAGTTAGCTGCGATTGTGTTTGCCCTAAAGATTTGGCGTCATTATGTTTTCGGTGAGAAATGTCACGTGTATTCAGATCATAAAAAGTCTTAAATATCTAATGACCCAAAAAAACTTGAATCTGGGACAGAGAAGATGGTTAGAGTTGTTGAAGGGTTACGAGCATGTAATAGATTATCATCTGGGAAAGGCAAATGTTGTTGCCGATGCACTGAGTCAAAAATCACTATTTGCATTACGTGCTATGAATGCTCTTTTAGATTTCTCTAATGATGGTTCAATGTTGGCAGAATTGAAAGCGAAACCGTTGTTTCTACAACAATTTGTGATGCTCAGAAAGTTGATAATGAAATGATAGCGAAATGAGCTCAGTGTGATTTGAATTTCGATTTTGAATTTAGGTTGATAATGATGATTGTTTAAGATTTCGAGATCGAATTTGTGTTCCGAGAAATTTAGAGTTAATACAGTTAATTTTGAATGAAGCTAATAATAGCCGCCTATCTGTTCATCCGGGTAGTACAAAGATGTATCATGATTTGAAGCAACACTCTTGGTGGTCTGGTATGAAATGAGACATTTCTTACTTTGTTTCAAAATGTTTAGTCTGTCAACAAGTAAAAGCTGAACATCAGGTTCCATCTGGTTTACTACAACCGATTTTGATTCCCTAGTGGAAATGGGAAATAGTAATGATGGACTTTGGTTCTGGATTACCGTTGACTCTGAGAAAGAAAGATGCAACTTGGGTTGTAGTTGACAGATTGACGAAATCAGCCCATTTTATTCCAGTACGATCTGATTACTCACTTGATAACTTAGCTAAATTTACATATCTGATATAGTGAGATTGCACGGAGTACCATTGTCTATTGTATCTGATAGAGATTCAAGATTCACATCGCGGTTTTGGAAGAAACTGTAAGATGCTTTAGGTACGAAACTACACTTTAGCACTGCTTTCCATCCGCAAACAGATGGCCAGTATGAATGGATTATTTAGATCCTCATATGTTGAGATGTTGCATCCATGAATTTAATGGTATGTGGGAACAATACTTGCCATTGATTGAATTTGCATATAATAGTTTTCAGTCGGCCATCAAAATGGCACCCTATGAAGCTTTATACGGACGTAAGTGTCGGACAGCTCTATATTGGACTGAGCTCTATGAAAGTAAGATACATGGGGTAGATTTGATAAAAGACACTGAATAGAAAGTGAAAATAATCTGTGATAGTCTGAAAGCAGCGCCTGATCGTCAAAAGTCCTATGCAGACTTGAAAAAAAAAAAGACATTGAATTCGAAATTGGTGATAAAGTATTTTTGAACGTATCTCCGGGAAAGAAAGTACTCAGATTCGGACGTAAAGGCAAGTTGAGTCCGAGGTTCGTCGGACAGTATGAGATCATCGAACGAGTTGGGCCAGTTGCTTATAAGTTATTTTTGCCACCAGAATTAGAAAAGATTCATAATGTATTTCATGTGTCAATACTAGTCGATAGAGATCCGATCCATCGCATGTGATTAATCCATCCGAGATTGAAATTGATCTGATATGACTTATGAGGAAGTATCGATCCGTATCTTAGCTCGTGAAGCAAAAGAATTGTGAAATAAGAAAATTTCGTTAGTTAAAGTACTGTGGAATCGACACGGAGTTGAAGAGGCTACGCCGGAGCCTAAAGATTCAATAAGACAACAATATCTGAACATGTTTAACGGTAAGATTTTTGGGGACGAAAATCCCTAAGGGGAAAATTATAACAGTCCGGTTTAGACCCTAGTCAGAATAGTGGTTTTCGGACCCCAAATATGAGTCAAAAAATATTTTAATATTATTTTCTGAGTCTACTGTATGTGATGAAGCATGTGTTAAAGTTCCGTGAATTAATTTGTCCATTTGTGTGCTTAATTTGAGAAAAGGACTAAATCACATAAAATTTAAAAGTGGCCTTTTAATTAAATAAGTGCCGAATTGTTATTGTTCTTTTTATGTGAAGTCCTTAAAGTGTAATTATGCCATAAGAATGATAGATGGACAGTAAGGGATATGAGAAAGTGGGATTTTAATGTTACATTAAAGGTTAAGAATGTAAATTAATTAATAATCTAAGTTAAAATAAGATAAACATAAAAGATAGATATGTTCATCTTATTTTAGTGCCGAAAATACCAAAGAAAAGAAAGAAAAGAAAAAGCCAGGTTTCGGCAAGGTTTTAGCTTGATTTAAGGTGTGATTTTGTTCGGTTTTTGATAATTTCCACGTTTTTGTAATCGTTGCTTTGTATACTTCAAAACCCATGCTTCAATTTTGTGAATTAATGATGATTTTGAAATGTGCCATTGATGAAATCATAAGTTTTGTGATGTTTGAAGATGAATTATGAAAGATATGTGCTAGATTAATATAGTTTGTCTTTAATTTTGATAAATTTGTGTAATTTGGACTTAATTGAGAAAATAATATTTTAAAGGACTAAATTCTGAAATAAATGAAAAATATGGTTTCTAGGGACCTATATAGAATTCGGCTAAGCATTGGTACAAGGAAATTATGTGTATTTTGTGATTTTATTAAATAAGAATGAAATGTTAAAATATGAAAATGTGAGGGTTAATTTATAAATTGACTTAAATATGTGTTTTTGTATTGAATTGAATGGTTTGGTAAATAAATGAGTTAAATTTGAATATGTATAGATTAAGAACCGAATAAAACAGACTTAGATCGTGGGAAATCGAAAGTAATTGAGTAGCCGAGTTCGTTTCCGTTTATCCGAATATAAGGTAAGCCTATATACAAATAAATGTATTTACATTGATATATGTATGTTCATATGAAAACTTATCATGATCAATGTATATGAGATGATGAGTACAAGAAATATGTGGAAAAATCGATAGTATAACAAAGTCCGAGAAGCTGCGCATGAACGTAGGAATAGATAGGATTACATATGTCATGACATAGGTTTTGATATGTGATATCATGTAAGACCACGTCTGGGATATTGGCATTGATTTGCGATATCGTGTATGACCACGTCTAGGACGTTGGCATCGATATGAGATTTACGTGTAAGACCTTGTCTGGGGCAGTGGCATCGATATCTGAATACTTGTAATACCACGTCTGGGACGTTGGCATTGTATGACTAATCGAGCATTCCAAATATCCTATTTGATTTGAATGGCTCAACGGGCAAGTCTGATAAATGAACGACTATATGAGTTGTATATTCGTTTCAGGTATGTTCGATGTATATGCTTTGAATAAGTATGAACTGTAAGTTAATATGTACATAGATGCTTTGAACAAAGTATGATGTATGTATGTTTGATATATGAGCAAAAGAGATGCTTGAGATATGATATATTGGTAAGAAATGGCAATCCAATTGAGTCAAAGAGAAAACTATGTGTATGAAATGAAATTATGCTTATGAATTTGATTTGCCATGCTCTTAATTGATTATATGATAAGTTTATCTGTATATGGCTTACTAAGCTTTTGGAAAGCTTACTTTGTGTGTGTTTGCTTTGTTTTATAGATCGTCAAAGCTACTGAGGGCTCAGGAATCGTTGAGGATCATCATCACACTACTCAATCTTATTTTGGTACCTTTTTATAGTGTATATACTATGGCATGTATAGGCTAGCTACTTTGAATTATGTTTGAGATGTGTATATAGTCATGTGATATGGCTAGAAACTGGCAATATATGAATGATTAGTCATGTCTTATAATGTTTAGTTTTGGTATGGTTGATAGCAAATGAAATGGTTATATGAATGATAAGTTTATTGATGCATGGTTAGCATATTATTAATGGTAAGTTTGTAATGGATTATACATTGAAATGTTTGTCGTTATATTGAGTTAAATGATTCCTAGGTTGGAGTGTTTGTGATGTTTATGAATGGGTAGAAATGATGCATAATTTGATATGTTTTGGTTGCCATTTAAGTATGGAAAATGATTGTATATGCTTGTAGCTGAGACCTAAAGTGTGGGTGGCATTTTGGCATTGAAAATGGCCTATAATTGCCCATACGGTTGAGTACACGGGCATGTGGCTCGACTGTGTCCCTCGTGGTTGTATTTCAAAATAAGTCAGACTCGACTACGGGCAAGACACACGGGTGTGTGACTGGCCATGTGGTACAAGTCAGTGTCGACCACGGGTAAGGCACAGGGCGTGTCTCAGGCCATGTAGACAATTCAGTATGTATGCCCTATTTTGAAACGGCTTAAGCACACGGGAGTGTTTGAGGCCGTGGGGGAAACACAACCTGCCCACACGAGCGTGTCACCTTTGTAAGTTAGAAAAAAATTTTAAATTTTTGAGAATTTTTGTATGTGTTCGGTTTAGTCCCGGCCCTATTCTAAAGCATGTTAAAGGTCTCAAAGACCCATTTAAGGAAGACTTTGATGTGATTTGTTAAATTAAATTATGAAATGTCTGGAAAAGTTTTTGATTGTTTAGTGTTGTTTCTTAACCCTAAACTGGCGATGGTTACGAGTTAGGGGTGTTACAAAGTCAGTGTCAACCACGGGTGTGGAAAATGGGCGTGTGATATGCCACACGGGCGTGCCCCTTCCTCCACAAGGGCGTGTGGCCCTATTTAGGTAAAAATTTTCTAAGTGCGTAAAATTTTTCGGTTTAATTTCAAAACCTTCCGTATGTATGTTTAGGGCCTCGTAGGCCCATAATAAGAATGTTATGAATATGTGTGAGAAGTTTGAAGTTCAAGTGAAATTTTATAGCTTGATGTCGTATGTTTAAGTTAGTTAAGTTTGCTAATGCCTCGTATCTGGTTCCGCGTTAAACACGGGTAAGGGGTGTTACATTTAATGGTATCAAAGCTAGGTTTAGTCGGTTCTCGGACTACCATAGCGTGTGTAAGAGTCTAGCTATACATGCCATAAACATTTATTGATAGTGTGGTGACTTCTGATAATTCTAAATTTTGTTTTATATAGTAAATGGATCCCACCGAGCGGCTGTTGATGACGCTGCTAGTAATGTGCCAGCTCCCGCGTAAGGGACTGCGTCTATAGAGAGTAGACCCGAGACTATGGGTCAAGGAGAAGAGGCTCGGGAAGCCTTTCTCCAAATGGTGAGTAATTGGTACACGAAGTATGTACGAGCGACCCTAATGCTCAACCTCCTCCACCCTCCTATACCTCAGCCAGTCCTCGTGGCTCCTCAAGTTGTAGATTTGGTAAGAGTGAATAAACCTCCAGTCGATAAAATTTGAGAACAAGGGGCTGCGAAATTTAGAGCCAATATAGATGATGACCGCTAGAGGCGAGTTCTAGCTTGAGAACTCAATACGGGTGTTTGATGAACTCTCTTACGCACCTGAGGAGAGCTTGAAATGTGCCGTGCCATTGCTAAAGAACTCAACATATCGTTGGTGGGAAACGTTGACATCGGTAGTTACAAGGGAGAGAGTGACATGGGACTTCTTCTTAGAAGAATTTAAAAAGAAGTACATAAGTCAGAGATTTGTAGTTCAGAAACAGAAAGAATTCCTTGACTTGAAGCAAGGCAAAATGACTGTGGCAGAGTATGAGCTCGAGTTTGTTAGGCTCAGCAAATATGCACAAGAGTGTATGTCTACGGAAGCTATTTTGTGCAAGAGGTTCGAATATGGGTTGAATAAAGATATCAAATTGCTAGTTGGAATTTTAGAATTGAAAGAATTTGTGGTGTTGGTTGATAGGGCTTGCAAGGCTGAAGAGTTGAATAAGGAAATGAGAAAAGCCATGATTGAGGCCCGAGATGCAAAGAAGATGCCAATGAGTAAATAGTTCCAAACTCAATCAAAGAGATACAAGGAAATGAACCCTTAGACGATTGCTTTAGTTGGGTATTCACATCGAGATCGAGGTAATACATATTCAGGCTCGAGAGTTCAAGCCACCTCGATGGCAAGTGTGGGCAATACAAAGTCAAATAAACTAAAGTGTCCAAGTTGTGGTAGGCAACATATTGGGGAGTGTTGGGGAAACAACCGTAATTGTTACAAGTGTGGATGAGAAGGATAGAAAACAAGAAGTAAGATCAAGCAATGTATCATCGAGGGGTAGACCACAAAAGAACCCGAGAGGTGAGACTAGTAGTAGAAGTGCGCCTAGAGACTTTGCTATGAGATTGGAGGGTTGAGCACCTACAAGGACTTATGCAATTCGCGCTCATGAAGAGGCATCATCTCCAGATGTGATAACGGGTACTTTTCTCTTCATGATATCTCTGTTGTTGCTTTGATTGATCCGGGGTCTACCCTGTAACAACTCGGTTTGGACCTTAGTCAGAACAGTGGCTCGAGACCACAAATCCGAGGTTGTAAAAATATTTTAATGATATTTTCTATGTGAATGATATGTGACATAGCCTGTGTGAAAATTTTGTGTGATGATTTGACCGTTTTAATGTCGAATTAAGAGAAGGGACTTAATCGCGTAAAGAGTAAAAGCTATGTGCTGATTTATAAGTATCTAAGTGTTGTTGTCTTTTAAATATGGAGGCTTTATGATGGAACTAAACCATTTTGTACTTAGTGGATGACTAAATGACATATTAGCCTTAATGTATATTTGTTTTATATGGTTATTAAAAGGTTAATTTGGTAAAGTGATAATTATGTTTAATATGTTATAATAAAACATGAAAATAGTCATTTAGTTATCATCCTTGGTCGAATATTATCAAGAGAAGAAAAGGGAAAAGAAAACAAAGGTTCGACATGTTTTGATCTTGATTCAAGGTTAGTTTTTAATCAGATTTTGATAATTTCTACGTTTTTTAATCGTTGCTTTGTGCTGTACAAAACCCATGCTTTAATTTTGAGTATTGATGATGTTTGTGTGAGATGCCATTGATGCTATATTGAGCTTTGTTATGATTTTTGGTGTTAAATGAAAGATATGAGTTAGATGAACATACTATGTTCTTGAAGTTTTGATTAATTTAGCTAATTAGGGCTAAATTGAGAAAATGGAAAGTTGAGGGACTAAATAGAAAATTTGATGAAATATTTGGACTTATATAATCCCTAAAGAGGTTTGGCCAAGCATGTGAATGTGTGGAATTTGTGAATTTGATGATCTTGTAAGATAGGGACTAAAGTGTCGAAATGAGAAAATGTGAGGGTTAATTTGTAAAATGCCCTAAATATGTGTGTTTGGACTAAATGATTGATTGATGATTGAATGGATTGAATTTGAATGTGTATAGACTAAGAGAGGAGAGGTTCGGATCAAGATCGAGGTAAATAAAGTGTTCGATTAGTCGACTGTATCGATAGTTTGACGTCTGCGGTAAGTTCGGATATAATACTAGTTGTAAACTTTATCTATGTGATATAACTTGAATGGATGTATATGTATCTATGAGATTTGAAATGCTATATGCTGAATGGAGATAAAGGGGCACTAAGTGTGCAAAATTTGAAGCGAGAAAGAGATGATTGACACTGTGTGTGCGAAAAGATAGAAGCTTCGGCTTATCGACTTGGCACTATGTGTGCGATATCAATATAAATTCGGTTTAATGTATTGGCACTAAGTGTGCGGTGATTATTATGTTTCAGTTATGAAATTAGCACTAAGTGTGCGAATAAATCAAAGTAATAGCAAGGGTTGAACGAGAGGTAATATCGAACAATTGAGTAGCATAAATGGTAAGTAACTATGTGTTGATCAAGGTACGTTTGGACCTATGTGGTTGATGATAGATATAAGAGTTGAATGAATAGATAATTAGGTATGTGGTTGAGATTGGTAATGTGCCTAGTTGTGCCTTTATCTATGTGATGGTACATATATAAATACATATTGATGTTGTAGTATTGAGTAATATGTATTATATTACGAACTTACTAAGCTTTGGAAAGCTTACTGTGTGATTTGTTTCTTTACCTTGCAGTGTCAGTAAAGCTAGCTCAGATCTGGGATTGTCAGCTTCTCAATCACACTATCGGTATTCTATTTTGGTACTTTTAAAAAGATGTATATAGCTGGAATATGGCATGTATAGGCTAGTTAATTGAATCAAGTTTGAGATTTGTAATTAGCCATGAGATGTGGCTAGATATGTGATAGGTTTGGCATGAATGAATGTGGTATATATATGATGCATCTTTTTGCATGATTTGTAGATTGATGAATTTGCTATTGAGTGGTAACTTTGTGTTGATAAATGCTAGTAGGGGTAGTGAGATTGGGAATGAATTATGCTTGTGATAGAATAAGTATTGGTATTGAATTGGGTATGATTAGAGTTGGTATTGATTGCATGTTTTGAATTACTAAATTGGTATGCTTTTAGATGGCAATATGTGCATGAGATGTTTGGTTGATTAGCTTGTAGGTTTGACCCTAAGTGGGTGGCATGTTGGCCTTGCAAAAATGGCCTATAATGTCACAAGGTTGTGGCACATGGGCATGCCTCAGACCGTGGGTAAATTGGCAGAATGTGGCTTAAACTGCATATGGCCTCAACACGAGGGTGTCATCTAATCGTGGTGCACAAGTAAGTAACTGGCTTTAATAGTACATGGCCATGGCATGGGCGTGCCTACAGGTCGTGTGAAAAATGGCAGTATATGACCCTATAGGACCCGACCTTAGCACATGGATGTGCTTGTTAGCCGTGTTGATTTTGGCAGTATGTAACCACGGGGAGGTCACACGAAAGTGTCATGTAGTAGTAGGAGAGGCACGGCTTACCCCCACGGGCGTGTCTCCCCTGTATTCTAGAAAAGTTTCAATTTTTCTTCATGAAATTTTATATGTGTTTCGGTTTAGTCCTGACTCGATTTATAAGCATGCTTAGGGTATTGATGACTCGTTTAAAGGACACAATGATTGTATATGAATGTGTTTGATGATGATTGACTTTGTGTCGACATTTAGAGGTTATATGTTCAGATTGATCGGTAATACCCTTAATCCTATTCCAGCGATGATTTCGGGTTAGGGGTGTTACATACCCATTCTTATATTTGCACGAAATTGGCATTTAGTATGAGTATGATTGTTGAGTTTACGAAAATTGTAGTAAAAGTGTCAAACCCGTTAGACAAACATGTGCTAGTTGACAAGGTGTGTAGAAATTGTCCTTTGACAATTAGAGGTCATTATTTCCCAGCAAATCTCATGCTGTTGCCGTTTGATGAATTTGATCTAATTCTTGGCATGGACTAGTTGACTGCTCATAATGTTTTAGTAAACTATGGTGGTAAGTTTATTGAATTGAGATGTGTAAATGGAAATGTCATTCAGGTTGAATTAGGTAAATCGGATAATATGCCTATAGTGATTTCGTCTATGGTAGTTGAGAAATACATGAGAAAAGGGTATGAGTTCTATCTCGCCTTTGTATTGAATACTCAAGAGTCTAAGGTAAAGATCGAATATGAGCCTGTGGTGTACGAGTATTCAGATGTGTTTCCAAAAGAGTTACCCGAGTTGCCTCCAGTTAGATAGGTCGAGTTTGGGATTGAGTTAGTTGGGTACGACACCTATTTCGATTACTCCGTATAGGATGGCACCATTGGAGTTAAAAGAGTTGAAGGTTCAGCTACAAGAGTTAACAGAAAAGGGTTTTGCAAGACGAAGTTATTCACCATGGGGTGCTCCTATACTTTTTTGAAGAAGAAAGATGGGTTGATGAGATTGTGTATAGACTACAGACAACTCAACAAGGTGACAGTGAAGAATAAGTATCCTTTGCCAAGGATAAATGATTTGTTCGACCAACTGAAGGGAGCTACGATGTTTTCTAAGATAGACTTAAGGTCTAGCTATTACCAGTTGAGGGTTAAGGACCATGATGTGCCGAAAACTACATTTCAGATGAGGTATGGCTATTATAAATTTCTTGTCATGCCATTTGGCTTAACGAATGCTCCTACGATCGTTATGGATTTAATGAACCGTATCTTTCGGTAGTATTTGGATAATTTCGTAGTCGTTTTTATTGACGATATACTAATTTATTCTCGGGATGAGAGTGAACACGCAGAACACCTGAGGACTGTGTTGCAAACTCTAATAGACAAACAGTAGTATGCTAAATTTAGCAAGAGTGAGTTTTGGCTCCGAGAAGTCGAATTCCTAGGACACCTTGTGTTGGGTGATGGCATTAGAGTTGATCCGAGTAAGATCTTGACTATTGTGCAGTGGAAATCACCGAGGAATGTGTCAGAGATTAGAAGATTTTTTGGTTTAGTGGGTTACTACAGATAGTTTGTAAAAGGGTTCTCCATGATTGCTACCCCGATGATGAAACTGTTGCATAAAGATGTTATGTTTGAATGGATTGAGATATGCCAACAGAGTTTCAAGAGATTGAAAGCATTGTTGACTGAGGTACCAATTTTAGTACAACCTGAGTCGGGAAAGGAGTTTGTGGCCCACAGTGATGCGTCATTAAATGGTTTTGGTTGTGTTCTGATGCAAGAGGGAAAGGTAGTAGTTTATTGTAACATCCTTAAATAGGGGTTATTGTGTTTGAGCTTCCTTGTATATGTGTGGCCGTTGTGTTAATTATTTGTGGTGTTGTAAGATCTAGCTATAAGCCAAAGGTAGGCCCGAGCTGTGGGAAAAATTTTGTTTTTAAGTGTTAGTTAAAGGGAGCTGAAGGAGCTAGGGGTTAATTATAATTCGTAGGGGATTTAAGCACAAGATTGGGCTTGGAAAAGTGGCAAGGAGGCGCCACCTAGGGCCCTGTGATTGACGCCACATGCAGGGAAGGGAGAGCTCAGGATCAAGCAGCAGAAATCTCACTTTCTGCTTATTATTTTGACGCCAAGGGGGGAAGAGTTGTGCTCAAAGACATACTCTGTCGAGATAAGCATTAAACAAGTCAAATTAATGAATGATTGGCCAGAGTGATTTAGGGTGGTTTGTCAAATCTGGACTCGTATGAGAGGAGTGTAGGTTGGGAGACTTAGGGGGTTAGCTAGGTGACATTTTGGCTAGCTTGGAAGGGCCTCATTCTTTGTTTTGTGTCAAAGCCGAAACCACCATAGGCTTGACGTTTTCCCTCTAAAACATCCAAATAGAACCTACACAAGGACCATTTGAAACTTTCTTTTCTTCTTTGAAAACCAAAACCCTCTCTTGAATTCTCTCTTTTCTTTCTCTCGGTCTTGCTCGTCGAAAGTTTTCCCTTCCCTTCATCTTTTCTTTTCTCAAACCTTGTGCCGAAACACTCTCTTTTTCCCCTTGTCGAATCTTTTCTCACCTACTACACATTCTTTTCTATTCTATACATCTATTTTAGCCGAATCCTTTTTGGTTGCCATCCACCATTGCCGAAAGTCCTCAAGCTCTTCCTTCCTCACTGTTGGCCGAATATCAACCAAGCCTTGATTTTCTTTGGTCTCTTCTTCAACCGATTTTGAAAGGGGTAAGTCGTCTTGGCCGAAACTCTTCCTCTTATATCTGTCGACATATGTAGACAAAAGTCAAATTTCAGCATTTGTCTTGGCTTTTAATCAACCATGCGATTGGTTTGTTGTAGGGTCTCCGGGATTTTGAAGCAATAGATCTAAGCCCTCTATTCTCAGTCAATCAAATTCAGTAAGTCAATGGTAAGGGTTATGCCGATTCAAATCCATTAGATGTTGAAAAGCTGAAGGCTATTGAGACTAAGTTGTGATGATTGGCCAACTGTAGGCGGAGGAGTAGCCTCGCATATCTTGTGTTGAGATTAGCATTCGTAAGGCAGAAAGGTAAGGATTGTGTTAAGTTATGCATTATCACATCCTTCAGGATTTATGGGAATAGCCGAATGGTCTTTGGTAATAACCTGAGTCTGAGTGTTGGCGAATGTCGGATCAAGTGGATCTAGTGCAGTAGATCGGGTCTTCGGGATTTAGTGGTTGCATGAGTAACAGGTGTGTAACTTACACACTTTATTGCTAAGTAAATATATTACTAACCTAAATATGTTAAAAGTCGAAAATTGTGTAGATCTTGATATGATACCGTAAGGGTATGAACAAGGATTCGAGTAAGTTCATTTCGATATGATTTGCTATATGATGCTTAATACCATGATTTGTGATGTATTTGCTATATGATCCATAATAAAGCATGGTGGCATGATTTGCATAAATTTTGCATTGTGATGGGTGATATGAGAGGAGGGGGAAGATAATATCCGTGACTTTGGGTCACCAGAGGTTTGGCACCTCCAGTGGTTTGGTACCACAGATTATTTTGTGACTTTGGGTCACCAGAGGTTTGGCACCTCATAGTGACTCGTCCCAGTGGCTTAGCACCACAGTGGGTTGGCCCACAGTTGATTTATCGGGATTATCACCAGTGATTTGGTATCACACGTGGGTTGGCCCCACACTTGGATTACTGATATCTCGTGACTTTGGGTCACCAGTGTTTTGGCACCACATTTTTATTGGATATCGTGACTTCGGGTCACCAGTGGTTTGGCACCACCAGTGGTTTGGTACCACACGGGGTAGGAACGGAGTATGGATGGCTAGGTTTGGGTGCATTATATGTATTGCTTGGTTATGACTTGTGTAAATGTGTTGCATTATCCAGGAGGAGGATTTATGCACTGAGTCTTGGTGACTCACCTTCTCCCTTATCTTTTCAGGTGTCTCGTAAATTGCGGATGAGGAGCCGGATGGACTCGAGGTGGCCCATGTATTAAAACATTTGGTTTTACTTGGATTTTGAATTGGGTAATTATTTCATATTTCATTTTATTTATTATTTTGGTATTGTAATAAGGCCTTTTAAATTATGTTTTGAATTATTTATATGTTTTGGATTTGACTTTGAATATGGTTAAGTGAATTATTTGATTAATTTAATAATGTGAGCGCAAGGTTTTCTAAACTACAAAACGCAATGGTTTTCAAAACATTACCATCGGGTAATACGAATCACTTGATAACAAATGACAACTTAATTGTTTTCGATAACTCAAATGGTTTCCAAATTAATCATTTGGGTTTCCTTTAAAATTTACAAAAGGTTTTCTAATCTATGGACCAAGAACTAAGTTTTAAAGATTTATTTCGGATTTCAAAGCAAACCATCGCTTTTAACTAGTCATGCACCTGATTTCTACAAACATAGAGCAACAAAGAGTTTTCCACAAAATTTAATCGATAACTCGATTCTCTTCAAATCGTTTTCCTCTGAGACATGCCAGATTCGATTGTGGTGTGTTGATTGAGTTTGGGGTGTCATATTTTTGTATCAGAGCCAAGTTTAAAGGCTCGGCTGTGGGTTTGAGGCCCAAAATGTTTTAAGGTGTGGTTTTAAAATGTTCTTGGTTGGAAATATATGGTTTGAGAAGCATGGCACAGAGTCCGTGGCACCAATCTGCCCAGGTAAGTACTTCTGACTATTGTGTGAATTATATGCGGGGAAATGGGAATCTCGGGATCGTAGACTAGTAGAATAGGAATTATTGAACCCCAGGAATAGCTTACTCCAACATAAATAGCATAAGACTTAATGATCCACAAAAGAAACCTGTGAGTACGTCACTGAGCCAAGGGTGTGGCAACCATTGTGCGCATGTCTAGGATTGGATTCAGGGGGAGCTTGGTATTTAAGTAGTCCTAGTGACTCACCTCCTCTCTACTCGAATCCTACCTGATGCGTAGTGACGGTACACCCCAGCTAAGATGACTTATTTACAGGCTAAAATTTATAATTAAAACCCAAAAGGGGCCAGCCGTTTTGCCTTGAAACACTTTAAACTTTAGTTTTGAAATTACCATAATACCCTTGATTTGAAAAGAAAGAGACCAAATTACCCCTAACATGTAAAATTACCAAAATGCCCTTAGTGTGGAAAACTGCCGAAGTACCCTTGAATTGGAAATTTTCAAAATACCATTATTTTGTAAAATCACCTTGAACCATATTTTGAAAAAAATTTCGAAAATACCCCTGGATTATGAAAAATTATGAAAATACCCCTAGTTTGTGAAATTACCAAAACACCCTCTGATTTTGGGAAATTTTTGAAAATAACTACGATTTGTGAAAGTTTTCAAATTAACCCTATTTTAATTACCAAAATACCCCGATAGGTTAAAATTACGAAAATACCCTCGGGTAGTGAAATGACGAGAATACCCCTACAAGTGGAATGAGGGTAGGGAATTGAATTGAAAACTGTGTGATGATCGAAAGAACCACTGCCAAATTTCTTTACATAAAACTTAGTCATGGGTAATCAGTGAAACAGAAGCTAATTCATAAAAATCTCTTAAACAGATAAATCGCAACTATAGACATGAATTCTAGGGGACGTGGTTGTAATGTGCGTGGCCATGGTAGAGGCCCAATGACCTTGTCAGAGCCCGTTAGGTCTGGTCAAGGGTCCAAAAATGAAATGGCATCACCACTAGCCGCTGATGTGGAATATCGTGATCGACGGGATGATCTGAGATCACAAAGCGATCTTTGCGGGTTTTGGAAAGGGTCGCTGGAGTAGGTGGAGGCATGGGAGCTTGAAAGTCGGTACCTGCTGAGTTTTTTTGTAGAGTATCTGGTGTGGCGCCCAATACGGCTGAGTATTGGTTAGAGGCGGTGGAGCGAATCATGGATGACTTGGATCTGATGAAAAACTGAAAGGGATAGTGTCGCTTCGTCGGGATGAGTCATACCAGTGGTGGCTAACGGTTTGGGATAGTGCTGCAGCGAATAATCTCACTTGGGACTATTTTAAGGTAGCTTATCAGAAGAAGTATGTAGGGACCAGTTATATTGATGCGCAGTGGAAGGCATTTTTGATGCTGGTTCAGGGAGTAAGTCTGTCTCAAAGTACGAGGCAAAATTTTTAAGGTTGAGCCGGTATGCTAGGGGCATCGTGGCTACAGAACATGAACGATGCGTCAGGTTTGGGGATGGATTGAGAGATTATGAGATTGCCGATCACTCCACAAAGAGAGCGAGAGTTTGTTTGTCTTTGGTGGAAAAGGCCAAAGTCAAGTGTAAGGGGTAAAAGTCGTAAGATGTAATCTGGATAGGAATAGACACAAGAGAGGTTTTAGATCATCGAGGTCAGCCGATAATCCACAAAAAAGGGCTAGATAGAGTGGGCTGAATCAATCTGGAAGGCCTACTGTTACTAATTAGAGACCAACGCAGTGTAATCGATGTGGGAAATCTCATTGGGGAGGATGTTGGACAGGTGGAAAGGGATGTTTTGAGTGTGATTCACTGGATCATCGTGTGAGGGACTGTCCACGTAAGTTAGCCAGGATTCAGTCTGAGGGTCAGGGTCGTGCTCAGTTCAGAAATGAGGGACCACCTCCGTAGAAGGGCTGTGGTGTTGCTAGGGGAGGTAATGGCTCTGGTAGAGGCCGTGGGACACGAGGCAGAGGTGCAGGCAACACTGATGCAAGACAGCCTGGGTTGGTATATGCAACGAGACGTCGAGAGGAGGGCGACGCACCGAACGTTATAACTAGTACGTTCCTAATCTTTGGATTACCGTATATTGCTTTGATTGAAGTGGGTTTGACGCATTCGTATGTTGCTAGTAGCATAGTAGAGACCATGACATAGACTTTGAAATTACTTCTAGGGAGATGATAGTAATTAGCCCTCTAGGTCACTCTGTAGAAGTAAATAAGCCATATAGGGATGTGCCCTAGAACTCCAAGGGGTAGTATTTGTAGCTGGTCTGATGGAACTACCGTTTTGGGAGTTCGATCTGATTCTTGGGATGGATTGGCTGGTGAAGTACCAGGCTAGTTTGGATTGCGCGGCTAAGCACATGGTTTTGAGAACAGTGGAGGGTGAAGAAGTGGTGATGATAGGTAATAGAAGAGATTATCTATCCAACGTGGTATCGGCATTAAAGGCTGAGAAGATGGTCAGGAAGGGTTGTGAGGCAATTTTGGTTCATGTGTGTGCTTTGGAGGCTAAGGAGTCTGCTGTAGAGGATGTCCGAGCAGTAAAGAAATTTGCTGACATATTTCCAGAGGAACTTCTGGGTCTGCCTCCGGATCGAGAAGTTAAATTTGGTATAGATTTGTTACCCAGAACTGCGCCAGTGTCTATTGCCCCATATAGAATGGCGCCGAAGGAATTGGTAGAGCTGAAGGCTCAAATTCAAGAGTTGTTGGACCGAGGTTTTATCCAGCCAAGTGTTTCACCTTGGGGAGCGCCGGTACTCTTTGTCGAAAAGAAAGATGGTACAATGTGGATGTGTATAGACTATCGCCCGTTGAAGAAGCTGATGATCAAAAACAAGTTTTCGTTGCCGAGGATAGATGACTTGTTCGATCAGCTTAAGGGAGCATCAATTTTCTCAAAGATTGATTTAAGGTCTGGGTATCATCAGCTAAAGGTGAAGGAGGCTGATATCCATAAGACGGCGTTTCGTAAGGTATTTTGAGTTTTGGTGATGTCGTTCGGGTTAACCAATGCACCAGTAGCATTCATGGATTTGATGAATCGGGTGTTTCAACTGTACTTGGACCAATTCATTGTACTATTTATAGACGACATATTGGTGTACTCAAGGACTGAGGAGGATCATGATGCGCATTTGCGGGTGGTGTTGCAGACACTGAGGGAAAAGTAATTATTTGCCAAGTTTAGTAAGTGCGAGTTCTGGCTGAGGGAAGTGACTTTCTTAGGTCACATAGTGTCTGCTGAAGGGATTAGAGAGGACCCTCGTAAGATTGAGGCAGTGTTGGATTGGAAACCGCCTAGGTTGGTGGCTGAAATTTGGATTTTTCTAGGTCTGGCAGGGTATTATCAGAGATTTGTGGAAGGATTCTCTCTGATTGTGGCACCGTTGACCAAGCTGTTGAGGAAAGGAGTTCCATTTTTGTGGACGGAGAAATAGCAGGAAAGTTTTGACAAGTTGAGGAAGATTTTGACGGAAGCTCTGGTTTTGTACAGCCTGAGGCAGGAAAGGTATTCACGATCTATTATGATGCATCACATACTGGCTTGGGATGTGTGCTGATGTAGGAAGGGAAAGTAGTGGCATATGCATCTCGACAGCTGAGACCGCATGAGGTTAACTATCCGACACATGACTTGGAGTTAGCTGCAGTGGTTTTTGCTCTAAAATATAGAGACGCTATTTGTACGGGGAAAAGTCGATAGTCTACACAAATTACAAGAGTCTGAAGTATCTTCTGACTCAGAAGGAATTGAACTTGAGACAGCGCAGATAGATTGAGCTGTTGAAGGACTGTGATTGCTCGATTGAGTATCATCTGGGCAAGGCTAACGTAGTGGCAGATGCGTTGAGCCGTAAGGTGGTAGCAGACTTAAGAGCAATGTTTGCTCGCCTTAACTTGTATGACGATGGGAGTCTTTTGGCAGAATTGCAGTTAAGCCGACTTGGGTTGAGCAGATCAAGGAGAAACAGTTAGCGAATGAGGGCTTGAATGCTCGGAGGTTGCAAGTTCAGAATGGTGGTGTAGAGGGTTATAGTGTGTCCAGTGATGGAGTATTGTGTTTCCAAGGGAGAGCTTGTATGCCAAAGGATGTTGAGTTAAGGCAGAGGATTCTTTAGGACGTACATAGCGGCCCATACGCTATGCATCCTGGAGGTAGCAAGATGTACTAGGATTTACGAAACAGATGCTCCGTGGCTGAGTGAAGCAGAAGTGACCGAGTTTGTGGGTAAGTGTCCGACGTGCAAGATGGGTTAAAGTCGAGCATTAGTCATTGCGTCGGGTTTACTTCAGTTGGTAAAGATTCCTCAATGGAAATGGGAAAGAATTACCATGGACTTTGTCAGTGAGGCTACCCCTTACACCTAGTAAGAAAGACTTAGTCTGGGTGATTGTGGATCGTTTAACCAAATCAGCTCATTTCATACCGGTAAGAGTTGATTATCCGCTTCAGAAGTTAGCTAAGTTGTATGTGGCGAGATAGTGAGGTTGTATGGTGTGCCAGTGTCAATTATCTCAAATATGGATCCAAGGTTCACATCGAGGTTCTAGAGAGCTTTGCATCAGGCTTTGGGAATGAGGTTGGATTTCAAGATGACTTTTCACCCGCAAATCGACGGACAATGGAAGGATTATACAAATCCTAGAGGATATGCTAAGGGGTTGTGTTTTGGACTTCAGAGGCAGCTGGGAAGAATTTCTACCATTGGCTGAGTTCGCATACAACAATAGTTATCAAGCAAGCATTAGGATGGCACCTTATGAGGCGTTGTATGCTAGGAAGTGTCGTACACCTACATGTTGGACAGAGTTAGGTGAACGTCAGATGTTGGGTCCAGAGTTGGTTACTGAGACTGAGGATAAAGTTAAGTTGATTCAGGCTCGTTTGAAGGAAGTTTTGGACAGGCAAAAGTCATATGCTGATCTTAAGCGGAGAGATATAGAGTTTGTCGTGGGTGACAAGGTCTTTCTGAAGGTCTCGCCATGGAAGAAGGTGTTAAGGTTCAGAAGGAAATGCAAGTTAAGTCCAAATTTTATTGGCCCATATAAGGTGTTGAGACGAGTGGGACCAGTAGCCTATCAGCTTGAGTTGCCAGCAGAGCTGAGTCAGATACATGATGTGTTCCATGTCTCCATGCTTAGGAGCTATAGTTCAGATCCATCGTATGTTGTACCAGTGGAGGAAATTGAGGTAAGTCCTAATTTGACCATAGAGGAGGAACCAGTGCAGATTCTAGATCAAGATGTGAAGGTTTTCTGCAAGAAGTCGGTCCCATTAGTGAAGGTGCTGTGGCGGAATCATGGCGTGGAAGAGGCTACGTGGGAACCAGGGGATGTGATGAGATAGCAATACCCCTAACTCTTTTGACCAGGTAATTTCGATGCCGAAATTATTTTTAAGGGGGGTAGAACTGTAACATCCTTAAGTAGGGGTTATTGTGTTTGAGCTTCATTGCATGTGTGTGGCTGTTGTGTTAATTATTTGTGGTGTTGTAAGATCTAGACATAAGCCAAAGGTAGGCCCGAACTATAGGAAAAATTTTGTTTTTAAGTGTTAGTTAAAGGGAGCTGAATGAGTTAGGGGTTAAGTATAATTTGTGGAGGATTTAAGCACAAGATTGGGCTTGGAAAAGTGGCAAGGAGGCGCCACTTAGGACCCTGTGATTGATGCCACATGCAGGGAAGAGAGAGCTCAGGATCGAGCAGTAGAAATCTCACTTTCTGCTTATTATTTTGATGCCAAGGGGGGAAGAGTTGTGCTCAGCCCAAACTCTATCAGATAAGCATTGAACAAGTCAAATTAATCTGAATGATTGGCCAAGAGTGATTTAGGGAGGTTTGCCGAAATCTGGACTCTGGTATGAGAGGAGTAACCGATTGGGAGACTTAGGGGGGTTAGCTAGGTGACATTTTCGGCTAGCTTGGAAGGGCCTCATTCATTGTTTTGTGTCAAAATCGAAACCACCATAGGCTTGACGTTTTTCCCCTCTAAAACATCCAGTCGAACCTCCAAAAGGACCATTTGGAAACTTTCTTTTCTTCTTTGAAAGCCGAAACCCTCTCTTGAATTCTCTCTTTTCTTTCTCTCATTCTTTCTCAAAGTCAAAAGTTTTTCCCTTCCCTTCATCTTTTTCTTTTCTAAAACCTTGTGCCGAAACCCTCTCTTTTTCCCCTTGTCGAATCTTTTCTCACCTACTACACATTCTTTTCTATTCTCTACATCCATTTTAGCCGAATCCCTTTTTGGTTGCCATCCACCATTGCCGAAAGTCCTCAAGCTCTTCCTTCCTCACTATTGGCCGAATATCAACCAAGCCTTGATTTTCTTTGGTCTCTTTTTCAACCAATTTTGAAAGGGGTAATTAGTCTTGGCCGAAACTCTTCCTCTTTCTCTGTCGACATATGTAGACAAAAGCTGAATTTCGGCATTTGTCTTGGCTTTTAATCAACCATACGATTGGTTTCTTGTAGGGTCTCCGGGATTTTGAAGCAATAGATCTAAGTCCTCTATTCTCTGTCAATCAAATTTGGTAAGTCAATGGTAAGGGTTATGCCGATTCAATCTTTCCATTAGATGTTGAAAAGCCGAAGGCTATTGAGACTAAGTTGTAATGATTGGCCGATTGTAGGGGGAGGAGCAGTCCCGTATATCTTGTGTTGAGATTAGCATTCATAAGGCAGAAAGGTAAGGATTGTGTTAAGTTCTGCGTTATCACATCCTTTTGGATTTATGGGTATAGCCGAATGGTCTTTATTAATAACCTGAGTGTTGGCCAGATGTAGGGTCAAGTGGATCTAGTGCAGTAGATCGGGTCTTCGGGATTCAGTGGTTGCATTAGTAACAGGTGTGTACCTTACACACTTTATAGCTAAGTAAATATATTAATAACCTGAATATGTTAAAAGCTGAAAATTGTGTAGATCTTGATATGATACCGTAAGGGTATGAACAAGGATTCGGGTAAGTCCGTTTCGATATGATTTGCTATATGATGCTTAATACCATGATCTATGATGTATTTGCTATATGATCCATAATAAAGCATGGTGGCATGATTTGCATAAATTTTGCATTGTGATGGGTGATATGAGAGGAGGGGGAAGATGATATCCGTGACTTTGGGTCACCTGAGGTTTGGCACCTCCAGTGGTTTGGTACCACAGATTATTTTGTGACTTTGGGTCACCAGAGGTTTGGCACCTCATAGCGACTCGTCCCAGTGGCTTAGCACCACAGTGGGTTGGCCCCACAATTGATTTATCGGGATTGTCACCAGTGATTTGGTATCAAACGTGGGTTGGCCACACACTTGGATTATTGATATCTCATGACTTTGGGTCACCAGTGGTTTGGCACCACATTTTTATTGGATATCGTGACTTTGGGTCACCAGTGGTTTGGCACCACCAGTGGTTTGGTACCACAGGGTAGGAACGGTGTATGGATGGCTAGGTTTGGGTGCATTATATATATTGCTTGGTTATGACTTGTGTAAGTGTGTTGCATTATCTGGGAGGAGGATTTATGCACTGAGTCTTGGTGACTCACCTTCTCCCTTATCTTTTCAGGTGACTCATAAATTGCGGATGAGGAGCCGGATGGACTCGAGGTGACATTTGGTTTTACTTGGATTTTGAATTGGGTAATTATTTCATATTTCTTTTATTTGTTATTTGGGTATTGTAATAAGGCCTTTTAAATTATGTTTTGAATTATTTATATGTTTTGGATTTGACTTCGAACATGGTTAAGTGAATTATTTGATTAATTTAATAATGTGAGCGCAAGGTTTTCTAAACTACAAAATGCAATGGTTTTCAAAACCTTACCATCGGGTAATACAAATCACTTGATAAAAATGACAACTTAATTATTTTCGACAACTCAAACGGTTTCCAAATTAATCATTTGGGTTTCCTTTAAAAATTTACAAAAAGGTTTTCTAATCTATGGATCGACAACTAAGTTTTAAAGATTTATTTCAGGGATTTCAAAGTAAACCATCAGTTTTTAACTAGTCATGCACCTGATTTCTACAAACATAGAGCAACAAAGAGTTTTCCACAAAATTTAATCGATAACTCGATTCTCTTCAAAACATTTTCCTCTGAGACATGCCAGATTCGGTCGTGGTGTGTTGACCGGGTTTGGTGTGTTACACTTGTTCCTCGAGACAACTAAAACCGCATGAGAAAATTTATCTAACTCACGATTTGGAGTTGGCTATGATTGTTTTTGCTTTAAAGATTTGGTGTCATTACTTGTATAATGAAAAGTGTCGAATCTTCACCAATCACAAGAGCTTGAAGTACTTGATGAATCAAAAAGACTTGAATTTGCGACAACGGAGATGACTCGAATTACTGAAGGATTATGAGCTAGTAATCAATTACCATCTAAAAAAGCGAATGTGGTTGAGGATGCATTAAGTAGAAAATCCTTGTATGCTTTGAGAGTTATGAGTTTGAGCTTAGCGTTGTCTACTGATGGTGCTATATTGGCCGAGTTGAGGGCTAGACCATTATTTATTCAGCAGATATGTGAAGCTCAAAATAATGATAGAGAAATGCAAGTTAAGAAAGCTCAGTGCAAATCGGTAAATGACTCTGATTTTCGGGTTGGTTCAAGTGACTATTTGATATTTCATGATAGAGTTTGTGTACCAAAGGATGATGAGTTAATCAGGAAAATTTTACATGAAGCGCAGAATGGTTGCTTGTCAATACACCCGGGCAGCACAAAAATGTACAATGATTTGAAGAAGTTGCATTGGTGTCCAGGTATGAAAAGAGTTATCTCCGAGTTTGTTACAAAGTGTTTGATATGTCAACAAGTGAAAGCTGAGCATCAAGTACCTTCAAGATTACTTCAACTAGTGATGGTTCCCGGGTGGAAGTGGGATCGAATCACAATGGATTTCATAATGGGGTTACCTATGACGCCAAAAAAGAAAGATGTTGTGTGGGTTATTGTGGATAGATTAACGAAATTGGCTCACTTTATACCGATGCGTGTGGATTTCTCACTTGATAAGTTGGCCGAACTGTATATTACTGAAGTGGTAAGATTACACGGGGTACCTATATCTATTATCTTGGATAGTGATCCAAGATTTACTTCGAGGTTTTGGAAGAAGTTGCAGGAAGCTTCGGTACAAAATTGAATTTTAGTACCGCGTTTCATTCGTAAATCGATGACCAATTGAAAAAGTGATTCAAGTTCTCAAGGATATGCTCCGATGCTTTGTTTTAGAGTTTGAAGGTAGTTGGGAAATATATCTACCTTTGGTTGAGTTTTCGTACAACAACAGTTATTAGTCGAGTATACGGATGGCACCATACGAAGCTTTATATGGTCGCAAGTGTCGGACTCCCTTGTGTTCGACAGAGCTTAGTAAAAAGCAAATTCATGGGGTTGATCTGGTTAAGGAAACTGAGGAGAAAGTGAAAGTGATCCGTGATAGTCTGAAAGCTACTTCAGATCGACAAAAGTCATACACAAATTTAAAAAGGAATGAAATCGAGTTTCAAATGGGCGATAGAGTATTTTTGAAAGTATCCATATGGAAGAAAATATTGAGATTTGGTCGAAAGGGCAAATTGAGTCCACGATTCATAGGACCGTATGAGGTTATTGAAAGGATTGGGCCAGTAGGCTACCGATTTACTTTGCTGGTAGAGTTAGAGAGAATACACAACGTGTTTCATGTGTCGATGTTGCAGCGATATCGTTCCGATCCATCGTATGTGATCCCTCTAACCGAAGTTGAGATACGACCAGACATGACCTATGAAGAGGAACCAATCATGATTTTGGCTCGAGAGGTTAAATAGTTGAGGAATAAGAACATAGCCTTGTGAAAGTGTTATGGCAGAAACATGGTGTGGAAGAGGCTATGTGGGAATCGGAAGAAGCCATGAGGGAACAGTACCCAAACCTTTTTACCAGTAAGATTTTCGAGGATGAAAATATCTAAAGGGGGAAGAGTTTTAACTACCGATTTTGGGGCTAGTTGGAATAGTTATTTCGGGACCACTAATCTAAGGTTGAAGAAAATTATTTTGATATTTTTTTATGTGTTATATCATGATTATAAAGATGCATAGAAATTTTGGTGCTTTAATTTTAGCAATTTTATGCTTAATTGTGAAAAAGGACTAAATCGCATAAAGTACGAAAGTTCTAGTTTACAAGCTAGAGGTGTCTAATAGCCATAGAATATGAAATTGGAGGTCCTTAAGTACAATTAGGCCAATTAGAGAGGAGTTGGCCGACCATAGGGATAAGGGAGACAAGAGCATTAATTTTGGTCAAAAATTTGTTGAAATTAGGTGACTAAAAATGAATAAAATAAGAAAAATGAAGGAGATATCATCTTTTACTATTCACCTTCCTTCTTCCATTGAAAATTTGAAGAGAAAATAGAGTTTTTGGAGTTCAAATTTTCAGCCAAGCTATTCTCTTGCGAGTAAGTGATTTTAGAGGTCTTTCTTGATAATTTTTGTACTTTTGGAACCCTTAAAGCTTATGCTAGCTAATGATGGGACTATTTTGCATAATGGTTGAAATTTTAGGGAGTTGCCATGAGAGTGTTCATGTTTTTTGCTGAGTTTTTATGGAAGAAAATGAATGTTAGAAGGTTAAGGAATAACTTTTGTCAAAGATGTTACCATGAAAACACCTAAATGGGACATATTTGTAAAGGTTGTAAATGTGTAATAAATGCATGAAATGATGGGTTATATAAATTGTTGTAAGAGAATTAAATGTTCAGCTAGGCTTGTTTAATGAGAAAATGTGATGAAAAATGGTTTACGAGCCTATGGGAAAAATCATAATTTTGCCAAAGTATAAGGGCAAAGTGGTTATTTTTGCCTAAGTAGAAATTTTGATGTATCATGAATTATATAATGATTGAATGAGTAAATTTCATTATTTTAGATCAACAAGAGCGCGAAAATAGCCTTGGCTAAGAAAAAGGAAAGGTTACGGACTAAACCGTTGATTAATACATTTTGCACCGAGGTAAGTTTATATGTAAACGATATGTCTTTAATACATGTTGTTACCTATTGATGCATTGTATGAATGAGATCAATTAATAGTGAGATTGATTGAAATTGATATAAAATGAGTAATTTCCTGTATGAACCTCAGAATAGAAATGTAAATGCAAAAAAATATTTGTAGCTATTATTTGGTGGGCTGTGTACGGTACCACCTTATTATTTACTCACGATGGGCTATGTGTGATACCATCGTTATACTATCATTTGGTGGGCTATATGAGAAACCACCGTAATTATTCCTGTTGGTGGGCTATGTGGGATACCACCCTATTATTGATTAATGGTGGGCTATGTGTGAAACCACCGGGTATATAGTATTATTCCGAAGGGTTCATTGAGAAACTTGTTTAGGTAAATATTTTGTGTGGTTTGTGGTCATAAGTGCAGAGTATATGTACAACTAAAAGTGAGCAATATATGTGTTATATGGTTGGAATGTGGTAAGAGATAAGATGAGTAAGCATGACTATAAAAATGTGAAATGTTCTTACATAATATAAAATGTTCATGGTTGCTTTGCATATGGTATGATACTTATTGTTTACATGTAGATTTACTAAGCTTAAAGCTTACTCCCTTTCTTTTCCCTTGTTTTTTAGTGTCTAAGAGCCAGATCGGGATACGAAGATAATTTGAAGATCGCCCACACTGTATAGTTAAACTTAGCATTTTGAGCATGGCATGTATCGGGGCTAGACTTAGTGAAATGTGTGTTGTTTTTGCCAAGTGTGTTGGCTCTTTTAAGATAAACTCTTTTGTATAAGGCCATATTTGATGGCTCATTATTATTAATCTATGAAGAGATGGAGTTATTCATGAATGTGTATGGTACAAGAATAGGTTGCTTGGTTAAAGTATGTACGAATGGGTTGATGATTGATTATGATTCATGTTTGTATGAGTTAGGGTGATAAAAAGAGCTTGGAAAATAACCTTGTTCTTGTCCACAAGGGTAGACACACGGGCGTGTGTCTAGACGTGTGTGACATACGGTCAACCTCATGGCTATCTGGCTGGGCCATTTGTCCCTTCATGTTAGTTTTTCAAGTTAGTATATTCAGTAGTAAACACACGGGCAGAGACACGGCTGTGTGTCTCAACCGTGTGGAAGGCACGACCATGGACATGAGCGTGTGCCCAAGTCGTGTGAAGTCTGCACCTAAATTTTGGAATTTAGTTCGCCACACGGTCAAAGGACACGGGTGTGTGACTGGCCGTGTGATGTAAGTCAGTGTCGACCACGGGCCAGACACACCGGCGTGTGATAGGCAGTGTGATGCAAGTCAGTGTCGACACGGGTGTGGAAAACGGGCGTGTGATATGCCAACGGGCGTGCCCCTTCCTCCAGACGAACGTGTGGCTCTATTTAGGCAAAAATTTTCTAAATGCGTAAAAGTTTTCAGTTTAATTCTAGAACCTTCTGTATGTATGTTTAGGGTTTTGTGGGCCCATAATAAGGATGTTATGAATATGAGTGAGAATTTTGAAGTTGAAATGAAATTTTATAGCTCGATGTTGTATGTTTAAGTAAGTTAAGTTCGGTAATGCCTCGTATCCGGTTCCGGCGTTGAACACGGGTAAGGGGTGTTACATGTACACTTGCTTGAATAAGTGTAATTAGTATGTTCATATGGTAGAATCTTATGTTTGATTGTTAAATTAGAGATAATATGATGTTTTGTTTTATGTCTTTGTTATTGAACCGAATATTATAATAGTGTGAAACTTGAATTGGAAGATCAAATTGAGTAGAATGCAGGAAATGAGTATGATCATTCAATGAAGAATTGACGGATAAGACAATGGTTGGACCATGGCAAAGTATGAAATGTAAGACCATAGCTGGGCTATGGCATTGTGATTTCGTGTAAGACCATGTCTGGGATATGGTATCGATGTGAGACTTTGTGTAAGACCATAGTTGGACTGTGGCATCCAGTGAACACCATACTTCAAACCCGTAAGGCATTCTCTAATTTGAAAATTGTTGGTAAGTAAAATGAGAGCCAAGTGTTAGAATTTAATTAGATATTAATATTGAGCTCAAGTAAGTAAATTCATTGTGTGAAATTGTGGATGATAGAAAACATTCATATAATAAATAGATGTGTTAATTTGCTTGGAATGAACTATGTGATTATGATGGTATTACATTAATGATGAATGCTAAGTCCTATGTATGTATTTATGAGAGTTAAGTTAGAGCCTTTACAACCTCAACCCCTTACCAGTGTTGCTTTATGACGAAATTTGATGACAATCATGTGAGTAAGTTTATAAGTGTGAACTAAAGAGTTCAGTGGTGAAATAATTAGTAATACAAACAGAGTTGAGTATAGTGTGACAAATGAACTCAGTTTTAAAATAAATCATAGATTGTTTTAAGGATTATACGGATTATGCAATGTCATGGTTAAAGAAGAAGTTAATTTCGATGAAACAAAATATTCAGGTGATGATAATAATCTGTTTCTACCGGCTATTGTCTGCCTAGTATATGGGGATTATATAGCCTTGGTCACGGTTGATTACAGTGCAGAAGAAAAATGCTTTATTTTCGAATTTTCTCCGAGATATTATTTATCAATAGAGTTGATATGTCGGCTTTATTATGGTACTATGGTTTTAATCCATGTGATAGTCTTGGCTTCAGGGTGGTTCAAAGCTTCGTTGATTAATAATTGAAAAGTCATAATTTAATTGCTAAGATTGATTCAGATGTCTAGTTTGATTAGATTATTTGCTTAAAATATTATTCGAGTTATTTGCAATTGTGTTGAATGGTAAGAAACATTAACTATTTGATAAGTAATGTAACCTTTTGATGACCAAAAAAAAAATTAAAACATTTGATGTGTCTAAGAGATCTGAATTTGAGACTGCTATGATGGCTTGAACTGTCGAAAGCTTTTGAGGCAGTGATTGATTATTATCCATATAAAGGATTACAGTCACAAATGTTTTGAATAGGAAACCTATTTATGCTTTGTGACCGATGATTATTCGTTGTTTCGGGATAGAGTCCGTGTATTAAGGAACCCTCAGATTATTAAAAAATTATAGGTTCATTTGGGGAGTAATAAGATGTATGATAATCTGAGACGATAAAATCTGATACTTCTAGCTTTGTGTCCATATGTCTGAACTATCAACAGGTTAAAACTGATTATCAAGTACCTTTAGGACTGTTACAGTCTGTGTTACTATCTGAGTGGTGAGAAAATAAAATTTCAAAGGATTTTGTGTAAAAGGAAGATGATGTTTGAATTATTATTGATCGTGTGGAGAAGTGTGCACATTTTATCTCAGTATGTACATATTACTCTTTTGATAGATTGAATTATACATGTTGGAGACTTTTAGAAAAATCAGCATGCTAAACTCTAATATCTAAGATAGTTAACCCGAAATGGAATTTTAGATGCTTGAGGAAATGTTTTGTTGTGATGCTTTAGAATTTGAAAGCGAATGAGAAAAACAATTACCATTAATTGAGTTGTGTGTAATAATAATCTTTTAGTTGCACGTAAAGAAGGCTTTGTATGGAGTATGTATGGTTGCAATTACTTCACTCGGTTGACACTTGATCGAGCTTTGTAAGAAAAGATCCATGGGATTGATTTCATTAGAGAATTTGAGCAAAAAGTGAAAGTAATTCATAACTGTTGGAAGCAGTTTCAGATTGACAAAAAATATATACAGATTTGATACGTAAAATCATTGAATTTAAGATGGTGAACTAAATGTCTGTGAAAGTATAGCCGTGGAAATAGAAATTCTTGATTTAGTTATAAAGAGAAGTTGGAATTTAGTTTTATTTGATGAAAAGTGAAGAATAGATCAGGATCATAACCTGCGAGATCAAAGAATGGAGAATTTGAGGTTATGTGAGAAATTGATAAGGCATTGAGAAAACAAATCTCAAATCTAGATTCTGGTAAGATTTTCGGGGACGAAAATCCCTAAGGGGGAGAATTGTAACATCTTGATTTTGGGCCAAGTCAGAACAGTGGTTGCGGGACCACAAATACAAATCAAAAAATTTATTTTATTATTATTTTGATGTCTACTGTATAATACTATAAGTTGTGTGAAATTTTCATAAATAAATTTCCTCGTTTGAGTGCTCAATTTGAAAAAAAAGACTAAATCACGTAAGGTGCAAAACTTGAATGGTAATTATACCAATAGAAAAGTGAGGAGACAAAGATGGACATGTAGTAGGTAGATTTGGTGAAGTTATTAAAAGGTTAAATTGGTAAATAAGTTAATTGGTATAATAAGACAAAATAGAAAAAGCTACCATCTTTTTATTTCTCTTTCTTCTCCACCTATTCTTAACCAATGAAATAGCCATGGAAGCTTGAAAATTTCAGCAACTTCTAACCCTCACAAGTAAGTGATTTTGATGGTTATTTTTTATGATTTTTTTATTTTTGGAACCCTCGTAGCTTAATCTAGCTAATGAGGGGACTATTTTGAAAAATGGTTGAAAGTCTAGGGGTTTTCCATGAGATTATTCATATTTTTTTGCTGCATTTTTATGAAAGAAAATGAATCTTGGTTGTTAAATAAACAACTTTTGTTAAGTGATTTTCATGAAAACACCTAAAATGGACCATTTTGTAAAAGTTGTAAAATAGGTGGTAAAGGTGTGAAATAATGGAAAATGTGGGGTGCTATAAGCATGAAAGAGGTTCGGCTATGCAATGGTAGTAAAGAAATTGAACACATTTCAATTAACGAGCCTAGGGGAAAAAGTGTAAATATGATAAAGTTTAGGTAAAATGTAATTTTACCAAAAAAGTGAAATTGGGCTAATTTGAGTAGCATGATGAGTAAATAAATTAAATGTGTTTTTATAGATCAAAAAAGATGAGATTTGAAATTAGATCGGGGGAAAAGCAAGATAATCGAGTATTTGACTTATTCCGTCGTTTCATTTCGAGGTAAGTTCGTATGTTAATAATCACTAAATTTGACATGTTTAAATGCTTAACCGATACCATGTGTTTTTTTTGTATGTGATTATTGGATCATGAATAATATAAAAATTATGAGATTGTATTGAAAGATCAAATTAAGAGAAATGCAGGGCGAAGTATGATCGAATTTTCGACATGTGATGTATTGACGGTAAAGACCATGGTTGGACCATGGCAATATGTGTGCCAGTGTAAGGCCATGTCTGGGACATGGCATCGGCCACAATATGAGAGCCAATCTAAGACCATGTTTGGGACATGGCATCGGCAGTGATATGTGTGCTAGTGTAAGACCATGTCTGGGACATGACATCGGCCACGATATGAAAGCCAGCGTAAGACCATGTCTGGGACATGGCAATTGGTATGATACATCATGTTCAAATATCCTTAGTATCCCAAGAGGTTCAACGGGTAAATTGTAACACCCCAAACCCAGTCTAGACACTAGGCTCGAGTCTGACGTGCCACATCAAGTGATGTTGAAAAAAAAATGGCTAGTTCGATAAAAACTCAATACTAAACATTAGTTCATTTTAAGACGTTTAATGTAATGAAAACATGAACTTGCAATTCTCTTAATAATCAAACCGTTTATTAAATAGAATTAAAATATTGTGGAAGCTCATTCAATGAATCAACTTTAAACTTTGGAAATCGTGATATACTTTAAAACGTTATCATTTAAAAACCCGCATTTCCTAGTCTAGCAGATTGTAATTAAAGGAAACTACCAAATAAAAGTTAAAAATCCCTAAAAGGTGTAACACCCCAAACTCGGCCCATACGTTACGACCAAATCTGGTATGCCACAGGGTGAAGTAAAATTATGAAAAACCGGCGATTTGAAAGATAACTTTTTTTTCGATTAGTATGTGGTCTTTTGAAAACATGATGATTAGTTTAATAAAACTCAAATTTAACTTTAATATTCAAACCAACGAGGTGTCGTGTTTGATATAAACTGCAAAATAATAAAATAAACCGAAGTACAACCTTGAAAGGCCTTATTACATAGCAAAAATCCCAAATTAAAATAAACTTATAGAAATGCCGAAACTATAAGGAAAAGAACTCGAAAGTATGGCCACCACGAGTCTGCCTCGGCTCCTGCATCCACGAGCTACTACACACCTGAAAAGTTAAGGAAAGGGGTGAGTCACCAAGACTCAGTGTGTAAAAATCTACCACATTTTACATACTGCATCTGATCCACAATCACACATTGGCCTTAGCCCACATATCAACATACACATATGAATGGAATAAGCCCAACCCAAACTTAGTTTTTCTATCCGCTACACACCAACCCGTACCAACCAATCACATCGTGGGGATTTCTACAATCGACCCTCCATCTACTACACTCTATCACGATAGTCATGCTTCCAAGTATACACGACCACAGGTGACCAAATAGTATTTCATAGCATAACCACCGATCACTACGTGACCAAATAAAATATATATACATCGTGGTAGAGCCACCGATCACTATGTAACGAAAAACAATGTATGAACATATGTATATATATCGTGGCAAAGCCACCGATCACTACGTGACCAATTAAGCACTTCCCCTTCATATCAAACCCATACCCATGATCTACATACAATCCTAACAATGCAGCATGCTAATCATAACACATCAGTCTATCATACATATATTTGGCTATACAAAGTAGCGATACAGTCACGTACCTAGCAATCCTAGCCTTACCCCTAAGGGTACCACGACTGTCTACACAGCCCTTTTTCTGGCTTTTCAACGATATAGTATAGTGTGTGAAAGTTTACACACCTGATAACACGTAAGACGACACTCTCTATTTCAACAATATCACTAGCCGAAACTACCGCTATCTGCCTACTATTCTGCTTAGAAGTCGGCCCACAACCCAGTGGCCAATCATGAACAGCAGACACTGTACGTTTCTTGAACTTTGGGACTGGGACTATAGATCCAACCCCTTTCTTCGATTTCTTGACATTCGAGTCCATGAATGACCTTGGTCAGAAGGTACTGTAATGATTGCTTAACGAACCATTAGATTAAGGCACGAATAACAAAAAGAAATCGATAGATCAACTTAGGGAGAATTGAAATCCTTACCTTGAAATCCCAAAAGAAATAATATGATTCAAATGCTACCGATTTCTGACTTAGAAACCTAGGCGATTAGATCTCCTTCAAATCCCGGGATGCCGCCCAAAAAGAACACAAGATCAGTGAAAACGTCAAACTAAAGATGGCCCTAACCACCAACTAGCCATTCGGATTTGGCCTCAAAAGTCGAAAAAGATTGCAAAAAAAAATAATAGCACAAGTCCATACTTACCTTTACAGAGGATTTCGGCTACCACTTGCAAGAAGATTCGGAAATTAAAGAAGAAGATTGAAACGATGAAAGAAATAAACCAAGCCACAAACGAGATCTAGGAGTTTTGACTTTTAAGAAAGATCTGAAAAAGAGATGAACAAGAAGAGGCTTAGGCATTTTCGGCTTGAGAAGAATAGAGTTAGGAGTTTTTCGGCTTTTGGCAAAAAAAGAGAAGAAGAAGAAGAAATCCTTAGTTGCCAAAATTTAAGAGAAGAAAAGAAGAAGTGAAAGAAAATCAAAAAGCTATACTCCAGGAAAATAATGAAAATTTGGCACCCTTTAGCCTCATCTAGCTGTTTTCCCCTTGCACACAGTCCCACATTCGGCCACCTCTTCCCCCTTTATCCCATCCCTCATTTTTCTCTTATCCTCATCTCCCTATCTTGTGACTCAATCCACACCCACTCCTTTAGAGTCCCAGCCGAAACCACCTCTCACTCCTCAGGCACATATTATAAAATAAAAACACTCATTTTGCTTAACATGGGATTCGAACCTGCTCCCTCCAAACATGCATGTGGCGTCACTTATCTACTCCCTTAGTGGCACCTCCTTGCCACTTTACCAATTAAATTCTTGTGTTAACTTTCCCTGTCAAGTACCTTTAAGGCCCACTTCACCTAGTTTTCCTTTACAGTGACTAAAAATGAAATTTCTACCAAGGATCAGACCTAACCTCAAGCCTTCCCGAAAGCTCTAAACACACCAGACACACACACAGAGCATGGCATACACACATAACACATCCCAAGCACAGAGCCCCCAATCTAGGATGTTACAGTTATACCCCCTTAAAAGAATTTCGTCCTCGAAATTACCTGGTCAAAAGAGGTGTGGGTATTGCTGTCGTATAACATCCTCTGGCTCCCATGTAGCTTCATCTGATCTGTGATTACACCATAGAACCTTAACCAAAGGAACTGATTTTCTTCGCAAAACTTTAACATCGCACTCCAAGATCTAGATAGGTTTCTCCTCAAAAGATGAATCAGGCTTTACTTCAAGTTCCTCCAACGCTATCACATGAGATGGGTCTGAACGGTAACATCGTAACATTGAAATATGGAATACGTCATGAATCTTACTTAGCTCCGAAGGTAGCTTAAGCTAATAAGCAATTGGTCCTACACGCTTTAACACTCGATAAGGCCCAATGAACCTAGGGCTTAGCTTACCCTTCTGTTCAAACCTTAGAATTTTCTTTCACGGTGATACCTTCAAGAAAACCCGATCACCCACTGTAAACTCTATGTCCCTGTGTTTCAGGTTAGGGTAAGACTTCTGCCTGTCCGACGCTTCCTTTAACCTAGCCCGAATCAACCCAACCTTATTCTCCATTTCCAATACTAGTTTTGGACCCAAAATTTGTCGTTCACCCAACTCCGTCCAACATGTAAGAATACGGCACTTTCGCCTGTACAACGCTTCATACGGTGCCATCTAAATACTGGACCGGTAACTGTTATTGTACGCAAATTTCGCCAATGGTAGAAAGTCCTCCCAACTACCTTTGAAATCAATAATGCAATCTCTCAACATGTCTTCCAAAATCTGAATCACCCTTTCTGACTGTCCGTCTATTTGTGGATGAAACGACGTACTAAAATCCAACTTTATCCCCAACGCTTGATGTAATGCCCTCGAAAATATTGACGTAAACCTAGGATCCCTGTCCGAGATAATGGACACAGGTACTCCACGCAACCACACAATCTCCGCTATATATAACTTAGCAAACTTTTGTAGAGAGTAATCAACCCGAACTGGTATAAAATGAGCGGACTTCGTCAACCGATCAACGACTACCCCTACCGAATCCTTCTTAGTAGACGTAAGAGGTAGCCCACTAACAAAATCCATAGTGATTCTCTCCTATTTTCATTGTGGAATCTTCACCGGCTCCAACAACCCCGAAGGTAACTGATGCTCCGCCTTTACCTGCTGAGATGTCAAACCTACAAATTCAGTTACCTCCCGCTTCAGACCTGGCCACTAAAATTGTTCTCGTAAATCTCGATACATTTTACTTCCTCCCGGATGCATAGCATATGGGCTACTATGTGCTTCCTGAAGAATCATCCACCTCAATTCCACGTCCCTCGGCACACAAACCTTTTTTGGAAACACAGAACCCCGTCATCGTTCAGATTATGGCCCCCTACTTCACCATGTTGCACTTGAGATAGTCGGGCACTCAAGTCCTCATCCTGCAATTGCTTCTCCTTAATCTTATCTATCCATGTCAGCTTTACGTGAAGCTTAGCTAACAAACTCCCATCTTCATACAGGCTTACATGAGCAAACATCGCCCTCAGATCCGAGATCACCTTCCGGCTTAGCGCATCCGCCACCACGTTAGCTTTACCCGGATGCTATTCAATCAAACAATCATAATCCTTTAATAGTTCAGTCCACCTCATCTGCCGCAAATTCAACTCCTTTTGGCTGAAGAGATATTTCAAGCTTTTATGATCTATATAGATGACAGACTTATCTCCATACAGATAATGTCTCCAAATTTTCAAAGCCAAAACCACAACCGCCAATTCCAAATCATGCGTGGGATAATTTAGCTCATGAGGTCTTAACTGTCGAGACACATAAGCAACCACTCTTTCGCCTTGCATCAACACACATCCCAACCTGGTGTGTGAAGCATCACAATAAACTATGAACTCCTTTCCAGCCTCTAGTTGAATCAACACCGGAGCTTTCGTCAACACTTTCTTCAACTTTTTAAAGCTTTCCTGCTGCTTGTCACCCCACACAAAAAGTACTCCCTTCCTCAACAACTTGGTTAAAGGTGTCGCAATCAAGGAGAATCCTTCAACGAGCCTCCTATAATAACCAGCAAGACCCAGGAAACTCCAAATCTCCGTCACAGACTTGGGTGCTTTCCAATCCATGATTGGTTCAACCTTCTGAGGATCAACTCTAACCCCTTCAGTTGACACAATGTGTCCTAGAAAAGTAACCTTCCTTAACCAAAATTCGTACTTACTGAATTTTGCGTACAATTGTTTCTCCCTCAGGATTTGTAATACCACTCGTAGATGCGAATCATGCTTCTCCTCCGACCTTGAATATACCAGGATATCATCTATAAATGCTACCACGAACTGGTCCAAATATGGTTGGAACACTCGGTTCATCATATCCATAAATGCCGCTGGTGCGTTAGTCAACCCAAATGGCACTACCAAGTATTCGTAATGGCCATAACGGGTCCTGAAAGCTGTCTTATGAATATCCGATTCTTTGACTTTAAGCTGATGGTATCCTGATCTCAAATCTATCTTTGAGAATACTGACGCCCCTTTCAGTTGATCGAACAAGTAATCAATCCTTGGCAACGGATACTTGTTATTGATGGTCAACTTGTTTAGCTAACGGTAGTCAATGCACATACGCATTGATCCATCCTTCTTAGATCTTTTCTGGAAATGTCCCCTTGACCCTGACGATCCAACATTCCTCTTATTCCTATCCCTATATCTATCATTATTTCACTTTTCAATTCGCTTAACTTCCTCGGCTATCTTAGCCGTTTCTACTAAAATTGCAAATTCTCGCTCTCGTTGTGGAGCTATCAACACCTACAGATCATCCCTCAAACCATCCTCAAATAGAACACAACGCTCATGCTCGGTGGCCACTATCCCTCGGGCATAACGACTCAAGCATCGGAATTTCGCTTCATAAGTAGCTACTGATTTACTTCCTTGAACCAGATTCAGAAATGCCCTACGTTGCGCATCCACATAACTTGATCCGATATACTTACTCTAGAATGCTGCCTTGAAGAAATCCCAAGTAATGCGGCCAGCCACCGCACCATCCCTGACCGTAAGCCACCATTGATACGCTTCATCCCGAAAAAGGGACACCACTCCCTTCAGCTTCTCCTCTTCCGTGAAGTCAAGGTTATCCATTATACGCTCCACTGCTTCCATCCAATACTCAACTGTATTAGGAGCTACACTAGAAATTCCCCTAAATATTTCCACTCTATTAGCCCTAAGTCACTCTCGCACAGATTTTTGAGCTCCCGCACCCATGCCAGCTCCCACAACTCTCCAACACTCAGAGCATCGCCTGAGACACCGCATCATCTCCGCCCGTTTGGTCCTGATGCTCAGCCCCCACAGTTGGTGGAACTGGTATCTCATTTCTGGACTCATGACCAGACCCTACTAGTTCCGACACAGCAATCCTGCCTCTACCTCGGCCACGCATACCATGTACCCTAGTGCTCATATCTAGCGTTCATGATTTATCTTGTTAAAAATTTTATGAATTAATACTTTCTTCCACTGATTAATAACGAACAGTCTTATAGAAAGTAGTTTAAACAATAGTTCATTCGAATCCAAAATCAATCTCAAGTCTGTATCTCCTAGTTCTAAAAAGCACATACATTCCACATCCATATGCATCACAAACAGAGCATCAAACACAAAGTGACATCCACAGACTCACCCTCGTCACATAGGGGTATTCTTGTCATTTCACTACCCAGGGGTATTTTCGTAATTTCACCTATAGGGGTATTTTTGTAATTTCAAAAAATAAGGTATCTGATTACTTTTACAAAATAGGGTATTTTGGAAATTTTCTAAATTAGGGGTATTTCAGTAATTTTACAAACCAGGGGTTTTCTCAAACCTAGGGTATTCTAGGTAATTTACAAAACTAGTGGTATAAGTAATTTTACAAAAATGGGGTATTGGTCCCTTTCGGGTTTTAGTCACAAATTTCGGCCTGTTAACAAGTCCTCTCGGCTAAAATGAACAAACACTATGCACCAGGTAGGATTCTAGCGAAGAGGAGGTGGGCCACTAGGACCGCTTAAATACCAAGCTCTCCTAGATCCAATCCTAGACATGCGTATGCCTGTTGCTACACTCCAACCCAACGACTTATCCATGGACATGTTTAATTAGAGAAATTAAGTTTTATGGATTTTAAGAGTTGTGTGCCTAGGCCTAAGGTCCATAAACCCTAGAATACTCGCCTATGTCCCCATAAAGCCCATTAAATCCAATCATGCATACGACATCCAAGGTTAGAATACTTACCTAGGTGGATCAGGTGCCGCCAGACTCGAAGGTCATATCTCAACCCAAAACATTTTTTCCAAACTCACATCGGACTATGAAACACCACTAGACCCAATTCACAGCCCGAGTTTTAAACTTGGCTCTAATACAAAAATGTAACACCCTAAACTCGGCCCATATGTTACGATCGAATCTGGTATGCCACAGGGTGAAGTAAAATCAAGACTTAGTTATATTTATGAAAACCGACGATTTGAAAGATAACTTTTTTTTCCATTAGTATGTGGTCTTTTGAAAACATGATGATTAGTTTAATGAAACTCCAATTTAACTTTAATATTCAAACCACCGAGGTGTTGTGTTTGATATAAACCACAAAATAATAAAATAAACCGAAGTACAACCTTGAAAGGCCTTATTACATAGCGAAAATCCCAAATTAAAATAAACTTATAGAAATGCCGAAACTATAAGGAAAAGAAATCAAAAGTATGGCCTCCACAAGTCCGCCTCGACTCCTGCATCCACGAGCTACTGCTCACCTGAAAAGTTAAGGAAAGGGGTAAGTCACCAAGACTGAGTGTCTAAAAATCTACCACAATATACATACTGCATCCAATCCACAATCACACATTGGCCTTAGCCCACATATTAACATACACATATGAATGGAATAAGCCCAACCCAAACCTAGTTTTTCCATCAGCTACACACTAACCCTTACCAACCAATCAGACCGTGGGGATTTCTACAATCGACCCTCCATCCGCTACACTCCATCACGACAATCATGCTGCCAAGTATACACGATCACTAGGTGACCAAATAGGATTTCATGGCACAGCCACCGATAACTATGTGACCAAATAAAATATATATACATCATGGCAGAGCCACCAATCACTATGTGACCAAAAATAATGTATGAACATATGTATATATATCGTGGGAAAGCCACCGATCACTACGTGACCAATTAAGCACTTCCCCTTCATAACAAACCTATACCCATGATCTACATACAATCCTAACAATGCAACATGCTAATCATAACCCATCAGTCTATCATACATACATTCAGCTATACAAAGTAGCGATCCAGTCACGTACCTGGCAATCCTAGCCTTACCCCTAAGGGTACCACGACTGTCTACACAGCCCTTTTTCTGGCTTTTCAGTCGACTCATGCGTTAGTACAGTTATAGTATAGTGTGTGAAAGTTTACACACCTGATAACACGTAAGATGACACTTTCTATGTCGACACTATCACTAGCCGAAACTACCGCTATCTGCCTACTATTCTGCTCAGAAGCTGGCCAACAACTCGGTGGCCAATCACGAACAGCAGACACCGCGCGTTTCTTGAACTTTGGGACTGGGACTACAGATCCAACCCCTTCCTTCGATTTGCTGACATTCAAGTCTATGAATGACCTTGGTCAGAAGGTACTATAATGATTGCTTAACGAACCATTAGATTAAGGCACGAATAACAAAAAGAAACTGATTGATCAACTTAGGGAGGATTGAAATCCTTACCTTGAAATCCCTAAAGAAATAATATGATTCGAATGCTACCGATTTCTGGCTTAGAAACCTAGGCGATTAGATCTCCTTCAAATCCCAAAATGTCACCCAAAAAGAACACAAGATCAGTGAAAATGTCGAACTAAAGATGGCCCTAACCACCAACTAGCCATTCAGCTTTGGCCTCAAAAACCGAAAAAGATTGCAAAAAAAAAAAAAAGCACAAGTCGACACTTACCTTTATAGAGGATTTTGACTGCCACTTGCAAGAAGATTCAGTAATTAAAGAATAAGATTGAAACAATAAAAGAAATAAACCAAGCTACAAATGAGATCTAGGGGTTTTCGACTTTTAAGAAAGATCCAAAAAAGAGATGAACAAGAAGAGGCTTAGGCATTTTCGGCTTTAGAAGAATAAAGTTAGGAGTTTTTTAGCTTTTGGCAGAAAAAGAGAAGAAGAAGAAGAAATCTTTAGTTGCCGAAATTTAGGAGGAGAAAAGAAGAAAAGAAAGAAAATCAAAACGCTATACTCCAGGAAAATAATGAAAATTCGGCAGCCCTTAGCCTCATCTAGCCGTTTCCCCCCTTGCACACAGTCCCACATTCGGCCACCTCTTCCCCCTCTATCCTATCCCTCATTTTTCTCTTCTCCTCATCTCCCTATCTTGTGATTCAATCCACACCCACTCCTTTAGAGTCCTAGCCGAAACCACCTCTCACTCCTGAGGTACATATTATAAAAAAAACACTCCTTTTGCTTAACATGGGATTTGAACCTGCTCCCTCCAAACCTGCATGTGGCGTCACTTATCTGCTCCCTTAGTGGCACCTCCTTGCCACTTTACCAATTAAATTCTTGTGTTAACTTTCCCATTCAAGTACCATTAAGGTCCACTTCACCTAGTTTTCCCTTACAGGGACTAAAAATGAAATTTCTACCAAGGTTCAGACCTAACCTCAAGCCTTCCCGAAAGCTCTAAACACACTAGACACACACACACAACATGGCATACACACATAACACATCCCAAGCGCAGAGCCCCCAATCTAGGATGTTGTAAAAGGCCTTATTACAAAAACATTACCCCAACATATTAAAACAATTAAAATAGCTAGGTTTAAATTAAAAATGAATTAAGCATGTGGCCATCTCAAAGTCCCTTGCAGCTCCAAATCCTCTACGATGAAGGTTACCTGCACAATTAAAGAAAAAGGTGAGTTACGAGAACTCAATGTGTAATCCCTTATTACGGTAACAGTCTAGGTCTAAGCCCAAAATCATGTCAATGCAAACAGAATATAGCCCAACCCAGTCCAACCAACACACCATCTGTACCAACCCTATACACCATGTGGGGACCAAGTCGACCCACCCAGCCCTACACACCAATAACACAGCCGAGTTGCTAATATCAACGTAGTAATGCTGCTAATAACAGTATACGTGGCTGAGCCACTAAATTTAGTATACATGGCAAAGCCACTAAATCAGTAAAACGTGGCATAGCCACCAATACAGTACTTCCTCCACAATACAAAACCCAACCCAATGTAGTATGATGTGTCATAAAAACTCATGTATGCAGCATATTACAATCGTAATTAATCATACAATATTACATCTATATCACTTATACTACCACTAAGGGTACAACGGTCATTCAGTCGCTTGGGGGTCAAAACGATAATTCACCCCACAAGAGTATTCTGGTAATTCTACCCATCGAGGGTATTTTAGTAGTTTCACTCATTAAGGGCATTTTAGTAATTTCACACATTGAGGGTATTTCAGTAATTTCACCCATTGAGGGTATTTCAATATATGACGGCCTTTCTGGAGGCCTACAGTCGCCTTAAGTGACATAGATACCCTTTCTGGTCAAAATGGTGCAATTGGGCCCAAAACCTAATTTTTGGTCTAAGTGGGCCCACACGCTCGTGCAGCCCAACAGCCCCCTTTCTGGCCGCGGTTATGCGAACCTCACAGCCAAATCCATTATTTGGCACTTACCGTGGATTTCATCTCTGTAGGCCCATTATCCCATTGAGCCCACATGACCCACTTTGGCCCAGTAAGGCCCATTACAACTTAAGCCCACGAGAAGATCCGGGGCAGTCCCAAACGTCTATCGCCAATAATTGTGGCTCAATTTATCTTTTCAAGTGCTCACAAGCTCGAGTGACCTCAGATGCCAAGTTTCGACTTTAGTCGATTCACAGACCATCAGGGTGTGAATACACACCTTCACTCATCGCATTGACATAACTAAAGGGGGTGTGGGATTACACACTTGCTTTGGATTGCGATTTGAGACACTTCCCGAGGCACCTATGGTAATAATGACCATTAGTTAGTCACAATGCCCTTGGAAATCCATAATATTGAAATACTCTAGTCAACTAACATCACTTACCACGAGATGCGATCTCCTACAGTGAAACAGTAATCGGCCCTATTCCTTGGCTAAGGAAAACAACTCCCTAGCAATATTTGATGAATAAGAGAGTGTTAGAAACCATCCAACATTCGGCCCCCACAGAGAAAAGAGAGAGACCGAAGTTTACTCATGAAGTCACAAGATTTCTAACTAGCAACGAATTAAGAAAGTTTTAGTATTACTCCACCCTTACCAACACCAATGAACGACAACAATCGTTAGTTGTCTGACAACAGGATTTGGCCCCAACCACCGAGAACAAAAAGATTCAGGATGAAGAGAGTATGTAGATTTAGCATACAAGATTCGGCCAGCAGAAGGATAACCAAAGCTTTAAGAAGAATTGTATTCGACTAAAGGAGAAACCGAAAAGGGAGAAGTGTAGCTATACGGCTTAGAGGAAAAGAAAAGTAGACGAACGAAGTGTGAAGAGGAATAGAAAGAAAAGTAAAGATTTAGCCAACCAAGTGTTTGTAAAAAAAAAAAGCTAAATCATGTAACAAAAGTATATGAATGGCTATTAGCAAGAAGAGAAAAAATGCATGAAAGGTAAAAAAAAAAAGTGCACGAAATGCTTTAGAGAAGAAATCCCAAAATGCTTCCCAATGACCCCTCAACCGAAATTTCCTTCCTACCTAAACTCCCAATTTTGACCAACACTCCCACACACATCCGCTTCCTTGATTTTCTCCACCACCAACTCCTAGAATTGCTCCCATCGTTCCTTTTGAAAATTTTGACCAAGTCTCCAACCTCCCTTATAGAATTTGATCCAAACTCTACTTCTTCCACTCCCAAGGCATAAAATAAATGTCTCATTTGCTTGCCATGGGATTCGAACCCCTTTCTCCTTGCCTTCCTTATGATGCCACCACCATCAGGCCATAGGCCCCTTTTTGTGTCACAAAACACTCATAATTGTACATAAGTCTTACTGCTAACTTCCAATTCCCCTTATGAGTAAAAACTAAAAT
Organism: Gossypium rotundifolium; assembly: GCA_025506655.1. Classification (NCBI taxonomy): domain Eukaryota; kingdom Viridiplantae; phylum Streptophyta; class Magnoliopsida; order Malvales; family Malvaceae; genus Gossypium; species Gossypium rotundifolium. The sequence continues at coordinate 84,787,028 of CP106728.1, forward strand.
TTTCCCATAGCACAAACTCAAACCAAGCCTCCTTAGAACCCCCAAATACACTCAAATAGCTAGCCATTCGAGCACAACATAGAGATTAAGCAAAAAATACTAACCCCTAAATTTTAGGGCGTTACAACTCTACCTCCCTTAAAGAAATTTCAGCCTCGAAATTTACCTGATCGAAAGAGGTGAGGGTATTGCTGTCGCATCGCTTCCTCAAGCTCCCACGTGGCTTCCTCTGAACCATGTTTACGCCAAACACCTTGACTAATGGAATAGATTTCCTCCTCAATACCTTAACATCACGGTCCATTATTTACATCGGTTCTTCCTTGAAAGTCAGATCAAGTCTTACCTCGATCTCCTCCATTGACACTATATGTGAGGGATTAGAATGGTATCACCTCAGCATAGAGACGTGGAACACATTATGTATACAATTTAACTCAGGAAGCAGTTCCAGCTGATAGGCGACTGGTCCCACACGATTCAATATCTGGTAAGGTCCAATGAATCTAGGGCTTAGCTTGCCTTTTCATCCAAATCTTAGAATCTTCTTTCGTGGTGAGACCTTTAAGAAGATATAATATCCCACTGCGTACTCAATCTCTTTACGCTTTAAATCAACGTATGACTTCTATCTATCAGATGCTTATTTTAACAGATCACATATCAATTTTACTTTTTCCTCGGTTTCAGAAACTAGTTCTGGCCCCAATATTCGCCGCTCACCCAATTTTGTCCAACAAGTAAGGGTAAGACACCTACGGCCATATAATGCCACGTAGGGTGCCATTTGAATGCTAGATTGGTAGCTATTGTTGAAACACCCTTAACCCGTATCCATCACCGGATTAGGGTTATAAGGCATTACCACACATAACACAGATCATAACAGATAATTACTATTCATATGGTCATAACCAAATGCATCATGAGTATAGATGTACTTTCATATAATGCACAAGCATTAACGTACATATCTCAAATCAATTTAGACTAATTCACATATAAGCATTTTTCATCAAATAGCAAAAGATACTATTCATTTGGTCACTAAAATTACATTAGCCGAATATGCACATGCTTATAATCACTTTACTCAAACAAGTTATCAATTACCAAAACCAAACACACATATATCCTCAATTTCTAACAATTTCAAATATATCAAATACCTTAAAAAAATATACATACCATGTTTAAAATATGCATCACACTCACAAGTAACCATTAAAAATTCCTAAAATAACTTTAATCATGAGCAATCATCATGATCATTTCTACAAGTCCTATTAGTCGAACATATTAACAAATAAGAACTATGATACATTTATTTGCATAATTTTTGCTTAACTGAATCTAAGACATAACAAATTCAATACCAATTGCCGAAAACATCCAACCATATTATTGATCATATATCTTATAATTAACATAACCGAATCATCAAAGCCAAACATATCTTACATTTAACCAGGAACATATAAAACCAAGCCCATTACACATACAAATATATATATCATGACCAATTATACACAACTAAGACATATAACCTATAACACCATTTATACATATCATGAAACTTATTTACCAAATCATACAAATACCATGGTCGAAACTATACAACTAATATTTAACTCAATAATCAATTAAACCATATAAGCAAACACCAAGCATAAACACACCATGAATTTTACTTCCATAATAAGTTAATACCATGGCCGGATTCTCATAAGCCCTAAATATCACAATTTAGCCATTTTCGCATGGCATATATATACATATCATTCGCAAGAAACTCAAAAGGTGACATATCGTATACATGCCATAAACTTTAAGTTCAACCTCAAAAAGTACCAAAATATTGATGATAGTGTGACGAGCTTCACCGATGATCCCCGAGCACGTAACAATCACCTAAAGAAAATCTAAATCATAAAAGCAATCAAAACCAAAAGTAAGCTTTAATAGCTTAGTAAGTTATAAGCAATTTAAAGAAAATTATTACAAATACTTATTACTATACAACCGCATAACATTTCTTATTTCCCAAATTAATAGTTGAATCCAATATAATAATTCAGCATCATGTATTGTTCACATATTCAAGATCAAAATTAATCAAATGATCACCTTATACAAAATTCCACAGGGCCGAATTACATTTTGTAATTCATATAACAATCAATAAGATTTTGTAAACATTTCCCCATATCAACTTATATCATCCTAACTATACATTTAAAAGAAATATCCCGTCCAATCCACAATTAATCACTTACACTTGATTTCAAATAACAACATCTCATAGTATCAAAACTTACCAAATTCAATCCTTGAATTGAAAATTATCTCGTACACTTAGTACTTATTAATCTATTTCGCACACTTAGTGCTCAGTAATTAAATTTTCACACTTAGTGCTCATTGACCGATTTCGCACACTTAGTGCTTGGTAATTCAATTCGCACACTTAGTGCATAATGACCGAATTCTCACGCCTAGTGCTCGGTATTTAAATTTGCACACTTAGTGCATTTCTCAAATTTGTTACTCATTTATATATGTATACACACATAGGAATTTAACCTCAATTACAAATATACGAATTAACTTATTTCATCTCCATAACCAACATCACATTTGGGTGTACCAATGACATATATGCATACCTCACATTCGACTATACTATACATATATATATATACCACATTCGCTATATCAATAATATATACACATAATTCCATTAAATTCATGTACACCACTATAAAAAAATCCAATTCAACATAATCGCTTAAAAACTTACCTCAAATGTCGACGAATTGTATTTCTCGACTATTCAATCAACTTCGCCTTTCCCCGATCCAATCCCAATCCTTTTGTTCTTGATCTAATAAATTTAAAATTTAGCTAAATCAAATATAATTCCATTGAATTTGGTCTAAGTACACATAAATGGGCAAATTACCATTTTGCCTTGATATTTTACACTTTTTACAATTTAGTCCTTTTTGCATAAAACACAAATTTCACAAACTTTGACCACACTTCTTTAGGGCCGAATATTCATAGTCTCGTTACAAACTCATACACTTCATTTATTTCACATCTTGACCCCTCAATTTATAAATTTCACAATTTAATCCTATTTAGGCATTTCTACCAAAAATGCCTTAATTAAACTTAACAATCTATCAACCTATATTTATTTTCCATCACAAAACACCAATTTCATCAAGCTATCAACAATGGAATTTCATGAATACATCATCAATTTCAAAAATTTCAACTTGGGCTAGCTAATACTCAAAGCAACGATCTCAAAAAGGTAAAAATTATCAAAAACTGAACTCAAATCACTTACCTATTTGAGCTTGCAAGGGACAAATGTTTCCAAGCTTCTTTTCTCTCTTTTTCTCTCTTAGTTTCGGTCACTCTCTTGAGAAAGATGAAAACTTTCTCTTTCATTTTTATTTTTATTCAATTTTAATATTTTAACATATATTAAATTATATCATTATAACATAAAATATAATAAACAATTCAAGTCACTATTACATGCACACCAATCGGCCATTATACTCAATTTATGGCTAAATTGCTACTTAAAGCCTCTAATTTATAAAGAAAACCACAATTAAGCACTATCTCATTTAACCATCAAATTTTCATTTTACGCGATTAAGCCCTTTTTTTCACAATTAAGCACCAAAACGATCAAATTTTAATACTAAAATTTCACACACACCAAATTCATACATAATGAACATAAAAAGAAATATTGAAATATTTTTTTGATTTGGATTCATGGTCCCAAAACCACCGTTCCGATTAGGTTAAAATTGAACTATTACAGTTGTTATATACAAATTCTGCTAATGGTAAATAGTCTTCCCAACTGCCCTTGAAATTGATTACACAGCTTCTTAGCATGTCTTCCAAAATCTGTATTACCCTCTTCGACTGACCATCAGTCTGAGGATGAAATTCCCTGCTGAAATATAACCTTGTACCCAAAGCTTTGTGTAACACTCTCCAGAACCGTGATGTGAATCTAGGGTCCCTGTCCGAAATGATAGACACTAGTACCCCATGAAGCCTCACAATCTCAGCCATGTATAACTTGGCCGACTTTTACAATGAGTAATCAGTGCGAACCGGTATGAAGTGGGCGGACTTAGTCAGTCGATCAACAATAACCCATACTGAATCTTTCTTACTAGGAATCAAGGGTAGCCCACTAACAAAGTCCATGGTTACTCTCTCCCACTTCCAGTGTGGAATTTTAACAGGTTGCAGTAATCCAAAGGTAGTTGATGCTCAGCCTTCACTTGCTGGTATGTCAAACACTTACATAAGAAATTGGTAACCTCGCGCTTAAGCCCTGGCCACCAGTACAGTTCTCACAGATCTCGGTATAACTTGTTTCCACCAGGATACATAACGTATGGACTACTATGCGCCTCCGTAGTATAGACTTCCTTAACTCAGAATCCCTCTATACACAGACTCTCCGATGGAAGCATAATACTCCCTCACTATTCATCCCAAAATCCACAGTCTCTTCCTTCTTCACCAGTCAAAAATGAGGAACCAACGATTCATCCAGCAACTGCTTCTCCTTAATTTGATCAATCCAAGTCAGTTTCACCTGAAGTTCAGCTAGTAGACTACCATCCTGAAACAGGCTAAGACGAACAAACATTGGTCTTAGATCAGATACAAACTTACGGTTTAATGCATCTGCTACTACGTTAGCTTTTCCCAGATGGTACTCAATCGAGCAATCATAATCATTAAGCAACTCTATCCATCTTCATTACCTAATATTCAACTCCTTCTGAGTAAGGAGGTACTTGAGGCTTTTATGATCGGTATAAATGATCGACTTCTCCCTATACAAGTAATGCCTCCAAATCTTTAGTGCGAATACCACCACAGCTAATTCCAAGTCATAAGTGGGGTAATTCACCTCATGCGGCTTAAGCTGATGAGACACATAAGCCACCACCTTACCCTCTTGCACCAGCATACAACCCAATCCAGTGTGTGACGCATCACAGAAGACAATGAATTCTTTCTTAGACTCTGGTTGTATTAATATCAGGGCTTCAATAAGAACCTTCTTTAGTTTCTCAAAACTCTCTTGCTACTTATCAGTCCAATTAAACGGTACCCCTTTACGTAGTAACTTAGTCAGAGGTGTCGCAATCAGTGAAAACCCCTCAGCGAATCATCTGTAATACCCAGCCAGACCCAAAAAACTTTGAATTTTATATACAGTTGATAAACCGTAAAAATAACATATTTTAACCCCATATTTAATAGGCTTTTGGATGATTTAGCCCTTGAATTATGTAAGAAGGTGCTTTTAATCCTTTCTTTTCATGTTTATACTCAGGAAAGCACCCAAGGATAAAAAGAAAACAAAACGGGCTTAAAACGGAGTAATTGGGCCTTAGCAAGAAACCAACATGGCCTGGCCCCAAACCTGCACGATCGTGTCTCGATGATTACCTAGAGCATGGCCCAATTCACGAGTTGTACGGGTGTGTATCATCTCATTACCACACACGAGCGTGCCTGGTGATCTACATGGTCGTGCCCAAAACGAAAGATTCAAGGCACGACCGAACCCTAAAATTACACGGGCATGTGCCATGGGCGTGCCCCTGCCGCGGGAATGAGCAATTTCACCCGGAATTGGATGCTTGAAGCCAAAGAAACATACTTCTAAGACTACTCAAACACCCTAATAGTAATTCTACTTGAAGGAGATACTTAAGAGCCAAATATAGCATCCCAAAGCCTATGTAAACAACCCAAGGCAGACATTAAAAGGAAGCTTTTTGGTAGAGGCTTTTTGGCCGAAGCATTCATCTTTTAGGGAGTAACTTGAAGATAGCCAGTTGATCCATCTCAAGAAGTCAGAACTCCATTCAAGATAGAGGATCTCTTCTTTAATTCCTTCGGGGGGTTTAGGGAGTTCTTATGTTTTGTTTATTCTTTACTCTTGAGATATTTTCATATTTAGTTATGCACTAAACCCCTCAGATACCTGAAGGGAATGAAACCTGTGATGGATTTTGTTATTTGATTTCTAAATTATATGATAAGTACTTCGTTTGTTCTTAATTATGTTGCTTAATTCAATTTGATGTGCTTAGGTGGAGGAGGAATGGACCCTACCTAAGAGTAGATCTAGCATAATTGATCGGAGTTGATCGGGCGTCTAGAGATAGGGTTACGAGATTTTGTCAGATTAGGGTGAAACCTAATATGGGAATCCATTGATCGATTTACTGCTTCCTTAGGGGATTATTATAAGAGAACGAGAGTTCCATTAATTAACCTAAGGTTAGACGTTATTCGCGTCGAGAGAGGGTTTAATATAGGTTAGGGAGTCTCACGAATCAAGCTAAGTAAAGAAATCATATGGTTTGGGGAATAAATAATAAGTGAAGTCATAGGTGGATTCTTCCTGAAGGTATCGTCTTTATCAACTGAGTTTTCTTAAAGTCTTTCTCCAATTCATTCTTTTGTCTTTGCATTTAGTTTACGTATTTCGTTAGTTTAATAATCAAATCACTCCATATTTTAGGCTAAATAATAGAAAGAAAGTGAGTAGTAGTACTTTTAGGTTCCCTTGGGTTTGATAAGATATTCTAGCCTGAGCTATAATACTATTCAATAAGTGCACTTGCCTCTATTGTTGTCACAGTCAGTCTACAGGTTTGATCATTCTTTATAAATTTTAAAACCCGACTATTTGACACGATCAAGTTTTTGGCGCCTTTACCGGGGAACTTTAAAATATTAAGAAAGCTCTATTTCTATTACTTTAGCCATTATTTTTATTTTTAAATTTCTCTTTTATGCATATATTTTTGTTTTTGTTTTTCTAAATTTCTTTCTTTCTTTGTATATCAGGTACCTCTATTTTATGACTAGAAGAAATCCGAGAGGACCATTAGAATACAAAAGTGACATTGAGGCTACCGCTCGCAGAAATTGTAGAGAAATAAGATGAGCCCTAGACTATCAAAGAGAAGAACAAAGAAAGATCCAATCCTCTCAAGGGATGAGCGACAACAATCCACCAAATATGCAAGAACAGAATGCTCCGCGTACTATGTATGATTATGCAAAACCTAATTTGACAGGAGAAGAATTTAGTATTGTTAGGCTCGCTATAGCTGCTAATAATTTTGAATTAAAGCCTAACACAATACAAATGATTCAACAATTCATTCAATTTGATGGTTGGTAGGATTAGGATCCAAACACTTATATATTTATTTTTTTAGAATTCTGTGATACCTTCAAAATAAATGGCATTTCGATGATGCCATACGCCTTGATTATTTTCTTTTCATTAAGGAACAAAACAAAGCGTTGGTTGAACTTCGTTACGAGGGTCAATCACCACATGGGATCAAATGACGAAAAGTTTCTTTTAAAATATTTTCCACCAGCCAGAACGACTAAATTTAGGAATGATATATATTTTTTTGTGCAGAATGACGCAGAAACATTATATGATGCATGGGAAAGATATAAGGATCTCCTAAGGAGATGCCCACACCACGGATTACCTTTGTGGCTTCAAGTCCAAACTTTCTACAATAGTGTGAATTCTCCAACTAGGCAAATGATTGATTCATCAGCCGGTGGAACTCTGAATAATAAAACTCCTGAAGCAGCTTATGATTTTATTGAGGAGATGTCATTGAACACCTATCAATGGAAAATTACAAGGGTTAAACCGATAAAATCAATCAGAGTTTTTAACATAGACGCAGTAACAATGTTGTCAACACAAATGGAGTTAATGAATAAAAAGCTTGATAATTTATGTTTTTCACAGGTACATCCAGTCATGCAATGCGAAGCGAGTGGGAATGTGGCAAATTTTGAGTACCCACCTTACAAACAGGAGCAGAAAACGAGCAGACAAACTACATAGATAACAATTTCAGATCTAATAATAATCATTATAGTAACATTTACTTCCAGGTTGGAAGAACCACCCAAATTTTTCATGGGGAGGACAAGGAAATAAAAGGCAGCAACCTCTTCCAAATTACCAAAATCAACCTTAACAACCAGAAAAGAAGTCGAGTCTTGAAGTGAAACACCCCAAACCCGGCCCACGAGCCTTGACCGAATCTGGTATATTCCTTGAGTAAAAACTTTTCAAATCTTGTTTGTTGATTTGGAAAATTTGGATGGTTTTGAAGAACATTTGATTTGTGTTGGGTTTGATTGAAACGGTGTTGTTTATGTGTCAAAACATTTAAATGTTTGTTTACATTTTTAAGAAAATTTATTTAGTCTCAATTTAATAAAAACCTTATCATAATAAACCAATTTTAACACTTACTTAAAACAGTTAATAATAATGGTCATAATTACATCAAAACAAACCCTAATAAATCCAAATACTTAAGTATAGAAAGTCCAAAATAAAATAAATTTGAAATGAGCATGGCCACCACTAAGCTCCTGCCGACCGGTCCATCACCGAAGCGCCACCGAAAAATATCCCACAACGGGTGAGTCAAATGCAGACTCGTGTGTAACAACCAACACTAAGTCCCAACGATTCGTGCATATCGATCATACATAAACATATAACAATTATAAATATAATGATGCAAACCCGAACCCAAACCTAGATACCATCCACTACACATCACCCGTACCAACCATCACACCGCTGGGACTACTAAGTCGACCATCCATCCGCTACACATCATCGAAGGCAATCGCAGCATTTACATGCTCATCGCCCTTATATATATTGTGGCATAGCCACCAGATAATATTTTGTGACGTAAGTCACCACATTTAGATTTCATGACATGAGTCACCACATTCAGATATTATGGTATAAACCACCAGATCACTTCCCCTTTTCATATCACCCATATGCCCCATGTCATACAAATCATGCAATTTCATGCCTTTTGCCTTATTTCACATTCTTATCAATATTCACATATGTGCCATATTCCAAATTTTCATATCATTTATTGACATAATGTTAAGGTTACGTACCTGAGTACTTTGTACCACTGCATGGTACCTTTGGCCACATTTCACATCATTATAAACACATATATTAAATTGATGTCAGAATCTATTAAGAGTTAGTGTGGGTACACACTGTATTAACGCTTTCACCGAAATCCCAAAATCGATCTAATACTCTAGATCCTTAGTTCCTACATTCGCCAACACTTAGTATTTAGCAAAAAGCCATTCGCTAGATAATCAAACTCAAGGATTATCACAACTTAAATCCTTACATTTTGTTGTCGATTTGATTACTAATCAAACTCAAACTTCGTAGTGTTTCTCCCTTGCAATCAGCTAACACTAGATCACTTTAACTGGTTAGTTTTGGCTTTTGAACAATTAAGACACATATCCAAATCACTAAAGATGGCCTTGGCCGAATGTACATGTACACTCACCTTGCGATTTTAAATCCTGAAAATAGTCTCTTGGCTAAGAAGATGTCGAAATCCTACAGGGTACATGTTAGATCAAATTCTAACATTCAAATCACAATAAGTGGCCCTTGGCCGAATATCACATGACTTACCTTGGCTATTGAAATCCCAAAGATATCCTTCTTTTAGTCGACTACACTAGAAATCCCAAAATTCACCTTCCAAGTTTTGGCAAACAAGAGTATTAATGGTATTAGTCTTTAACTTTCGACTAGAAGAAAAAGATTGAAGATTGAATAACAATTGATCTTACCTTTAATACTGTAGTCGACGAAACCCTTGCTTAAATCCACAGAGATGTGCGGCTATGAAGGCTAGGTAGTGATCAACAAGTTTCGGCTTTTAAAGCTATGAAGAAATCGGCTAGGGTACCTTGAGATTCGACTTTTGGAGAATCAAAAGGAAAAGAGAAGAGAGTGTATGAGACTTAGAGAGAATCAGTAATGGTGGATTTTGAGAAAGGAATATTCAGCTTTGGTCAAATGAAGAGGAAAGGAAGAAGAAAGCAGAGAAAGCTAGCTGAACTCCTAAGGATTTTCGCACAAATGTATTAAGTGAAGAGAGAACTAAGTTTGGCACCCTAAGCTATTACTAGCCGAAAATGCTATCAAGAAAGTCCCTAGGCCTACCAACTCGCTTCCCTTATCGCCTTCCTCATTTTCTCCTCTTTTCTCTCTTTACCCATTTAAAAAATTTAAAATAAATCATCAATTATCCCTTACTTTAGCCGAATTTTTAAAAGGATTAGACCACATCTTAAACTCATCCCTTAGTGCCCCATTGCCACCCACTCATCGCTCAATCTTGCAACAAAATAAAACTCGCTTATTTGCTTCCCTTGCAACTCGAACCTAGCCCTTCCCATTACTTGTGGCCACCTTCCAAGCCTTAAGTGGCGTGCCTTGTACCACTTTACCAAGTGATTGTTGTGTCATATTTCCTTACTAATTTTCTTAAGGCCTATCAAACTTAGCTTCCCTTTTTAAACTAAAAATCAAATAATTTCTAAGGCATTTGACTACACACTAAGATTCACAAAATTCATAAAACACATTCCACATACACATAGACATACTTCCAAATATAAATAAGCAATAGTGCACAAGCCCTAATTGCCAGATATTACAGTTCTACCCCCTTAAAATAATTTCGACCTTGAAATTACCTGGCTAGAATAGGTGGGGGTATTGCTGTCGCATTGCTTCTTCCGGCTCCCAAGAAGCTTCTTCTGATCCATGGTTACGCCACCACACTTTGACCAGAGGAACTGATTTTCTCTGAAGCACCTTCACATCTCGTTCTAGAATCTGGATTGGCTCTTCCTCATAAGACAGATCTGGTCTCAGTTCCACCTCCTCAACCAGAACTACATGAGATGGATCCGATTGGAATTGACGTAGCATCGAGACATGGAACACGTCGTGCACCTGCTTCAACTCGTGGCAACTCTAATCGGTATGCCATCGCCCAACTCGCTTTAATACTCGATAAGGTCCTATAAACCTTGGGCTTAACTTCCTTTGCGACCAAATCTCATCACCTTCTTCCAAGGTGAAACTTTAAGAAACACATAATCTCCCACAAAGAAACTCGATCTCCTCCGCTTAAGATCTCGTGATATGACTTCGATCGTTAGATGCCTCCTTCAACCGTGTCGAATTACCCTAACCTTTTCCTCTGATTTCGCCACAATTTTTAGACCAAAAATCTAATGTCCTCCCAATTTCGTCCAATATGTGGGAGTGCGACACTTCCGTCCATACAGAGCTTCGTACGGTGCCATCCGAATACTTGCCTGATAGCTGTTGTTGTACGCAAATTCTGCTAAAGGTAAATATTCTTCCCAACTTCCTCTGAAGTCTATCACATGACCCTAAACATATCCTTCAACACTTGATCACTCGCTCGATCGCCTGTCCGACCGTGGATAAAATGCCGAGTGAAATCCAATCTGTGCCTAAAGCTTGATGTAGCACCTTTCAAAATCGGGATGTGAACCTCGGATCCCTATCCGAGATAATCGACACCGGCACTCCGTGCAACCCCACAATCTCAGTTACATATAACCTTGCCAATTTTTGTAGGGAATAGTCAACCCGCACGGGAATAAAATGCGAGACTTTGTCAATCAGTCCACTATCACCCATACCGAGTCCTTTTTAGTAGGCATAAGGGGAAGCCCACTAACGAAGTCCATGGTGATTCTCTCCCACTTCCACTGCGGAATCTTTATCAGTTGAAGTAATCCTGACGGAACTTGGTGCTCAGCCTTAACTTGCTGACACGTTAAGCACTTGCCAACGAATTCTGTAACTTCTCGCTTAAGACCAAGCCACCGTAATCTGCTCCTAAGATCTCTCAGATAACTTACTACATCCAGGATGCATAGCATAAGGGCTACTATGCGATTCCTAAAGAATTTTCCACCTTAACTCCTTATCCTTAGGCATACAAACCTTACCCTGGAAACATAGCACTCCTTCACTGTTAACACTATAGTTTTCCAACTCTCTATTATGCACTTGCCATAGCTTAGCACTTAAATCATCATCTGCCAACTGTCCTGCTTTCACCACATTCAACCACGTCGGCTTAACTTGCAGCTCTGCCAACAAACTTCCATCGTCATACAAGCTCAGATGTGCGAACATTGCTCTCAGATCCAACCCTACTTTCTGACTTAGGGCATCCGCCACTACATTTGCCTTGCCCGGGTGATACTCTATCGAACAATCTTAGTCCTTCAATAATTCCACCCACCTTCGCTGTCTTAGGTTTAACTCCTTCTGAGTCAACAGATACTTAAGGCTCTTGTGGTCTGTGTAGATCACTAACTTTTCTCCATAAAGGTAATGCCTCCGTACCTTAAGAGCAAAGACCACTGCTGCCAACTCCAAATCGTGCGTCGGGTAGTTAACCTCGTGTGGCCTTAGTTGTCAAGACGCATAAGTAACTACCTTCCCGTCTTGCATCAAAACACATCCTAATCCTGTGTGAGAAGCATCACAGTATACTACAAAGTCCTTCCCTGCCTCATGCTGAATCAAAACTGGAGTTTCAGTCAAAAACCTCTTAAGCTTCTCAAAGCTCTCCTGCTGCTTATTTGACCATACGAAAGGTACTTCCTTTCTCAACAACTTCGTCAAAGGTGCGGCTATTGATGAGAACCCTTCCACAAACCTTCTGCAGTAGCCTGCCAATCCCAAGAAGCTACGAACCTCAGCCACAGACCTAGGTGGTTTCCAATCCAACACCGCTTCAATCTTCCTACGATCCACCCTTATTCCTTCTGCTGACACCACATGTCCTAAGAACGCGACTTCCTTAAGCCAAAATTCACACTTGCTGAATTTGGCATAAAGCTTCTTCTCCCTTAACACTTGCAACACTATCCGGAGATACTCATCGTGTTCTTTCTCAGACTTGGAGTACACTAGAATGTCATCAATGAACACAACGACGAACCTATCCAAGTAAGGTTGAAAAACCCGGTTCATCATATCCATGAATGCGGCTGGGGCATTCGTTAATCCAAATGGCATTACTAAGAACTCATAATGCCTGTATCTTGTTCGAAAAGCCGTCTTATGGATATCTGCCTCCTTCACCTTAAGCTGATGATATCCAGACCGTAGATCTATCTTGGAAAATAAAGCCGCTTCCTTAAGCTGATCGAACAAGTCATCAATCCTTGGCAACGGGTACTTGATCTTGATGGTCAGCTTATTCAACTGACGATAGTCTATGCACATGTGCATAGTTCCGTCCTTCTTCTTCACAAACAAGACCGGTGCTCCCCAAGGAGACACACTGGGTCGAATGAACCCACGATCAAGCAACTCCTGGATTTGAGCTTTGAGCTCAACCAACTCCTTCTTGGTGCCATTCTCAGACGGGCAATTGACACAGAGTCGTTCTGGCAAACAAATCAATTCTGAACTCCACCTCCCTATCCGGGGTACCGGTAATTCCTCCGGAAAGACATCCACAAATTCTCTTACGGTTCTAACTCCACTAACGCCCCCTTCTTTTGCATCCAACGCACTAACGAAGGCCAAAAATGCCTTGCACCCTTTCCGAACCATCTTATCAGCCTTTAAAGTAGAGACTACATTAGACAAGTAGTTTCTTCTTTCTCCTATCATAATTATCTCCTCGCCCCCCGGGGTCCTTAATTCCATTCACTTAGCTGCACAATCCAATATAGCCCGATGTTCCACTAGCCAATCCATACCAAGTATGAGATCAAATTCTCGAAAGGTAGTTCCATCAAGTCGGTAGGAAATACCACTCCCTGAAGCTCTAGAGGTACACTCCGAAATATCTTATTTACCACTACAGTTTAACCTAATGGGCTTACTACAGTCATCTCCCTATTAGATAGTTCAGAGGCTATGTCTAGTGTTTCAACTACTCTACATGCAACATAAGAGTGGGTAGAGCAAACATCTATCAAAGTAATGTAAGGTTTGCCAAATATAAGGAACATACCGGTTATGGCGTCCGATGCGTCTCCATCCTCTCTCCGACGGACTGCATACACCAGGCCCGACTGTCTTGCCTCTGTATTACCAACACCTCTACCTGGTGTTCCCCGTCCTCTACCAAAACCATTACCTCTACCAACCAGACCACGGCCCCGCTGAGGCTGCTATCCACCTCTTCCAGTCTGATTATAGCCCTGACCTGATGGTCGACTCCCGTCTATCTATATCGGACAATCCTTAATCATGTGATCCTTAGACCCGTACTTAAAGCATCCTCCCGTCATCTTCCAACATTCTCCTAGATGCATCTTCCCACACTGGTCACAAGTACGGTACTGTCCTCTTGTCATAGCCTGCTGACCTCGCGGCCCATCAACTCTAGGCCTCTTTTGCACATTCCCAGATGACCCTGATGGTCCAAAACCTCTCTTTTGCCTATTTCAATCCGTATTCTGCCTCACTGAGTCCTTAATCCCTTTGGCTACCTTAGCCTTCTCCACCAATACGATAAATTCTCGCTCTTGCTTTGGAGCTATCAATAACCTCAGATCATCCCTTAGTCTGTCCTCAAACCGGACACAATGCTCATGCTCCGTCGACACAATACCTCGAGCATAATAGCTCACTTTAGAAATTTCTCAGATTCCACTACGGACTTATTCCTGAAACCACCTCAAAATGCCTTCCTCACAAGCATCCACATAACTAGTTCTAATGTACTTCTTCTGATATGTCGCCTTAAAATATTCCCAGGTAAGATCATCAGTGACAGCACCATCCCAAACTGTGAGCCACCATTGGTTTGACTCATCACGGAGTAGCGACACTACCCCTTTCAGTTTCTTCTCGGTAGTCAGGTCTAAATCGTCCATAATTCCTTCCATTGCCTCTAACCAATACTCAGCCATATTAGGCGCCACACCAGATACTCCACAGAAAAATTTAGCTCCATTAGCTCGAAGTCGCTCAGGTACCGACTTTCGAGCTCCCATGCCTCCACCTGCTCCAACCACCCTTTCCAAAACCCGCAGCAT
Source organism: Gossypium rotundifolium (assembly GCA_025506655.1). NCBI lineage: Eukaryota > Viridiplantae > Streptophyta > Magnoliopsida > Malvales > Malvaceae > Gossypium > Gossypium rotundifolium. The sequence continues at coordinate 84,802,061 of CP106728.1, forward strand.
CGCCTATGATACTGCATCATCCCCCGTCTGATCTTGATATTCCACATCAGCGGCTGGTGGAGGTGGCATTTCATTTTTGGACCCTTGTCTTGACCTAACGGGCTCCGACACGGTCATTTGGCCTCTACCATGGCCACACACGTTACGATCACGTCCCCTAGAATTCATGCTTCCGAATCGCATTTATCTGATTAAAGAATTTTATGAATTAGTTTTGTTCCACTGATTTATCACAACAGTCTTATGTTTAATAGTTCTAAGGAGTATTTCTTTCAAATTCATACACACACAGTCTCAAATTCATTCAGTCAATCATGAACTTGCGTTCATTACAGAAAAGTGTTGTAGTTGTTATTTTTGTTATTTTCCACTACCCAGGGGCATTTTTGAAATTTTTATCCTATAGGGGTATTTTGGTAATTTTTCAAATTAGGGTATTTGAAAATTTCACAAAGTAGAGATTTTTGGTATATATATTTTTCTCAAAATTGAAATACTTGGTAAGAAAATTCCAAGGGTAAAATGGTAATTTTATAAACTGAGGGTATTTTTGTAGTTTTTCAAACCAGAGGCATTTCGTTAATTTTTTGCAAAATATGGTTCCTGGTGACTTTTCAAAACAAGGGTATTTTAGAAATTTTAATTTTGAGGATACTTTGGTAACTTTCCATACCGAGGGTATTTTGGTCATTTGTACAGGTTAGGGGTAATTTGGTCAATTTGCAAATCAAGGGTATTTTGGTCATTTTTTAAAAACGAGGGTACTTTTGGAATTTTAAAATCACGGTTTGTCTTTAGAATTTCACAAAACAAGGTGACGGGTCCCTTTCGGGTTTTAGTTATTGAGTTTAGCCTGCGACTGAGTCCTCTTGATTAGGGTGAACCGTCACTACGCACCAGGTAGGATTCGAGCGGTGAGGAGGTGAGTCACTAGGACTACTTAAATACCAAGCTCCCACTGAATCCAATCCTAGACATGCGCACAACGGTTGCCACACCCTTAACTCGGCGACCCAGACACAAGTTTGTTTGGTTAGACTTTAAGTTTTATGTAACTTGGTGTTGAAGTAGGCTAATACTAGGGTTTAATTCCTAATTTACTAATCTATGTCCCTATAAGTCCCACATACAAATCACAAAAGAATTAGGAGTATTTACCTAGTGGACTTCGGGCCGGAGACATAGGTGCCATGCTAGAAAACCTGCTCATTTCACAAAAATTTTCACAAAATTCATTTGAGCTTGATTTTGAAAACGTTATGGGCTTTAAAACCCGAGGTCGAGAGTTTAAAACTGGGCTCTGATACCAAAATTGAAACACCCCAAACCCAACCCACGAGCCTTGACCGGATCTGGTATGTTCCTTGAGTAAAAACTTTTCAAATCTTGTTTGTTGATTTGGAAAATTTGGATGGTTTTGAAGAACATTTGATTTTTGTTGGGTTCAGATTGGAAACGGTGTTGTTTATGTGTCAAAACATTTAAATGTTTGTTTACATTTTCAAGAAAATTCATTTAGTCTCAATTTAATAAAAACCTTATCGTAATAAATCGATTTTTAACACTTACTTAAAACAGTTAATAATAATGGCCATAATTACATCAAAAACAAATCCCGAATAAATCCAAATACTTAAGTATAGAAAATCCAAAATAAAATAAACACTGAGCTGAGCATGGCCACCACTAAGCTCTTGTCGACTAGGTCCATCACTGAGCGTCACCTGAAAAATATCCTACAACGGGGTGAGTCAAACAGACTCGGTGTGTAACAACCAACACTAAGTCCCAACGATTCAAGCACATCAGATCATACATAAACATATAACAATTATAAATATAATGATGCAAACCCGAACCCAAACCTAGATACCATCCACTACATATCACCCGTACTAACCATCACACCGTGGGGACTACTAAGTCGACCCTCCATCCACTACACATAATCGAAGGCAGTCGCTGCAGATGACATGCTCATCGCCCTTATATATATTATGGCATAGCCACCAGATAATATTTTGTGACGTAAGTCACCACATTCAGATTTCGTGACATGAGTCACTACATTCAGATATTGTGGTATAAACCACCATATCACTTCCTCTTTTCATATCACCCATATGCCCCATGTCATACAAATCATGCAATATCATGCCTTTTGCCTTATTCCACATTCTTATCAATATTCACATATATGCCATATTCCAAATATTCATATCATTTATTGACATAATGTTAAGGTTACGTACCTGAGTACTTTGTACCACTGCATGGTACCTTTGGCCACATTTCACATCATTATAAACACATATATTAAATTGATGTCAGAATCTATTAAGAGTTAGTGTGGGGTACACACCTAGTATTAACGCTTTCACTGAAATCCCAAAAATCCCGATCTAATACACTAAATCCTTAGTTCCTACATTCGGCCAACACTTAGTATTTAGCAAAAAGCCATTCGGCTAGGTAATCAAATCCTGAAGGATTATCACAACTTAAATCCTTACCTTGCTGTCGATTTGATTACTAATCAAATCCCAAAACTTTGTAGTGTTTCTCCCTTGCAATCGGCTAACACTAGATCACTTTAACTGGTTAGTTTCGGCTTTTGAACAATTAAGACACATATCCGAATCACTAAATATGGCCTTGGCCGAATGTACATGTACACTCACCTTGCGATTTTAAATCCCTAAAGTAGTCTCTTGGCTATGAAGATGTCGAAATCCTACAGGGTACATGTTAGATCCAATTCTAACATTCAAATCACATAAGTGGCCCTTGGCCGAATATCACATGACTTACCTTGGCTATTGAAATCCCAAAGATATCCTCCTTTTAGTCGACTACACTAGAAATCCCGAAATTCACCTTCCAAGTTTCGGCAAACAAGAATATTAATGGGAATAGTCCTTAACTTTCGGCTAGAAGAAAAAGATTAAAGATCGAATAACAATTGATCTTACCCTTAATACTGTAGTCGACAGCACCCTTACTTAAATCCACAGAGATGTGCGGCTATGAAGGCTAGGTAGTGATCAACAAGTTTTGGCTTTTGAAGCTATGAAGAAATCGGCTAGGGTATCTTGAGATTTGGCTTTTGGAGAATCAAAAGGAAAAGAGAAGAGAGTGTTTGAGATTTAGAGAGAATCAGTAATGGTGGATTTTGAGAAAGGAATATTCAGCTTTGGTCAAATGAAGAGGAAAGGAAGAAGAAAGCAGAGAAAGCTAGCTAAACTCCTAAGGATTTTCGGCACAAATGTATTAAGTGAAGAGAGAACTAAGTTTCGGCACCCCTAAGCTATCACTAGCCGAAAATGCTATCAAGAAAGTCCCTAGGTTGGCCAACTCTCCTTCCCTTATCAGCTTCCTCATTTTCTCCTCTTTTCTCTCTCTTTACCCATTTAAAAAAAATTCAAAATAAATCATCAATTATCCCTTACTTTAGCCGAAATTTTAAAAGGATTAGACCACATCTTAAACTCATCCCTTAGTGCCCCATTGCTGTCCACTACTGCTCAATCTTGCAGCAAAATAAAACTTGTTTATTTGCTTCCCTTGCAACTCAAACCTAGCCCTTCCCCATTACTTGTGGCGTCACCTTCCAAGCCTTATGTGGCACCTTGCAACCACTTTACCAAGCTGATTGTTGTGTCATATTTCCTTTACTAATTTTCTTAAGGCCTATCAAATTGAGCTTCCCTTTTTAAACTAAAAATCAAATAATTTCTAAGGCATTTGACTATACACTAAGGTTCACAAAATTCATAAAACACATTCCACATACACATAGACATGCTTCCACATATAAATAAGCAATAATGCACAAGCTCTAATTCCCGGATATTACATGAAGAGATGCTGAAAAAGTTCATGGTAGACACAGATGCCCGTCTCCAAAGAACTGATACAACACTTGACAACCAAGGAATCTCAATCAAAAAAATCAAGGAACAAGTTAGGGAAATCACTAGGTCAGTAGGACAACTCACAAAGCTTGTTTCAGAACGTCAACAAGGACGTCTACCAAGCAACACAAAAATAAACCCAAAAGAACAGATACAAGCCATCACATCTCAAGAGGATACAAAGGTAGACAAGCCCACCTCAGTATAAGAAACCAAGGAAGAAATCGTTAAAATAGAGGTAGCACAAGAAAAACCGGTAATTAAAGAGTACCACCCTTGAATACCTTATCCCGAAGCATTGAAAAGAGATGATTCAGAAGAACAATTCGGTAAGTTTCTAAAACTTCTAAAGAAATTACACATTAACTTACCTCTTCTTGAAGCTCTTTTTCAGATGCCCGACTTAAGGAGATTTTTAAGATAGCTCTTAATAAACAAACACAAAATAGATGAAGAGCACCATGTGGAACTTAACGCAACATGCTCAGCAATGCTACAAAACTGACTACTGCATAAATTAAAAGATCCAAGGAGTTTTACGATTCCATGTTTAATTGGTAGTTTAACTATTGATAATGCGTTAGCTGATTTAGGGGCAAGTATAAATGTCATGCCTTATACACTGTTTGAACGACTAGGTCTAGGGAAGCCCAAACAAACTAGGATGAGTATCCAAGTAGCTGATAAAACTATTAGAATTCCTAGGGGCATTATTGAAGACGTTTTAGTAAAAATTGAGAAATTCGTCTTCCAGTAGATTTTGTTGTTTTAGACATGGATGAGGAAAATTCAATCCCTTTAATTTTAGGAAGACCTTTTCTTGCAACTGCCAAGACTATAATTGATGTTGCCACAGAGAACTCATACTTCAGATAGAGATGAATCAATCAATCTTCAAGCTCTCGACTCACCGTAACCACGTAAGATGAAGGTAAGAAAGTCGTTTCAATAGATAATCAAATTATTCAACTCGCATCGCAAGAAACATCACAAAGCATCAAAATTGAGCCAACACAAAATCGCATTTATCAACAATTTAGAAGAGCGTAAGATACATACCAAAGAAAAGCCAGATCCACACGAAATAAAACCTGAGGAACCACCAAAAGAGCTCATAGGGACATCAAATCACTTTAAAATAGAAGATCAAGTGTTGTTAGATAAAGCCGATCCTTACATCAGTTCAACAGAACTGAAGAAATAGGAAGAAATACTCCTTCAGGTACACAATGTTTTCCCACACGAAATAGTCGAGGTAAGCAATCCAATGTTCAGCAATTTCAAGGTAAACTCTTCTCGACCTAAACTTTGTCACGAAAATAAAACTGTCAGTAAGAGGGAAAATATTCAAACCTTTAAACCTCCCTAAATTTTCAAAGCCTAAGATAGTCTAGCTTAATACTATAAACAAACGCTTCTCCGGAGGCAACCCGAGCGCTAACACTTTTTATTTCTCAAAATTATTTTTCTTTTCTTTTCTTTTCTCTCTTCTCTCTCCACAATTAAAAAAAAGATGCAGGTTTCCAGGCCACACGGCCTTACACACGGCCGTGCCCGTGACCGTGTGGACCACCAGAACCACTACACTGACAGAGCAGAGCCGTGCAAGTCAGTCCAACCACCCCCCAACGTCACGGATCCAACCGCCTACAGTACAGGCATCGACAAAAATAGCACGGCCGTGCCTCACAACCGTGCTAAGATACTAACTTATTTAGCACGGGTAGACTACGCCCGTGTAGTCCAACCGTGCCCCTATATTGGCTTTTTAGGAACGAGCATGTAAACTAACAAAACGGGCATGGAAGGACAACACACCCTACAACACGGCCGTGCGATACGACCGTGTGAATGAACACACCCTCTATACACGGGCGTGCGAACGTTCCAGATTTGAAATCCTATTTAAATCCCCACAGACCATCCTCTTTGTCCCATCTTCTTTCTTATTCCTTCTTTCTCTTTTCATTCAAATTTTTCTTCCTATCCATAGAAAAGATCCAAGACAGTTGAGCAACACAAAGATCATGCAGAAGAAACGTAAGCATCATCTCTTTAGAGGAGACCTCAACATGAGTTCATGCCAGCAACTTCAATTAACTGACATGCCAAGGGTCTCGAAAAACTTTTCGGTTCTATTTTTCTTTTCTCATCTCCTTTATTTCCCTTATCTTTACTTAATTCCTACTTAAATTAATTTATTTCATACTAGTTTCTTGGTTTTAGGTTTTAAAGGCTGCTTGGGAATCACGCACCACAATCTTCGAGGTCACATCCACCTCACGAACCATCCAACAATAAGGACTCCTAAGTCCATTAGTATTTTCTTTTAATTTCAGTTTTCTTCTTAGTCTCCTTCATTTTATTTCCTTAATCTTTAATTATATTATTAGTATAATATTATTATTACCCTAGATCTATTGGCTATATATTCACAGGCTACCCAATTTCTTTATCTAGCAAATTACTTTTCGGTAGCCACTCCACCGGGCCCATAGAAAACACCATCACCGCCACCAAAGACGCTAGGGATCATCCAAATTTTAGGTAGTATTACTTTCCCCACTTATCTTTTTGATTTGGCACATAAATTTCATTATCTATCTTTGTACATTGAGGGCAATGTACATCTTAAGTGTGGGGATAATAGTGCGTAACTTTTTGCATAATTCTGAAAACCCTGAAATTAGTCTTTATCTTAAGTATTTTTCTCATATTATTAATTAGGATGAAAATTCTAATGATTTATGATTTTTATTGATGTGTTTTAGAATAAGTCTTAGTTAATTGTGCATTGATAATTAAATTTGAATACTAGAGAATCGAGCATGATAAGTTTACTTTCTAAAAATTAAAATTGATAGGTTGTTGAACCTAATTTGAGTATCACCTTGAAGTTCAAAATTTATAAGGATTGATGTTAAAAGACCCATAATTTTTTGTGAGATTTTGAGCCTTAAAGAGCATGTACCCTTTTTCGTGCTCACTTTAATTGATTATGAGTGTGTCAACTTTGAACTATTATTCTAGAACTTGCCTCATTTATACATGTCGAGACCACATTAATGATTTGATACACTGAGATGATAAAGGCACCTAGGTTTTAACCCGTTCACTACACTAAAAAGCCTACCCATACAAATTAACCCCTAGTGAGCCCCATTGAATCCTAACAACCTTTTTATTGACTCACCAACTAATATTAACCCAAAATCCCTTTGTATTTGTTATCAACATTCCTTTGACTACCCCTTTATCGAGAATTGATTTGATCAATTGCCGAATTAGGTTATTTCAAAGTTCCTTCTATTATGTTTATTTTAGTTTGTTCTAAAAAATTAAAATAAAATCCAAGTATATTCAATATTAGTAGTAAATAAAAAAGCTCAGAGCATTTAAAACTCCAATTGTTAACGAAAAAGCTTGTATTAAAGTATTTTCAAAATTTGAGTGATGAAAATACTCTTATTATAGAGTAATTATCAATAGTAGATATTGTTAGTTTTTCATTCGATGTAAATATTCATATTTAGTTCATTATTTTTAGATTAGGTAATTAGTCAATTCAATCTCGATTATAACCTCTAATTCAACCTGTATCCACACCTTTTAACCCTAGCCCCATTACAACATTGATTAAAGATCTTTTGATCTGTGTATCATCTCATATAAAGTGGTGGAGATTTGATTTTTCAGGAAAGCTTATGGGATTAACTTTTCAGGTTCAACTTAGAGCGCTTATTCTTGAGCCTTAAACACCTTTGGGTGATTTGAGTGAATCTTTTGTGAGGATGCCAATCCTTCTCGGCTTTGAATTAAAGGTAATCACTTAGATAAGGGGAGATACTTATGTTTTCATGCCATAAAAATGTGACTTATCGTAATTGAATCTTTAAGATTCTTTGAGTTGAATTATCCATGTATAAATTATCTATGAATTATGATGAGACATTGTCAATATGAATTATGAATTATGGAAAGTTCGTTTTAATTGTAAGTTGAAAATTTTCTTACGGACAAGCAAAAGATTAAGTGTGGGGGTATTTGATAAACCGTAAAAACAACATATTTTAACCACATATTTAATAGGATTTTGGATGATTTAGCCCTTGAATTATGTAAAAGGTGCTTTTAATCCTTTCTTTTCATGTTTATACTCAGGAAAGCACCCGAGGATAAAAAGAACACAAAACAGGCTTAAAATGGAATAATTGGGCCTTAGCAAGAAACTAACACGGCCTGGCCCAAAACTTGCACTACCGTGTCTCAACGATTACCTAGAGCATGGCCCAACTCACGAGTTGCATGATCGTGCATCATCTCATTACCACACACGGGCGTGCCTGGTGATCTACATGGCCGTGCCCAAAATGACAGAATCAAGGTATGGCCCAACCCTTAAATTACACGGGCGTGTGCCATGGGTGTGCCCCTGCCGTGGAAATGAGAAATTTCACTCACAATTGGATGCTTGAAGCCAAAGAAACATACTCCTAAGTCTACTCAAAAACCCTAATAGTAATTCTACTTGAAGGAGATACATAGGAGCCAAGTATAGCATCCCAAAGCCTATATAAACAACCCAAGGCAAACATTAAAAGGAAGCTTTTTCGCAGAGGCTTTTTGGCCGAAGCATTCATCTTTTAGGGAGCCACTTGAAGATAGCCAGTTGATCCATCTCAAGTAGTCGAAACTCTATTCAAGACAGAGGATCTCTTCTTCAATTCCTTCAGGGGGTTTTAGGGAGTTCTTATGTTTTGTTTATCCTTTACTCTTGAGATGTTTTAATATTTAGTTATGCACTAAACCCCTCATATACCTGAAGGGGATGAAACCTATGATGGATTTTGTTGTTTGATTTCTAAATTATATGATAAGTACTTGGTTTGCTCTTAATTATGTTGCTTAATTCAATCTGATGTGATTAGGTGGAGGAGGAATATACCTTACTTAAGAGTAGATCTAGCATAATTGAGCGGAGTTGATTGGTCGCCTAGAGATAGGGTTATGAGATTTTTCTGGATTAGGGTGAAACCTAATATGGGAATCCATTGATCGATTTACTGCTTCCTTAGGGGGTTATTATAAGAGAACGAGAATTCTACTAATTAACCTAAGGTTAGACGTTATTCGCCTCCAGAAAGGGTTTAATATAGGTTAGGGAGTCTCACAAATCAAGCTAAGTAAAGAAATCATATGGTTTGGGGAATAAATAATAAGTGAAGTCATAGGTGGATTCTTTCTGAGGGTATCGTCTTTATCAACTGAGTTTTCTTAAAGTCTTTCTCCAATTTATCCTTTTGTCTTTGCATTTAGTTTAAGTGTTTCGTTAGTTTAATATTCCAATCACTCCATATTTTAAGCTAAATAATAGAAATAAAGTGAGTAGTAGTACTTTTAGGTTCCCTTGGGTTCGATAAGATATTCTTGCCTCAACTATATTACTGTTCGATAGGTGCACTTGCCTCTATTGTTGTCGCAGTCAGTCTACAGGTTCGATCATTCTTTATAAATATCAAAACTCGACTGTTTGACACGATCAATAGCCTTTGGTGGCTTTCAGTCCAATACGGCCTCAATTTTTGAGGGTCAACCCTAATCCCCTCGGAAGACACTACATGTCCCAGAAATGTCACCTCTCGTAGCCAAAACTCGCACTTGCTGAACTTGGCATAAAGGTACTTTTCTCTCAGTATTTGCAGCACAATTTGAAGATGTGAATCATGATCCTTCTTGGCTCTTGAATACACCAGAATGTCACCTATAAACACCACCACGAACCGGTCCAAATAAGGTTGGAAAACTCGGTTCATCATATCAATGAAAGCAGCTGGTGCATTTGTCAACCCAAATGGCAGACTAGAAACTCGTAATGTCCGTAACGAGTCCTGAATGCAGTCTTGTACACATCTACCTCTTTAACCCTTAGCTGATGATACCCCGATCTAAGGTCTATCTTGGAGAAAATCGAAGCTCCTGGCAGCTAATCAAACAGATCATCTATCCTTAGTAATGGGTACTTGTTTTTAATCGTCAGTTTATTCAGTTGACGATAGTTAATACACATACGCATGGACCCATCCTTCTTCTTCACGAACAATACTAGTGCTCCCCATGGAGACACACCCGGCCGAATGAAACCTCGGTCCATTAGCTCTTGGATCTGTGCCCTTAATTCAACCAACTCCTTCGGTGCCATTCTATAAGGGCGATGGACACCGAAGCCATTACAAGTAAGAGCTCAATATTAAATTCGACCTCACAGTTTAGAGGCAACCTCGGATGCTCTTCGGGGAATACATCTAAAAACTCCTTAATAGTTCTTACATTCTCAACAAATGGGTGATAAACCGTAAAAGTAACATATTTTAAACCCATATTAAGCATACTTTTGGATGATTTAGCCCTTGATTTATGTAAAAAGGTGCTCTTAATCCTTTCATTTTATGTTTTTACTTAGAAAAGCACCCGAGGATGAAAAGAATAAGAAACGGGCTTAAAACGGGCCTATTTGGGCCAAAGAGGAAATCGACACGGTCTGGACTTCAAGTGTAATAGTCTGGTTTATACCCTAGTTGGAACAGTGATTTTGGGACCACAAATCTGAATCTGTATAATATTTTAATATTCTTTTTTTTATTTTCTATGCCGTTGATATGTGACTAAGCATGTGTTTAAATTTCGTAAGCTAATTAGTCCGTTTGAGTGTTTAATTTGAGCAAAGGATTAAATTGCATTGAATGTGAAAGTTGATTGTTATTTGTTAAGGTATCTATTTGATGTGGCTTTTTAAAGTAATGGCCTTAAGTGACAAAATAGCCATTATTTTAGTAACTGGGTGGCAAAAGTCATAAATGACCTTGAACCTATGTATAATATATATTATTATGAAAGGTTATAATAGTAACTTAGTTTATATCATAAAAATTAGAAATCAAGAGCTTAAAATAAGCTTAAATTTCATGTTCTTCCACCGAATGCATGAAAGAAAGAAGTAAGAATGGATTTTTACATTCGGCTAGTTTGAGATACAAATTCAAGGTATGTTTCTAATCGGTTTTTGATAATTTCTACATTTTTCTAATCGTTGCTTTGAGAGCTACATAACCCATGCCTTAATTTTGTGTTTTGATGATGTATGTGAAATATTCCATTGATGATTTTACAAGCTTTGTGGTGTTTGAGGATGATATATGAAAGATTTGAGCTAGAAGAACATGTTATGTTCTTGAATTTTTGATGAATTTAGCTAAATAGGGCTAAATTGAGAAAATGGTAAATGAAAGGACTAAATTGCTAATTGATGAAATATTTGGGCTTATATAGTCCCTAGAGAGGTTCGGCCAAGCATGTGTGTGTGTGGATTTTGTGAATTTGATATTTTGTGAAAAATAGACTTAATTGTTAAAGTGTGAAAATGTGATGGTTAATTTGCAAATAGCCCTAAATGTGTGTCTATGGATTGAATTGAATGAAATGGTGAATAAGAAGGGTTAATTCTAAATATGTTTAGATCAAGAACCGAGGAAAACGAACTTAGATCGCGGGAAAGCGAAAGTTAACGAGTAGCCGTTTTCATTTCGATAAACCAAATCCGAGGTAAGTCAATATACAAATAAATGTACACGTATGTAATTGAAGTTGTTCATGTGATTAATGAATGTTTTTGTTATGAGGAGTTATGCACTTGAATTCCAAGATAAGTTCGATACTGTGATTAAGTTCAAGAAACCTCGTATTCAAATATGAATTGATAGAATTTAATAAGTCACGACATAGACATCTCTTCTATTGATAACATGTAAGACCATGTCTGGGATGTTGGCATTGATTTGAGATTCGTGTAAGACCATGTCTGGGATAATGGCATTGATATCTGAATACGAGTAAGACCCTGTCTGGGATAGTGGCATCGATATCTGCTTACGTGTAAGACTCTATCTAGGACAGTGGCATCGATATCTGGATACGAGTAAGACCCTGTCTGGGATAGTGGCATCGATATCTGAATACGAGTAAGACCCTGTCTGGGATAGTGGCATCGATATCTTAATACGAGTAAGACCCTGTCTGGGACAGTATCATCAATATCTGAATACGAGTATGACCTTATCTCGAATAATTGGCATCGATATACATTTACGTGTAAGACCACATCGATAGTGGCATCGATATCCGAATACGGTAAGACCTATCCGGGACAAATGGCATCGATATCTAAAAACAAGTAAGAACCTGTCTAGGACAGTGGCATCGACATCCGATAAGACTACGTCTGGGACGTTGACATTGTATAATTATTTTGAGTTTTCGAGTATCATATTAGATTCTGAACTGTTCAATAAGCAAATCCGAGCTATGAACAATTAAGTAAATGTATTTATATTTCAAATATGTTAGGTATGTAGAATAAAGGTGTATAAAAGGTAAGTACCTATATGACTTTGAATTAAAGAAAAGTATGATTGAATATGAGCGCTAGAATAAGATGCAAGAGTGTTTAAGAAGGAGTTGTATGTATAAACATATGATTCTGGTATGGATGAATATGGCAATTGGGTCCAGGTATATGAACCAAAACAATATGTGATAGTTGCTAAGTAAATGTTATGTGTCAATGTACTTTACGCATATATGCCATTATGGTTGGTTTATTTGTATTATGACTTACTAAGCTTTTGGAAAGCTTACTCTGTGCGTGTTTTCTCTATTTATAAGTCGTCAAAGCTACTAAAGGCTCGTGACCATCACGAATCATCATCACACTACTAAAATCATTTTGGTACCCTTTTTAAAATTTATATAGCTAATTATGGCATGTATAGGCTAGATAAGTGTATGTGATCATAAGATGATTCTAGCCATATGTTTTGGTTAGTCTTGAGTTGATATAATATTTGAATGAATAAGTTATATGAAGCATATATTTTGGTATGCTTCGATGCATATGAAATGGTTAAGTTTTGGTTAAGCAAATGGATGATATATGCTTGAAATGATGTAGGATTTAGTTTGTAAGTTAGTATGAATGGAATTGGTATTGAATGTATAGATAAAGTGAGCAATTTGGTATTTTTTGGTTGCCATATATGCATATTATGATTTGGTATGTATTGCTTGTAGGTGAGACCCAAAATGGGTGGCATGTTGGTCTTGCAAGTGACCTATTGTGTCACATGGCCATGGCACACGGGCGTGCCTAGTAACCGTGGGGTAAAAGTCAGTAGCTAGCATTAAGAGTGCACGGTCATGGCACGGGCGTGCCTACAGGTCGTGTGAGAAATGGTAGTATATGACCTTAAAGGATATGGCCTTAGCACACTGGCGTGCTTGGTTGCCGTGTTTGTTTTGGCAGTATATAGCCACGGGGGAAAGACACACGGGTGTGTCAAGTAGCCGTGGGAGAAGCACGGCCTACTCCCACAGCGTGTATCCCCTGTATTTAGAAAAGTTTTCATTTTTTATGAAACTTTGTATGTGTTTCGAATTAGTCCCGACTTGGTTAATAAGCATGTCTAAGGTCTCGATGACCTACTTAAGGGACGCTATGATTGATATTGATGAATGGCTATATGAAAATTTCGTAAATGTTTCTGATCTGTCAGGGAACGCTTCAAACCCTAATCTGGCGATGGACTCGGGATAGAGGTGTTACATTTGGTTGGTGTCAGAGCTACGGTTTAGTCGATTCTCGGACTAACGTAGTGTGTTAGGGTCTAGCTATACATGCCATAATATTTGAAATATGATAGTGTGATGAATCCTGACGTATAAATGTGATTTTCGTATAGCAATGGATCCCGAAAGAGCCGTAGCTGAAGACATAGAAAGTAATGTGCCTGCTCACGCGCAAGGGACAGAGATTTCTGATTCAAGACTTGTTGGAGCGGTTAGGATGGAGAATCTCAGCAAGCTTTCTTCCAGATGATGAGTGAGTGGTTCACTCAATTCATGAAAAATAACCCGACTATTTTACAACCCCACCCCCGGTTAATCCTCCTTAGACTATGGTTGTGCCACCGGTTATGTATCCGAATCTGTTGAACGAGCCTCCGATTGATAATATTCGTAAGTACAGGGCTGAAGAATTCTGAGCTATTAATGATGGTAATATCGAGAAAGTCGATTTTGAAGCTCGTAATGAAAGAAAAAGATCGATAAGTAATTTCTCTCAACCTTTGACGAAGAAATATAGAGATGCAAGCAATAGATCAAATGTTTCAATCGGACATACGAGTAGAGATCGTGTGAGACCAAATGTTGGTCTGGGAACTCAAGCTCAAATTGAATCAAATGATGGAAGTATTAAAAGCAATAAACCTGAGTGTAGACAGTATGGAAGACGACATGTGGGAAAATGTTGGGGCAAGTACAACAATAGAGTTTGTTATAAATGTGTATCACGAAATCACTTCATTTGAGATTGCCCAATGATGCCGAGTGTTGAAAATGTCAGATCTGAGCGAATCAAGTGTAAGCGTTACAATAAAAGACATTCGGGGAATTGTAGATTGAATAATCAAGCTTGCTTCAGATGTGGATTGTTAGATCATTATATTCGAGACTACCTAGAGTCTATTCAACAACAGACTACTCAGGATCCAAGATTAGATAACACCCTAGAGAGAAATCGATCTTCCTAAAATACAAGAAATGTCAGTAATAGTCAAAGGCCTACAAGGGATACTGTTGCAAAATCTGAATTTAGAGACCCATCTTGAACGTATACTACTCAAGCTTGTGAGGAAACCTCATATTCAAATATTATTACTGGTACGTTTACTCTTTATGACATTTCTATGATGCATTGATAGACCCTGGTTCTACTCATTTGTATATATGTATGAAATTAGTATTTAGCCAGACCTTGCCTGTAGAGTCTATTGAGTTTACTATAAAAGTATCGAACCCTTAGGTAAAAGTGTTTTGGTTGACAAAGCATGAAAGAACTATCCATTAATGTTTCAAGATACCTGTTTTCCTGCTGATCTGATGCTTTTGCCATTTGATAAGTTTGACATTATTTTGGGTATGGATGGGTTTTTTATGCATGATGCTGTTGTGAACTGTTGTGAACTGTAAAAGAAAGACAATTGATTTGAGGTAACTGAATGATGAGATTGTACGAGTTGAGTTTAATAATTTGAACGGAATGCCTGCTGTGATATCTGTTTTGAAAACTCAAAGTTATGTGAAAAAGGGTTATGAGGCATATTTTACTTATGTGATTAATTTGAAAGTATATGAAAAGAAAGTTGAATTGGTGCCAGTAGCCTGTGAGTTTTTTGATGTTTTCTCCTGAATAATTGCCGGGACTGCCTTCGATTTGTGTAGTTGAATTTGGTATAGATATGTTGCCTAGTTCGACCCCTATTTTGATAGATTCGTATAGATTGACACCAATGAAATTGAAAGAGTTAAAGTCACTGTTACAAGAATTAACCAACAGAGGGTTCGCAAGACCGATTTTTTCACCTTAGGTTGTTAGATTTGGTTGATGATAGTTCAATGTTAGTTGAATTGAAATACAAAACTGTTGTTTTTACAGTAGATATGTGATACTCAGAAAGTTGATAATGAAGTGTTAGCGAAATGAGTTCGGTGTGATTCAAATTCTAATTTCGAGCTTTGAGTTGTTGATGAGTGATTGAGATTTTGAGATTGTGTCTGTGTTTGGAGAAATCCTGAGTTAATCCAGTTGATTATGAATGAAGTATATAATAGTCGTTTAACTATTCATCCGTGTAGTACAAATATGTATCATGATCTGAAACGACACTATTGGTGGTCTGGTATGAAACATGATATTTTTTGACTTTATTTCGAAATGATTAGTTGTCAATAATTGAAAGCTGAACATCAAGTTTCGTCTGGTTTGTTATAGCCAAATTCCAATTTCTGAATGGAATTCGGATAGAGTGACTATGGATTTTGTTTCTAGTTTGCCTCAGACTCCAAGAAAGAAAGATGTGATTTGGGTCGTGGTTGACCGATTGACGAAATCTACTCATTTTATTCCGGTAAGATCTGATTATTCACTTGACAGATTAGCCGAGCTTTATATTTCTGAGATTGTGAGATTACATGGAGTGCCACTATCCATTGTGTCAGATAGAGATCTGAGATTCACATCGCAATTTTGGAAGAAAATTGCAAGAAGCTTTGGGCACGAAATTACATTTTGGTATAGCTTTTCATCCACAAACGGATGGTCAATCTGAGCGAATTATTCAGATTCTCAAAGACATGCTAAGATACTGTATACTTGAGTTTAATGGTACGTGGGAACAGTACTTGCCATTGATTGAATTTGCATACAACAACAATTTTCAGTCAAGCATCAAAATGGCACCTTATGAAGATTGTACGGACATAAATGTCGTACACCTCTGTATTGGACCGAACTTAATAAAAATAAGCTACATGGGGTTGATTTGATAAAAGATTTAGAACAGAAAGTGAAATTGATCCGAGATTGTTTTAAAGTAGCATCTGACCGTCAGAAGTCTTATGCAGACTTGAAACGAAAGAATATAGAAATTGAAATCGGTGACAAAGTATTTTTGAAAGTGTCTCCGTGGAAGAAAGTGCTTTGATTCAGACGTAAAGGCAAGTTAAGTCCGAGGTTCATCGGACCGTATGAGATTATTGAACGTGTCAGACCGCTTGCATATAGATTAAGGCTGCCCTTTGAACTAGAAAGGATCCATGATATGTTTCATGTCTCAAAGCTCCGTAGATATCGATCTGATCCATCACATGTGAGTGTCCCATCTGAGATTTAAATTTGATCTGATATGACATACGAAGAGGAATCGATCCGTATCTTAGCTCACAGTGTGATAGAATTGAGAAACAAGAAAATTTTGTTAGTAAAAGTAATGCGGAATCGACACGGCCTAGAAGAGGCTACGTGGGAGTCTGAAAACTCATTAAGATAGCAATATTCAAATCTATTTAACGGTAAGATTTTTGGGGACAAAAATCCCTAAGGGGGAGAATTGTAACAGTCCTTTTTATACCCTAGTCGGAATAGTGGTTTCGGGACCACAAATCCAAGTTTGTATAATATTTTAATATTATTTTTTTATTTTTTGTGTCGTTGATATGTGACTAAGCATGTGTTTAAATTCTGTAAGCTAATTAGTCTGTTTGAGTGTTTAATTTGAGCAAAGGATTAAATTGCATTGAATGCGAAAGTTGATTGTTTTTGTTAAGGTACCTATTTGATGTGGCTTTTTAAAGTAATGGCCTTAAGTGACAAAATAGCCATTATTTTAGTAAGTGGGTGGCAAAAGTCATAAATGACCTTGTACCTATGTATAATATATACATTATTATGAAAGGTTATAATAGTAACTTAGTTTATATCATAAAAATTAGTAATCAAAAGCTTAAAATAAGCTTAAATTTCATGTTCTTCCACCGAATGCATGAAATAATGAACTAAGAATTTCTTTTTACATTCGACTAGTTTGAGATACAAATTCTAGGTATATTTCTAAATGGACTTAGATCGCAGGAAAGCGAAAGTTAACGAGTAGTCATTTTCATTCCAATAAACCGAATCCGAGGTAAGTTAATATACAAATAAATGTATACGTATGTAATTGAAGCTGTTCATGTGATTAATGAATGTTTTTGTTATTAGGAGTTATGCACATGAATTCTGAGATAAGTTCGATATTGTGATTAAGTTTAAGAAACCTCGTATGTAAATATGAATAGATAGAATTTAATAAGTCACGACATAGACATCTGTTCTATTGATAACATGTAAGACCACATCTGAGACATTAGCGTTGATTTGAGATTCGTGTAAGACCATGTCTAGGACAGTGGCATCAATATCTTAACACGAGTAAGACCCTGTCTGGGACAGTGGCATCGATATCTGTTTACGTGTAAGACCCTATCTAGGACAGTGGCATCGATATCTATTTACGTGTAAGACCCTGTCTGGAACAGTGGTATCGATATCTGAATACGAGTAAGACCCTGTCTGGGACAGTGGCATCGATATCTGAATACAAGTAAGACCCTGTCTGGGACAATGGCATCAATATCTGAATATGAGTAAGACCCTATTTGGGACAGTGGCATCGATATCTATTTACGTGTAAGACCATGTCTGGGACAGTGGCATCGATATCTGAATACGAGTAAGACCCTGTCTGGGACAGTGGCATTGATATGTGAATACGAGTAAGACCCTATCGGGACAGTGGCATCGACATCCGATAAGACCACGTCTGGGAAGTTGACATTGTATAATTATTCTGAGTTTTCAGGTATCATATTAGATTATGAACTATTCAATGAGCAAATCTGAGCTATGAACAATTACGTGAATGTATATTTATTTCAGATATGTTAGGTATGTACAATAAAGGTGTATAAAAGGTAAGTACATACATGACTTTGAATTAAAGAAAAGTATGATTGAATATGAGCACTAGAATCAGATGCAAGAGTGTTTAAGAAGGAGTTGAATATATAAACATATGATTCTTGTATGGATGAATGTGGCAATGGGGTCCAAGTATATGAACCAAAACAATATGTGATAGTTGCTAAGTAAATGTTATGTGTCAATGTACTTTATGCATATATGCCATTATGCTAGGTTTATTTGTATTATGACTTACTAAGCTTTTGGAAAGCTTACTCTGTGCGTGTTTTCCCTATTTTATAGGTCGTCAAAGCTACTAAAGGCTCGGGATTGTCACGGATCGTCATCACACTACTAAAATCATTTTGGTACCCTTTTTAAATATATATATATAGCTAATTATGGCATGTATAGGCTAGATAAGTGTATGTGATCATAAGATGATTCTAGCCATATGTTTTGGTTAGTCTTGAGTTGATAAAATGCTTGAATGAATGAGTTATATGAAGCATATATTTTGGTATGCTTTGATGCATATGAAATGGTTAAGTTTTGGTTAAGCAAATGGATGATATATGCTTGAAATGATGTAGGATTTAGTTTGTAAGTTAGTATGAATGGAATTGGTATTGAATGTATAGATGAAGTGAGCAATTTGGCATGTTTTGGTTGCCATATATGCATATTATGATTTGGTATGTATTGCTTGTAGGTGAGACCCAAAATGGGTGGCATGTTGGTCTTGCGAGTGACCTATTGTGTTACACGGCCATGGCACACAGGCGTGCCTAGTAACCATGGGGTAGAAGTTAGTAGCTAGCATTAAGAGTACACGATCATGGCATGGGCGTACCTAAAGGACACGGCCTTAGCAGACGGGCGTGCTTGGTAGCCGTGTTGGGTTTGACAGTATATAGCCACGGGAAAGACACACGGGTGTGTCAAGTAGCCGTGGGAGAAGCACACTACTACTCTACCAGGCGTGTATCCTCAGATTTAGAAAAGTTTTCATTCTTCCATGAAACTTTGTATGTGTTTCAAATTAGTCCAGGCCGATTAATAAGCATGTCTAAGGTCTCGATGACCGACTTAAGGGACACTATGATTGATATTGATGAATGGCTATATGATAATTCTGTAAATGTTTTCGATCTGTCAGGTAACGCTTCTAACCCTAATCTGATGACAGACTCGGGATAGGGGTGTTACATCAAGCCACACGGCCGTGTCTCGTTAAATTGCATCACACGGCCATGCCACGATTTACTCGGCCGTGTCCTAATCGGTAAAATCGAGACACGGCCTGAAAATGATTTACACGGGCGTGTGCCATGACCATGCCCCTACCGCGGTAGAGAGTAATTTCACTCGGATTTGGATACTTTGAGGCAAAGAAACACTTTCCTAAGCTTATTCAAACACCGAGTAGGAGGTATACTTGAATTGGAACACTTAGAGACCAAGTAATGCATTCCAACAGTCTATATAAACACTCTAAGTGTATCTTGAAGGGTGGCGGTTAGTTAGGCCAAGGAGCCGAGCCAGAAGGCTAGAATTGTGGGAATTACTCGAAGATAGCCAGTTGATCTATCTCAAGGAGCCAAAATTCTACTCAAGATGGTGGATTTCTCCTTCAATTTCTTCAGGGGGTTTTAGGGATTTCTTATGTTTTATTTTATTTTTTCTCTTGAGATGTTTTCTTTATCCATTATGAACTAAACCCTTCAGATACTTGAAGGGGATGAACCTAGATGAATCTTGTTATTGATTTCTGAATTATGTGATAAATAATTAGTTTGTTCTTAATTATGCATACCTAATCCAAATCTTATGTGCTTAGGTGGAGGAGGAATAGACCCTGCTTAAGAGTAGACCTAGCATAATTAAATAGAGTTGATCGCACGCCTAGAGATAGGGTGATGAGATTTTACTGGATTAGGGTGAAACCTAATGTGGGAATCCATAGATCGATTTACTGCTATTCTAGGGGGTTATTATAATAGAACAAGAATTCCACTAATTAACCTAGGGTTAGATGTTATTCGCCTCGAGAGAGGGTTTAATATATGTTAGGGAGTCTTACAGATCAAACTAAGTGAATAAATCGTATGGTTCAGTGTTAAATAACAAGTGAAGTCTAGGTGGATTCTTCCTAAGGGTATCATCGTGATCAACTGAGTTTCTCTTTAAGTTATTTTCTAGTTCATTCTCTCTGTCTTTGTGTCTTTAGTTTAGTAAGTCGTGAATTTAGATTAAAGCAACTCCACTTATTTTAGGCTAAATAATAAAAAAAAAAGTTAGTATTAGTACTTTTAGTTCCTTTGGGTTCGACAATTCGGTCTTCCCTAAGCTATACTACTGTTCGATAGGTACACTTGCCTTAAGCCATTGTTAGAGTTAGTTTCCAGGTTCGATCATTCTCTTTTTAAATTTTAAAACTCAACAAAACAATGATTAGCGGACTCACAAAATCAAAAATATTGCCATAAGCTAAGAAAGTCTTGCAACCCTTGCGAACCAATTTCTTTGCCCTTAGTGCTTAGATTACATTAGATAAATAATCACTTTGCTCCCCTATCACAATCACCTCCTCCTCCTCCGAAGACTTTCATACCATACGCTTAGCAGCGCAATCAAAATTCTCACGGTGCTTCACTAACCAATCCATGCCCAAAATAAGATCAACTTCGCCAACCAACAGTTCCATTAAATCTGCTGAAAAGACAACCCCTTGGACTTCTAGGGGTACATATCTAAATAGTTTATTCACTCTAACTGGCTATCCTACCGGACTTACCACCAACATTTCTCTGTCAGTAATTTCAAACTGTATACCTAATGACCCAAACACAGTACATGCAACATACAAGTGTGTAGACCCAATATCAATTAAAGCGGTATATGGTACATTATAACTGAGGAACATACCAGTTATGACATCAGGAGTGTCACCATCCTCTCGACGTCAAGCAGCGTAGACCAAAGTTGGCTATCTCGCCCTTGTATTACCAACATCTCTGCTCGGTGCTCCACGACCTCGTCCCAAACCATTACCCCTCTGGCCTGACCTCGGCCTCTCGGTGACCGCTGACCACCTCTCCCCGGCTCAACATAGGCTTGACTTGCAGCTTGCATTTGACCAGGCCTCTAAGTACAATCTTTAACCCTGTGATCCCTAGACCATATCGAAAGCACGCTCCAGTTCTTTTCTAGCACTCACCCAGGTGAGATCTCCCACACACAATGCAAGGCTGCGGTCCGACAACAACAGTAGGAACCCTAGCTTAGTCTAGCCCATCAAATCTAGGCCTCTTCTTAGGCCCACCAAAAGAGCTTGAGGACTCAAAATCCCTTTTATTTTGCCCCTATCCTTCTCAAGGTTTTGACGCTCTGAGCGTTTCACATCCTCGGCAATCTTTGCCTTCTCAACTAGGGTAGTAAAGTCTCTTTCCCTCTGCATAGCTATCAGTACCCGCAACTCATCTCGGAGACCATCCTCAAAATGTACATAGCGCTCATACTCAGTCGCGACTATGCCCTAAACATACCAACTCAACTGTAGGAACTCTGCCTTATACTCTGCTACAGACCTATTTCCTTGATCCAAACTCAAAAATTCCTTCCTCGGGCATCCACATAACTCGCCCCAACATATTTCCCCTGAAAGGTCATCATAAAGAAGTCCCATGTCAAACAGTCAGCCTGCATGCCTTCCCTCACAGTAAGCCACCATTGATATGCCTCATCTTGTAGTAAAGACACTGCTCCTTTCAGTTTTTGCTCCACCTTACAATAGAGGTCATCATTATTCGCTTGACAGCCTCCAACCAATATTCTGCCACATTCGGGGCTACATCAGAGATGCCCACAAAAATTTTTGCACCATTCGACCGGATCCGTTCAGAGATTGACCCTAAGCCCAAAGACCTACTACTTGCTCCAGCAACCCTTTCGAGAACTTGTAACATCGCTTGGGATAGAGCATCATCCCTAACATCTCAATCATGAGACCCCATCTCAGTCACTAGTGAGACTAGCACTTCCCTCGTGGCATGTGTCTTGATGCGGAAGAACCATCCCTAGCACCTCGGCCTCTACCGCGGCCACATATACCCCTTCTGCAACCTCTTGTGCTCATATCGATGTAGCGTATTTATCTGATTTAAGAGTTTTATGTATCATCTTATATTTCTCATAATTATTAACAGATATTTTATGATGAACAGTAATTAAAGTTGTTTTCATAGATCTAATCCTTACTACAGCGTTCAGTCTCTTATAGTCTCATTTTCCCTAACTAAGAGTTTCAATGTACTACTACTATTCCTAGTAGCTTCTTAATATAATTATTTCAGTATATGACAGAGTGCAGTGTCAGAGAACTTACAGATTTGGTTTCGGAGACTCGGTGTGCCACACTTTCAGTAAAAATATTACTTTCCAAACCAAAATTTAAACAGATTAGAAAATTTTCAAAACCCATTCCACAGTCGAGTTTTGTAACCTGGCTCTGATACCCCTAAATGTAACAGCCCAAACCCGACCTAGACGTTAGGCCCGAGTCTAACGTACCACATCAAGTGGCGTTGAAAAAAAAGGTTAGTCCGATAAAAACTCAATACTAAATGTTAGTTCATTTTGAGATGTTTAAGGTAATGAAAACATGAACTCACAATTCTCTTATTAATCAAACCGTTTATTAAACAGAATTAAAATATTGCAGAAGCTCATTCAAAGAATCAAATTTAAATTTTGGAAATCGTGATATACTTTAAAACGTTATCATTGAAAAACCCGCGTTTCCTAGTCTAGTAGATAGTAATTAAAGGAAAATACCAAATAAAAGTTAAAAATCCCCCAAAGGCCTTATTACAAAACATTACCCCAACATATTAAAACAATTAAAATAGCTAGGTTTAAATTAAAAAGATATTAAGCATGTGGCCACCTCCGAGTCCCTCGTAGCTCCAAATCCTATACGGCTGAAGGTTACCTATGCAGTTAAAGAAAAGGGTGAGTTACGAGAACTCAATGTATAATCCTCTATTACGGTAACAGTCTGGGCCTAAGCCCTATTCAGTAACAGTCTGGGTCTAAGCCCAAAATCATTTCTATGCAAACACAATGCAACCCAACCCAGTCCAACCAACACACCATCCGTACCAACCCTACACACCATGTGAGGACCAAGTCGACCCACCCAGTCCTACACACCAATAACGCAGCCGAGCTGCTAATATCAACGCAGCAATGCTACTAATAACATTATACATGGCTGAGCCACCAGAATCAGTATAGATGGCAAAGCCACTAAATCAGTAAAACGTGGCATAGGCACCAGTACAGTACTTCCTCCACAATACAAAACCCAACCCAATGCAGTGTGACGTGTCATAAAAACTCATGTATGCAGCATATCACAATCGTAATTAATCATACAATATTACATATATATCACTTATACTACCACTAAGGGTACAACGGTCATTTGGTCACTTGGGGGTAAAATAGTAATTCACCCCTCAAGGGTATTCCGGTAATTCTACCCATCGAGGGTATTTCAGTAGTTTCACGCATTGAGGGTATTTCAATAATTTCACCCATTGAGGGTATTCTAGTAATTTCACCTATTGAGGGTATTTCAATATATGATGGCCTTTTTGAGGCCTACAGTCACCTTAAACGACACAGATACCCTTTCTGGTCAAAACAATATAATTGGGCCCAAAGCCCAATTTTTGGCCCAACTGGGCCCACACGCTCGTGATGCCCAACAGCCTCTTTTTTGGCCACGGTGATGCAAACCTCGCAGCCAAATCCATTATCGAGCACTTACCGTGGATTTCATCTCTGTGGGCCTATTAGCTAATTGGGCCTACATGGCCCATTTTGGCCCAATAAAGCCCATTTCAAATTAAGCCCGCGAGAAGATTCGGGGTAGTCCCAACTGTCTATCGCCAACAATTGTGGCTTGATTTATCTCTTCGAGTGCTCGCATGCTCGAGTGATCTCAGAAGCTGAAGTTTCAAATTTTCGGTATTTCGGCTTTAGCCGATTCACAGACCATGAGGGTGTGAATACACACTTTCACTCATCGCATTGACAGAACTAAAGGGGGTGTAGGATTACACACCTTCTTTGGATTGCGGTTTGAGACACTTCCCCAGGCACCTATGGTAACAATGACCATTAGTTAGTCTCAACGCCTGTGGAAATCCATAATATTGAAATACTCTGCTCAACTAACTTCAATTACCACGAGATATGATCTCCTACAGTGTAACGATAATCGACCCTATTCCTTGGCTAAGGAAAACGTGTCCCTAGCAATATTTGATGAACAAGAGAGAGTTAGCAGCCATCCAACATTCGGCCCCACAAAGAAAAGAGAGAGACCGAAGTTTACTCATGTAACACCCCAAACCCGGCCTAGAAGTTAGGCCCGAATCTGGCGTGTCACATTGAAGGAAGTTGAAAAGCTAAGTAATTTACAGAAAAGTTTTCTTATATTTTTGAACTCCGAGTTCGTTGTTTGTTTGAGAAAAACATGATTTGCTGAATGACCGTTTTAAAAGTTATTATTATTTTGAAAAAAACTGTTTTGTTAGGAAAGTTGAACTTGCATCGTTGCGTAAACATGATATTTTAGAAAACGATTGCTAATATTTCAAGAAAACCCTGTATTTATAAGTTTAACAATTATAAATTAAAACTTAGAAAAATAAACTAATGGACTTATTACAAAATATTAACCAAAAATAAATAATCTTAAAATAAGGTAAAATTCAAAATTACTAAAGTTCACGAGCAGCATCTCCGATGTATAGCCACCCGAGTCCTCCACGGCTACCAATCCTCTATCGCTGGGAATTACCTGAAACATTTAATAAAAAGAGGGGTGAGTTTATGAAAACTCAGTATGTACAACCCTCATCGGTAAGAACATGCATCACAACAATCCAAGCCGAAGCCCATTACAGTAACGGTGGCAATTGGGCCTTAGCCCAAAATAGCCTCGGTTGAGCCTTAACCCATATCATATGTCACAGCAGATAACGTATGCAATGCGATGCAAACCCAGCTCCAACCTAGATTTTCCATCCGCTACACACCACCCGTACCAACCAATCACACCGTGGGGATTTCTACAATCAACCCTCCATCTGCTACACACCATCGATGGCAATCATGCTGCAGTTAGCTGCTCATCGTCAGAATCATGACATAGTCACCAGAACAGATCGTGGCAGAGCCACTACAACAGATCATGGCAAAAAGCCACTACAACAGATCATGGCAAAAGCCACTACAACAGATCATGGCAAAAACCACTACAACAGATCATGGCAAAAGCCACTACAACAGAACACTTCCCCTTTCATCAATCACCCAACCCCGTGCAATCATAGAAATCGGCATACATATAAAACATACCATCTCAACAGAAACATTTATTTATAATGACAGAAATCACTAACCTGGTGCTTCACCTTTACCCTCCTCGGGTTTTCAACAGCCATGCCGGTATTTCGGTATTTAATAGAATATAACAAATTTATGAGCATATACTAACAAACAATCTAAATGGTGTGGAAAGTTACACATAATCACGCTAATCAACCCCAAAGGGTATAACGGTAATTTTACCTACCGAAGGTATTTCAGTAATTTACCTACCAAGGGTAATTCGGTGATTCTACTCATAACTAATCCATGTATGCAGTGCATCTTGAACATAATCAATCATACAATTAACACAGACAACATTAGTACTACCACGAGGGTACAACGATCATTTGTCGTTTAGGAGTAAAATAGTAATTACACATTAAGGGTATTTCGATAATTTTGTAATCCAAGGGTATCTCGATAATTTTACAAACCCGGGTACTTTGGTAATTTTCCAAAACAGGGGTATTTCGGTAATTTAACAAACTAGGGGTATTTCGATAATTTTATAAATTAGGGGTATTTCGATAATTTTACAAACTAGGGGTATTTCAGTAATTTTAGAAAATAGGGGTATTTCGGTAATTTCACAAACCAAGGGTATTTTAGTAATTTTACAAACTAGGGGTATTTCAGTAATTTTAAAACTAAGGGTATTTTGGTAATTTCAAAATTGGGATATTTTGGTAATTTTACAAATATAAGGGTATTTGGTCCCTCTCGGATTTTAGTTATGAACTTTGGCCCATCAACAAGTCCTCGCGACTAAAGTGAACAGACACTACACACCAGGTAGGATTCCAGAAAAGAGGAGGTGGTCCACTAGGGCCACTTAAGTACCAAGCTCTCCCTAGGTCCAATCCTAGACATGCGTCTGCCCGTTGCCACACCCTAACCCAGTGACTTGTTCATAGGCATGTTTAATTAGAATTAAGTCTTATGGAAATTAAGAGTTGTCCAAACTAGCCCTAAGGTCCACAAACCCTAACATATATGTCTAGTCCCCATAAGCCCATCAAGCCCAAATCTCTCCCTTATGGCCCATTAGACCCAAATCTCATCATATGGCCTATTAGGCCCAAAACAAATCCAATTCATGTATCATGCATGACTAATTCAATTCGTGTAACCAACCAAACCATTTCATCAAACTTAGCCGCAGGGCCCACTGGGCCCATTTAGCCACTTTTGGCTTTTCGAGTTTTTGGCATTACCGATATCGTGTGTGTAATGTTTGTACACACCTGGTAACCACGCACGCTGTAACCTCTTAGCCACGAACCTACAATCGATATCACCTAACGCTTAATAATAACTTAATATACACTTACCAGAAATCGAAACCTCACCGTGACCTTACCGTTCACCTCACGTTATAGTAGCCCTTCCTTCACTACTATTGGCAATTATCCTCTAGGTCTGCACCCAAACGCCCACCAAGGTATACTAACTCTCCTCATAGAATGCTCTATATATAGCTAGCTTCTTACCTTCCTTCCTTGTATCTTTCTGATGTGGGATCCCTCTGTTAGTAGAGTTTAAATCCAACTCAAACTCTTCCCGTCCAATCTGCAAAATAAATACTCCACTACTTTCCATGAGATTCGAACCCAGGCTCCCTTGTAGCATAATCCATGCCGCTAGCCACTAGGCCACAAGCTCCTCTTGTGTCTAACATCATACGCAACTAAATATAAACCTTATGGGAAAATTCTAGAGCCCGTTTAAAAAGAAAACCAAAATGCAAAAGCCAAGACTTGAACCTTGGACCTTTTTCCTTCCTTGTGGCGTTACCCCTCTTGTCGCTTATGTGGTGTCACTTTGCCACTACACCACAGACTCCACTTGTGTCATTTTTCTCCACATTTTACTCTTAAAGCCTACCTACTAACTCCCAGGGTTTTTTTCACCTAAAACCAAAATTTCCCTAAAGCCAAAGTTTGAACCCGGGATTTCATAGAAGCCCCCTAACCTTCCAAAATCACTCACCTACTAGATCCAACTTGTACTAAAGCCGTTCTCTTATTCCCAAAAATTTTAAACGTTCTTACGCCTAAGGCCCATTGGGCCCAGTCCTACTAGGCCAAACTTTGGAATGTTACAAATCTACCCTCCTTAAAGAAATTTCGTCTTCGAAATTTCCAGCTATAGAAACAGTCGCACATCCTAACCTAGAACACTACACCCACGATGAGCGCTCTGATTCTAAAACAGTAATACACCTTCTAACTTAAGCTTGGAACCTCTTCACACAACCAAATATCTAATACAGAAGCAAACAGATATTTAACACCCATACATAAAAATTTTCCATTCAAACATCACATCCAAAACATACACAGAATAATTACAGTCATTATAAAATATAATAATAAGTAAGGGGACTTACGGATTTGGTGCCGGAGACTTGGGTGCCATACTTCCAATAAAGATACCTTTTTTTTAAAAAAAAACCAAATTTCAAATAACTTTGAAAAATATTTTTGAACCCACTCCACAGCCGAGTTTTACAACCTAAGCTCTGATACTATAATTGTAACACCCCAAACTCGGCCTAAAAGTTAGGCCCGAATTTGGCGTGTCACATTGAAGGAAGTTGAAAAGCTAAGCAATTGTTTAGAAAAGTTTTATCAGATTTTTAAACTCCGAGTTCGTTGTTTGTTTGAGAAAAACACGATTTGCTGAATGGTCGTTTTAAAAGTTGTTATTATTTTGAAAAAAACTATTTTGTTAGGAAAGTTGAACTTGCATCGTTGCGTAAACATGATATTTTCGAAAATGATTGCTAATATTTCAAGAAAACCTCGTATTTATAACTTTAACAGTTATAAATGAAAACTTAGAAAAATAAACTAATGGCCTTATCACAAAATATTAACCAAAAATAAATAATCTTAAAATAAGGTAAAAATCAAAATTACTAAAGTTCACGAGCAGTATCTCCGATGTATAGCCACCCCCGAGTCCTTCACGACTACCAATCCTCTATCGGTGGGAATTACCTGAAACATTTAATAAAAGAGGGGGTGAGTTTACGAAACCTCAGTGTGTACAGCCCTCATCAATAAGAACATGCATCACAACAATCCAGGCCGAAGCCCATTACAGTAACGGTGGCAATTGGGCCTTAGCCCAAAATAGCCTCGGTTGAGCCTTAACCCATATCATATCTCACAGCAGGTAACGTATGCAATGCGATGCAAACCCAGCCCCAACCTAGATTTTCCATCCTCTACACACCACCTGTACCAACCAATCACACCATGGGGATTTCTACAATCAACCCTCCATCCGCTACACACCATCGATGGCAGTCATGCTGCAGTTAGCTGCTCATCGTCAGAATCGTGGCATAGTCACCAGAACAGATCGTGGCAGAGCCACTACAACAGATTATAGCAAAAAGCCACTAAACAGATCATGGCAAAAGCCACTACAACAGATCATGGAAAAAGCCTCTACAACATATCATGGCAAAAGCCACTACAACAGAACACTTCCCCTTTCATCAATCACCCAACCCCGTGCAATCACAGAAATCGGCATGCATATAAAACATATAATCTCAACAGAAACATTCACTTACAAATGATAGAAATCACTAACTTGGTGATTCGCCTTTATCCTCCACGGGTTTTCAACAGCCATGTCGGTATTTCAGCATTTAGCAGAATATAACAGATTTATGAGCATATAATAACAAACAATCTAAATGGTGTGGATAGTTACACACAATCACGCTAATCAGCCTTGCTTACCGAGTGTATTTCAGTAATTTACCTACCAAGGGTAATTCGGTGATTCTACTCAGAAGTAATCCATGTATGCAGTGCATCTCGAACATAATCAATCATACAATTAACATAGACAACATTAGTACTACCACGAGGGTACAATGGTTATTTGCCATTTAGGGGTAAAACGGTAATTATACACTAAAGGTATTTCAATAATTTTATAATCTGGGGGTATATCGGTAATTTTACAAACCAGGGGTATTTTGGTAATTTTACAAAATAGGGGTATTCTGGTAATTTCACAAACCAAGGGTATTTCGATAATTTTATAAACTAGGGGTATTTTGGTAATTTTACAAACAAGGGGTATTTCGATAATTTCACAAACCAGGGGTATTTAGTAATTTTACAAACTAAGGGCATTTCAGTAATTTTATAATCCGGGGTATTTTAGTAATTTTAGAAACTAAGGGTATTTTGGTAATTTCACAAATCGGGGATATTTTGGTAATTTTACAAATATAAGGGTATTTGGTCCCTCTCAGATTTTAGTTATGAACTTTGGCCCATCAACAAGTCCTCGCTGCTAAAGTGAAGAGACACCACACCAGGTAGGATTCCAGAAAATAGGAGGTGGGCCACTAGGGCCGCTTAAGTACCAAGCTCTCTAGATCCAATCCTAGACATGCGTATGCCCGTTGCCACACCCTAACCCAGTGACTTGTTCACAGGCGTGTTTAATTAGAATTAAGTCTTATGGAATTTAAGAGTTGTCCAAACTAGGCCTAAGGTCCAAAAACCCTAACATATATGTCTACATCCCCATAAGCCCATCAAGCCCAAATCATTCCCTTACGACCCATTAGACCCAAATCTCATCATATGGCCTATTAGGCCCAAAACAAATCCAATTCATATATCATGCATGACTAATTCAATTCGTATAACCAACCAAACCATTTCATCAAACTTATCCTCAAGGCCCACCGGGCCCATTTAGCCACTTTTGACTTTTCGACTTTTCAGTATTGTCGATATCGTGTGTGTAGTGTTTGTACACACCTGGTAACCATGTGCGCTGCAACCCCTTAGCCACAAACCTACAATCGATATCACCTAACGATTAATCATAACCTAATATACACTTATCAGAAATCAAAACCTCACCGTGACCTTATCGTGCACCTCACATTATAGTAGCCCTTCCTTCGCTACTATTGGTGATTATCCTCTAGGTCTGCACCCAAACGCCCACCAAGGTATATTAACTCTCCTCATAGAATGCTCTATATATAGCTAGCTTATTACCTTCCTTCCTTGTATCTTTCCGATGTGGGATCCCTCCTTTAGTAGAGTTTAAATCTAACTCAAACTCTTCTTGTCCAATCTACAAAATAAATACTCCACTGGTTTCCATGAGATTCGAACCCAGGCTCCCTTGTAGCATAATCCATGCCGCTAGCCACTAGGCTACAAGCTCCTCTTGTGTCTAACATCATACGCAACTAAATATAAACCCTATGGCAAAATTCTAGAGTCCGTTTAAAAAGAAAACCAAAATGCAAAAGCCAAGACTTGAACCTTGGACCTCCTTGCTTCCTTGTGGCATTACCCCTCTTGTCGCTTATGTGGCGTCACTTTGCCACTACACCATACACTCCACTTGTGTCATTTTTCTCAACATTTTATTCTTAAAGCCTACCTACTAACTCCTAGGGTTTTTTTCACCTAAAACCAAAATTTCCCTAAAGCCAAAGTTTGAACCTGGGACTTCATAGAAGCCCCCTAACCTTCCAAAATCACTCACCTACTAGATCCAACTTGCACTAAAGACGTTCTCTTACTCCCA
The DNA here is from genome assembly GCA_025506655.1 of Gossypium rotundifolium. Lineage (NCBI taxonomy): Eukaryota > Viridiplantae > Streptophyta > Magnoliopsida > Malvales > Malvaceae > Gossypium > Gossypium rotundifolium. The sequence goes on from CP106728.1 coordinate 84,833,402, forward strand.
AAAAATTTAAACGCTTCTACGCCTAAGGCCCAATAGGCCCAATCCTACTAGGCCCAACTTTGGGATGTTACAACTCATGAAGTCACAAGATTTCTAACTAGCAACGAATTAAGAAAGTATTTGTATTACTCCACCCTTGCCAACACCAATGAACGGCGACAATCGTCAGTTGTCTAAAAATAGGATTCGGCCCCAACCACCGAGAATAAAAAGATTCAGAATGAAGAGAGTATGTAGATTTGGCTTACAAGATTCGGCCAGCAGAAGGAGAACCAAAGCTTTAAGAAGAATTGTATTCGACTAAAAGAGAAATCGAAAAGGGAGAAGTGTAGCTATACTGCTTAGAGGAAAAGAAAAGAAGACGAACGAAGTGTGAAAAAAAATAGGAAGAAGAGTAAAGATTCAGCCAACAAATTGTTTGTAAACAAAAAGCTAAATCGAGTAACAAAAGTATATGAAGGGCTATTAGTAAGAAGAGAAAAAAAATGCACGAAAGGTAAACAAAAGTGCAGGAAATGCTTCATAGAAGAAATCCCGAAATGCTTCCCAATGACCCCTCAGTCGAAATTTTCTTCCTACCTAAACTCCCAATTTCGGCCAACACTCCCACACACATCCACTTCCCTGATTTTCTCCACCACCAACTCCTAGAATTGCTCCCATCCTTCTTTTTGAAATTTTTGACCAAGTCTTCAACCTCCCTTTTAGAGTTTGATCCAAACTTTACTTCTTCCACTCCTAAGGCATAAAAAAATGCTCTCATTTGCTTGCCATGGGATTCAAACCCCTTTCTCTTTGCCTTTCTTATGATGCCACCACCATCAGGACACAGGCTCCTTTTTGTGTCACAAAACACTCATAATTGTAAATAAGTCTTACTGTTAACTGCCAGTTCCCCTTATGAGCAAAAACTAAAATTTTCCCATAGCTCAGACTCGAACCTAGGCCTCCTTAAAACCCCAAATACACTCAAATAGCTAGCCATTCGAGCACAACATAGAGATTAAGCAAAAATTACTAACCCTTAAATTTTGGGGTGTTACAAAATCCAAAAATGATGTTAAAGAAATGACAAAGTATGATCATCTTGAAAGGGTACAGGTATGTACACAAAATTCATGAGTACTGAAATCGATGTATATGGGACATTTGGTAAAATTTAAATGAGTAAGTCATACCTATGAAAATGATCTTGTGATGACCTTGTGACGATAGGTCTATAGTTATGATGTATAAATAGGTGGTAAATTTGATTGATGACCATGTGTGAGGCTTTTAGGCCAAATTAAATTGAGACATGATAAGTTTAAGTTTTGTGGTTGATGTATAGGTTAAAGGGGCAAATGAATGGCATGTAAATATATGATAATGGCTAGATATTGGAATGGATAATTAAGGATATGCTTTGGTGTTATGTATGATTAAATGGATGTTAATACAAAGCAATCATGAAAGAGTAAAATTAGCAATAAAACAGTTTTGGACATCAATAGTTATATAACTTTGAAAAATCACAAAAAATTGTGGAAATTGAATTAGAGGTTGAATGAGATATGAAATTAAATCTTATCGAGTCTATTTATAATAAAAGAAACATAATAAGCAAAAGAATTTCATGTGGTGAGATATTTGGATTTTAGTGAGATAGGGTCAGAATGATTTTAGAATCCCCTGTTCTGACGTGGGAAAATCATTAAAATTTTAAAAAATAATAAAGGGATAAAATTTATATTATTGAATTTATAATGAGCCTATTTTCAATATAAAGAAACAGGAACTTCATTCAAGTTTTGTACAATGAGAAAATAATTTTTTAGTGAAGAAGGTCGAATCAGAGGACAGTGAATAGGGAGACTTTAAAGACTAAACTGTATTGATTGGCTGAACCAAAAATTCTGGAAATCTTATGGTAAGAAGATATGTGAGTATAGTTTCAGGAAAAATTAGTAGATCTTAATTTGGAGTTCCATAGCTCTGGATAAAAATAATTTAGTGACTATAACTTGAGTAAACAGCTCAAGATGAACATAAATGAATTGTGAAATTTTAGGCAATAATGATGGTATTATCTTGAGAGCTTATAATAAGAATTGTTAAAAACATGGTAATCAATTGTTCATTATTTACATACATACTTACTAAGCTTTATAGCTTACTCTATCTATTTTCTTTGTTTATAATGTCCTCAGACTAGCTCGGGTTGGAGAACATCGGAGATACCATCACACTATCAAGCTATCACTTCGGGTATTGTTGAATTCAAGTAGTTGAGTTGTGGCATGTATAGGAGATTTAATTATGTTGTTAGGTGTCATAGCTGAATTTGCTAAATGTGGGCCTCTGCTATTTGATAGATCATTTTGTATAAGGCCATGGATGATGGCTAATATTTGTTATTTTAATATGCATATGATGATGTTTTTCATGAATGTAAAAATCTGCATGGTTGAGCATATGGTATATTAATGCATGATTGGACAAGTTGTATGACTTAATTGATAAAGAATGTGATAAGTGTTGCACGTGAATGAAGTGAAGTGGCCATGTTGTGTAAATGTCTTAGTTGCGGTGAATTGGTCATGTATTATGTGTGGATGGGTGTTACTTGACGTTGTGTATGTTGGTGCAAGTAAGGGTGGCAAAAGACTTGTTAAATAGCCTTGTTTTTGTCCACATGGGTAGACACAAGGCGTGTGTCTGAGCCGTGTGTGACACACGGTCTGCCCCATGGGCATGTAGTCAGGTCGTGTGTCCCCTGCACCTTAATTGTGAAATTAAATTCACAACACGGCCTAGCACACGAGTGTGTGCCTTGGCCGTGTGACCTTAAAGGGTTGATGACGTCAGAAACCGAATGTCAAGGTTTTTGCACACGGGCCATGGACACGGGCATGTGCCAGGCCGTGTGAAAATCCCTATAGGTTCGAAAAGATAAATAGTATATTAAAAATACATTACCCTTACCTGCCGACTAATATATGTATATTACAAATACAAATATTTAAGTACATAATAATACTAATAGTAATTTTTTTTAAATATCATAGTTTGTTCATGACTAGGTTATACTTTGTTTTTATTTGTTCGTAGTTACAATAATAATCATATAATATTTTTTCACATAGAAATAAAAATCATCCAATAAAAATTAAAATAATAAAAGGCACACAAAGACAGCGATTCGACGCCATTTTATGTTGAAATTTTTGTGGCATTTTAAAAAAAAACGTCACAAAAATTTATAATCTGTTTAAACGGCACTGTTTTAGATTTGTTATTAGTGGCGCTTTTTATAAAACGCCACAAATATATATTAAGCGACTGCAAAACGGAGGTGTTTCGCCTAAAAGGCCGTGAATGTGTTAAGTGTGCAAGCAAACAACGTCGTTTTCTACTATGTTTTTAGTGGCGTTTTGTGTAAAAAGCCACAAAAAGGTTTTCATTAGTGACTTTTTTTTGAAGCACCGCAAAGTTTTACTTACATAACTTAAACGACGTCGTTTTTGTAGCCCCCAAATTTCCCCATACTCAGATTTCCCCAAAATTTTCAACCAAATGCCTAAATTTTTTTCACCCTAATTTCCCAATTTCCCCCGAGTTCTTCTTTCCTAATTCCGTGATTGAAATTCTGATAAATTTTGGGTTGCTACTATTTTGCTACTTTACAAAAAGGAGAAGAACATAGTTATATATTTTTGTTTTCTTCTCTCCATCTTCCTCGAAAAGGCCAAAACTCCAGATGAGAAAAAGGGAGAAGGAAAATCTTTAAAATTTCCTTTCCTTGACTGTGAGAAGGCAAATCGGTGGTGAAAGGTGGGGGAAACCCTCATGTTTTCTTCTATTTTATATTCCTTTTCCTCCACCACTTGCATTTTTTTATCTTTCTGTTTTAGGGTTTTCGGTTTGTCATTTGAAAAAACTAGTATGTTAACAACCAATTGCCGAACCAGAATGTTTATTTCCAAACCAGAGTGTTGCTAATGGTGAGTTTTCTTTAAACTCCTTTATTATTTCAATGCTTGAAATTCTTATCAATTTTAGTGTCATGATTCGGCGATAGTTGAATAGGGGAAAAAATTTGTTCTTTACAAATTTCATGGTTGCTACTATTTTGTAACGGTTAAACTTGTTTATTTCAGATTTAGTTGTTGTCCAATTAGTTAAAAAATTTCCTGTTGCTCAAGCAAAGTAGATTTGGATGCTGTTGCTGCTCCTTTTTTTTTACTTTTGAAGCCTTGTTTAGGTACTGCAATTTGAATTGTTCATTTGCTGAAAATTGAGATGTTTTATGTTAATTGAGGTGTTTAAAGTGTTGCAAATTGATCAATTTAAATATTGTAAATTGAAGTTTTAAAGTGTTGCAATTGAAGTATTTAAATGATGTGAATTGAAGTACTAAAGTGTTACAAATTGAAGTGTTTAAATGTTGTAAATTGGGATGTTAAAGTGTTGTAAGTTGAGGTGTTTAAATGATGTAAATTGAAGTGTTTAATTGCTATAAATTGAGGTGCTCAAATGATTGAAATTGACGCGTTTAAGTCCTGCAAACTGTGGTGTACAAATGAGTCTAAAATTAGTTATTTCATTACATTTTTGGTGATTAAATGCAGACGGAAATAAGTTAGAAAATAAAATTGTAGTTGATGTTATTTTAAAACATGTTATGCTGTCATTGTAAGTTGTCCGAATATTCATTTACACTGTCCAAATGCTCACGAACATAAGTATTATTATATTGATATAAAATAAGTCATTGTAATGATGCAATTTAAGTTGCTTGAATGTTGTAAATGTAGGTTGCCTAACTATGCAATTGGTATATTTTTAAATTTTGATTAATTTTATTATATGTTTCAGGTGAAATTTCTTCCGTTATTGAATAATTGACTTTCTCTCCAAACATTTTCTCTTACCAATAACAAGTTAACAAGTATAATTTCATCTTTCTCTTTTTTATTTCTTATATTAAATTTGTGCATTTCGTAATTAAAATAAAAGTTATCTTAAATTTATGTTGAAATATAACTGTAGTAGTTTCAAAACATAAAGATAATCTTTGATATTATGAATGGAGCGAAAAATTTCAAAACATAAGGATACTTATGTAAATAAACTTAATATTAAATAGCAAGTTCAAATATTTATATTTTATCTCTAACTTTGTTTTCTATTTCAACTTGGACTTTAAATTAATTAAGATTTATTATTATAAATATAATGCAACAAATAAGATTCTTCCTTTTTTTTTCTTAATTTATTTTTAATAGGAAAATGACTTTGGAAAATGTTGCTTGTTCGCCCTTCATCCTTTTCAACTTATTAAAACAAATTACTTTGGGGCTTTAAGCTATATATATGTCTTGATTATAACTTTACTTTTATATAGGTATTTAAATTAAAAAAATTAATTACATCTTTTAACTATTACATTTATATCAATAATGTCCTTTAATTACTAAAATTATTAATTTCAATGTTAAATAAACCATAAGATCTTATCTCACATGGTTTGAGAATAAAAAATTAAAGAAACAATGTTGTAAAATATTAATTATAAGGTTTAAAACATTTACAAAAGTTTTATCGCTCATTATCTCTTTTGAGATTTACTTTATTTTAGTTCCACTTTTAAAAGTTTTCTTTAACTTTTCATTTTAAAATATACCATATAAAAATTGATTAATTATTTAATGGTTAATAATAAAAGATCTTATCGATATAATGTAACACATTAAATCCGACCTAAACATGTTTTATAATAGAAATAATAGAAATAATAACCATCACAATTGTTTTATAATAGAAATAATAACCATTTTGATTTTGTTGCAATATTTTATTTAATAAAATAGATAATGGGGTAATAATTTATTTATTTTTTGCACCAATAAATACTTTTTAACTAATAATTTTAAAAAATATTAATTAATTTAACATTATGAATAATTATGAGAAGACATTATAAAACAATTGCACTTGAATTAGTTAAATTAATCCTAAAATATCTATTTTAGTTAAATTTATTCTATTTATAATATATATAGTTACTATTTAATTTTGAAGATATCAACTTCACAAAAAAGTTTTTATTGTTGTTATTTGTTACTAAAATTTCAACTATTTTACGTGTATTGCAGGAAAAATGTGTAGAAGAAGATTACGAAATTTAAGTATTGTCCAGAAAACTCCAAATTCGGAAGAAGGAAATAGTGAACGAGAGACATCTATTGGATCTTCGAATGTGCCGGAGACAGTTGACGAGCCTGCAGAATTTCAAAGTAATGTTAAGTTTAGTTTACATGCATATAGACTTTTATTATTGCTCGTATTTCTCAATTTCAATATAATAATATATTATTTTCCAAGTGGAAGTGGTGGGATGCGCAGAGGTCGAGGACGTACGCTACTTAAAGATTTATACGAGTTAAATCCTATCGAGCATGTCAAAGTAAGTAGAAACAGTCATTGTTATCCTGTTGGGTCAGAAGCTCGACTTTTAGCAGGCTATTTGTGCATTATAGCCTGAAATGCCAATATGTTGCCAATCAACTACGAATAATGGCATCACATGCCTGATAGCAACAAAAATCAAGCTCTCGATAATATTAAAGTAACAAAACGTGAATGTAATTTATAATATTTTGGTTTAATTTCATTTATATTTACTTTCTAAACTTGTGTTTTTCAGGAGAGATTTGCTTTACAGGTCTCGGATGCCTATATCAAGAAGGCATTAGATAAAAAATGGAGAGACCATAAAAGCACTTTGAAAAAAGATTATTTTAAGAATGACATAAGCCTCGAAGAAAAAATACGAATTGTCCCGCCGAGAATGCTAAGGTACAAATGGGAAGATGCAGTTAGATTCTGGAATTCAAAGAAAGGAGAGGTATTACGTACTTCCAAACTCTTATAAATTTTTCGGTTTATAGTATTTACTATATACATAATATTAATTTCATTATGTAGGATCGTGAGCGAGTTGGAACAAGTAGCAGGCAAAAACAAAATTAACGCACATGGCAGGGTCGAGAAGTTTTGCTTATGTAGCTGAGGCCCAAGTATTATGAATTTATTAATTCTGTCAAATATTAATGACTTTCTACTATTAAATAATACTTTTACTACTATATTGTAGAAAGCATCGTCTGGTCAAAAAGTTGGACTCCTTCAGCTTTTTGACATTACGCATAGGAAGAAAGATGGATCTCCGATGACATCCAAAGCTGCAGAAATTATAGTATATTTACTTAATAAAATTTGATTTATTTAAATATTTATAATGTTTAATTATAATGGTTTAATTCGTCTTTAGTAGTTTTAAATAATGTTAAGTTATGTTGCATTCCTTTTTTATTATATATTTCATTTTTAACTCTTTAATTGATTTATTAAGAGAAACTAAAAGATAAGAAGGCGGATTATGAAGCGATTGCTTCAACTGATAGTTCTGTTAATTTTGAGGACATTGATAATAGAATTATTAATGAAGTTTTGGGACCTGAAAGGTATGGTCTAGTTCGATTTCAAGGATCTGGTGTTAACCCAACCCAATATTTTGGATCCAGCTCGCAACAATACATGCCTTCCGAGAGTCAAGCTCAAGCTGAAGTTCAGAGGTTAAGAGACCAGATATTTCAGATGAACGCAAGCCCAGTTGAGCAAATTTCTCAACTTAAAGAGGAGACAGCAACAAGGGAGGCAGAGCAGAACAAAAAGTATGATGAACTCCAACTATAGCTTCAGACTATGATGAAGATGTTCCAGCAGTCGCAAATGCCGCCATCTTAGACATTTGTTTTCTTGTAACTTTTAACATTATTATAAGAAAATTTTGAATTATACTTCATTTATAATTTATATCATACATCTTTCGTATAATTTTGTATCATTTAGATTTGCAGTTTTTGGTTGCATTTCATGCTATATTTGTTGTTTTTGGTTGGATTTCATGTAGGAAGGGTTGAAAATTGGTGAAAAATGTATATTGCAAATCTGCCCAAATTAACGGCATTTGTAAAAAAAGCGCCGCTAAAGACTACAACTTGCCCTTTGGTCCTGTGTTTGAATCCTTGTACATGCAAATAGGAATATTTTTTATTTTCTTTTAGTGTGTCATGTGGCTATTGTTTGGGTCAAATTCAAACTTTGGTCAATTGATAAGTAGCAAAAAAATCTAATAAGTTAGGATTTCTTCTTCTTCTTCTTCTTTTTAATTTTATTTTATTTTACTTTTATTTTTTAGAAAATCCCACTACAAAATAATCCCTTACTCAACAGTCCACCTCTCCACTTTTCCTCATTCTTCTCATTTTGTTTCACGTCAACTGCTATCGAAAAAAAAATATTTTTTTGCTATTTATGAATTAACAATTGTGCCTATTTTATTTGTTACTCCCAAAGCTTTCTTTTGCCATATTGTGTCGCTGTTTTGATGTGGTTTCATTGTTGGGATTGGTTGTACATATTGTAAGGTTCTGTAAGGCTTTGAATTTTTGATGTTAGTATTCCAGTGTTTCGTTGCAAAGAAGTAGGTTTGTTGGACTAATTATTTTGATGCGCTGTTAAGAGAATATTATGAGGCGTTCGATGTTCCTCTAGCGAATTAGGTGCCTTAGAACGTTGTTTCTGTCAAGGGTAAGTGATTAATGTCTACATTTAGAGGCTAACTCATTTTGTTAAGGTTTTTGGATAGTCGTTATGGTTAAATTAGAGGTTTAAATTTAATGTATCGATGCTTAATGGTTGGTTTTAATTGACAATTTAGGTATTTGCATCAAAAACTAATCAAGTGTGTAATGAAAAACCTGAAAATCAACGAACGATACGATGCTAAAAAGTGGATTGTCGATGCCACAAGGTCGTGTTCTGGACTGTGTGGGCCAAACGGGTTGGGTCAATTCGGTCTTGTGGGCCACACGAGCATGTGTTAGGTCGTGTGGCCCACATGGGTTGGCCAGTTGGGTCGTCTAAGCCACACAGGCATGTGGGTCTATTTTCTAAAAATTTCACCTAGGACTATATTTATCTGTGATTCATATTTAACCACTCCATAGGGTCTATACTGTTTAAAAATTACTCTAAAACATGAAATTTGACAAACTTTTATTGTATGTGTTTTAATTAATAGCATGTTTAAAATGTGAAATTCATATGTGGTATGTAATCTGATAATTTTTATTGCACATTTTGAGGTGAAAAGCATGCATGACATGTGTACATTTATTATATGTTAGTACTTGCATGAGCATTGGGGTGGGAATATTGATATGATGGAGAAAATGTTGGCAGTTTAATTATCTGATATTTTGAACCACATATATTTGTTTTGGTGCCTTGACCACATATATCTGAATTTGGCGATTTACCTTGTATTATTATCTGACAGCTTAATTGCACTATTTTTGAAAAGTAACATACACTCACTTATTGGTGTATGGGGTTGGATGTATATTTGATACCGTAATTGGTGTGTAGGGATGGGCGGAGATGGTGTGTAGTGGTTGGGTGTAACATCTTGAATTAATAGGCCTATACGTTTAATGTTTGGTTATGTGTAATGTGTTAATTAGAGTGTTAGGGGTCCAGATTGGGCTCAGGATAGGGTCGAGGCCTTGGTTAAATTTTCTGTTTGGACACTATAAGGTTTAAAAGATGGTATCTGTGGTTTAAATTACAAAATGGGCTTGTGGCTGAGTAGCAAGGGGCGTTGCAAAAGAACTATAAGGTGGCATCATTAGCAGGTGAAGAGGCCGAAGTTATGGCCGCTTGGAGCCCATGTATTTGGGCCATTTTCGGCACTTAAAGGAGGAGCAAGTGGGACAGAAATAAGGCTTAAAATTAGCAGGGATTAAATGACTTGGATAATAAGGATAATGTGTTGATAAAGAATGGAAGAGGTGGTATTATTTAGGCCTCTTTTGGAGTTGTGAATGGATAAAGATAAGGGAGAAAGAATAGGAGTTATCTGCTGAACAACCAGTGGTGGCCAAATTTCCATCTCTTGGAGGGGGAAAGGAATAGGTTTCAATATGCTAGAGGGGTGCCGAAATTTCCCTCCTTAATTGATTAGTTTTTAGTTCGAGGAAGGGGCATTTTCGGGTTTTAGGTAGTAGGTGCCAAAATTCTGTGTTTAAGTGGGGGGAATATCTTTTTATTTTTGGTAATAGGGTTTTGTTTCCCATTCTCTTCTCTCATTATTCAAAAGCCAAAACCCCTAATCTTATTGTCTCATCTCCACTTTTATGCAAAAGCCAAAATTCCATTGTTTTCTTTGTTTTCATCTCCATAGCCGAAAACCCTTGTCTATTCTTTTCTCTTTGCTGATTTCTTCATCAAAGTCAAATCTTCATAGATCTCTTGAGATCATCTTTTCTTTCTGATCTTCTCAAAAGTTGAAATTCCCTAGGAGTTGTCGAATTCTCTGTGTTAAGGTAAGTGTCAATTTCTTCTGTTCTTTTTTTTCTTCTCTTTTGATTTTTGAGACCATAGCCGAATGGCTAGTTTGTTGTTAGGCCATCTTTAGTTTGACAGTTTCACTGATCTCGTGTTCTTTTTGGGCGGCATTTCGAGATTTGAAGGAGATCTAATCTCCTAGGTTTCTAAGCCAAAAATCGTTAGCCTTCGAACCACATTACTTTTTCGGGATCTCAAGGTAAGGGTTTTGATTCTCCCTAAGTGTTCAATCAGTTTCTTTTCCTTATTGTGTCTTAATCTAATGCCTCGTTAAGCAATCATTATAGTATCCTCTAACTAAGGTCATTCATGGACTCGAATGTCAGTAAATCAAAGGAAGGGGTTAGATTTGTAGTCCCAGCCCCAAAGTTCAAGAAACACGCGGTGTCAGCAGTACGGGATTGGCCACTGAGTTGTAGACCAGCTTCAGAACAAAACCTTATATAGTTAGTCAGACGGTTTACGATAGTGTCGACATAGAAAATCTTGTCTATCGGTAATCAGGTGTATAGATCTCTATCACACTAGTTAATCTGTATTATATGTATGTTTGGGCTAAAAGCTAGAAAATGAGGTTGTATGAATAGTCGTGTTACCCAAAAAGGGTAGGCAAGGGATGCCAAGTACGTAATCATAGAAACTTCTGTATGTGTATCAAAGTATGTGAAAGTATGTGATCTGTTTAGGTAGTTTAATGTTCTGATTCTTGCATGTATATATGCATGGGATGGGATTGATATGATGAAGAGGAGCAGGTCGCATAGCGATTGGTGGCTTTGCCACATAAGTCACATAGTGATCGGTCTTTATGATAGGCAGCAAAACTGTCGATATATTATTAAGGTCGTATAGCGATCGGTGGCTTTGCCACATAGGTCACATAGTGATCGATTTTTATGACAGGCAGCACAGTTGTCCATATGGTGTGTAGCGGATGGAGGGTTGATTGTAGAAATCTCCACGGTGTGATGGTTGGTACGGGGGTGTGTAGAGGATGGACTCTTAGGTTTAAGATGGGCCATATTGCATGTAAATATATTTTGTTGCCATTGTGTATGGCCCAAGGCCCATAATGTGTTTGTGAGCCCAAGGCTTTTATGTGTTTTCGAGATTTGCACACTGAGTCTTGGTGACTCACCCTTTTATTTTTCCCAACTTTTCAGGTGAGCAGTAGATTGTGGACATGGGAGCCGAGGTGGACTCGAAGGGCCATCAAGTCTTTTATTTTCATAGACTGTTTTTGGTTTTTCATTGAGTTTTAATTTTGGAATTATTTTTGTAATAAGGCCTCCATAACTTAGGTCATCGATCTATATTTTTTTTATGTTACAATTTATAAGCTTATGTTTTCAAAGTCTTAATTATAAGTGAAATGAAAATGGGTTTTTCAAGCACATTCAACGCGAATGTTAAGGTTCCTTTCAAAAATGTCTCAATTAATGATTAGTTGGTTAAAATAAACTGAGATTTTTAAAACTCCTTTGAAGCAAAGTTTTCAACCTTCAACCCGTAGCATACTAGATCCGATCATGACATATGGGCTGGGTTTGGGGTGTTACATTTTGGTATCAGAGCCCAGTTCAAAACTCAGGCTATGAAATGGGTCCAGTAGTGATTTGTTAAAGTGATTTAAGTTTGAGAAAAATTCGATTGAGATATGGCCTTTGAGTCTACCGGCACCTGATCCATGTAGGTAAGTATTCTAAACTTATTATGTGATATGCATGTTGGGCTTGATCGGCTCTATAGGGACGTAGGCTAGTATGCTAGAGTTTATGGACTTTAGGTTTAGTATAAATAATTCTTCAAATCTCATATGACTTAATTTCTAATTAAACATGTCTGTGAACAAGTCATAGGGTTAGGGTGTGGTAACAGGCATACGCATGTCTAGGATTGGATCCAGGGAGAGCTTTGTATTCAAGCGGCCCTAGCGGCTCACCTCCTCCTTTCTAGAATCCTACCTGGTGCGTAGTGTTTGTTCACTCTAACCAAGAGGGCTTGTTGATGGGCCAAAATTTATAACTAAAACCCGAAAGGAACCAGCCACCCTATTTTTGTAAAATTACTTATATCCCTAGTTTTGTAAAAATTACCAAAATTTGTAAAAATTACTGAAATATCCCCAGTTGGCAAAATTATTGAAATACCCCGGATTGCAAAATTACCAAAATACCCCTATTTTGTAAAATCAACAAGATACCCTATTTTGGAAAATTATGAAAATATCCCTGGGTAGTGAAATGACGAAAATACCCCTATGTGACGAAGGTGAGTTCATGGATGTTACTTGTGTGCTTAATGCATTTATGTGGTGCTTTGTTTGGAATGTAAATGGATGGTTGAATGTATGTGGATTCTAGAGCTAGGAAATACAGACCTGAAAACTGAAACTTATAGATAGAGTTCGAATTCGAAAGAACTACCGTTAAAACTACTTTCTATAAGATTGTTCGTTATTAATCAGTGGAAGAAATTAATAATTCATAAAATTCCTAATTAGATAAATACGAATCGGTAGAATGAACACTAGAGGACATGGTGTGCGTGACCGAGGTAGAGGCAAGATTATTGTGTCGGAACCGGTAGGGTCTGGTCACGAGTTAGGGAATGAGGTACCAGTGCCACTAGCTATGGAGGCAGAATTTCAAAATCAGACGGTCGGAGATGATGGGTATCTCAGGCGATGTTGAGGGTGTTAGAGAGGGTTGCTGGGGTAGGCATGGGCACAGGAGCCCAGAAATCTATGTCGAAGCGACTTAGAGCTAATGGGGTAGAAGTGTTTAGGGGAATTTTTGGGTAGCCCCGAGTATAGCTAAATATTGGTTGGAAGCGGTGGAGCGCATAATGGATGATCTCGACTTTATGGAAGAAGATAAGCTGAAAGGAGTAGTGTCTCTTCTTTGGGAAAAAGCGTATCAATGGTGGCTTACAGTTAAGGATGGTGCAGTGGCTAACCGTATCACTTGGGATTACTTCAGAACGACATTCCAGAGTAAGTACATTAGAACGAGTTATGTGGATGCGCAGCGTAGAGCATTTTTGAATTTGGTTAAGGGAAGTAGGTCGGTGGCGGCGTATGAAGAAGAATTCTTACGCTTGAGCTGTTATGCTTGAGGGATAGTGGCCATAGAACATGAGCGTTGTGTTCGATTTGAAGATGGCCTGAAGGATGATTTATGTGTTTTGATAGCTCCACAACGGGAGAGGGAATTTGCTGTGCTTGTGGAGAAGGCTAAGATAGCTGAGGAGGTAAAGCGAACGGAAAAGCTGAATCGGGATAAAGATAAAAGTGGAAGTAGGAGGAATTTTGGATCGTCAGGAGCAGCTGGGTGTACTCAAAAAAGATCTAGGTCGGATGGGCCGAACCGGGTGGAGAGACCTACTACTAACCAGACACGGAGGTGTGATCGCTATGGTAAATTCCATATTGGTGAGTGTTGGGTAGGCAATGGAAAGTGCTTTAGGTGTGGATCTTTGGACCATCAGATTAAGGACTGGCCACAGCCATGGAGTGATGTAGGACCTGTAGGGCAGGAAAATTCTTAGCCAGGTAGAGGAGGTCAGCAACCGCAGAGGGGTCATGGTCCAGCTAGAGGTGGTAACGGCTTTGGTCGGGGTCGTGGAGCACCAAGCCGAGGGGCAAGAAACACTAAGGCGAGATAGTTGGGGTTGGTCTATGCTGCCAGACGTCGAAAGGATGCCGACACACTGGATGTTATAACCGCTACGTTTTTAATATTTGGTTTGCCTTACACTGCATTGATTGTCATTGGGTCAACACATTCATATGTTGCTAGTGGTGTGTCTGGAACATTAAGTTTAGATTTTGAGCTTACCCCTAGGGCGATGACTGTAATTAGCCCATTAGGACAATCTGTGGTAGTAGATAAACTCTATCGGAGGTACCCTTAGAAGTTTAGGGAATAGTTTTCCTGACTGATCTGATGGAGTTACCATTTAGGGAGTTTGACTTAATATTAGGTATGGATTGGATGGTGAAGTACCGAGCTAATTTAGATTGTGCAGCCAAGCGTGTGGTGTTAAGAACCCCCGAGGGTGGTGAAGTGTTGGTGATAGGAGAAAGGGAAGCGTGCATCGAATGTAGTGGCGCCTAAGAGTAGAAAGGATGGTGAGAAAAGGATGCGAGGTGGTATTAATGTTTTTTCGGGCTCTAGAAGCCAATGACCTAACTATTGGGGACATTAGGACGGTGAAGGAATTTTCTGATGTTTTCCCAGAAGAGCTTCTTGGATTACCTCCAGATCTTGAAGTGGAGTTTGGTATCGATCTTCTTCTGGGAATAGCACCAGTGTCTATCCTCCATATAGGATGGCGCCAAAGGAGTTGGTGGAGTTAAAAGCACAAATACAAGAGTTAGATAAAGGATTTATTCGACCAAGTGTGTCGCCTTGGGATCCGCCGGTGTTATTTATTAAGAAGAAGGCTGGATCAATGCGTATGTGCATTGACTACCGTTAGCTGAACAAGTTGACTATCAAGAACAAGTATCCGTTACCATGGATTGATGACTTGTTCGATCAACTGAAAGGGGCGTCAGTGTTCTCAAAGATAGATTTGAGATCAGGATATCATCAGCTTAAGGTCAAAGAATCGGATATTCATAAGACAGCTTTCAGGACCCGTTATGGCCATTACGAATTTTTGGTAATGCCATTTGGATTGACTAACGCACTAGTGGCATTCATGGATCTGATGAATCGAATGTTCCAACCCTACTTGGATAGGTTTGTCGTGGTATTTATAGATGATATCTTGGTTTACTCATGATCAGAAGAGGAGCATGATTCACATCTGCGAGTGGTTTTGTAGATTCTGAGGGAGAAGCAGTTGTATGCCAAATTCAGTAAGTGCAAATTTTGGCTAAGTGAAGTTACTTTTCTAGGCCACGTCGTGTCGGCAGAGGGATTAGGGTTGACCCTCGAAAAATTGAAGTGGTGTTGGATTGGAAGCCACCTAGGTCTGTGGCAAAAACTCAGAGTTTTCTTGCTCTGGACGGGTACTATCGAAGGTTTGTTGAAGGATTTTCTTCAATCGCGGCACCATTGACTAAGTTATTACGGAAAGGAGTTCCGTTTATTTGGTCTAGTAAGCAGCAAGAGAGTTTTGAGAAGTTGAAAAGGATTTTGACGGAGGCTTCGGTATTGATTCAATCAGGGGATAGGAAGGAATTCGTGATTTACTATGATGCGTCACACACGGGATTAGGATATGTGTTGATGCAAGATGGAAAGGTTGTTGCGTATGCATCTCGATAGTTAAGACTGCACGAAGCAAATTATCCAACCCATGATTTGGAGTTGGCGGCGGTGGTTTTTGCTTTAAAGATTTGGAGACATTATCTGTATGGGGAGAAATCTATTATTTATACAGATCATAATAGCCTAAAATACCTTTTGACCCAGAAGGAGTTGAATTTAAGGGGAGGAGGTGGATCGAGTTGTTAAAGGATTATGATTTCTCGATCGAGTACCATCCGGGTAAAGCTAATGTGGTGTCGGATGCCTTAAGTCGTAAAGTAATCTCTGACTTCAAGGAAATGTTTGCTCACCTTAGTTTGTATGATAATGGGATCTTGTTGGCTGAACTTCAAGAGAAACCTCTTGGGTCAATCAGGTTAAGGAGAAGAAGCAGATCGATAACTTGCTAAAGGAGAAGTTTCATGTAGGATCAAGTGATGGATCGACAGACTTCAGTATGAATGAGGAAGGACTGTTACATTTTCAAGGGAGAGTTTACATGCCAAAAGATCCAGAATTGAAGCATAGGATTTTGCAAGAAGCGCATGGAAGTTCATATGCTATGCACCCCGGAAAGAGTAAATGTATCGGGATTTGCGGGATTAGTTCTGGTGGTCGGGCTTTAAGCGAGAGGTAATGAATTGGTGAGTAAGTGTTTAACCTGTCAGCAGGTAAAAGCAGAACATCAGTTACCATCAGGGTTGTTGCAGCCAGTGAAGATTCAACAATTGAAGTGGGAAAGGATCACAATGGACTTTGTTAGTGGGCTACCTCTCACGCCTACTAAGAAAGATTCAGTCTGGGTGATTGTTGATCGCTTGACGAAGTCTACTCATTTCATACCAGTACGGGTCGATTACTCTTTACAGAAATTGGCTAAGCTATACATAGCGAAGGTGGTAAGGTTGCATAGAGTACCAGTATCAATCATATCGGACAGGGACCCAAGGTTCACGTTGCGATTTTGGAAGGCGTTGCACCAAGCGTTGGGTACGAAGTTGGATTTCAGTATAGCATTTCATCCTCAGACAGATGGACAGTTTGAGCGGGTAATTCAGAACTTTGAGGACATTTTAAGGGATGTGTCATTGATTTCGGAGGTAGTTGGGAAGAGTTTTTACCGTTGGCAGAGTTTGCTTACAATAATAGCTACTAGTCTAGTTTTCAAATGGTGCCCTATGAAGCATTGCACGGGTGGAAGTGTCGTACTCCTACGTGTTGGACGAAATTACGGGAACGTCAAATTTTGGGTCCAGAGTTGGTTACCGAGATAGAAGAGAAAGTTGAGTTAATTCGAGCTCGACTAAAGGAAGCGTCGGACCAACAGAAGTCCTATGCAGACTTGAAGCGTAAGGACATAAAGTTTGCAGTGGGTGACAAGGTGTTCTTGAAGGTGTCGCCATGGAAGAAAGTACTAAGGTTTGGACGGAAGGGTAAATTAAGTCCCAGATTTATGGGGCCTTACCGGGTGTTGAAATGAGTCAAACCAATAGCCTATCAGCTTGAGCTATCTTCAGAGTTAAGCCAGATTCACAATGTATTTCACGTTTCTATGTTGAGACGATACCATTTAGATCCGTCTCATATGGTGCCTGTGGAGGAAATCGAGGTAAGACCTGACCTATCCTTTGAAGAGGAACCAGTGGAAATCTTGGATCGTGTGTCAAAGTGTTACGAAGGAAGATGGTTCTGTTGGTTAAGGTTCTATGGCGGGATCATAGTTCTGAGGAGGCTACATGGGAACCAGAGGAGACGATGCAGCAGCAGTACCTGCATCTATTCTAATCAGGTAATTTTGAAGCCGAAATTTCTTTAAGGGGGTAGAACTATAACATCCTGAATTAATGGGCCTATGCGTTTAATGTGTGGTTATGTGTAATGTGTTAATTAGAGTGTTAGGGGTCCAGATTGGGCTGAGGATAGGACCGAGGCCTTGGTTAAATTTTCTGTTTGGACACTATAGGGTTTAAAAGATGGTATCTGTGGTTTAAATTACAAAATGGGCTTGTGGCCCAGTAGCAAAGGGCGCTGCAAAGGAACTATAAGGTGGTGTCATTAGCAGGCGAAGAAGCCCAAGTTATGGGTGCTTGGAGCCCATGTATTTAGGCCATTTTTGACACTTAAAGGAGGAGCAAGTCGGACGGCAATAAGGTTTAAAATTAGGAGGGATTAAATGACCTGGATAATCTGGATAATGTACTGATAAAGGAAGGAAGAGATGGTGTTATTTAGGCCTCTTTTGGAGGTGTGAATGGATAAAGATAAGGGAGAAAGAATAGGAGTTATTTGTTGAACAGCCAGTGGTGGCCGAATTTCCATCTCTTGGAGCGAGAAAGGAATCAATTTCAATATGCCAGAGTGGTGCCGAAATTTCCCTCATTAATTAATTAGTTTTTAGTTCGAGGAAGGGGCATTTTTGGGTTTTAGGTAGTAGGTGCCGAAATTCTGTGTTTAGGTGGGTGGATATCTTTTTATTTTCGGTAATAGGGTTTTATTTCCCATTCTCTTCTCTCATTATTCAAAAGTCGAAACCCTTAATCTTATTTTCCCATCTCCACTTTTATGCAAAAGCCGAAATTCCATTATTTTCTCTGCTTTCATCTCCATAGCCGAATACCCTTGTCTATTCTTTTCTCTTTCCTGATTTCTTCGTCAAAATTGAATCTTCATAGATCTCTTGAGATCATCTTTTCTTTCTGATCTTCTCAAAAGCCAAAATTCCCTAGGAGTTACCGAATTCTCTGTGTTAAGGTAAGTGCCGATTTTTTCTATTCTTTTTTTTCTTCTGTTCCAGTTTTTGAGACCATAGCCGAATGGCTAGTTGGTTGTTAGGCCATCTTTAGTCTGATGTTTTCACTGATCTCGTGTTCTTTTTGGGTGGCATTCTGGGATTTGAAGGAGATCTAATCACCTAGGTTTCTAAGCCAGAAATCGTTAGGCTTCTAACCACATTACTTTTTCGGGATCTCAAGGTAAGGGTTTCAAATCTCTGTAAGTGTTCAATCGATTTCTTTTCCTTATTGTGCCTTAATCTAATGCCTCGTTAAGCACTCATTATAGTATCCTTTGACTAAGGTCATTCATGGACTCGAATGTCAGCAAATCGAAGGAAGGGGTTGGATATGTAGTCCGACCCCAAAGTTCAAGAGAAGCGCGGTGTCAGCAGTACGGGATTGGCCACCAGGTTGTGGACCAGCTTCAGAATAAAACCTTAGATAGTTAGCCGTCGTATCGGTTTCTAATAGTGTCAACATAAAAAGTACTATCCTATCGGTAATCAGGTGTGTAGATCTCTATCACACTAGTTAATCTGTATTATATGTATGTTATGGGCTAAAAGCCAGAAAATGAGGCTGTATGAATAGTCGTGTTACCCAAAAAGGGTAGGCAAGGGATGCCAGGTACGTAATCATATAAACTTCTCTATGTGTATCGAAGTATGTGAAAGTATGTGATCTGTTTAGGTAGTTTAATGTTCTAATTCTTGCATGTTTGTATGCAAGGGATGGGATTGGTATGATGAAGGGGAGCAGGTCGCATAGCGATCGGTGGCTTTGCCACATAGGTCACATAGTGATCAATCTTTATGACAGGCAGCACAGCTGTCGATATATTATTAAGGTCGCATAGCGATCGGTGGCTTTGCCACATAGGTCACATAGTGATCGATTTTTATGACAGGCAGCACAGCTGTCCATATGATGTGTAGTGGATGGAGGGTTGATTGTAGAAATCCCCATGGTGTGATGGTTGGTAGGGGGAGTGTAGAGGTTGGACTATTAGGTTTGGGATAGGCCATATTGCATGTAAATATATTCTGTTGCCATTGTGTATGGCCCAAGGCCCATAATGTGTTTGTGGGCCCAAGGCTTTTATGTGTTTTCGGGATTTGTACACTTGAGTCTTGGTGACTCACCCTTTTATTTTTCCCAACTTTTAGATGAGCGAGATTGTGGACATGGGGAGGAGGACTCGAGTCTTTATTTTCATAGGCATTTTCAGTTTTCATTGAGTTTCAATTTTGGGATTATTTTTGTAATAAGGCCTCCATAACATAGGTTATCGATCTATATTTTTTTGATGTTACAATTTATAAGCTTATGTTTTCAAAGTCTTAATTATAAGTGAAATGAAAATGGGCATTTCAAGCACATTCAACACGAATGTTAAGGTTCCTTTCAAAAATGTCACAATTAATGATTAGTCGGTTAAAATAAACTAAGATTTTCAAAACCCCTTTAAAGCAAAGTTTTCAACCTTCAGCCCGTAGCATACCAGATCCGGTCATGACATATGGGCCGGGTTTTGGGTGTTACATTGGGGGTAGGATTTTATTCTGTATGTTATCTTGCATATGATTCTGTATCTGAGATTCTATTTTAATATGTATCTAAATTGCATTTGAAATCTATCTGTTAATGTATGTGTAACTGATCTGTTGCTTGGGATGTTTTACACACTAAGCTCGTAAGCTCGCTCTTTGTTTGTTTTCCTCTCAGGTAAACAACAAATTTAGGACGGGTTGGCATAGCAGGAGCTCAAGTTAAATTTCTGTTTTATAATTTGATCACGTTAAAATGTTATTTGTAATTCGACTATTTTAGACTCTCTGGGGACTATTAGTTGTTTTGGATTTTATTTGTCATTTTTAAACTACTTTATCGTATTTAAACTATTTTATTTCAAAATGCAATTCATTCAATTGCAAATTAAACCATGGTTTTAAAAAAATCTATATAGCTTAAAAAATTCCTCTACAAAACTAAGTGATATTATAAGTTCTTTTTTACAATTAAAATGTATTAACTTAAAAAGGAGTTTGTAACATCCTGATTAAATGGGCCCGTGCAGTATGTGTGTCGATGGTTTAAAATATTAAATTGAGGGTTAGGGGTCCAGATTAGGCTCAAGAATTGGCTGAAACCTTAGTTAAAATATTTTGTTTAGTCACCATAGGATTTTAAGGTAGGTATCTGTGTTTAAAAATATCAAGTTGAGCTTGAGGCCCAAAGGAGGATGGCATCATAAGGGAGTGAAGGGTGGCGTCACTAGTGGATGGAGAGGGCCCAAGTTGTGGTTGCTTGGAGCCCAAGTTATTGGGCCAAATTACGTACTTATAAGGGAGTAAGGGGGGATGGCAACAAGGCTAATATTTAGGGATTTTTAATGTTTAAGATATGTGGATATTAAGCTGATAAAGGAGGGAGGAAGTGGTGTGATGTAGGACTCTTTTGGATGTGAGTTCGGATAAAGATAAGGGAAAAGATGAGAGGCTATCCAAGAGGCTAGAGGTGGCCGAAATTTGGACTGTGTGTGTAAAGGGGGGACGGCTAGATAGAGTCAAAGAATGCTAAATTTTCATTATTTTTCCTGAAGCACAGTCTTGATCTTCTCTCTCTTTTCTCTTTTCCTACTAATTTTGGGAAATAAGGCTCTTCTTTTCTTCTTTTCTTTTGCTACCAAAAACTGAAACCTTCTAAAGCTTCACCAGTTGCCGAAACACTGATATTTTCTATCTCTTCTCTTTCAAGCACATTGACCGAATACCCTTTGTTAGACAGTATTCTTCTTGTCCATCTTTTTCGGGATTTTCTTAAAAGTTGAAATCCCTAGATCTCACCTCCTGTGATTGCCGAATCTTGAAGAAAACTAAAGGTAAGTGTCGATTCATGAGATTTTAATCTTTTTCGGCTTTTAGAGACCATAGCCGAATGGATACATGGTGGATTCATCTTGTGTTTTCTTTCATGGGCGAAATTCTCGGATTTGAAAGAGATCAAATCGCGTAGGTTTCTAAATCGGTAGCACCTGAACACCCTACTTTCGGGATTCAATTGATTTAGGTAAGGAGATTTGTTTAGTTAAACATATAATTCGGGTACATAATAATCCTTGGCCAAATGTAGGGGAAGCTTTATCTTCGCGCTTTTGAGCAAAGTTATAGACAAAAGGCAGTAGCTCCGATTAGCGAGGGTATCGACATAGAGGGTAGTCCTACATATTTATCAAGTGCGTAACTTTTCACACCATTCAGATTTGTTCGTTAGTACATGTATATAAATCTTCTATATTCTGTTAAATGCCTAAATCCAAACATGATAGTTGAAACCCGAAGAGGGTAAAGGCGAATCACCAAGTTAGTGATTTCTGTCATTCATAAATGAATGTTTCTGTTGAGATTATATGTTTTTCATGTATGCCGATTTCTGTGATTGCACGGGGTTGGGTGATTGATGAAAGGGGAAGTGTTCAGTTGTAGTGGCTTTTGCCGTGATCTATTGTAGTGGCTTCTTGCCATGATCTGTTGTAGTGGCTTCTTTCCATGATCTGTTGTACTGGCTTCTTGCCATGATCTGTTGTGGTGGCTATTGCCATGATCTGACGATGAGCAGCTAACTGCACCATGACTGCCATCGATGGTGTGTAGCGGTGTGGGTTGATTGTAGAAATCCCCAATGGTGTGATTAGCAGGTAAGGGTGGTGTGTAGCGGATGGAAACCTAGGATTGGGTTGGGCTTTGCATATTTTCTATTGTATTGTGCTCTGTTATCTGTTTTGTGTGCCTAAGGCCCAATCTGATGGTACACGAGGGTTGCACACTGAGTCTCGCGACTCACCCTATTATTTAACATTTTGAGGTAGCACCTAGTGCATCGGACCGGGCTGGAGATGAGCGCAAGGTGGCCATGCGAGAGAATATCTTGATTCAGCAAATGACTCTACTTAGTTTAATTATTTTTGTAATTTTTAATTAGTGGGTTTTAAATTTCGTTGTAATATGGCCATGGGCCACTAGCTTTACATTTTTTTCCTTTTCTTTTTGGTTTTATTTTTGGCTTTTATTTTTATTTGACATTTAAATTTTATGTTTTAATTAAACTAAGGAATTAATATAAAATGTATTTCTCTTACAAATAATTCAACCATTTAGTTTTCCCGAATAAAAGGTTAAACTCAAGAAAAATATTTTTCTAAAATTTTGAAATTTTTTTAAAAATCTCCTTAATGACATGCTAGATCCGGTTATGGTGTTTGGGTCGGGTTTGGGGTGTTACAAATTGGTATCAGAGCCCGATTTAAAACTCGACTTTGGGGTTTTTAGGCTCAAAACATTTTCTAAAGATGGGCTTTGAAACATGTATTTTTATAAATGATATAGGTCTGTTAGCTCGGCATGGCACCTGCGTCTCCGACCCAAGTTCACCAGGTAAGTATTCTGAACCATTGTGTGTTAAGTATCTGTGGGCTCGATGGGCTTTATGGGACGTAGATCAGTTTAAATAGAATTTCATGGACTTTAGGTCTAGGTTACACCATACTTTAAACTGCATAAAACTTAACCTAATTAAACAAACCGGGGAATAAGTCATTGAGTTAGGGTGTGGTAATAGGCATACGCATGTCTAGGATTGGATCCAGGGAGAGCTTGGTACTTAAGCAGTCCTAGTGACTCACCTACTTTTCGTTGGAATCCTACCTGGTGCGCAGTGTCTGTTCACCTTAGCCAAGAGGACTTGTTGACGGGCCAAAATTTATAATTAAAACCCGAAAGGGACCAGCCACCCTATTTTCACAAAATTACTAGAATGCCCTAGTTTTGTAATAAATTACCAAAATGCCCTTGCTTTGAAAAATTACCAAAATACCCTCGATTTGCAAAATTACCGAAATACCCCCAAATTACAAAATTACCAAAATACCCTTATTTCATGAAATTACCAAAATACCCTTATTTTGAAAAATCACCAAGATACTCTATTTTAAAAAATTACGAAAATACCCTGTAGGTAAAATTACGAAAATACCCCTGGGTAGTGAAATGACAAAAATACCCCTAGGAGAGGAATATAAGTTCATGGATGTTGCTTGTGTGGTTGATGCATTTATGTGATGTTCTGATTGATGATGATTGAATGAGAATTCTAGAATTAGGAAATACAAACTTGAGAACTGAACTTGTAGATAGAATTCGAATTCGAAAGAACTATTATCGAAATGATTTTACATAAGATTGTTCACGGTTAATAAGTGGGAAGAATTAATTATTCATAAAATTCTTAATCAGATAAACGTCGATCAAAAGAATGAGTACAAGGGGTCGAGGACGTCTGCCACGTGGTCGTGGTAGGGGTAGGATGACCGTGTCCGAACCAGTAGGGTCTGGTCACGGGTCAGGAAACGAGATGCCGGATCTGCCAGTTGTGAAGGGAAAATTTTAGGACCAAACGGGTGGAGATGATGTAGTGTCTCAGGCGATGCTGCGGGTCTTTGAAAGAGTGGCTGGAGTAGGCACAGGTTCAGGAGCTCGGACGTCTGTGTCTGAACGATTCCGAGCCAACGGAGCGGAGATGTTTAGGGGAGTTTCTGGCGTAGCCCCTAACACAGCTGAGTATTGGTTGGAGGCAACTGAGCGCATAATAGATGACCTTGACTTCATTGTGGAGGAGAAGATGAAGAGGGTCGTGTCTCTTCTTCGAGACGAGGCCTACCAGTGGTGGCTCACTGTGAAGGAGGGTACTTTTGCAGACCGTATTGATTAGGACTTCTTTAAAGAGTCGTTCCAGGGAAAGTACATTATGGCTAGTTATGTGGACACGCAGAGAAAGGCATTCTTGAATTTGGTGTAAGGAAGTAAGTCTGTATCTGAGTACGAGGCAAAGTTTTTGCGATTGAGCTGTTACGTTCGAGGGATTATGGTGACTGACTATGAGCGTTGTGTACGGTTCGAGGATGGACTAAGGGATGAGCTGAGGGTATTAGTAGCACCGCGGCGGGAAAGGGACTTTGCGATTTTGGTTGAGAAAGCTAATATATCTGAGGAGGTTAAGCGGTCTAAGAAACAGAATAAGGATAAGGATAAGAATAGGAATAAGAGGAATTTTGGGCCGTCAAGATCATCCAGAAATTTTTAGAAAAGGCTTAGGTCTAATGGGCCAGCTCGTGCTCGACGGGTCAGAATCGATCATGTCTTTCGTGTGGGAAGGTGCATTATAGGGAGTGCAGAAGAAGAATCAGTGGATGCTTTAGGTGTGGATCCACGGAGCATATGATTAAAAACTGTCCACAGGTGGAATAGGCAAAGCCCGTGGGACGAGGTTCTGATCAGGTTATGAGAGGTGGTCAGCCAGTACCAAGGGTTCGTGGCATGGCCAGAGGAGGAAATGGATTTGGTCAGGGTCGTGGAGCACCTGGTAGGGGTGCAGGTAATGTAGACGCGAGGCAGCCAGGTCTAGTTTATGCAGTTCACCGATGGGAGGATGGTGACGCACAGGACGTCATAACCGACACGTTCCTTATTGTTAATAGCCCATACCTTGGTTTGATTGATATTGGGTCAACCTACTCCTGTGTTGCATGTTCGATATCTGAGACCCTTAGTTTAGACTCTGAAACAACTACTAGGAAGATGGTTGTGGTTAGCCCCCTGGGACAATCTAGGGTAGTGGACAAACTGTTTAGAGACGTACCTTTAGAGACTCAAGGAGTAGTGTTCCCAGTAGACTTAATGGAGTTACCATTTGGAGAGTTTGTCTTATCTTAGGAATGGATTGGTTGACTAAACATTGTGCTAAGTTGGATTGTGAGACTAAACGCATGGTGTTGAATACCCCGGAAGGCAGTGGAGGTAGTTGTGTTGGGAGAAAGAAGGAACTATTTGTCCAACATAGTATCGGCATTGAAGGCTGTTAAGCTGATTCGAAAAGGATGCAATGTATTTCTAGCATTTATCAGTGCTTTAAATGTTAAGGAGGTGACTATCGATGAGGTTCGAGCAGTCGAGGATTTCACAGATGTCTTTCAAGAGAAGTTGCCAGGATTACCCCCGGATCGCGAGGTGGAGTTTGGAATAGAGCTACTTTCGGGTATAGCTCCAATGTCTATTGCTCCGTACAGGATGGCGCCGAAGAAGTTGGTGGAACTCAAAGCTCAGATCTAGGAACTGTTGGATCGTGGTTTTATCCGACCGAGTATGTCTCCGTGGGGAGCCCTGGTCCTGTTTATGAAGAAGAAGGACGGATCCATGAGTATGTGCATGGACTACCGTCAACTGAATAAGTTAACGATTAAGAACAAGTACCCACTGCCAAGAATCGGTAACCTGTTCGATCAGCTCAAAGGAGCTTCGGTCTTTTTTAAGATTGACTTAAGGTCGGGATATCATTAGTTAAGGGTAAAGGGAGGAGACATTCATAAGACGGCGTTTCGGACTCGGTACAATCATTACGAATTTTTTGTGATGCCGTTCGAGTTGACGAATGCGCCAGCAGCATTTATGGTTATGATGAACTGGGTGTTTCAATCATATCTTGATCGGTTCGTCGTGGTATTCATCAATGATATCCTGGTTTACTCCAAGTTCGAGGAGGAGCATGATGCACATCTTTGTGTGGTGTTGTAAATTCTAAAGGAGAAGCAGTTGTACGCAAAGTTTAGTAAGTGTGAGTTCTGGTTGAAGGAAGTGACTTTCTTAGGGCATGTGGTTTCCACATAGGGAATTAGGGTGGACCCTCGGAAGATAGAAGGCGTATTGAATTGGAAACGGTCGAAGTCTGTGGCAAAGATTCGAAGTTTCTTAGGATTGGTCGGGTACTACAAAAGATTTGTTGAAGGGTTCTCATTGATAGCGGCACCTTTAACTAAGTTGTTGAGGAAGGGAGTATCGTTTGTATGGATTGAAAAACAGCAGGAGAGCTTTGAGAAGCTGAAGAGAATCTTGACGGAAGCGCCAGTGTTAATTCAGCCAGAGGCGGGAAAAGAATTTACCATCTACTTTGATTTGTCACACATGGGTTTGGGATGTGTGTTGATGCAAGATGGAAAAGTTGTTGTATATGCATCTCGACAATTGAGATCGCATGAGTTGGACTACCCTACGCATGATTTAGAATTGGCGGCGGTAGTGTTTGCTCTGAAGATTTGGAGGCACTACCTGTATGGGGAGAAGTCAGTTATTTACACAAAACATAAGAGCCTAAAGTATCTCCTTACCCAGAAGGAGTTGAATATGAGGCAACGTAGGTGGATAAAGCTCTTGAAGGACTATGACTGCTCAATCTAATATCATCCATGTAAGGCTAACATGGTGGCAGATGCGCTGAGTAGGAAGGCGATAGCGGATTTGAGGGCGATGTTCGCTCATCTTAGTCTATATGAGGGTGGAAGTTTGGTAGCTGAGCTCCAAGTAAGACCTATGTGGACAAGTCAGATCAAGGAGAAGCAACTTCTAGACGATGTTTTGAGTGCTCGACTCCGGCAAGTGCGAAGTGGTGAAGGAGAGGACTATAGTATGAATGGTGATGGAGTCTTATATTTTTGTAAGAGAGTTTGTATGCCAAAGGACGTGGAGTTAAGGTAGATGATTCTTCAGGAGGCGTATAGTAGCCCTTACGCTATGCATCCTGGAGGGGTTAAGATGTACCGGGATTTGTGAGAACAATTCTGGTGGCCAGGTCTGAAGTGAGAGGTAACAAAATTTGTGGGTAAATGTTTGACGTGCTAGCAGGTGAAAATGGGACACCAGCTGCCTTTGGGGTTGTTACAGTCGGTAAAGATTTCGCAGTGAAAATGGGAGAGAATCACGATGGATTTTGTTAGTGGGTTACCCCTTATGCCCACTAAGAAGGATTCAATTTGGGTGATTATGGATCGGTTGACGAAGTCTTCTCACTTCATACCAGTTCGTGTCGACTTTTCTCTGCAAAGGTTGGCTAAGCTGTATGTGGCTGAGGTGGTGAGAATGCATGGTGTACCTATGTCGATTATATCGGATAGGGGCCGTAGGTTCACGTCACGGTTCTGGAAGGCTCTGCACCAAGCAATGGGAACAAGGCTGAACTTCAAAGACCACTTTTCATCCACGTGATCGATGGTCGATCGAGAGGTAATTTAGATCTTGGAAGATATTCTAAGGGGTTGCATCATCGATTTTAGGGGAAGCTGGGAGGAGTATTTTCCTTTGGAATAATTCGCGTACAATAATAGTTTTCAATCTAGTATTCAGATGGCACCTTATGAAGCATCATATAGAAGGAGATGCCGTACCCGAACTTGTTGGATAGAGTTCGGTGAGCATCAGGTGTTGGGTCCAGATCTAGTGTCAGAAACGAAAAAGAAAGCTAGGTTAATTCGGGCTAGGTTGAAAGAAGCGTCTAATCGGCAGAAATCTTATGCGGATTTAAAACGAAGGGAGATGGAATTTGCAGTAGGAGATCAAGTCTTCTTAAAAGTATCACTGTGGAAGAAGGTAATTAGGTTTGGTCAGAATGGTAAGCTAAGTCCCGATTTATTAGACCTTATCAGGTGCTAGAACGTGTGGGCCCAGTGGCGTATCGATTAGAGTTACCTTCGGAGTTGGAGCAGATACACGACGTATTCCATGTATCAATGCTTAGACGTTATCATTCTGATCCATCGCACGTTGTGTCAGTGGAAGAGATTGAAGTAAGACCAGATTTGCCTTTTGAAGAGGAGCCAGTGCAAATCTTGGATCAAGACGTAAAGGTGTTGAGAAGAAAGTCTGTCCCTTTGGTCAAGGTTTTGTGGCGAAACCACGACGCGAAAGAAGTGACATGGGAGCCAGAGTATGTTATGTGACAGCAGTATCGCCATCTCTTTTGATCAGGTAAATTTTGAGGCCAAAATTTATTTTAAGTGGGGTATAACTATAACATCCTGATTAAATGGGCCTATGCACTATGTGTGTCGATGGTTTAAAAGATTAAATTGAGGGTTAGGGGTCCAGATTGGGCTCAGGAATGGGCTGAAACCTTGGTTAAAATATTCTATTTAGTCACCATAGGATTTGAAGGTAGGTATCTGTGTTTAAAAATATCAAGTTGGGCTTGAGGCCCAAAGTAAGATGTCGCCATAAGGGAGTGAAGGGTGGCGTCACTAGTGGATGGAGAGGGCCCAAGTTGTGGTTGCTTGGAGCCCAAGTTTTTGGGCCAAATTTGGCACTTAAAAGGGAATAAGGGGGGACGACAACAAGGCTAATATTTAGGGATTTTTAATGTTTAAAATATGTGGATATTAAGCTAATAAAGGAGGGAGGAAGTGGTGTGATGTAGGACTCTTTTGGATGTGAGTTCGGATAAAGATAAGGGAAAAGATGAGAGGCTATCCAGGAGGCTAGAGGTGGCCGAAATTTGAATCTGTGTGTAAAAGGGGGGAATGCTAGATAGAGTCAAAGAATGCCGAATTTTAATTATTTTTTCCAAGCACAGTCTTGATCTTCTCTCTCTTTTCTCTTTTCCTCCTAATTTTGGCAAATAAGGCTATTCTTTTCTTCTTTTTTTTGCTACCAAAAATTGAAACCCTCTAAAGCTTCACCAGTTACCGAAACACTGATATTTTCTATCTTTTCTCTTTCAAGCACATTGACCGAATACCCTTTGTTAGACAGCATTCTTCTTGTCCATCTTTTGGGATTCTCTTAAAAGCCGAAATCCCTAAATCTCACTTCCTGTAATTGCCGAATCTTGAAGAAAACTAAAGGTAAGAGTCGATTCGCGAGATTTTAATCTTTTTTTCGGCTTTTAGAGACCATAGCCAAATGGCTACATGGTGGATTGATCTTGTGTTTTCTTTTATGGGAGGCATTCTAGGATTTGAAGGAGATCAAATCGCGTAGGTTTCTAAATCGGTAGCACCTGAATCACCCTACTTCTGAGATTCAATTGATTTAGGTAAGAGATTTGTTTAGTTAAACATACAATTCGGGTACATAATAATCCTTGGCCGAATGTAGGGGAAGCTTTATCTTCGTGCTTTTGAGCAAAGATGTAGACAAAGGGCAGTAGATCCGATTAGCGAGGGTATCGACATAAAGGGTAGTCCTACGTATTTATCAGATGTGTAACTTTCCACACCATTTAGATTTGTTCGTTAGTACATGTATATAAATCTTCTATATTCTGTTAAATGTCGAAATCCCAGCATGACGGTTGAAACCCGAAGAGGGTAAAGGCGAATCATCAGGTTAGTGATTTCTATCATTCGTAAATGAATGTTTCTGTTGAGATGATATGTTTTACATGTATGTTGATTTCTGTGATTGCACGGGGTTGGGTGATTGATGAAAGGGGAAGTGTTCAGTTGTAGTGGCTTTGCCATGATCAATTGTAGTGGCTTCTTGCCATGATCTGTTGTAGTGGCTTCTTACCATGATCTATGGTAGCGGCTTCTTGCCATGATCTGTTGTAGTGGCTATTGCCATGATCTGACGATGAGCAGCTAACTGCAGCATGACTGCCATCGATGGTGTGTAGCGGTGTGGGTTGATTGTAGAAATCCCTAATGGTGTGATTGGCAGGTAAAGGTGGTGTGTAGCGGATGGAAACCTAGGGTTGGGTTGGCCTTTGCTTATTTTCTGTTATATTGTGCTCTATTATCTGTTTTGTGGGCCTAAGGCCGAATCTGATGGTACACGAGGGTTGCACACTGAGTCTCGCGACTCACCCTATTATTTAACATCTTTCAGGTAGCACCTAGTGCATCGGACCAGGCTGGAGAGGAGCGCAAGGTGGCCATGCGAGAGAATATCTTGATTCAGCAAATGACTCTACTTAGTTTAATTATTTTTGTTATTTTAATTAGTGGGTTTTAAATTTCATTGGAATAAGTCCATGGGCCACTAGCTTTACATTTTTTTCCTTTTCTTTTTGGTTTTATTTTTGGCTTTTATTATTATTTGACATTTAAATTTTACGTTTTAATTAAACTAAGGCACTAATATAAAATGTATATCTCTTACAAATAATTCAACCATTTAGTTTTTTCGAATAAAATGTTAAACTCAAGAAAAATACTTTTTCCAAAATTTTGACATTTTTTTTAAATCTCCTTAGTGACATGCCAGATTCGGTTATGGTGTTTGGGCTGGGTTTGGAGTGTTACAGTGTTTTTCACTAAAAACTGGAAAATATCATGATCAATTTTTGTTCTATGTTACGTTTCTAATTTTAATTTATAATTTTAAATCGATCGTATGTAATTCCTTAAGATTCAGCCATAACGTCTAGGTTGCATTTTGGGTATTACATTTGGTAGTATCAGAGCCAGGTTCAAAACTTGGATTGTGATTATTGGGTTCAAAATTTCTTATGAAAAAGTGTTTTAAACAATTTGTATTTTTTATTAATTCTGATAAATGAGTTTATGAAGATTCTCAAGTCTCTGTCACTGATCCTATAAGCACTTCTGCTTTAGCTATACTTGATAACCGAGTAAACATTGTAGTGCTAGAATCACTCTACTTTAGCTAAATATTGCGATAATCAGAAAAAAATTATGATAAAACTGTAAACTTAGGGTTTTCAATAATAAATTTAAGTTAATGCATAAAATTCTGAATTGTAGATAATGTAGCATAATGAGTTTGTAAAGAACCCATGGACGTTGTACCCAAGGGTGTGGTGGACGCCGAAAAAGGGCTTGAACTGATCCATATTGTATGGGTGGCATGCCCAATTTAGATATAAATAAGACTATTGGGACACCTACTGTTGAGGCTGAGTCTCAGGCTCAGACTGTTAGGGACGGTGCACTGTCCCAAGCTATGTTAGGGGTGATTGAGAGGGTCATTGGGACCCAAACTAGATTTATTAGTCGATGGTCGGTAACTAAACTACTCCAGTCGAATGGGGCTAACTTTTTCAGGGGTGTCGCTATGACTACCCTGACGGTGGTTGAGTATTGGTTGGAGGCCACCGAGAGAATCATGAATGATTTAGACTGCACCCCTGAGCATACACTAAAGGGTGTGGTATCCTTGCTTCACTATGAAGCATATCAATGGTGCCAATAGGTTGAGAAAGGCACCGTGCTTTAGCGATTGTTGGAGGAGGTTGGGATCTTGTCTTCAATGCAGGGCTATGGAACACCACATTAAAGACTATCTTTATCTGGTGATCAGGTGCAAGCTTTAGCTATGAGTTTAGTTCAACCACAAAAAGTAGTTCAACAGCCACCTAGGGGCCGTGGTCAAACTAGGGGTGGTAAAGGTATAGGTCGTGGGCAGAGAGCACTGGACAGAAGTGCTAATTAGATTGAGGCGAAGGAGCCAGCGTTGGTGTATGCAACATGGCGCTGCGAGGACAGAGATGCGGCTGACGTGTTAGTCAGTATGTTTACTATCTATTTTCTTTCTTATTTTGCATTGATTGATATTGGCTCGACACATTCATACATACCTAACCCTATTTTCTGGTAATTTGGGGATTTTTGTCTCGGATACTTCTAGTGGGATTTCTATGATTAGTCCATTCGGTCAGTCTGTACAAGTTAGTAAAGTGTATAGGACGTGACTGTTAGAGATCTAAGGTATTCTATTTCTAGTTAATCTAATGGAGTTACCTTTCGAGAAGTTTGATTTTATTCTAGGAATAGACTAGCTTGTGGAGCATCGAGTCAATTTGGATTGTGAGACTAAGAGGGTAACTTTGAAAATCGAAGAACGTGAAGAGATTGTTATGGTTGGTGAGTGTCGAGATTACCTCTCTAATGTAATCTCTACTATTGTGGCCAAAAAAGATGTTAAGTGTTTCTGGCTTATATGCATGAGTACTGTGGGATCTTCTATTAAGAGTATCTGGATAGTTAGAGAATTTTTAAACATCTTTCCTGAAGAATTGTCAGGGTTACCATTGGATAGGAAGGCCGAGTTTAGTATTTAGTTACTACCTGAGATAGCTCTAGTGTCCATCACTCCTTACCGTATGGCACTAAAGGAGTTGACATAGTTGAAATAATTGAAAGTACAAACTTAGGAACTTCTCGATATGGGGTTTATCCGACCTAGTGTATTTCCGTGGGGAGCACCGATTATTTTGTTAAAAAGAAAGATGGTACTATGAGGATGTGTATGGATTACCGGTAGTTGAATAAGTTGGTAAAGAATAAGTACCCATTCTTGAGGATTGATGATTAAACAAATCAGTTCTGTGGGGCATCTATGTTTTAAAATATTGATCTCTATTCTGGGTATAATCAATTAAAGGTTAAAGAAGCTGATGTGTATAAGACCGCCTTTAGGACTCGTTATGGTCATTATGAGCTCCTTATCATGCCATTCAGTTTGACAAATGCTCCAATTGCATTCATGGATCTCATGAATCAGGTTTTTCAACAGTATTTGGTTTAGTTCATCGTGTTTTTTTATTGACAATATTCTGGTATACTCTAAGACTAATATTGAGCATGATGAACATCTTAGAGTGGTTCTACAGGTTCTCTGCGAGAAAAATATCTGCGCTATGTTGAGCAAGTGTGAATTCTAGTTAAGAGAAGTTACTTTTCTAGGACACGTGGTTTTTGCTGAGGGTATCCGTAGACCCTAAAAAGATTGAGGCTATTCTTGAGTGGAAACAACTTAGGAATGTGTCTAAGATATGGATTTTTATCAGTTTAGATTAATATCGTAGATTTGTGGAGGGGTTTTAGCTTATTGCAGCTCCCTTAACCAAAATGTTGCATAAGAAAGCGCCCTTCATGTGGACCGATGAGTAGCAATTGAGCTTTGAGAAGCTCAAATCTGTTTTAACTCAGGCACCCATTCTGATACAGCCTGAATCAGGAAAGGAGTTTGTTGTGTATAGTGATGTATCTCACACCGGTTTGCATTGTGTTTTGATGAAATACGGTAAAGTGGTGGCTTATGCATCTAGACAACTTAAGCTGCATAAGAGAAACAATCTGACACACAATCTTGAGTTAGCTGCGATTATCTTCACATTGAAAATTTAAAGGCGTTACCTTTATAGTGAGAGGTGCATAATCTACAGTAATCACAAAATCCTCAAGTACCTCCTCACTTAGAAGGAGTTAAATATTAGGCAACATAGATGGATTGAGTTGCTTAAAGACTACAACTACGTTATAAAGTATCATCATAGTAAGGCCAATGTTGTGTCCAATGCTCTTAGTTGGAGATAGATGTCTAAATTGAGGGTGATGTTTGCTCGCCTAAGTTTGTTTGATGACAATGGTTTGCTAGCCGAGTTACAAGTTAAGTCGTCATGGATTGATTAGATTTTGGATAAACAGTTATTGGATGATTCTCTTGTTCTTCGGTTTGAACAGATAGAAAAGATTAATACTTCTAATTTTGGATTAAATAGTGAGGGTGTTTTGTGCTTCAGATGTAACACCCTTACCCGTGCCCGAGGCTGGGACAGGATACGAGGCATTACCGGACTTAAACATAAACATTTATACAAAATTGGGCTATAAAATTTCATTCAATTTAAAATCACTCATTCGCATGCAAATCGTCGCTTATATGGGCCAACGAGGCCCAAAAAAATCATTGGGAACTGTTCAGGACTAAACCGAGAACTTAGAAAACTTTAAGAACACTTAGAAAATTCTGTATCAAAACATGAGTCACACGCCCGTGTGGGTAGGCCGTGTGGTCACACCCTCCCATGTCCTCAGCCTATGTAACTCTCTATTTATGACGTCATCAACAAAATAGGGTCACACGGCCAAGTCACATGCTCGTACGCTTAGGCCGTGTGGCGAATTAAATTCTGAAAAATAGATGCAAACTTCACACACCCTGGGCACACGCCTATGTCCCGGGCCGTGTCCTCCACACGGCTAAGACACACGGCTGTGTCTCTACCCGCGTGGCCAAGAAAATGGCTATTTACCAAACCAATTGGAACCCTCATTTGCCCGTACTTAAACACAACTCAATCGCATCTTTCATGGCATAATTGAGCAATTAAAAATCGTAAAACAAGTCATGATCATAGCGAATTCATATAATCTTATTCATGCATAAGACATCATACTTTGCCTAGCTTAAACTTATCAAACTTTCATGCCATGATTATCATGGACACATCCTCAATCCATCCATACCAAACACACATAACCACATTACATGAAACCTTTAGTATAAACACATACAAATAAATAGGCGTTACAACTCATTAACCAAGATGAGCCACATCTCATGGCCATATACAAAATGAATCATATTACCATTATGAACCAACACATTTGGCCAAATAAAATGACACATAAACAATTGACTAGTCCCTATACATGTTGTAAACTTCAGAGGTATGTATTCACTTTCACCTCACGATGATAGCTTGATAGTGTGATAGCATCTCCAGCGATCTCCAACTCGAGCTAGCATAAAACCCTATCTTATAAAAATTCAAATATCTCATAATATGAAATTCTTTTGCTTACACCATTTCTTTTATGCGAAAATAGACTCAATAAGCTTTAATTTCATATCTTATTAAACTTCAAATTCAATTTCCATAATTTTTTTTGGTGAATTTTCAAAGTGATACAACTACTACTGTCTGAACTGTTTTATTGCTAATTTTACTCTATCATGTTTTCATTGTATTAATTCTCATTTACACACATATAACACTAAAGTATAGCCATAGTTAGCCATGCCAATAGCTAGTCATCATCAAATATTTACAAGTCATTCATTTGCCAATTTAACCTATACATCAACAACAAAGACTTGAACATTTCATTTCTCAATTTAAATTGGATTAAAAGCCTCACACTTGATCATCAATCACATTTCCCACATATTCATACATCATAAGCATGGACTTATAATCACAAGGTCATTCTCATAGGTATAACATACTCGATTACCTTCTTACCAAAATTCGATCACATCTCAAGCACATTTCTCATGAGTGTATACATACATACACTTGCACTTAATCGTCACATATTCACATTCATTTACACTTTAGTCATTTTCCCGTCTTTAACATAAACGTTAATTCTTTATCCCATTGAACCACTTGTAATATTAAAGGATGCTAAGAAATTGTCATACGCGTAGTAAGATGCCAATGCCATATCCCAGATACGGTCTCACATGGGATCACATGTCGATGCCGATGCCATATCACAGATATGGTCTTATACGAGATCTCATATTGATGTCGATGCCATATCCCAGATATGGTCTTACACGAGATCGTATGTTAATGCCGATGCCATATCCCAGATATGGTCTTATACGGTATCTCATATCGATGTCGATGCCATATCCCAGATATGGTCTTACACGAGATTGTATGTTGATGCCATGTCACAGACATGGTCTTACATAATTTCATACCAAAGCTAGGTCCTAGAAGTGGTCGTACACGAATTCGCTATTCAGTGCTGATGCCATATCCCAGATATGGTGTTAGACGGGACCTTATTAATCTAATGTCGTGACAAAGTATCCTTTCTATTCTTAAGGTTCAACCGGGATTCTCATTCTTCGATTCTTCGCCAAATCATCATAACTAGAATTCGTAGAAACATATATATACAATTCATGCAATATCAAAATATTAAATACATAATATAATGTTTTATTATTTACATACGAACTTACCTCGATACCAAAATGACAAAAAAGGGACCTAACCGTCAGTTAATCGTTTTTCCCCCGTTTTAAGTTCAAACCTCATTTTCTTTGATCTATAACATCACATTTAGCTTACTTAATAGTCACATTATTCATTGTGACCCAAAATCATACTATGGAAATATTACATTTTTGCCCCAAAATTTTGTCATATTTATACTTTTGCCCCTAGGCTCGTAAAATGATTTTTATTCAATTTCCTTGTATTTTAGGCCTATCTGAACCATTTTCATAACTATAGCAATCCACAATTTGCATTCATTCATACATTTTCATAGATTTTTCAACTTTTTACAAACTAGTCCTTTTATGCGATTTCATCGAAAATTACTTAGTAAAAGTCGTTTACCACAAACCGAGCATTCATAGTCTATGATTAGACATCAAAGCACATGCATGTCATCCATGGGTAAATTTTTAAGCTCAAACCCTAGCTTACAATAATGGTAGAAATAGCTAAATCGAGTTACGGGGATCTCAAAAATGTAAAGAACATTAAAAACGGGGCTTAGATGCACTTATTATTGAGCTTGAAAGATTGAAAGCCCTAGCCATGGCTTCCCCTATGCTAGATAGGCCAAGCAAGAAGATGGACAAGGGTTTTTGGCTTTTATTTTGTCTTTTAGTCCATTTAATTACAAAATTACCAAAATGCCCCTAACTTAAAAATATCCTATCTCACTTATCTCATGTCCAATTTTGTCCAACAATTTAAAAAATGGTCTAATTACAATTTAAGGACCTCCAATTTAAAATTTCATAGAAATTGGTCACTTCTAACATGTGGAACTCAACTTTTGCACTATTTATAATTTAGTCCTTTTGACTAAATTGAGTGCCCAAACGTCAAAATTTTCGAACGAAATTTTCACAAAATCTTTGCATGAAATTGTAGACCATAAAAATATAATAAAAATAGGATTTTCCTTGTTATATTTGTGGAACCAAAACCACTGTTCTGACTAGGCCCAAAATCAGGCTGTTATAATTCTCCCCCTCTTTAGGCATTTTCGTCCCCGAAAATCTTACCAGAAGAAGTTGCTTTCAACTCTCCTGAAACACTTTCACTAATCTTCTCAGAATTACAAATCATTTTAATTTCATATATCTCTTTCCAATATCTTTTAAACTTTAGCACGCAGTGCTAGAGTACACTGTCAAAATCTGAACTACTCTCTTAAACTTATCATTGATATAAAAAAAATTACTGTGCCAAAATGCAACTGCATACTCAGAGTTTCATATGGCTCATCCAATAATTGTGATGTAACCTCCGGATCTCTATCCGACATAATGGAACTGGCACTCTGCATAATAGAATAATCTTAGAAACATATTACTCGACTAATCTGTCAAATAAGAAATCTGTACATAATGAAATGATCTATGGAACTTTCTTTTTCAAATGATCAACCATAAACCAATTAACATATTCCCTTTTGGGGATAATGACAATCCCGATATGAAATCTATGGTAACTCTATCTCATTATCACTCTCGCACAACCACTAATTGTATTAGTCTTGAATACACTTGATTTTTGACTTTTATCTGTTAACATATCATCATCAGAATATGGATCCAAGATATCTTGTAACATACACAATCATTAGAACATCTACTTTATATGACTGCACAGTTTATTATTTTGGATGAACCGACGAGCTACTACTGAGTCTCGTACAAAACTTCTATACAAACTCTAGATTACCCAGTACGTGAATTCAATCTCAGAACAATAATAATAACAGGAATCAGGTCCAACCTAAAATTCAAAATAGAAAGTCGTTTCACACTGTACTCATTTAGTTCACCACTCTTATAACGACCCGAATTTGGGCCTAGTAGAATTGGGCCCATTGGGCCTTGGGTGTAGGAGTGTTTAAAATTTTTGAGAATAAGTGAACGACATTATTTTAAGTTGGATTCATTAGGAAGGTGATTTTGGAAAGTTACGAGGCTTCTAAGAAGTTCTGGGTTCAAGTTGGGCTATAGGTAAATTTCTATGTTTATGCACTTAAGGGGGAGAAGGTAAGGGGCATCAAGACTCAAGGAAATAAGTGTGCATTTTGCTAGCTCAAGGAGTCTATTGGTAAAGGTGGAAAGTGGTGTGTGGAGTGTACTAATGGTTTGAGGTTCGAATCCCATCTATTGCATTTTTGAGTAAATTTATGTGCTTCTCTTCCATGTATCGGTCATGACTTTATTATGGTAAGGAAGACTTTTTATTGATGGAAAGATGGCTAAGGAATATGGTAAGGAGGAAGACTAGGGAAAATGAAGGAAAGAAATGAAGGAAAAAGGTAAGAGAAGGGAACATGTTGGCTGAATTTTAGGATTGCCAAGGGAAGGAATTTTTTTTGGTCAACAGGCATCTTTTTGGCAAAGATGAAATTGGTTTTGGTAAAGGGGGCATGTGCCGAATTTTGTTAGGCATTTTGAGGAGCTTTTAATTTTTTTTTTTGAAAGTCTTTTCTTTGTTCATTTGGCAACTCTTTTTACTTACCTATAACCAAGACCATTTGAGAGCAATTCTCCTTTATTCTTTTCCTCTTTGCCATAACTATCTTTATTCTTTTAACATTTTGGTGCTTACCTTCCAATCTTTTCCCTTGGCTGTGGTAGAGGATGTGGACGCGGTGGACGTAGCTGTGTTAGAGGCCGAGGTGCTAGAGTTGGATCATCAACACTGAGGCACATGCTAGAAAGGGAGGCGTAGGTATCGCCAGTGGCTGAGACGGGGTCTCATGATGGAGCTGGGGTTGATGTGCTGACTTAGCTAGTTAAGGAGGTATTGGAGGAGGTTAAAGGAATCAGTGAGGCACTCGTGTTGGGTGCATAGATTGTAAGAAGAAAAGATATCGCGATTCTTCAGGGTCACAATCTCATTTTGTGAAGCGTGTCAAGGCACGTCCAAACTTTTCGCCTTGGGATTATTGCAAAAGGCATCATCTAAGTGAACGCTGGAGGAGGTCAGGAGCATGTGTGAGATGCAGATCTAAGGAGCATAGGGCTCGGGATTGTTCCATCACCATTAAGATAGGTATGTTTTGGTTGAATGTAGAAAATTTTATAAATGAGTGATAAATACCGGTTTGCTTCTGAGGAATAGATCTTTGATGATGTGAAGAGTTTCCAAGATTAAGATAGAAAGCGAATTAGTGTTATTAAGATCAGAGTGCGCAGCGAAAGCATAGTGGTGTGACTTGAGCGGTGCGTTTAGTAGTTGGTTAGAAATTTCGAGGACAAAATTTCTTTAAGGAGGGTAGAATTGTAACTACCTAAATTTGGGCCTAGTAGAATTGGGCCCATTGGGATTTGGGCATCGAAGTGTTAAAATTTTTGAGAAAAAGAGAACGACATTATTTCAAGTTGGGCTTATTAGGATGGTGATTTTGGAAAGTTATGAGGCTTCTAGGAAGTTTCGAGTTCAAATTAGGCTATAGGTAAATTTTTGTGTTTATGCACTTAAGGGGGAGAAGGTAAGGGGCATCAAGACTTAAGGAAATAAGTGTGCATTTAGCTAGCACAAGGAGTCTATTGGTAAAGGTGGAAAGTGGCGTGTGGAGTGTACTAATGGTCTGAGGTTCGAATCTCATCTATTGCATTTTTGAGTAAATTTTTGTGCTTCTCTTCCATGTGTCGGTCATGACTTTATTATGGTAAGGAAGACTTTTTATTGATGGAAAGATGGCTAAGGAATATGGTAAGGAGAAAGACTAGGGAAAATGAAGGAAAAAGGTAAGAGAAGGGAACATGTTGGCTGAATTTTAGGAGTTGCCAAGGGAAGGAAATTTTTTTTTTGGTCAACTGGCATCTTTTTGGCAAAGATGAAATCAGTTTTGATAAAGGGGGGATGTGCCGAATTTTGTTAGGCATTTTGAGGAGCTTTTGATTTTTTTTTTTGAAAGTCTTTTCTTTGTTCATTTGGCACCTTTTTTTCCTTGTCTATAACGGAGACCATTTGAGAGCAATTCTCCTTTCTTCTTTTCATCTTTGCCATAGCTATCTTTATTCTTTTAACATTTTGGTGCTTACCTTCCAATCTTTTCCCTTGGTTACCGAAAAACAAGTCCCTCTTGTTGTTCATCTCCTTCATGGTATTAGCCAAAATTTTGACACTTCCTATGACCATCTCTTCTTTTCCTTCCTCACTATTTCTCTAACTCTTCTCTCATTTTCTTTAATCGATTTCACATAGAGGCCGAATCATCCTTGTTCTTTTTCTCCGATAGCCGAACCACATAACACTATATCCCTTTTTCTTTCTCTTTCTTTTGGGTGTTGGACACACTCTCTTCCTTGGCCAAATCAGTAGAGTGTTAGCTTACACTCTTGTCATCTTTCTAGCCTTTGGCTTTCGGAAGAGGGTTGGTAAGTAGAATCTCGAAGTACTTTATTAGAGGGCCAATCGATCACCTATCCCTCGTAATAAGAAGCTCGGATTGTTGGTAAGTGATATATATTGTTAATCAATCGCAATACTTGGTTGAAGTTGTAAATTGGGCTTTGGACTAATTGTTGACCGATTGTACCTTTAGGTGCCGTGGAGAGTATCGTGTTACGGATTCCGAATAAGGTGTGTAATCTCATACCCCTTTTGAATACATGTTTGAAATGGTGTGTAATTCCACACTTCTCTGAATAATTGCATGAAATGTTTTGTAATTCGGTCGAAAGATCGAAAAATCAGAAACTGGCATTTGTGATCACTCGGGCGTGCGTATGTTCGTAGCAGAAACCATATTTTGCAATGAAACAGTCTTTGGTTAGCAGTAGAGACGTGATTTTGAAAAATCATGAAAAATAGGAGAAATAGATTTGGAAAGTTAATAAGGTATAGAATTTAAGCTTATTGTGTCTTTTTTATATGAAAGAAACAGAGTAGGAAGAGGTATTTTATATTCTGTGATTTTTTAATTTTTGTGAGACTGGTCCTGAATGACTTTGTGGTTCCCTATTCTATCTTAAAAAAATCATTCAAAATTGTACAAAGTGAATTATAAGTTATAATTATATGTATAGATTCCTTAGTGAGTCTATTTTCGATAGAAATAAGTGAAAGCAATATATGAAAATTGTACAATGAGATATTTGAATTTAGAGTAAGAGAGGTCAGAATCATTGGTCAGTGAAACAGGGGAAACTTTAATGAATAAATTGTATTAAATGGCTAAGCCAAAAATTCTGGAAAAATTGTAGTAAGAATATATATGAGTCTAGATTCAAGGAACATTTATGGATCTAAATTTTGAGTTTCCTAACTCAAGTTATAGTCAATTTAGTCAACATGATGCAGAGGGAACCACAAAGTAGTTGTTAAGTTTAGGTTGATAAATTATCGAAATACCCTTGGGTGGCGAGATTACCGATTTACCGAAATGTCCTTATGGGCCGAATTATGAAAATGCCCTATGGGCCGAATTGCTAGAATGCTTTAGTGGGCCGAATTACAAAGTTCTATAATTGGCCGATTTACCGTAATAAATTATTGGATTAATGATTGTTGCACATATATGTGGATATTATGCTTTATTATGTATGTTGTATTTTACATATCGCATGGGTTGGGACAAATTGAATGAAGAGAGGTGTAGCCTGGTGGCATTACCACAATTTGTTCATTAATGTGCTTATGACTCTGGCGGCTCAACCACAAATATTATAAAAAGCAATTTGACTGCAACGTTTCTGGTGGCTCAGCCACAAATATATTATAAATAGCA
Source organism: Gossypium rotundifolium (assembly GCA_025506655.1). Lineage (NCBI taxonomy): Eukaryota > Viridiplantae > Streptophyta > Magnoliopsida > Malvales > Malvaceae > Gossypium > Gossypium rotundifolium. The sequence goes on from CP106728.1 coordinate 84,875,257, forward strand.
ACTTTCTTGTGATTAGTGTGTTTGGCGGGGTGGGTTGACTTGATCCCTACAGGTGTGATGGGATGGTACGGGTGGTGTGTAGCGGATGGATTACTAGGATGGGTTGGGTTGCATACGTTGCACATATATATATATTATGTTATTTAAATGGGCTTCTGCCTAAGATTATGCTATATGGGCTCAGGCCCAAGATATTGCTTTACGGGTTTAGACCCAGTGGATGACGGTAAGAGGATTACGCACTGAGTTCTAGTAACTCACCCCTCCTTCTTAATCCTTGCAGGTAATACTCAGTGATATGGTCTTGGGCCATGGATGACTCGGTGGAGGCCATACTTTGGAAATAATGTTTTCAAACATTAGTAAACTTCTTTACCGTTTTAATTCGTTACTTTTACTATTTTGGGTTTTAAAGTTGTAATAAGGCCTCTGGAATATGTTTTATTTTGCTTTACATTTAGACGTACTTAATATCTTTCTTGAATTGTTTTAAATGGGAATTTTCTAAAATCATTAACAACGGTTTTCCAAAATTGATTAAGAAATGGATTTTATAATAAATATGAACAAATAATTTAACTTGGATTTTCTTTCGAAATTTTCAACGTTATTTTCGAAAGTCACGGTTTTAAGTTTTGCTAGTTCGATTTTCAATTTACCAATCAACCTCTTGAAATTAGTAGTATTTTATCGAATATCTATATTCAAAATTGTTTTTCTTAACTATAACTAAATAAGACCAACTTTAGTACAAACTCAAGTTCTTTAAACATTTTCTTCGTGTGACATACCAAATCTGGTGGTAACGTATAGGCTGGGTTTGGGGTGTTACAACTCTCTATCACACTTCTGAGCTTCTCAATTCACAATGAAAGCATCGCTTAAGTTTTTAACTTAGCTAGAACTTGTCCATCATCAAATAAGATCAATCAAGTAACCAGGACTCACAAAAATAAACTAAGATTTTCCATTCAAGCATCTGTAACCATACTTGCTTTCCAAAAGGTAAGTCAATAATTACTCACAGTCTTTTAACATCTCAAAAAATTCACGTTGTCTTAATTTCAGATCTTTCTACGACATTAGATACTTTAACCCATTAAGATCAAGAAGCATATGACATTTTTCATCGAACATACGAAATCATCCAATTCACAACACAGATATAAAAGTGGTCGTCTCTAAATCATTAGTCAAACAGTTCTTTTTCATGTGACTTTAACTGTCTGAATGTGCAAACTACTTCTTTGCATTCTAATTTTAAAACATATTCTGATCCATTCAATAGTACATCATTGAAAAATCACAATTTCCATACTCAATTCAAACTGAACTCAGAACTAGAGCTTCGATTAATAATACTTTCAACTGTTTAGAACTTTGCTAACATGCATAGATCATTCAAATTTTCATAAATGTGATAACTTTATCAATTGGTACAGCTTTAACTCATAATAACATCATTCGATTAGAACAATCCAATAGGCATATCTCTATATCATACTTTCCAGAATATAATTTCCTCATTCAGACTATCTGTCTATATACTCGTGAATGCACAAAATTCATTGCTATACTTGAGGATACTTTAAATACACATAACTCAATTCAGTCGAATAGCTGAAACTAACTTTTCTTTATCTGTGACATTGCATAATCTATGTAATCTTTAAAACATTTTGATATTTCTTCTAAAGCTATTTTCACTTTCCAAACTATTATCATATCTGTATACATTACTAATTATTTCATCACTAAATTCTTTAGTTTCACACTTATGAACTTATTCAAAATGGTTCTCGTAAAATTTCGTCATAAAGAATCATTGGTAAGGGGGTGAGGTCGTAAAGCCTCTAACTTGACTCTCATAAATGCACACATATGACTTAGCATTTGTTATTAACATAATATCATCATAATCACATAATTCACTTCAGACAATTTAATATACTTATTCATTTTACGAATGTTTTCTGCCATCCACAATTTCAAACAATGAATTTACTTACTAACATTTGTCAAATTAGAGAATGCCTTACGGGTTTGAGTACGTCATTTACTTCATGCCATAGTCCAACTATGGTCTTATACGTACACATATGTACTGCCATTGTCCAACCATGGTCTTACGTCCACAATGCCATACCCCAGTTATGCTCTTTTCACTGAAATGCCATAGCCCAACTATGGTCTTACATTCCATACTTTGCCATGGTCCAACCATGGTCTTATCTGTCAATTCATCATTGAACGATCATGCTCATTTCCTACGTTCTACTCCATTTGATCTTTCCAATTCAATTTTCATACTATTATAATATTCATGGTTCAATAACAAAGACGTAAATCATAACATCATATTATCTCTAATTTAGCAAGTAAACATAAAATTCAACCACATTAACATACTGATTACACTTATTCAAACAACTGTACATAAACACACATTCCGTCAATTTGTGTAAGTGTACTTATCATATTAGCTTAATCAAATAGGTTGGGCATATAACATCATGTGCATGTCAAGCAAACATGAATGTGCTTATCACCACATAAATTTTCATTTTATTTAACGTTTCCACATTTCTCAACTCATGGTTATCTCACTTCGTACATTAACACATACATATATTAACTTCTATTCATGCATTTCTAAGTTTCATCTCATCACAAACACATTTCATTCACCTCAATATCATTTTTTAGCATTATAAAAATATCTAGGTTGGAAGTCATCTCTGTCTTAATGAAACATTTTCGCTAGAGCCGAGAGATATTACACTATCACGAGTAGTAATATGGCATGTATAGCTAGACTCACATACGCTAGGTTAGTCCGAAAATCGACTAAACCATGGCTCTAATGCCACTAAATGTAACACCCCTTACCCCTGCCCAACGCCTGATAGGATACGAGGCATTTCCAGAATTAAACATAAACATTTATACAAAACTAGGCTATAAAATTTCATTCAATTTAAAATCACTCATTCACATGCAAATCATCCCTTATATGGGCCCACGAGGCCCAAAACAATAATTGGGAATTGTTCACGACTAAACTGAGAAGTTAGGAAACTTTAATAAGACTTAGAAAATTTTTCATCAAACAGGGGTCACACACCCATGTGGCTTGGGACACCCCCGTGTGGGTAGGCCATGTGGTCACACATGCCCATGTCCTCAGCCCGTGTAACTCTTTGTTTATGACATCATCAACAAAATAGGGTCATACGGCCATGTCACATGCCCGTGGGCTTAGGCCGTGTGGTGAAATAAATTTTGAAAAATAGATGCAAACTTCACATGACCTAGGCACACGCCCATGTCCCGGGGCCGTATCCTCCATAGGTTGAGACACACGGCCATGCCCCTACTCGTGTGGCCAAGAAAATGGCTATTTACCAAACCATTTGGAACCCTTATTTGCACCTACTTAAACACAACTTCAATGGCATCTTTCATGGCATAATTGAGCAACTAAACATCATCAAACAAGTCAAGGTCATAGCGAATTCATATAATCTTATTCATGCATAAGACACCATACTTTGCCTAGCTTAAACTTCTCAAACATTCATGCCATGATTATCATCAACACATCCTCAATCCATCCATACCAAACACACATAACAACATCACATGAAACCTTTAGTATAAGCACACACATATAAATAGGCATTACAACTCATTAACCAATATGAGTCATATCTCATGACCATATACAAAATGACTCATATTACCAGTACGAACCAACACATTTGGCCAAATCAAATGAAACATACACAATTGACTAGTCCCTATACATGCCATAAACTTGAGATGTTTGTATTCACTTTTACCCCACGATGATAGCTTGATAGTGTGATAACAGCTCTAGCGATCACCAGCTTGAGCTAGCATAAAACCCTATAAGATATGGGGAAAGAAGGGGAGTAACATATTGTAACGCCCCAAACCCAGCCCATACGCCATTACCGGATCTGGTATGCTACGGGTTTAATTCTTGAAAAATTTGCTTCGATGGGTTTTGAAAATTTGGTTTATTTAGTCATTTTTAAAAAATAAAAGAAATTTAAACTTTTGTGTTGAGTGGATTTGAAAAGCCCATTTATCACTCCATTTTATTATTAAGACTTTGCACACACGTAGGTTTATAAACATGTGACTTATTAAAGTAAAATAGAGTAAAACAAGTAACAAATAAATTGGAAACCTAAGTTATGGGGCCTTAGTACAAAAATATATTCCCAAAACAAACAATAATGATAATCCATAATGATAATGAAAGTCTTGATGGCCCCTCGAGTCTGCCTCGGCTCCCGTGTCCATGGTCTACTGCTCACCTGTAGAGTGGGAAAAAATAAAAGGGTGAGTCATCAAGACTTAGTGTGCAAAACTTGAAAACACATAAAAGCCTAGGGCCCACAAACACATTATGGGCTTTGGCTCGCTTGCAATGGTAACAAAATATGTCATGCATCATGGCCCATCCCAAAACCTAAGAGTCCATCCTCTACACACCCCATACCAACCGTTACACCGTGGGGATTTCTACAATCAACCCTCCATCCGCTACACACCATATCGACAGCTGTGCTGCCTGTCATATAGACCGATCGCTTATGCAAACCTCAGAAATACATTACAGTATTTGATAACTATGCTGCCTGTCATATAGACCGATCACTTACGCGAATCTCAGAAATACATTATAGTATTCGATAGCTATGCTGCCTGTGGCAAAGCCACAATCACCTCGCGACCCTGCTCCCCTACCATAAATCCATCAATGATTCCCTTCCCATGCATGCATACATACAAGAAACAAGTCATCAAGCTATCTAATAGATCTCATACTTTCACATGTTATGATTCACATAGAAAAGTTTCTATGGGTACATACCTGGCATCCCATGCCTACCTCTTCTGAGTAATACGACTATTCATACAGCCTTTCTTTCTGGATTTTAGCCCTTAGCATACATATAATATATCAATGCTTATGTGTTAAGAATCTACACACCTTATTATGTTTACGACGACACCCTCTATGTCAACACTGTCAGAAGCTGATACGACTGCTATCTGCCTAAGATGCTATTCAGAAGCCGGTCCATAACCTGACGGCCAATCTCGAACAGCGGACATTGTTCGTTTCTTAAACTTAGGGGTTGGTTTTATGGACCCAACCCTTTCCTTTGCCTGATCCATATTTGATTCCATCCAAAAAGTCCTTGTCAGAACTACTATAGCAAAATAGGGTTAAACCATATCATATGAGTTAATATCTCAATTATGATAGCGAATCTTAATAGGCATCTAAAGAAATCCCTTACCTTGAGATCCCGAAATCGATAGGATACTAGAGATTAATGGTTTTTGACTTTTTGGGATCTGGATGATTCAATCTACTACGATTTCTCGGAGTGCCGCCCATAAGAATATGCGATTAACGAAAGAGTCAAACTAAAGATAGCCTATCAATCTACTAGCCATTCGGCTATAGTCTCAAAATCGAAAGAGAAAAGAATTTGGTTCTTACCTTTACAGAGAAATTGGCACTTCAAGAAAATCCCAGTTTATGGAGAAATCGGCATAAGAGGAAAAGAATGGAAAAAGAAAGTGAATTAAGAGATTTCAGCTTTTAGTAGAGAAATCGACAGAGAGAAAAAGGAATAGACAAAGGTATTCGGTTATGGAGATGAGAAAAAAGTTGAGAGGTTTCAGTTTTTGGAAAAGAAAAGAGAATAGAGAGTGTAGAGAAGGACTGAGAATTTCGGCACAAAGAATAGGGTTCAAATGCCAGAATTTGAAGATATACATTCATATTTATAGGGAATTTCAGCACTTACCTATCAAATGCCAGAATTGCCCTCTTCTGAAAACCGAGACTAATTGACAAACATAAGGAATTTTGGCACCTCTTATGCCACATCAAAATCGATTCTTTCCCCCCTCATAGTTGGAATTTTGGCCAACTCTGCTTATAGGAGATAACTTCAATCGTTTCTCCTTAATCTACTCACAACTAATATCAGCACAATTATCTATATTATTCAACAGATAAATCTCCCTATTTTCAAGCCCTGTTATCGTCCAACCTTACCCACCTATATGCTAAAATTTAGCTAATTAAAATTAAAGGAATTGGGCTTCATGCCCCTTGAGTTTGGGCCTCCTCAGTTGACGCCACCTCATTCGCTCTCTAAGTGGCGCCATTTTGCCACTTGACCACAAGCCCACTTGTGTTTAAAACACAGATAACATCTTTTAAACCCTTTAGTGTCACTTCGGCCCAATCTAAGCCCCTTAAATACTCTAATTAACACATTGAACGTAATACACATCAAATGCAAAGGACCATTAATTTAGGATGTTACAGTTCTACCCCCTTAAAGAAATTTCATCCTCGAAATTTCCTAATCCGAACAGATGCGGGTATTGCTGTCGATCGCTTCCTCCGGTTCCCACGTAGCCTCCTTAGAGCCGTGATTCCCCCATAGAACCTTAACCAATGGAACCTTCTTCCTTCGTAATACTTTGACATCACGATCCAAGATTTCCACTGGCTCCTCTTCAAAGGATAGGTCAGGTCATACCTTGATTTCCTCCACAGGTACCACATGAGATGGATCCAAACGATATCGTCTTAACATAGAGACGTGAAATACATCGTGAATCTGGCTTAGCTCAGAAGGTAGCTCTAGTTGATGTGCTACTGATCCAACTCGTTTCAGCACCTGATAAGGTCCGATGAATCTGGGACTTAACTTACCCTTCCGTCCAAATCATAATACTTTCTTCCATGGCGACACTTTCAAGAACACCTTGTCACCCCTAAGCAATCCATCGATATGCTGTTTCTCCTTAACTTGACTAACCCATGAGGGTTTCACTTAAAGTTCAGCTAGTAGACTTCCATCATCATATAAGCTAAGGTGAGCAAACATTGCTCTCAAATCAGAGATCATCTTACGGCTTAAAACATCTGCCACCATGTTGGCCTTACCTGGATGATACTTGATCGAGCAGTCATAATCCTTTAACAACTCGATCCACCTCATTTGTCTTAGGTTCAACTCCTTCTGTGTCAAAAGACACTTCAAATTTTATGATCCGTGTAAATGATAGATTTCTCCCCGTACAAATAATGTCTCCAAATCTTCAAGGCAAACACCACCGCCGCCAACTCCAAATCATGGGTGGGATAGTTTGCTCGTGTGGTCTTAACTGTAGTGATGCATACGCAACCACCTTTCCATCCTGCATCAATACGCATCGTAGTCCCGTGTGTGACATCACACTAAATCACGAATTCCTTCCCAGCCTCCGGTTGAATAAACACTGGAGCCTCCGTCAATATCCTTTTCAACTTTTCAAAACTCTCCTGCTGCTAATTAGACCAAACGAATGGAACTCCTTTTCGTACCAACTTAGTCAACGGTGCCGCAATCAGAGAAAATCCTTCCACAATTCTTCTGTAGTACCCGGCTAAACCAAGGAAACTCTGAATCTCTGCCACCGACTTAGGCGGCTTCCAATCCAACACCGCTTCAATTTTTTGAGGGTTAACCTTAATCCCCTCTGCTGACACCATGTGACCTAGAAAAGTAACTTCCTTTAGCCAAAATTTGCACTTGCTGAATTTGGAATAAAGCTGCTTCTCCCTCAGAATCTGTAGAACCACTTGTAGATGTGAATCATGCTCCTCCTCCGATCTTGAATAGACCAAGATGTCATCAATAAAAACCACGACAAATCGATCCAGATAGGGTTGGAACACTCGGTTCATCATATCTGTAAATGCTGCTGGTGCATTAGTCAACCCAAATGGCATCACCATGAACTCGTAGTGACCATAGCGAGTCCTAAAAGTCGTCTTATGAATATCTGCCTCCTTGACCTTAAGCTGATGATACCCTGACCTCAGATCTATCTTTGAAAAGACTGAGGCCCCCTTCAACTGATCGAACAAGTAATTGATCCTTGGCAACGGGCATTTGTTCTTGATGGTTAACTTATTCAATTAACGATAGTCAATGCACATACGCATTGAACCATCCTTCTTCTTAACAAATAACACTGGTGCTCCCCAAGGTGACACACTTGGTTGAATAAACCCTCTATCCAACAACTCCTGGATTTGCGCTTTCAATTCCACTAACTCCTTCGGCACCATTCTATATGGAGCAATAGATACCGGCGCTGTTCCCGGAAGAAGATCAGTTCCAAACTCCACTTCTCAATCTGAAGGTAATCCCGGAAGCTCTTCGGGGAAGACTTCAAGAAATTCCTTCACCGCCCTAACATCATCAATAGTGAGGTCATTGGCTTCCAAAGCCCGTACAAACATTAGAACTGCCTTGCACCCTTTTCTCACCATTCTTTCCGCTCTTAGGGCAGTTATCACATTTGGCAGACAATTCCCCCTTTCTCCTATCACCAACACTTCACCTCCCTCGGGGGTTGTTAACACCATACGCTTGGCTGCACAATCTAAATTGGATTGATACTTCACTAGCCAGTCCATGCCTAAAATTAAGTCAAACTCCCCGAATGGTAATTCCATCAAATCCGTCAGGAAAACTATTCCTTGAACTTCTAAGGTACCTCCCGATAAAGTTTATCAACTACCGCAGATTGTCCTAAAGGGCTAATGACCGTCATCGCCCTAGGGGTAGCATCGAAATCTAAACTTAAATTTTTAGACACCCTAATAGCAACATATGAATGTGTCGACCCAATGTCAATCAATGCAACATAAGGTAATCCAAAATTAAAAATGTTAAGTTATGTAGTCTTTAAGATTCAACATACGTGGCATTGTTACACCTAGGGAGGATCCGTTATATCTAATTGAGATATAAGGCAATCCGTCGTTTCAAAACTTATACTTTGAATCTCTTTTTTTTCTATACAAGTATTATGTAAGTTATGTATTATGTAAGTTATATATTATGTAAGTTATGTAGTCTTTAAGATTCAACATACGTGGCATTGTTACACCTAGGAGGATCCATTATATCTAATAAGGAGATATAAGGCAACCCGCGTGTTTCCAAATCCTATATACTTTGAATCTTTTTTTTTTTTCCATACAAGTATTATGTAAGTTATTTATTATGTAAGTTATATATTATGTAAGTTATGTAGTCTTTAAGATTCAATATACGTGGCATTGTTACACCTAGGGAGGATCCGTTATATCTAATAAATGAGATATAAGGCAACCACTCGGGTTTCAAAATTTATATACTTTGAATCTCTTTTTTTCTATACAAGTATTATGTAAGTTATTTATTATGTAAGTTAAATAATGTGATAAAAGCTATGTAAGTTATGTAAGTTATGTACATGTAAATTATGTAAGTTAAATTAAAATTTCAAATCGAGAATAAGTTAAAGTGGAAAATGTTATTATATGGTTTTTATAATTGAAATTTGTTGTGATGTTATTAAGTTTACAAAGTTTTTAACTTACTTCTTTTAAAAAAAATTATTTTCTATATTAAAACATATTTCAATAATGATCTATATTATTATATTGATAATAATATTAAATTTAAAAAGTTTTTAAATTACTTTATAAAAAATAATTTACTTTTGTAATTAAAACATATTTAACTAATGATCAATATTATTATTATAACGATAACAAAATATTATTACCATTTTGGAAAACATTGAAAATATTAAATATTAAAAGCAAACATTAGTAATATAAAAATTAGTAATTATTAATTAGTAATAAGTCTAAAAGCTATATAAATGTAAGTATTCTTAAAAAAATATTGTTTACTTTTAAGGAAGATAAAGTAATAAAAATTCTTTAATATATATATAATATATGTAATGACAGTTTGTATTAAAATATGTTAATTCTTCTTAACTTGCAAATATTTATTAAAATATGACACTTATGTTAAAAAATTATAACATACTTTAACAATTTACTTTTATATTTTGTTAATGTTATTTTTATATCGATCGCACTTCTAAATTTTAAAAAAATAATACACGAAAGCTTGTAAAAAATTTGAGCGGCATGAATAGATAGCAAATTGAGGTTGTTCAAACATTATTAATAATAAACAAGAATAATAAATGCAGCTTTAGGCATAAATTAATAATAAAATGCAATAATAATAAATAAACAATAATAAATAAAGAATAATAATAAAATAAAGAATAATAAAATAAGATTAATAATCAAGAATAATAATAAACATTATTATGATCAAATCAGAAAGTACTAAATATCATTTTAAGGTGAAACATGATAGTAAGCAATGGAATTTTAGCATATACCTTGATAAATTAAGCCTTTTCTTGAAGTCTAATAATCAATCAGATAATAACTCCCTAATGATGTATACAAGGTCTTAACACAAACTTACTTCATAATACAAACACCTAAAAAAATGTACATCAATTTAACCATATTCTCACCCTAATTTTTTCTCTCGTCCACTTTCTCAATTTTTTTAATTTAATTTTCAAAATTACTAACAATATTATTAAATTAGTACGATTTCAAAATTTTCAAATGATACTAACAATATTATTACACTTCCTTTTATTTATTTTTTTTCACTCATCGTGAACGGAAAAGAAGTAAAATTTTTCATAGTGATCAAGAATATTGTAAGAGACTATGTTTTATGAATTTTTGAAGTATTAGTATGGCACGTTCATGTCGGATGCAAATCCAGATATAGGGATGACCATTGATAAACTAGAAAATTTTGAGCATGTCGCATCCAATAACATACGTAAGTGTTAACAATGGTGCTGCGGGAAAAATCCAAGTCCTCGCTATATTTGCACCTTTCGGCTTGAGAACCGAAAAAGAGAGTCGCAAGAAGAAAATAGGCATGGCTCTCAATACAACCACCAGTTTAACATTTGTGTTGTTACCATATGCAAGAAGAAATTCAATGCAAGTCAAGAACAAAAGTAGAGAAAGAAACGACACTCAAGGTAACTTGTGTGCTTAAATCTCGAACTCGAGCATCGCTTGTTCTATCTTTCATAGGATCAAAAATCAAAACCACCTTGTCCTGCTCTATAGAGCTAATTTATCAAGGGGTTCTCAGATATATTATCTCTCTAAATAAACATTTGCGGTAAAAAGTCAAAAGCAGAATCAAGAAACTACGCCAAGGCTAGACCAATTCAGTTTTTTATAAAGCAAGAGAACAATTAAAGATGAAATGCAAAAGGTATACAAATCTAGTTTTATCTCCGATGATACTAAAATACACTAAAAATGCAAAAGGTATACAAATCTAGTTTTATCTCCGATGATACTAAAAATACACTTACACTTACACTTACACTTGTATTGAGACACTGTAACAATGGTGCCTGCAGAAAAATCCAAGTCCCTCGCTATATTTGTACCTTTCAGCTTGAGAACTAAAAAGAGAGAGTCGCAAGAAGAAAACAAGCGACTCAACACACTCAAGAAGAAATTGTTGTAAGCGAGCTTTGTTCTATAAATGTGGCAATTTCAACACACCGAATTCTTTAAAGAAAATGATAAATTGTACAACCATTGCCATGATTTCAAACACAACAAACATGTTTTGCTTAGTTTGGTAGGAATTTATGAGTTACTTTCGTGGCTTCAATGATTTCCTCTCAAACTTCCAATCAAATCTTGTTTGAAATTTCTCCACAATGATATTTTAAGCCTCAAGTTTATTGAAATCTCTTGTCCAAACCCATTTGGGATGGATTTAGACCCACTTCAATAACTTGTTTCACCATCATTTTATCCGATAGGGAAGACTTCAAGAAATTCCTTCACCGCCCTAACATCATCAATAGTGAGGTCATTGGCTTCCAAAGCCCGTGCAAACATTAGAAGCGCCTTGCACCTTTTCTCACCATTCTTTCGCTCTTTAGGCGCTTATCACATTTTATGCACAATTCCCCCTTTCTCCTATCACCAACAAGGTACCTCCCGATAAAGTTTATCAACTACCGCAGATTGTCCTAAAGGGCTAATGATCACATCGCCCTAGGGTAGCATCGAATCTAAACTTAAATTTTTAGACACCCTAATAGCAACATATGAATGTGTCGACCCAATGTCAATCAATGCAACATAAGGCAATCCAAAAATTAAAAATGTACCGGTTATAACATCCAGTGCATCAGCCTCCTCTTGACGTCTGGCAGCATAAACCAACCCCGGCTACCTCGCCTCAGTGTTTCCTACCCCTCGATCTGGTGCCCCACGACCTCGACCGAAACTATTACCGCTTTTGGCCGGACCACAACCTCTCTGCAGCTGCTGACCTCTTTTACCCGATTGAGCATTTCCCTGCCCTGTGGGTCTTTCCTCATCTCGTAGCTGAGGACAATCTCGTATCTGATGGTCCAAAGAACCACACCTAAAGCACTTCCCACTACTTGCCCTACACTCGCCTGCATGAAATTTGTCACATCGAGCACATCTTCGTGTTTGGTTAGCAGCAGGTCTTTCAGCCCGTCTCGGTCCATCCTACCTAGGTCTTTTCTAGTTACTCCTAATTGTTCCTAATGATCCAAAGTTTCTCTTACCTCCACCCCTATCTCTATCCCGGTTCAGTTTTTTCGTCCGTCTCACCTCTTCAACTATCTTAGCTTTCTCCACAAGCATAGTAAATTCTCGCTCTTGTTGTGGAGCTATCAACACATCTCTCATGCTCTATGGCCACTATCCCTCGAGCATAACGGCTAAGGGGTAGGAATTCTACTTCATACGCCGCTACCGACCTACTTTCCTAAACCAGATTCAGGAACGCTCTACGCTGTGCATCCACATAGCTCCTCCCAATGTACTTACTTTGGAACGCCGCTCTGAAGTGATCCCAAGTGATATGGTCAGCTACGGTACCTTCCTTAACCGTAAGCCACCATTGATAAACTTCATTCTGAAGAAGAGACACCACTCCCTTCAGCTTCTCTTCATCCGTAAAGTCGAGATCATCCATGATCTGCTCTATTGCTTCTAACCAAGATTTTCAATTGCATTAGGAGCTACACCCAAAATTCCTTAAACACTTTCGCCCCATTGGCTCTCAATTCGCTCCGCATGCACTTACGGGCTCCTCGTGCCCATGCCTACTCCAAAGAACTCTCTCTAAGACCCTTAACATTGCTCGAGATACAAGATCATCCCTACCGTCGATCTTGACATTCTGCCTCCACAGCTGGTGGCACTGATACCTCATTCCCAGACTCGTGACCAGACCCTACGGGTTCTGACACAACAATCCTACCTCTACCTCGGCTACGTACACCACATCCTATAGTGCTCATTCTACCGTTCGCAATTTATCTGATTAAAAATTTTATGGATTAGTAATTCTTTCTTCCACTGATTAACAACAGACAGTCTTATGAAAAGTAGTTTTAACAGTAGTTCTTTCGTATTCGAATTCTATCTACAAAGTTCAGTTCTCGAGTCAGTATTTCCTAGTTCTAGAGTTCTCATCCAATCATCATCAACAGAGCACCATATACATACATCAAACACACAAGTAAACATCCATGAACTTACATTCATGACCTAGGGGTATTTTCATCTTTTCACTACCCAAGGGTATTTTCGTAATTTTAACCCACAAGGGTATTTTCGTAATTTTCTAAAATATGGTACATTGGTGATTTTACAAAATAGAGGTATTTTGGTAATTTTAAAATCTGGGGGTATTTCAATAGTTTTGCAAACCAGGGGTATTTCGTAAATTTTTCAAACGAGGGGGTTTTGTTCATTTTGTAGAATTAAGGGTGTCTCAGTAAATTTCCTAAACCTAGGGCATTTGGGATAATTTACAAAATCAGGGGTATATAAGTAATTTTATAAAAATAGGGTGATGGTGCCTTTCGGGTTTTAGTTATAAATTTTTGGCCCGTCAGCAAGCCCTCTCGGTTAGAGTGAACAACCACTACGCACTGTAGGATTCGGAGGTGAGTCACTAGGACTGCTTAAATACCATGATCTTCCTAGATCCAATCCTAGGCATGCGTATGCCTGTTTCCACACCCTAAATCGGTGACTTGTTCACAGACCTGCTTAATTAAGAAAAATTAAGTCTTATGAGATTTGAAGAATTGTTTGATCTAGGCCTAAGGTCCATTAACACTATCATACTCATCTACATCTATAAGGCCCATCAAAACCCAATATACATATCATACCAAAGTTTAGAATACTTACCTTGGTGGATCGGGTGTCGGTAGACTCGAAGGCCATATCATCCAAATCCTTTGACAACTTACATTACTTTCATAAATTCCCATCGACCCATTTCACGTTTCGAGTTTTGAATCAAGGCCCGATACCAAAATGTAACACCACAAACTCAGCCCATACATCATTACCAGATCTGGTATTCTACTGGGTTTAATTCTTGAAAACTTTATTTCGATGGGTTTTGAAAATTTCAGTTTATTTAGTCATTATTTAAAAAAAAAAATAAAAGAAACTTAAACTTTTATGTTGAGTGGATTTGAAAAGCCCATTTATCACTCCATTTTATTATTAAGACTTTGGGCACACGTAGGTTTATAAACATGTGACCTATTAAAGTAAAATAGAGTAAAACAAGTAACAAATAAATTGGAAACCTAAGTTATGGGGCCTTATTACAAAAATATATTCCAAAAAAATAATTATAATCCATAATGATAATGAAAGTCTTAATGGCCCTCAGTCTGCTCGGCTCCGTGTCCACTGGCTCATCGCTCATTTGTAGAGTGGGAAAAAATAAAAGGGTGAGTCACCAAGACTCAGTGTGCAAAACTTGAAAACAAATAAAAGCCTAGGGCCCACAAACACATTATGGGCCTTGGCTCGCATGCAATGGTAACAAAATATGTCATGCATCATGGCCCATCCCAAAACCTTAGAGTCTATTCTCTACACACCACCGTACCAACCGTTACACCATGGGAATTTCTACAATCAACCCTCCATCCGCTACACACCATATCGGTAGCTGTGCTGCCTGTCATATAGACCGATCGCTTACGCGAACCTCAGAAATACATTATAGTATTTGACAGCTATGCTGCCTGTCATATAGACCGATCACTTACGCGAACCTCAAAAATACATTATAGTATTCGACAGCTATGCTACCTGTGGCAAAGCCACGATCGCCTCGCGACCCTGCTCCCCTACCATAAATCCATCAATCATTCCTATCCCATGCATGCATACATACAAGAAACAAGTGATCAAGCCATCTAACAGATCTCGCACTTTCTCATGCTACGATTCACATAGAAAAGTTTCTATAGGCATGTACCTGGCATCCCATACCTACCCCTTCTGGGTAATAAAACTGTTCATACAACCTTTATTTTGGCTTTTAACCCTTAGCATACATATAATATATCAATGCTTATGTGTTAAGAATCTACACACCTTATTATGGTTATGACGACACCCTCTATGTTGACACTGTCAAAAGCCGATACGGCTACTATCTGCCTAAGATGTTGTTTGGAAGCCAGTCCACAACCCGACGACTAATCTTGAACAGCGAAACTATTCATTTCTTAAACTTAGGGATTGGGTTTATGGACCTAACCCTCTACTTTGCCTGATCCATATTCGATTCCATCCAAAAAGTCTTTGTCAGAACTACTATTGAAACACCCTAAACCCGGCCCACAAGCCCTAACGGATCCTGGCATACTTCTAAGGAAAAACCTTTCAGGTTCTGTTTGGGCTTTGCCAAAAACTTGTGTGTTTTCAAAAATAGTTGTTTTGGGTTGGGTTCGAAATTAATTTTCCGTATTGATTAGGTGTCAAAACACTTGATATTTATACTTAAGAAAATTTGACTTTTAACTTTAATTCGATAATAGTTGTATCATACTAAGTAATTTGAAAGCATGCATAAACAATTCAATTCTTTGGCCTTATTCCATCAAATATAAACCTGAAATAATTCAAAGCTTAAATAAAATGAAAATACCGAGCTTTGCATGGCCACCACTGAGCTCCTACCGACCCGGTCCATTACTGATCATCACCTGAAAAATATTCCCACAACGGGGTGAGTCAAACAGACTCAATGTGTACAATCAACACTAAGTCTCAATAGATATGGCATATCAAATCATACATATTCACATAGCATTTAAATAAAATGATGCAATCCCGAACCCAAACCTAAATAGCCATCCGCTACACATCACCCGTACCAACCTGCACACCGTGGGGACTACTAAGTCAACCCTCCATCCGCTACACACCATCGAAGGCAGTTACTGCAGTTGACGTGCTCATCGCCCTTATAATTTCATGGCATAGCCACCACACATATATTCGTGACATAAGTCACCACATTCGTATATTGTGACATAAGTCACCACATTCGGATATCGTGACATAAGTCATCACATTCACATATTGGGGTATAAAACCACCAATTCACTTCCCCTTTACATATCACCCATACGCCCCATGTCATGCAAAACATGCAAAAATTATGCCTTATGCCTTATTCACATTCTTATAGTTGCACTTATGTACCATAACAGATCGTATTATATTCCTAGTAAGAGTAGGAAAAACGTACCTGAGTACTTTGTACCATCGCATGGTAACTTAGCCACATTCATATTATTATAACATATATATGTTAAATATTACCTTACATCTATTAAAAGATAGTGTGGAGTACACACCTGATGTACTTAGCAAATTTACTCCAAATCCCGAAAACCCGATCTACTGATTTAGATCTCAATTCCTACATTTGATCAATCACCTTGATGTTTAGCAAAAGTCTATTCAGCTATGTGATTAAATCACGAAGGTTCATTACGACAAAAATCTTACCTTGCTGTCGATTTGATTTTTAAACGAATCCCAAAACTTTATGATGCTTCTTTTTTGCAATCGGCTATACCCTTAACCATTGAACTAGTTAGTTTCGGCTTTTTAAACAAATAAGAAATAGATCTAAATACCAAAATTGGCCTTGGCCGAATGTGTAAGTACACTTACCTTACGATTCTCAAATCCCGAAAACACCACTTGACTATGGAGATGTCGAAATCCCTATACACATAGGTTAGATCCGATTCCAATCACTTAACCATGATCAATGACTTTTTGGCCGAATACATGACTTACCTTAAATCCTTGAAATCCTGAAAATCTTCCTCCTAGAAATCGACAATAGGCCAAAATCCTGAATGACCTTTCATAGTTTCGGCCATAGAACAATATGAGAGATTAGTTCTTGAATCTCGACAGGCCTAAAAGAACAGAATGAAAATCAAACTTGATCTTACCCCTATGGATGAAATCGACAGCTCCTTTGTCTGACACCACAGAAGATTCAGACTTGGCTTAGATGAAGGTCACTTGGTTTCGGCTTCAACAAAGATGAAAGGAAAGGGATATGAGGCCTAGAAAGAATCGGCACCAATGAGATTTGGAAGGAGTTTCGACTAGAACACAGAGAAATTTTGACTTTTTGTCAAAGTAGGAGAGAAAGGGAATGGTGGCTAGAGAATTTGGCAGAAGCTTCAAAAGAAAAGAAAGTATGAAGAATGGCCTTACTCCTTTCCTTAGCCGAAAATACCATCCTAGGAGCCCCTCAATCGGCCAACTCTCCATATCTTGATAACTTTATCTTTTAATTATCCTATCATCTTTTCCATAAATCCTTACTTTGATTAACTATCCCCATTTATCTCTTAAAATCCAAAGAATTTAGCTCCTATATTTTAGCTTACTTGCCGTCCATCACCCCCTTACCCTAGGAGTGCCAAATTTTAATTCCTTAACTTGGCCCTCTTGCGGCCAAACAAGGCCCAATTCCTCCTCCTAAGTGACGCCATCCTCTTTCCCATTTTAGCATTACTAAAATTTGGACTACAAGCCCAATCCCCTTGCTATTTGACGCAAAAACACTCTCAAGAGTGCTCCTCTTCATCGTCAAACTTGGCCTTATGCTTGTGGCGTCACCTAATAAAGCTTTAGTGGCGCCCATGCCACTTAAACAAGTTTCGATCTTTGTGTCATATTTTTTTCTACAATTTCTCTTAAGGCCCTATTCGCTTAGCTTCTCTTTTAACTTAAAATCTATTAATTTCTAAGGCTTCCTCCTATTTTCTAAAGTTCACAATACTTATAATACACAAAGGCATGCTATCACATACAATTTAGCAATAGTGCATAAGCCAAAATCCAGGATATTACAGTTCTACCCTCCTTAAAATAATTTCATCCTCAAAATTACCTGGCTAAAATGGGTGAGGGTATTGCTGTCGCATTGTCTCTTCTGGCTCCCACGAAGCTTCCTCTGATCCTTGATTTCGCCATAACACCTTGACCAAAGGGATCGATTTCCTTCGTAGCACTTTCACATCTCGTTCCAGAATCTGAAACGGCTCTTCCTCATAAGATAGATATGGTCTCAGTTCCACCTCTTCAACCAGAACTACATGAGATGGATCCGATCGGTACCGACATAGCATGGAAACATGGAATACGTCATGTATCTGCTTTAACTCCGGTGGTAGCTCCAACTGATATGCCACTGGTCCAATTCGCTTCAAAACCTTATAAGGTCCTATAAACCTTGGACTTAACTTCCCTTTTCGACCAAATCTTATTACCTTTTTTCAAGGTGAAACTTTAAGAAACACTTGATCTCCCACATCAAATCCTATTTCCTTCCGTTTAAGATCTACGTACGACTTCTGTCTATCAGATGCTTCCTTCAACCGTGCCCGAATCACCCTAACCTTCTCTTCGGACTCTACCATAATCTCTGGTCCCAGAACTCGACGTTCCCCTAATTCCGTCCAACATGTAGGAGTGCGACACTTCCGTCCATATAACGCTTCACACGGTGCCATGCAAATACTAGCTTGATAGCTGTTGTTGTACGCAAATTCTGCTAAAGGCAAATAGTCCTCCCAACTTCCTCTGAAGTCTATCACACAGCCTCTCAGCATATCCTCCAACACTTGGATCACTCGTTCAGACTGGCCATCTGACTGTGGATGAAAAGTCGACTGAAATCTAATCTAGTGCCTAAAGCTTGATGTAGTGCTCTCCAAAAATGAGACGTGAACCTTGGGTCCCTATCTGAAATGATCGATATCGAACTCCATGCAACCTCATAGTTTCTGCCACATATAACCTCGCCAACTTCTGCAAAGAGTAATCTATCCGCACTGGGATGAAATGCGCGCACTTTGTCAATCGATCCACTATTACTCATACCGAGTCCTTCTTAGTAGGCATAAGGGGAAGCCCACTAACGAAGTCCATGGTAATTCTCTCCCACTTCTATTGGGAATCAATTGGTCAAGCAATCTCGATGGAACTTGGTGTTCAAATTTTAACTTGTTGACACGCCAAGCATTTGCCAACAAATTTAGTAACTTCCTTCTTCAGACCAGGCCACCAAAACTGTTCCCTTAGATCTCTGTACAACTTAGTGCCTCCAGGATGCATAGCATAAGGGCTACTATGCGATTCTCAAAGAATTTTGTGCCTAAGTACCTCATCCTTCGACATACAGACCTTACCCTTGAAGCATAATACTCCTTCTTCATTAGCACTATAACCCTCTAACTCTCCATTCTGCACTTGTCGCAACTTAACACTTAGATCCTCATCCACCAACTGTCCCTCTTTCACTTCATTCAACCACGTTGGCTTAACTTGCAACTCTGCCAGCAGACTTCCATCATCATACAAGCTCAGATGTGCAAACATCGCCCTCAGATCCGTCACTACCTTCCGACTTAGGGCATTCGCCACTATATTTGCCTTGCTCGGGTGATATTCTATGGAACAATCATAGTCCTTCAATAGTTCCACCCACCTTCGCTGTCTTAGATTTAACTTCTTCTAAGTCAGCAGATACTTGAGGCTTTTGTGGTCTGTGTAGATCACTGACTTTTCTCCGTAAAGATAATGCCTTCACACCTTAAGGGCAAAAACCACCGTTGCCAATTCTAAATCGTGCGTCGGGTAGTTAACCTCATATGGCCTTAGTTGTCGTGACGCATAAGCGACCACTTTCCCATCCTGCATAAGGACACCTCCCAATCCTGTATGGGAAGCATCACAGTATACTACAAAATCCTTCCCCGCCTCTGGCTGAATCAAAATTGGAGCTTCAGTTAAGACCTTCTTAAGCTTCTCGAAGCTCTCCTGTTGCTTATTGGTCCATATAAAAGGCACTTCCTTCCTTAATAACTTTGTTAAAGGCGCGACTATCGACGAGAACCCTTCCACGAACCTTCTATAATAGCTTGCCAATCCTAAGAAACTCTAAACTTTCGCAACCGACTTAGGTGGTTTCCAATCCAACACTGCTTCAATCTTTCGAGGATCTATCCTTATTTCTTCAGCAGATACCACATGCCCTAATAAGGCAACTTCCCTAAGCCAAAATTCACACTTGCTGAATTTGGCATAAAGATTCTTCTCCCTCAACACTTGCAACACAACCCAAAGATGCTCATCATGCTCTTCTTCAGACTTGGAGTACACCAGAATATCGTCTATGAACACAACAACAAATCGGTCCAGATAGGGTTGGAAAACCCGATTCATCATGTCCATAAACGCGATGGGGCATTTGTCAACCCGAACGGCATTACCAAGAACTCATAATGTTTGTACCTTGTCGAAAAGTCATCTTATGGATATCAGCCTCCTTCACCTTAAGCTGATGATATCCAAACCTTAGATCTATCTTTGAGAATACTGCGGCCCCTTTAAGCTGATCGAACAAGTCATCTATTCTTAGTAATGGATACTTGTTCTTGATGGTCAACTTATTCAACTGGCGATAATCTATGCACATGCACATAGTTCCGTCCTTGTTCTTCACAAATAGGACCGATGCTCCCCATGGAGACACACTGGGTCGAATAAACCCACGGTCTAGCAATTCTTAGATTTGAGCCTTGAGCTCAACCAACTCCTTAGGTGCCATTACATGACGGGCAATGGACACGGGGAGTCGCACTGTAGCAAGTCAATTCCAAACTCCACCTCCCTGTCTGGGGGTATTCTTGGTAATTCCTCCGGAAAGACATCCACAAACTCCCTTATGGTTCTAACCCCACTAACTCCCCCTTCGTTCGTATCCAAAGCACTAATGAAGGCCATAAATGCCTTACACCCCTTCCGAACCATCTTATCCACCTTTAATGCCGAAACTACGTTAGCCAAGTAGTTTCGTCTTTCTCCTATCATAACCATCACCTCATCTTTTGAGGTCCTTAACTCCATTTGTTTGGCTGCACAATCCAATACAGCCCGATGCTCCACAAGCCAGTCCATACCAGGTATAAGATCAAATTTCTTGAAGGGTAATTCCATTAAGTCGGCAAGAAATATCGCTCCTTGAAGTTCCAAAGGTACTCTCCAAAACATATTATTCACCACTACAATTTGGCCTAATGGGCTTACTACAGTCATCTCCCTATTTGAAGGTTCAAAGACTATGCCTAGAGTTTCCACTACTCTACATGCAACATAGGAATGGGTCGAGCCCACATCAATCAAAGCAACATAGGGTTTGCCAAAAATAAGAAATGTACCGGTTATGACGTCTGGCGCGTCTTCGTCTTCTCTTCGGTGAACTGCATAAACTAGACCCGGTTGTCTGGCCTCCGTGTTACCAACATCTCGGCCCGGTGTTCCTCGTCCTCTACCAGAACCATTACCTCTGCCAGTCGAACCACGACCTCGCGGTGGCTGTTGTCCCCTTCTTCCAGCCTGGTTAGGCCCTTGACTCACTGGTCGACCCCCTTCGGCTATCATCGGACAATCCTTAATCATGTGGTCCTTGGACCCACACTTAAAGCATCCCCCCGTTCTTTTCCAACACTCCCCTAAATGCTTCTTCCCACACTGATCACATATACGATCGCCTCTAGTAGCGACTTGTCGACCCGTGGCCCATCAACTCTAGGCCTCTTTTGCTCATTCCTGGATGGCCTTGAAGATCCAAAGCCTCTCTTCTGCCTATTTCGATCGGAGTTCTGCCTTACGGAATCCTTGATACCCTCGGCTACTTTAGCCTTCTCCACCAACACAGCAAACTCTCGCTCCTGTTGCGGAGCTATCAGCAACCTCAAGTCATCCCTTAGTCCGTCTTCAAACTGGACACACTACTCATGCTCGGTAGACACTATCCCTCGAGCATAACGGCTCAGCCTTAGGAATTCAGCCTCGTACTCAGCTATGGACTTGTTTCCCTTGAACCAGTCCTAGAAAAGCCTTTCTCTGCGCATCAATATAATGCGTGCCGACATACTTCTTCTGATACGTCGCCTTAACATATTCCCAAGTAAGATCCTCAACTGAAGCACCATCCTGAACTGTGAGCCACCATTGATATGACTCATCGTGGAGAAGCGACACCAACACTTTCAGCTTTTCCTCATCAATTAAATCAAGCTGATCCATAATTCGCTCAGTCGCCTCCCACCAATACTCAGCGGTACTGGGTGCCACACCATATATACCACGGAACACTTCACTCCGTTGGCTCTTGAGTCGCCAGTAATCGACTTTCAAGCTCCCATGCCTCTACCGCCTCCCCGTCACCCTTTTCAAGACCCGCAAGATCGCCAGACATCTGCGTCATCCCCGTCGATTCGATATTCCACATCAACGGCTGGGGGTGGTGGTGGCATTTCATTCTCAGATCCTTGACCCGATCTCACGAGTTCAAACACGATTATTCGGCCTCTTCTACGGCCACACACGTTACGACCACGTCCCTTTAAATTCATACTTCCACTTAGCGTTTATCTAATTAAAGAATTTTATGCATTAGTTTTGTTCCATTGATTTAACACGAACAGTTTTATGTTTAATAGTTCTAGAAAGTAGTTCTTTCGAGTCATACACATACAGTCTCACATCATTCATTTAATCACACACATGAACTTGCATCCATTACAGAGAAATGTTGTAATTGTCGTTGCTTGTTGTTTTCCACTACCCAGGGGTATTTCCGTAATTTTATCCTACAGGGGTATTTTGGTAAAAAAAATTTCAGATTTGGGCATTTGAAAACATTGCGAAATAGAGATTGATGATATTTCACAAAATTAAAATTCTTGCTGGAAAAATTTCAAGGAATGATAATTTTATGCATTAGGGGTGTTTTTGTAATTTTACAAGCCAGGGTCATTTCGGTAATTTCTCACAAAATAAGGTTCTTGGTGACTATTCAAAACAAGGGTATTTTTAAAGGTTTCTAATTTGAGGGTACTTCGTTGATTTTCCTTATTGAGTGTATTTCGGTCGTTTGTATAGGTAGGGTTAATTTGGTCATTTTACAAATTAGGGGTAATTTCGTAAAATAACTTTTTCCAAATCAGGTGTCTTTGATATTTTGTAAAGTTTTTGAATACTTGTGCAAAATCAGAACTTGTTATTGAAATCAGGGGTAGTATGGTAATTTTAGGAAATCAAGGGCATTTTAGTAATATCACCACTAGGGGTATTTAGGCAATTTTGCAAATTAAAAATATTTTGGAAATTTTTTTAAAATAGTTTTCCTACACCTTAAAGGGGTAATTTTGATGATTTTAAGACTAGGGGTTTTATAAAAATATGGCTGGTCCCTTTCGGGTTTTAGTTATTGGGTTTAGCCTATGGCTGAGTCCTCTTGGTTAGGATGAACCATCACTACGCACCAGGTAGGATTCAAGTGGGTAGGAGGTGAGTCGCTAGGACTGCTTAAATACCAAGCTTCCACTGAAACCAATCCTAGACATGTGCACAACAGTTGCCACACCCTAACTTGGCGACTTAGTCAAAGGTTTGTTTAATTGTGCATTAGGGTTTTATGTAGTTGTTGGGGTAAACTAGTCCTAGGGTTTAATTCCTAGTCCACTAGTCTACGTCCCTATATATATATATCCCTACATACAAATCACAAAGAGGTTAGGAGTACTTACAGTGGACTTGGCCGAGACTCGGTGCCATGCCGAAAAAACCTCGCCATTTCTTAGAAAAATCCACTTTCAAAAGAGAGAAAACATTTTGGGCCCTAAAAGACCTCAAGGCCGAGTTTTGAAGCGGGCTCTGATACCAAATTGAAACAACCCAAACCTGGCCTACAAGCCCTGACCGGATCTGGCATGCTTCTAAGGAAAAACCTTTCAGGTTCTATTTGGGCTTTGCCAAAACCTTGTGTGTTTTCAAAAACAGTTGTTTTGGGTTGGGTTCGAAATTAATTTCCGTATTGATTAGGTGTCAAAACACTTGATATTTATACTTAAGAAAATTTGACTTTTAACTTTAATTCGATAATAGTCGTATCATACTAAGTAATTTGAAAGCATGCATAAATAATTCAATTCTTTGGCCTTATTCCATCAAATATAAACCCGAAATAATTCAAAGCTTAAATAAAAATGAAAATAGTCTCTGAGCTTTGCATTGCC
This sequence comes from Gossypium rotundifolium, assembly GCA_025506655.1. Lineage (NCBI taxonomy): Eukaryota > Viridiplantae > Streptophyta > Magnoliopsida > Malvales > Malvaceae > Gossypium > Gossypium rotundifolium. Next base: position 84,899,716 of record CP106728.1, read on the forward strand.
ACCACTGAGCTCCTACCGACCCGGTCCATTACTGATCATCACCTGAAAAATATTCCCACAACGGGGTGAGTCAAACAGACTCAATGTGTACAATCAACACTAAGTCTCAATAGATATGGCATATCAAATCATACATATTCACATAGCATTTAAATAAAATGATGCAATCCCGAACCCAAACCTAAATAGCCATCCGCTACACATCACCCGTACCAACCTGCACACCGTGGGGACCACTAAGTCAACCCTCCATCCGCTACACACCATCGAAGGCAGTTGCTGCAGTCGACGTGCTCATCGCCCTTATAATTTCGTGGCATAGCCACCATACATATATTCGTGACATAAGTCACCATATTCGTATATTGTGACATAAGTCACCACATTCGGATATCGTGACATAAGTCACCACATTCACATATTGGGGTATAAAACCACCAATTCACTTCCCCTTTACATATCACCCATATGCCCCATGTCATGCAAAACATGCAAAAATTATGCCTTATGCCTTATTCATATTCTTATAGTTGCACTTATGTGCCATAATAGATCGTATTATATTCTTAGTAGGAGTAGGAAAATTGTACCTGAGTACTTTGTACCATCACATGGTAACTTAGCCACATTCATATTATTATAACATATATATGTTAAATATTACCTTACATCTATTAAAAGATAGTGTGGAGTACACACCTGATGTACTTAGCAAATTTACTCCAAATCCCGAAAACTCGATCTACTGATTTAGATCTCAATTCCTACATTTGATCAATCACCTTGATGTTTAGCAAAAGTCTATTCAGCTATGTGATTAAATCCTGAAGGATCATTGCGACAAAAATCTTAACTTGCTACCGATTTGATTCTTAAACGAATCCCGAAACTTTATGATGCTTCTTTATTGCAATCGACTATACCCTTAACCATTGAACTAGTTAGTTTCAGCTTTTTAAACAAATAAGAAATAGATCTAAATACCAAAATTGGCCTTGGTCGAATGTGTAAGTACACGTACCTTACGATTCTCAAATCTCGAAAACACCACTTAACTATGGAGATGTCGAAATCCCTATACACATAGGTTATATCCGATTCCAATCACTTAACCATGATCAATGACTTTTTGGCCGAATACATGACTTACCTTAAATCCTTGAAATCCTAAAAATCTTCCTCCTAGAAATCGACAATAGGCCAAAATCTCGAATGACCCTTCATGGTTTCGGCCATAGAACAATATGAGAGATTAGTTCCTGAATCTTGACAGGCCTAAAAGAACAGAATGAAAATCGAACTTGATCTTACCCCTATAGATGAAATCGATAGCTTCTTTGTCTGACACCACAGAAGATTCGGCCTTGGCTTAGATGAAGGTCACTTGGTTTCGGCTTCAACAAAGATGAAAGGAGAGGGATATGAGGCCTAGAAAGAATCGGCACCAATGAGATTTGGAAGGAGTTTGGCTAGAACACGAGAATTTTGGCTTTTGTCAAAATAGAGAGAAAGGAAGAGTGGCTAGAGAATTCTAAGAAGCTTCAAAAGAAAAGAAAGTATGAAGAATGGCCTTACTCCTTTCCTTAGCCGAAAATACCATCCTAGGAGCCCCTCAATTGGCCAACTCTCCATATCTTGATAACTTTATCTTTTAATTATCCTATCATCTTTTCCATAAATCTTTCCTTTGATTAACTATCCCCATTTATCTCTTAAAATCAAAAGAATTTAGCTCCTATATTGTAGCTTACTTGCTGTCCATCACCCCCTTACCCTAGGAGTGCCAAATTTTAATTCCTTAACTTGGGCCCCTTGCGGCCAAACAAGGCCCAATTCCTCCTCCTAAGTGACGCCATCCTCTTTACCATTTTAGCATTACTAAAATTTGGACTACAAGCCCAATTCCCTTGCTATTTGATGCAAAAACACTCTCAAGAGTGCCCCTCTTGCTGCTCGAACCTTGGCCTTATGCTTGTGGTGTCACCTAATAAAGCTTTAAGTGGCGCCTCCATGCCACTTAAACAAGCCGATCTTTGTGTCATATTTTTTTTCTACAATTTCTCTTAAGGCCCTATTCGCTTAGCTCTCTTTTAACTTAAAAATCTATTAATTTCTAAGGCTTCCTCCTATTTTCTAAAGTTCACAATACTTATAATACACAAAGGCATGCTATCACATACAATTTAGCAATAGTGCATAAGCCAAAATACAGGATATTACAACTATAGGAAAATAAGGTTAAACCATATCATATGAGTTAATATCTCAATTATGATAGCGAATCTGAAAAGGGATCTAAAGAAATCCTTTACCTTGAGATCTCGAAATCGATAAGATACTAGAGATTAATGGTTTCCGTCTTTTTAAGATCTGGATGATTTGATCTACTACGATTTCTCGGAGTGCCGCCCATAAGAACTTGTGATTAACAAAAGAGTCAAACTAAAGATAGCCTATCAATCTACTAGCCATTCGACTATAGTCTCAAAACTGAAAGAGAAAATAATTCGGTTCTTACCTTTACAGAGAAATAGGCACTTCAAGAAAATCTCAGTTTATGGAGAAATCGGCACAAGAGGAAAAGAATGGAAAAAGAAAGTGAATTAATAGGTTTCAGCTTTTAGTAGAGAAATCGACAGAGAGAAAAAGGAATAGACAAAGGTATTCGGTTATGGAGATGAGAAGAAAGTTGAGTGGTTTCGGTTTTTGGAAAAGAAAAGAGTATAGAGAGTGTAGAGAAGGACTGAGAATTTTGGCACAAAGAATAGGGTTCAAATGCCAAAATTTGAAGAGATACACTCCTATTTATAGGGAATTTTGGCACTTACCTATCAAATGTCAGAATCGCCCTCTTCTGAAAACCGAGACTAATTGACAAACATAGGGAATTTCAGCACCCCTTATGCCACATCAAAATCGATTCTTCCTCCCCTCAGAGTTGGAACTTCGGCCAACTCTGCTTACAGCAGATAACTCCCATCTTTTCTCCTTAATCTACTTACAACTAATATCAGCACAATAATCTATATTATTCAATAGATTAATCTCCCTATTTTTAAACCTTGTTGTCGTCCAACCTTACCCACCTATATGCTGAAATTTAGCTAATTAAAATTAAAGGAATTAGGCTTCATGCCCCTTGAGTTTGGGCCTCCTCAATTGACGCCATCTCCTTGCTCTCTAAGTGGCGCCATATTGCCACTGGGCCACAAGCCCATTTGTGTTTAAAACACAGATAACATCTTTTAAACCCTCTAGTGTCGCCTCGGCCCAATCTGAGCCCCTTAAATACTCTAATTAACACATTGAACGTAATACACATCAAATGCAAAGGCCCATTTATTCAGGATGTTACAGATACAATGCTTAGTAAGTTTGTATGCAAATAATAAGAAACTTATTAACATGTTTTTCACCAATTTGAACAGTATGTTCTCGAGGTAATACAATCATAATTGCATAAAATTTCACAATTCAATCATGTTTATCTTGATCTGTCTACTCGAGTTACAGTCACTAAATTATTTTTATCCGGAACTATGAAACTCCAAATCAAGATCCACTAATTTCACATGAAATTAGACTCACATATATTATTACCATAAAATTTCCATAATTTTTGGTTCACGCAATCAGTACAATTTATTCTTTAAAGTCTCCCTTGTTTTGTTGTCCGATAGTTCTGACCCCTCTTCACTAAAAAATTATTTTCTCGTGGTACAAAACTTGAATGATGTTCCTATTTGTTTCTATTGAAATTAGAATAATTAACAAATTCAAGCATATAAATTTTATCCCTTTATTATTTTTTACAATTTTTAATGAATTTCTTAAGTCAGAACAGGGGAATACAAAATCACTCCGACCCTGTCTTATAAAAATTCAAATATCTCATAATATGAAATTCTTTTGCTTACACAATTTCTTTTATGTGAAAATAGACTCAATAAGTTTAATTTCATATCTTATTAAACTTCTAATTCAATTTCCACCATTTTTTGTGAATTTTCAAAGTCATACAGCTGCTGCTGTCCGAACTGTTTTATTGCTAATTTTACTCTATCGTGTTTTCTTTGTATTAATTCTCATTTACTCACATATAACACTAAAGTATATCCATAGTTAGCCATGCCTATAGCTAGTCATCATCAAATATTTACAAGCCACTCATTGGCCAATTTAACCTATAAATCAACAACAAAGGCTTGAACATTTCATTTCTCAATTTAAATTGACTTAAAAGCCTCACACATGATCATCGATCACATTTCCCACATATTCATACATCATAAGAATGGACTTATAATCACAAGGTCATTCTCATATGTATAACTTACTCGTTTACCTTCTTACCAAAATTCGATCACGTCCCGAGCACATTGCTCATGAATGAATACATACATGCACTTGCACTTAATTGTCACATATTCGCATTCATTTACACTTTAGTCATTTTCCCATCTTTAACATAAACGTTAATTCTTTATCCCGTTGAACCACTTGGAATATCAAAAAATTGTCATACACATAGTAAGATGCCAATGCCATATCCCAGATATGGTCTCATAGAGGATCACATGTAGATGTCGATGCTGATGCCATATCCCAGATATGGTCTTATACGGGATCTCATATCGATGTCGACGCCATATCCCAGATATGGTCTTACACGAGATCGTATGTCGATACCATGTCCCAAACATGGTCTTTCACAATTACATACCGAAGCTAGGTCCCAGACGTGTTCTTACACGGATTCACTATTCAGTGCCGATGTCATATCCCAGATATGGTCTTATACAGGACCTTATTAATCTAATGTCGTGACAAAGTATCCTTTCTATTCCTAAGGATCAACCGGGATTCTTATTCTTCGATTCTTTGCCAAATCATCATCAATCGAATCCGTAGAAATATATATATATATATATACAATTCATGCAATATCAAAATATTAAATACATAATATAATGTTGTATTATTTGTCGAAACCTTTTTTTTCATTTGGATTTGGAAAAATGAGAATCGACTTTAAAATGACAAATGGAGTCGCCACCAACCCTTTTGTTTAGGTGGGATTGGATCACCTTAAAAAAATAATTTTGGTCTACGAAATAGAAAAACAGGTTCATGAGTCAATTACACACGAGGAAGGATTAGCACCCTCGCATGCCCAAAACTGGTACCAAATTGATTAACTAATGTCCTTGTGTTGAAAACTTGAAAATGTTTAATGTATGATTCTTTTTAAAGAATATTAATTGATTTTGAATTGAATCTCAAGATTCAATCGTTCCAAAGGAATAAAAAACATCACATCCAATATGTTAGGACATGACGCATTTATACTTCGATACCGAGATCATCTTTAATTTTCAAAACATGCAATTAAAAGGATATTTGGTTATTTGGGTCAATCGGAAAGTTTTCACCCAACACGTTAGGGCGCAATTCTTTGAATCTCTAAACACACAATTATTGCCTTATTTTGAAGAATCTTTAAATAAATGATTTTAAAAATCAACTCAAAATGTATTTGTTTGGTTTATTTAGAATAACAATTAAAACGTTAAAGTTTGAATCTCAATGCGATAATGTAAAAAAAAAAAAAACAAGATTACAAACATTGAATAATATACATGGATAAATTATTATGCGAATGAGCAATCATAATATGAAATTTGAAGGGAATGAATTTAGGTTCATATGATAGCAAGCAAATTAATACGACTAATATATAACAAACAAATAAGCAAATGGTACATACAATAATATGCGTGAATTTAAATAATACACATGTAATAATAGAAAACTTGATACAAAAATAATGTACATATATAACTAATGATGACATGTGAAAGTGCTTAGAATAAATATAATTTTAAATAAGATTTTTAAAATGGCAATCATATGTTTATATATATATTTAGAATAAAATATGTATGTACATAAATTTAAAAGAGAATACATATATAGAATAATATGAAATTAATAAGATACTTTAATACAAATTATATCTATATGTATAAAATACTACATAAGAGTATTTAACTTAGATATTATACAAATTATTGAAAATAGGAAATATGCAAAAGAACATTTTAGAATTAAATACTTATATAGTAGATAAAAAACATATAAAAATAGAAGACAAAATAAATTAAATCATTGTAAAATCTATTTCAAAATAATTTTATTAAAACAAGCTTTAAAAATGAACAATAAATAAGTTTTATAGACAAAAATAATATATATGTAATTGAACTAAGAATAAAACTTACAGGCTATTTTATAGAAGTTTATTTAAACAGAGTTAAGGACCAAATTGAAAAGCTCTTGAATAATCGAGGGTTAAAATAGAAAATATCTAAACAGTCAAAAACACAGTGCATAAGCTGGACTAAATTAAAAGGGTGCATAAATCTTTGGACAAAATTAAAAAGAACAAAAGAAATAAAAGGAAGCTTAATTAAATTTGAACGCAAAACAGAGGGACCGAGCGCGCAATTATACCATCACTGCACGAACGCGTGGATCCCCTAGATATCGGGTCGGGTCGAATCGGGTCACCCAATACAACATCGTTTTGAAGCCACTTAATCAGGCTCTAGAGGACGTTGTTTCGCACGGCTTTTAAAGGGGGGTAGAACTGTAACACCCTAAATTAGGGGTTAATTGTAATTCAAATATTTTCCCATGTGTGTGCTTGAAGAATTAAATTCTAGGATTATTTGGCATGTTTTAGGGTGTAGAAATAACCCCGAATTAGGTCGGATTTGGAATTAAAAATCTCTTTTTAAGGGCTTAAAAAGGAGGGAGCTAGGTGAAGATAGGGCTTAAATAAAATTTAGGAGAAGCATGACTTAAGAAAGTAATTGGCACAATTGGCTTGGGGCGTCAAGAGACTTTGCAAGGGAGGAGGTTCGATCCGTGGAAGTAACAAGGGATATGTTTTTTTTTTTTTTTCTTTTGGGCGTTAAAGGAAGGGCCCAAGTAAGGAAGGCTTTAAAGAAATTTCGGGCAAGGTTCATGGCATGAAAGGCAGGTTGGCGGAGTGGCTTGGGACGCCACTCAAGGGCTTTGGTTTAAGGTCTCGGGTTCGAGACATAAAGGACGCAAGGAGTTTCATTTTTTGGGCTTTGGCGTTAAAGGAGAAAGGGCCAGGATGAAGGCTTATAATTAAATGGTGGGGTAAATTGATATGAAAGTCAATTGGGAGAGTTGGTTAGGGGCGCTTAAGGGGGCTGCGGCAGTGGGTATTGGTTTCGAACCCCAGCAGCAACAAATTGGGTTTTTATTTTTTTTTTTTAGGCTGGCGAGTGGAGAGGGGAGTGATGGCTGCAATTTGGACTCTTCAAGTGATAAGATTGAGCTTTTTTTTTTTGCTCATATTCGGCTGGAAGAGGGGGAGTTATTAGTGGTTTATTTGCTTTTGAATTGTTGAAGGAGATTAAGAGATTAATTGGAAGATAAATCATGCATTATCTTTGATAATTCAAAGCTGGAATTATCACCTAAAAGGGAGAGTGTTTGCCGAAATTTGGACTCCTTGGGGGCTGTCCATATTTGATTTTGTTACAGCAAAGAAGTGTCAAAAATTCCAGCAAATTCTTTTCCTCTTTCTCTCCTCATTGTGCTGCCGAAATTCCCCTTATACAATTGCCCAAAATTGTTCAAAATTCTCTTCCCCTCTTGCTTCTTTTAGCCGAATATACCCCCTCTTTTAAGAGAAAATTTCCAGCCCTTCTGTCTTGCCTTGGCCGAATCTTCCTTGAGGAAAAGGGTGCTGTTTTCGGTTCCTTTCCTCTACATTAAAGATAGCCGAATCTTTCCCCCTAATCAAGGGTGCTGCCGAATTCAATAGGTGTGGTAAGGGTTCTCTCTAAGTTGTTTCTTTAATTATTATGGCCAGCCAAAACCTTGAGGCTCAACCATGTATTTTTGGGTTAGCTGAACCTTATTGAGGCATTGGATTCATGCTTTGTTTTGTAGCTAAGAGAGGACAACATTAAAGGAGTAAGGAGATCTTTCGGGATTTGTTTGGAAATCAAATCCGTTCAAGGTAAGTCCGTAAAAGAGCCTTTGATATTACTTGGTTTGGCCGAATAGGCCTAATGTCCCTAATCATGTTGATGTTCAATTATAGGTTAAAAGATCTAGCGTCATAGATCGGCTTTTCGGGATCTAGGAATTTCGGTAGTAACAGGTGTGTAGAAACTCACTACACACTTTATTAATTTATATGATTTAATTGTTAGCCTTTAATCTTTTGGTTGTGATTAGCTTGTGGCATAATCATGGTTTCCGGGTAAGTCCCCTAACTTGAGATTTTTAATATACGATTTGCATGCCATCACATGATGTTAAATGCTATGACATGATATATGAAAATTTATGTATAAGCATGTGATGGTGGGATTGATGAGAGGAGGGGGATGATTTTATGGACTGTCATCAGTGGTTTTGACCACAAGATGGGTTGGCCCCATTAGATTATTTGTGACCTATGGTCATCAGTGGTTTTGACCACATCGATTGATTATTTGCGACTAAGTCTGTAACACCCCTAACCCGTAACCGTCGCCGGATTAGGGTTACAAGGCATTACTTAACAAAAAATTTAAACACTTTGCTTTAAAAATTGTATATACTAACGTATGACTTAATAATCACAAGCAACCACTATAAATTTCAAATCCATATTACGTTAATCACCTTACAGCAGATCACAAAATTTTATGCTTTCTAAACTATTTTGAATTAACCATTACTAGACTTGACTATTAACTCGGGGTGTGAGATTTTAAAGCTGTCCAACTGCATCATGCTGACCAAATCGACCATAACTCGAGTTTCAAAACTTGAAATTTATATCCTTAAATTTTACTTGAAACTAGACTCATATAACTTTTCACCATAATTTTTCCAGAATTTTTTATGTGGCCAATTAGTACAGTTTATTCATCAAAGATACCCTTATTACACTGCTTGACAATTCTGACCTGTCTCTACAAAAATACAGTTATCTCATTTCACAAATTTCCTATAATGTTATTGTTTATACCAATGAAAAATAGACTCATTAATGGTTCTACACATATAAACCATGCTTCTTAATGATTTTTGTACAATTTTTGACCATTTTTCCAAAACAGAACAGTGACTCATGAATTCATTCAGAGCAGGTCTCACTAAAACTTAATTATCTCATAATATATAAATCTTTTGCCAATCTGTTTCTTTTATGTAAAAATAAACACAATAAGGTTTAATTTCATATCTCATTCACCTTCTAATTCAATATATCCTATTTTTGGTGATTTTTCTAACTCACATCACTGCTGTTTTGTTGCATTTTATGAAAGACTAGCTTCTAACCGAACCTACCTACATCCCTAATTCAAGGATTCATTTCATATACAAACATTTCCTTAATAAAACGATTAAACTTTGATTAAGAATGCATAAACATTGCCATCATAAACCAACATACATATCAAGACACAACAACAGTACTTAACTAAAAATTTAGCCATATTCGCATGGCTATTATATACATGAACCTTAAGATTTCATCAAACAAAGACCAAGTCTTTCCTATACATGCCTTCGTTTAAAAATCAAAATGAAAGACTACCCAAAATGTAGATTGATAGTGTGAGTGACTTTCCTAACGATCCCAAGAGCTTGTAGCTTGCACCTAAACTATAAAACAGAGGAAACATTTCACATGATAAGCTTGCTAGCTTAGTAAGTCTCAAGCCAATTTCAATATTCAACTAAACATTCGAGCATTATTATGCAAATTTAATTGACAATTTGGACCTAGTATCAAATACAATGATTTAACTAATAAACTTCACTATTGCCGTATGTCGTTATCTCCTTTAACTTTCACTAGCCATATACTTAAAACGCACCATCTCCCAAACATTTTAGTGGCAAAAATATTTGCATAATCAAAGACTATTAAGCGTAATATGCATTCTATTCACATACGACTAGCTATTCATATAAATACATACAACGTCCATTTGATTTCATACTTAACAATTCCATTTATGCGAATCCCAATAACACAACCAAACTTATGATCCAATACACAATAATATATGTATATAAGTATAATATACACATGCTAACAATTTCAACCACTTTCATACTTAACAATTTCACTTATGCGAATCCCAATAACACAACCAAACTTATGATCCAATACACAATAATATATGTATATAAGTATAATATACACATGCTAACAATTTCAACCACTTTCATACTTAACAATTTCACTTATGCCGAATCCCAATAGCACAACCAAACTTATGATCCAATACACAATAATATATGTATATAAATATAATATACATATGCTAACAATTTCAACCACTTTCACACTTACAGTATTTAATCTCCATATGGTATAATATACATATAACATCAAACACTCAATGTATAATACATTTGCTTCCTCAATAATATACTTACTCACCGACTTCATATGCAGATATAAGTAAGAAGATACATACCTCAAGGTCGAATTAATATGATTCATTATCGAAAACTTAGATTTTCTCAATTTGTTTCATAACTTTGTTGTTACATACCCCAAGCTTGAAATTTCAATTCATCGGTTTAGAACCTACTAAGCTTTTACCCAAATCACAAACACTAGCACTAGGCCGCCTAGACTCAAGGTCCGAAGTTAAACAGGCATTTAAGCTCGCTAGGCAATAAGCGAACTATTTCAGGCACATGGCACGCTAGGCTCAAGCCGAATATATCACCGGCACTAAGCCCGCTAGGCAATAAGCCCGAATATGTCACTAAGCCGCTAGGCACTAAGCCGAATATGTCTAGGCAATAAGACCGAGGCATGTCAGCGAATATATCACCGGCACTAAGCCGCTAGGCAATAAGCGAATAGGCACGAAGGCCCGAATATATCACTAAGCTGCTAGGCACGGCCGAATATAGCACTAAGCACTAAGCTAGGCACGAAGCCCGAATATATCACCTAAGCACTAAGCCCGCTAGGCTCAAGCCCTAATATCATCACATTTAACTTTTATACACATGACTTAGTACTAAACTATTATCCATCTCATATTCTTCCTTTTCTTTCACCTATTAATCCACACATACATATTCACCTTGTTTTTACCAAATTAATTTCACCGCAATTTCATACTCCACATTCGCCAACATGTATAATTATGCTTTAAATATTCAAACATCATCATATACTATGTTCAGAATAATTCTTTGGCGATACTTGCTTAAGGACTTACCTCGATTGATAATGACGACTTAAACGGCTATTCAAACCTTTGTCTTTCCCCGATTCAAATCCGATTTTCTTTGTTCTTGATCTAGACATATCAAAATAACCTCATTCAAGTACATTTCATTACAATTTAATCCCAAAACACATCAATGGACAATTTACCATTTTACCCCCAATATTTCACATTTTTACTATTTAGTCCTATTTACATAAAACACAAAATATATCAAATTTCACAATAACACCTAAGGGCTGAATACTCCTAGGGACTATACAAGTCCATTTATTTCATTTATTTTGCAAATAAGTCCCTCTAAATTTTTATTTTTGCAATTTAGCCCAATTCATTCAAAATTACTAAAATTTTCATTTCAAAACTTGTAGATTTCTAACATAGCTTTAATATTTTTCCATCCAACATCATAAAACACCAACATTTAACCATAGCCGAATATTAAACATGCTCAAATCTAAAAATTCTAACATGGGTCACTCTTGATCAAAGCAACGATCTCAAAACGTAAAATTAACAAAACCGAAATCAAACTAACCTTGAATTTTAGCCTAGAAGTGCCAAAATCAAAGAACTCCAAAGCTTATTTCTTCCTTCAACATTCGGCTATGAAAAGTGAAAAAAGATGATGGCTTGTTTTATGTTATTTTAACATATAATAATTTATTTAACTAATTACCTATTTAACCTTTAACATATAATTTCTTAACATATATCCTAAGGTTAGTTATGACAAATGCCACCCACTAACTTAAAATGGGCTAATTGCCCTTTTAATGCCCACTTTAAAAGCCATCATCAAATAGATACTTTTCACTATAGCATGCAACTTTTACGCTTTACGCGATTTAGTCCTTTTGTTAAATTGAACACACAAACGATTGAATTTTTCTCTGAAACTTTCACAGACATTAATTCACTTATAATAAGCACGAATATAATATTTAAAAATATTTCGACTGGATTCATGGTCCCAAAACCACCGTTCGATTAGGGTCAAATTGATGTTACAACTCTCCCCTTAGGGATTTTCGTCCCGAAAATCTTAGCGTTAAACAAAGTCGGATATTATTGCCTCATTGAATCTTCAGTTGCCATTTCTTATTTCTCAACTCCTATATCTCACGGCTAAGATATGGATCACTCTCTTCATATGTCATATTAGTTCGGATCTCTATTTCAGATGGGGCAATCCCACGTGGCGGATCAAATGATATTTACGAAATATTGAAACATGAAATACTTTGTCGTCGATCTCAAATTCTATATCTTTTGTTCCAAGTCTATAAAGGACTTTTGACGATCAAATCTCGCTTTCAAACAATCTCGGATCAATTTCACTTCCTATTCTATATCCTTTATCAAACCAACCCGTGTAACCTATTCTCACCGAGTTCGATCTAATCTGAGGTATACGATTTTTTTAACCCATATCACATCTTTCTTTCTTGGAGTTAGGGCCAATCGAGACAAATTCCATTGTTACTTTATCCCATTTCCACTCAAAAATCAAAATTTACTGTAATAATCCGATGAAACTTGATGTTCGGCTTTCGTTTGTTGACAGACTAAACATTTTAAAACCAAATAAAAAAATGTCTCATTTCATACCAAACCACCCGTAGTGTTGCTACAAATTATGATACATTTTAGTACTTCCCGGATGAGCAGCTTAAACGACTATTATATGCTTTATTCAATCGATGGAATTAACTCGAATTTCTCGAATACAATCATGATCCGGAATCTCGGACAATCATCAAAACTTTTGAACTTGGACTCGAATTCACTTCACATTGAGCTCGATTCACCAACAATTTATTATCAAATTTCGAGCTTTATATATATATGTTGTAAAACATCGGTTTTGCTCTCAATTCCTCTATTACGTAACTATCATAAGACAAGTCCAAGTGAGTATTCAAAGCCCGTAATGCAACGATGACTTTCTATTCGCACCATTAGCCACAACATTTGTTTTGCCCAAATGATAATCTAACAATAGCTCATAATAATTTTTTTTATATCTCAAGCCATCTTCTCGATGCAGTTCAAATCTTTTGAGTCATCAATTATTTTAAACTTTATGATCTGAATAAACATGACATTTCTCCCTAACAAGTAATAACGCCAAATCTTCATCGCGAACATAATAGCTGCTAGTTCTAACTCACATGTCAGATAATTTCTTTCATGCGACTTCAATTGTCTCGAATTGTAGGCTACGACTTTGCCTTCTTGCATCAAAACACAATCCACAAAGAAGCATCACTAAATACAACAAATTCTTTACCCGATTCAGGATAAACTAACATCGGAGCTTAAATCAAAAGGGCTTTCAACCGATCGAAACTTTTCTAACACTTTTCCGATCATCCAATCGACATCTTTCCAAAGCGCCTCATCAACAGAGTAACTATCATCGATCTAATCGATTCCAAAAGTGACACAATATGTCCCGAAAACTAACCCGCATAATCGAATTCACATTCTCTGAATATCATATATATATATATATATATATTTGTTCTTTTCCCAAAGTTTGTAAGAAAATTCTCAAAGTTCAAGATGCTTCTTTTTATCAAGTGAATAAATAAAGGGATCATCCACAGCTTCCACAACAACTCAATAATAGATTTAACTTCACAATCAAAGGCAAACCCAGAACTCTTCAGAAACATATTAGAAAACTCACAAACAATAGGCATTGAATAAATTTTCTTCTCGATATTCTGAGTCAATCACATAAGTAAAATATGCTTCACAACTCTTTTCACATAATTCTTAGCTTTCGATATTGATATTACAAACAGTAATCCATTCAAATCATCCGACTCAATTTTTATAATCTCATAATTCGGACATCTCAAATTTATCACCTATCTTTTGTAATTAACACAAGCATCATACACAAATAACCAATCCATACCCAGAATAATATAGAATTTATTAGATGGCAAGAGCATCGATCGGCGGAAATGGATATCTCAAACATTAATGGACAGTTCTTGCATATATAATCAACCATGACACTTTTATCTAGGGTTCAAGCTTTTATGGCAACTCAAGAGATTCTACAGCAAAGTCTTAATGAATACTAAGTTCATGCACAAGTATGAATGTGTAGAACCAAGGTCTATCAAAGCAATTACTGTAGTACCAAAAGAGTAAAAATACCAGTTATTATATCAAATGATGAAGCTTCTCTCAAGCTTGGATAGCATACACTCTGACAGGCACTCTGGCTTCATATCTGACAATACTGTCTCTCATAGTTCTCTGACTACCACTGATGTTTCTTACATTCTTTCAAGGTCTACCTCTCACAAGCACGCTTATCGATCTCAAATTCGAGCAGGTCTACGGCTTGCAGACTCAGGACATTCTCAAATAAAATGATCAAGCGATCCACATCTAAAGCAAGCTCTGTCATTAAATCTACATCTTCTCGGATGCCTCAGCTTGTAAGCTCGGTCCACGAGTACAACGAACTCTTCTATTTTAAAATCTCAACTAGCAACCGAATAGATATATATATATATATTTATATATATATATATATATATATTTAAGCCATCTTCAAATCTTTTGCACATTATAGCTTCGGAGGGTATACATTCTCATGCATACTAACTCAATCTCACAAACTCCAGTTCATACTCAGAAATACTCATTCGACCCTGTTTTAATTCAAGAATCTTTAACTGATATCTTTCTTATGGAACTCACCGAAGAATTCCCAAATCACTTTCTCTTTCGAGTCCACCAATACTAGTGTATTCCACCGGTGTGGTGTCCTCAATAGTGATATTACACTTCTTAAACCTTCCTCCGAGTACATGATAACTCATCGGACACTCGAATAGTATTATCAAACCACGCCCGATTCGTTTTGCATCATCATCGTCATTAGTTTTAAACTCTTCGACTCATTGTTTTCGATTTTATCTACAGGATGTCATTCAATCTAATCGAATTTACTATCGGAGGTACCATAGGTATCGGAGTTAGACTATTCGGGGTGAAGGTTGTTGCCGATCAAGTTAGTCCGGATATATGGAGTAAATCATTCGTTCATCATCTAGTAGAAGGCTTACTTAGCCTCCCCTCATGGCTACTCAAAGCAGATCAAGAGTCTATCGGCACCGATTTACGTCTTGCGATCAGCGCTACACTCTCTACATCATCCGATACGGCTCTATCAGGATCAAGATCCATTTACAATATAAAACACAGTTCGAATTGTCAGAAGTCACCACACTATCAAATATATATAATTAAGGCATGTATAGCTAGACTCACAAGCGCTACGGTAGTCCTAGAATCGACTAAACCGTAAGCTCTGATACCAATCAAATGTAACACCCCTAACCCGTAACCGTCGCCGGATTAGGGTTACAAGGCATTACTTAACAAAAAATTTAAACACTTTGCTTTAAAAATTGTATATACTAACGTATGACTTAATAATCACAAGCAACCACTGTAAATTTCAAATCCATATTACAGTTAATCACCTTACAGCAGTCACAAAATTTTATGCTTTCTAAACTATTTTGAATTAACCATTACTAGACTTGACTATTAACTCGGGGTGTGAGATTTTAAAGCTGTCCAACTGCATCATGCTGACCAAATCGACCATAACTCGAGTTTCAAAACTCAAAATTTATATCCGTAAATTTTCCTTGAAACTAGACTCATATAAATTTTCACCATAATTTTTCAGAATTTTCATGTGGCCAATTAGTACAGTTTATTCATCAAAGATACCCTTATTACACTGCTTGACAATTCTGACCTGTCTCTACAAAAATACAGTTATCTCATTGCAAAAATTTCCTATAATGTTCTTGTTTATACCAATGAAAAATAGACTCATTAAGGGTTCTACACATATAAACATGCTTCTTAATTATTTTTTTACAATTTTTGACCATTTTTCCAAAACAGAACAGTGACTCATGAATTCATTCAGAGCAGGTCTCACTAAAACTTAATTATCTCATAATATATAAACCTTTTGCCTACTCTGTTTCTTTTATGTAAAAATAGACACAATAAGGTTTAATTTCATATCTCATTCACCTTCTAATTCAATATACCCTATTTTTGGTGATTTTTCTAACTCACATCACTGCTGTTTTGTTGCATTTTATGAAAGACTAGCTTCTAACCGAACCTACCTACATCCCTAATTCAAGGATTCATTTCATATACAAACATTTCCTTAATAAAACGATTAAACTTTGATTAAGAATGCATAAACATTGCCATCATAAACCAACATACATATCAAGACACAACAACAGACTTAACTAAAAATTTAGCCATATTCGCATGGCTATTATATACATGAACCTTAAGATTTTATCAAACAAAGACCAAGTCTTTCCTATACATGCCTTCATTTAAAAATCAAAATGAAAGAGTACCCAAAATGTAGATTGATAGTGTGAGTGACTTTCCGAACGATCCCAAAGAGCTTGTAGCTTGCACCTAAACTATAAAAGCAGAGGAAACATTTCACATGATAAGCTTGCTAGCTTAGTAAGTCTCAAGCCAATTTCAATATTCAACTAAACATTCGAGCATTATTATGCAAATTTAATTGACAATTTGGACCTAGTATCAAATACAATGATTTAACTAATAAACTTCACTATTGCCGTATGTCGTTATCTCCTTTAACTTTCACTAGCCATATACTTAAAACGCACCATCTCCTAACATTTTAGTGGCAAAAATATTTGCATAATCAAAGACTATTAACTGTAATATGCATTCTATTCACATACGACTAGCTATTCATATAAATACATACAACGTCCATTTGATTTCATACTTAACAATTTCATTTATGCGAATCCCAATAACACAACCAAACTTATGATCCAATACACAATAATATATGTATATAAGTATAATATACACATGCTAACAATTTCAACCACTTTCATACTTAACAATTTCACTTATGCGAATCCCAATAACACAACCAAACTTATGATCCAATACACAATAATATATGTATATAAGTATAATATACACATGCTAACAATTTCAACCACTTTCATACTTAACAATTTCACTTATGCCGAATCCCAATAGCACAACCAAACTTATGATCCATTACACAATAATATATGTATATAAATATAATATACATATGCTAACAATTTCAACCACTTTCACACTTACAGTATTTAATCTCCATATGGTATAATATACATATAACATCAAACACTCAATGTATAATACATTTGCTTCCTCAATAATATACTTACTCACTGACTTCATATGCAGCATATAAGTAAGAAGATACATACCTCAAGGTCGAATTAATATGATTCATTATCGAAAACTTAGATTTTCTCAATTTGTTTCATAACTTTGTTGTTACATACCCCAAGCTTGAAATTTCAATTCATCGGTTTAGAACCTACTAAGCATTTACCCAAATCACAAACACGGCACTAGGCCCGCTAGACTCAAGGTCCGGTTAAACACCCAGATTTAAGCACGCTAGGCAATAAGCGAACTATTTCACCAAGACAT
This sequence comes from Gossypium rotundifolium, assembly GCA_025506655.1. Lineage (NCBI taxonomy): Eukaryota > Viridiplantae > Streptophyta > Magnoliopsida > Malvales > Malvaceae > Gossypium > Gossypium rotundifolium. The sequence goes on from CP106728.1 coordinate 84,917,574, forward strand.
GGCACGCTAGGCTCAAGCCCGAATATATCACCAAGCACTAAGCACGCTAGGCAATAAGCCCGAATATGTCACCGGCACTAAGCTTGCTAGGCAATAAGCCCGAATATGTCATCTAAGCACTAAGCTCGCTAGGCACGGCCGAATATATCATCAAGCACTAAGCACGCTAGGCACGGCCCGAATATATCACCGGCACTAAGCACGCTAGGCACGAAGCCCGAATATATCACGGCACTAAGCTCGCTAGGCTCAAGCCCGAATATCATCACATTTAACTTTTTATACACGTGACTTAGTACTAAACTATTATCCATCTCATATTCTTCCTTTTCTTTCACCTATTAATCCACACATACATATTCACCTTGTTTTTACCAAATTAATTTCACTACAATTTCATACTCCACATTTGGCCAACATGTATAATTATGCTTTAAATATTCAAACATCATCAAATACTATGTTCGTAAATAATTCTTTGGCGTATACTTACTTAAGGACTTACCTCGATTGACAACGGACGACTTAAACTAGCTATTCCGAAACCTTTGTCTTTCCCCGATTCAAATCCGATTTTCTTTGTTCTTGATCTAGACATATCAAAATAACCTCATTCAAGTACATTTCATTACAATTTAATCCCAAAACACATCAATGGACAATTTACCATTTTACCCCCAATATTTCACATTTTTACTATTTAGTCCTATTTACATAAAACACAAAATATATCAAATTTCACAATAACACCTAAGAGCCGAATACTCCTAGGGACTATACAAGTCCATTTATTTCATTTATTTTGCAAATAAGTCCCTTTAAATTTTTATTTTGCAATTTAGCCCAATTCATTCAAAATTACTAAAATTTTCATTTCAAAACTTGTAGATTTCTAACATAGCTTTAATATTTTTCCATCCAACATCATAAAACACCAACATTTAACCATAGCCGAATATTAAACATGCTCAAATCTAAAAATTCTAACATGGGTCACTCTTGATCAAGCAACGATCTCAAAACGTAAAATTAACAAAACCAAATCAAACTAACCTTGAATTTTAGCCTAGAAGTGCCAAGAATCAAAGAACTCCAAAGCTTATTTCTTCCTTCAACATTCGGCTATGAAAAGTGAAAAAAGATGATGGCTTGTTTTATGTTATTTTAACATATAATAATTTATTTAACTAATTACCTATTTAACCTTTAACATATAATTTCTTAACATATATCCTAAGGTTAGTTATGACAAATGCCACCCACTAACTTAAAATGGGCTAATTTCCCTTTAATGCCCCACTTTAAAAGCCATCATCAAATAGATACTTTTCACTATAGCATGCAACTTTTACGCTTTACGCGATTTAGTCCTTTTGTTAAATTGAACACACAAACAATTGAATTTTCTCTGAAACTTTCACAGACATTAATTCACTTATAATAAGCACAGAATGTAATATTTAAAAATATTTCTGACTCGGATTCATGGTCTCGAAACCACCGTTCCGATTAGGGTCAAATTCGGACTGTTACAAAGTCCCAGTGGTTTGGTACCACCAGTGGTTTTGACCACACTTGATTATTTGTGACTTATGCTCATCAGTGGTTTTGACCACACGATGGGTTGGCCCCATCATTTAAATTGTGACTCTAAGTCATCAGTGGTTTTGACCACACGGGGTAGTTAAGGAGTATGGATGGTTAGGTTGGGTTGCATATTTGCATGTTAATTAATATCTTGTGTATGAGTGCTTTTTCGGGTGGGGGATTTACACACTGAGTCTTGGTGACTCACCCCTTTCCCTTAACATTTTGCAGATGAGTAGATTGCGGAGATGGAGCCGGAGAGGACTCGAGGCGGCCATGCTTGTCGTTGTAGTTATTTCTACATTGCTTTAGTTAAAATTATTAATTTCTAAGTTTTTATTTTGGGATTGTAATAAGGCCGCTATTTATTATGTGGATGTTATTTTTATTTTACTTATGTTATATTACAAAATGGAATTTTATAAATATTAAATGAACCGGTTAAAAGTAATTTTTCAAACTTAATAAACTTCTACGGGTTTTTAAAAGATGTTACCATCGGGTAACAAACTATACCAAGTCAATTATAACTCTGATTTATTAAATGTTACATGATCAGATGTTTTCAAAGGATTTATTAACCCAACTATATTTATAAACAACCCGACTGAGTTTTCAAACACCCTTTTTACACCTTAGCCAAATTTTATCGAATTTTCACCAAACATTCAAATTGACTCAAATTATTTTTACCCAAGAATATACCAGATCCGATCAGACTCGTGGGCGGGTTCGGTGTTATATTTTGGTATCGAGCCAGATTCAAAACTCATTTGTAAATGAAAGCCCAAAATGTTTTGGTTATGATAGTAGGCCTTATTAGAATGTTTTGAAACTGCTTTTGGCTTGAACAAAGATGGCACCGAGTCTCCCAAGACCTATCCGCCTGTAAGTACTTCTATCCATTTTTGTGAATTCTTTTGATGAAGGGTAGAAGGGTAAATTGGGAACGTAGACCCTAGAGTAGAAATGCTTGAACCCTAGGGTTAGCTTACCCCAACAACAGTGCATAAGATTTAATAATTACTTAAACAAACCCTGTGAGTTATCACTGAGCAAGGGATGTGGCAATCGTTATACGCATGTCTAGGATTGGATTCGGTGGGGGCCTGATATTTAAGCAGTCCTCGTGACTCACCTTCTACTCACTTGAATCCTACCTGGTGCGTAGTAACGGTTCATCCTAGTTGAGACGACACACTCACAAGCTAAACTCGATAACTAAAACCCGAAAGGGATTAGCCGTTTTGCTTTTGGAAATAATTAAAACTTTAGTTTTTTTTAAGAAAAAAAAGAAAAAAATTGACCAAAATACCCCTGGCTTGTAAACTACCAAAATACCCTCCGAATGAAAGAAAATTTCAAATGGAAAATTTTCAGAATATCTTTCTTTTGTGAAATCACTAGAACCCAAATTTTTGGAAATCATTTTGTGAAAATGCCCTGATTTTGTGAAATTACCAAAAATACCCCTAAGGGGGTAAAATTACGAAAACGCCCTTGATTTATGATATTCTCAAAATACCCATAGTTACAATAAAAAATTTCCATTATATACAAAGTGCCCAAAAACCTTACTTTGCAAAATATCGAAAATGTCATAATTTTGTAAAATTACAAAATTGCCCCTAACCAGCAAAATTACCAAAACGACCTTGGTTTTCAAAATTTTTGCAACACCATCAACTTGGAAAATAAATTCTTAAAAATAACCCCCACAGTTTTACAACTTTTGAAATATCTTTGATTTATTAAATTTTACAAATTTACCCTAATTTGTGAAAAATTACCAAAATGCCCCTGAGTTTCAAAATTTTCGAAAGACCCCCGGATTTCAAAATTTTTCAAAATACTCGAGAATTTGAGAGTACCAAAATACTTTTTGACAAAATCATCCGAGAACCTATATTTTTGAAAAATTACAAAAATACCCCTGTAGGATAAATTACGAAATTACCCCTGGGTAGTGGAAAAAAAAACAATCATCATGGAAACTACAACATCTCTTTGAATGAATGAATGGAAAACTGTGTGTATGTATGTTACGAAAGAACCACTCCTAAACTCTTATCATAAAATTCCTTCGCGGGTAATCCAGTGAAAGAAGTACTAATACATAAAAATTTTTAAACAGATAAACGCAATCGTTAGAATGAGTTCAAGAGGTCGTGGACGTCCGCCGCGTGGCCGTGGTAGAGGTAGGATGACCCTGTCAGAGCCCGCGAGGTCTGGTCATGGGTTTGGAAATGAGATGCCGGATCTGTCGGCGGCAGAAACTGAGTTCCAGGATCAGACGGGTGGTAACGACGTAGTATCCCAGGCGGTGCTACGAGTGTTAGAACGAGTAGCTGAGGCTGGCGTGGGTGCAGAAACTCGTAAATCTGTGGCTGAACGACTCCAAGCTAACAGAGCAGAGGTATTCAGAGGAGTTTCTGAAGTAGCGCCTAGTGCGGCAGAGTATTGGTTGGAATCCACTGAAAGGATTATGGGTGATTTGGATTTCACCGCTGAGGAGAAGCTGAAGGGTATCATCTCTCTGCTTCGGGATAAGTCTTACCAGTGGTGGCTCACTGTGAGAGATGGAACGGTGGTAGAAAATCTTACTTGGGAATTCTTCAAGGATGCCTACCAGAAGAAATATATCAGAACTAGCTACGTGGATGCACAGCGGAAGGCTTTCTTGAACTTGGTTCAAGGCAATAAGTCAATGGCGAATATGAGGCTGAATTTTTCCGGTTGAGTAGGTATGCTCGTGGCATTGTGGGTACCGAGCATGAGCACTGTGTCAGATTTGAAGATGGGCTGAGGGATGAGCTGAGAATGATGATAGCTCCACAACAGGAACGGGAGTTTGCTGTCTTAGTGGAAAAATCGAAGGTGGCTGAAGGGGTAAGGCAGTCGGTTAGACGGAACCAGGATCGGAAATGGAATAAGAGGAGTTCTGGACCTTCAAAGTTTTCAGGTAATCAGCAAAAGAGGACAAGGTTTGGTGGGTCTGATCAAGCTACTAGGCCTGCTGCTGCTACTAATTCTCAATGGCCGCCATGGTGTGATCGGTGTGGAAAGTCTCACAAGGGGGAGTGTTGGAATGGTAATCGTGGATGCTTTGAGTGTGGGTCTATGGAGCATCGTGTTAGAAACTGTCTGAAGAAGGCAGCTAGACTGAGGACAGAGGGTCAGGATCGTGCACCAAATAGAAGGGATAATCAACAACCAGCAAGGGGTCGTGGTGCAGGAAAAGGAGGTAATGGTGCTGGCAGAGGTCGTGGGGCACCGAGGGGAAATACCGGTGGTACTGAGGCTAGACAACCTGGTTTGGTCTATGCCGCGAGGCGCCAAGAGGAGGGCGACGCACCGGACGTCATAACCGGCATGTTCCTGATATTTGGTGTGCCTTATAATACATTGATTGACATTGGCTCAACCCACTCGTATATTGCTAGTAGCGTAGTGGAAACTTTGCACCTAGACTCTGAACTTACTTCTAGGAAGATGACTGTAGTAAGCCCTCTAGGTCACTCCGTAGAAGTAAGTAAACTTTATAGGGACGTACCCCTAGAACTCCAAGGGGTCGTGTTCTTGGCTGATTTGATGGAACTACCATTCCGGGAGTTTGACTTAATCCTCAGAATGGATTGGCTAGTTAAGAACCAGGCTAGTTTAGATTGCGCGGCTAAGCGCATGGTGTTAAAGACCGAGGAAGGAGAAGAGGTGGTGATGATAGGTAAAAGGAGAGATTACCTATCTAACTTGGTTTCTATTTTGAAGGCGGAAAGGATGGTGAAGAAGGGGTGTAAAGCTTATGTGGTTCATATCTGTGCCTTGGAAGCTAAGGATGTCATTGTGGGAGATGTCCGGACCGTAAGGGACTATGTGGATGTGTTTCCAGAGGAACTTCCGGGTCTACCTTCGGATCGTGAGGTTGAATTTGGGATAGATCTGTTACCCGGAACCGCGCCAGTATCTACAGCTCCGTATCGAATGGCGCCGAAAGAATTGGTGGAGTTAAAGGCTCAGATTTAGGAATTGTTGGACAGAGGGTTCACCCGACCAAGTGTATCACCTTGGGGAGCTCCAGTGCTGTTTGTCAAGAAGAAGGATGGGACAATAAGGATGTGTATCGACTATCGGCAGTTGAACAAGTTGACTATAAAGAACCGGTATCCTTTGCCCAGGATTGACTATCTGTTCGATCAACTTAAAGGGGCATCGGTGTTTTCTAATATCGACCTTAGGTCAGGGTACCATCAGCTCAAGGTGAAGGAGGTTGATGCTCATAAGACGGCATTCTGTACTCGGTATAGACACTACAAGTTTTTGGTAATGCCCGTTGGTTTGACGAATGCACCGGCAGCGTTTATGGACATGATGAACCGGGTGTTTCAACCCTATCTGGATCAGTTCATCGTGGTCTTCATAGACGACATTTTGGTGTACTCAAAGTCGGAAGAGGAGCATGACGCACATCTTCGTGTGGTTCTACAAATTCTAAGGGAGAAACAACTGTACGTTAAGTTCAGCAAAAGTGAGTTCTGGCTCAAAGAGGTAACTTTTCTAGGACATGTTGTTTCAGTCGAGGGAATCAGGGTGGATCCCTGTAAGATTGAGGCGGTGTTGGAGTGAAAGCCGCCAAAGTCAGTTACGAAAATTCAGAGTTTTCTCGGGTTGGCCGAATATTATAGAAGATTCGTGGAGAATTTCTCCTTAATTACAGCACCGTTGACGAAGCTATTGAGAAAAGGGGTTCCGTTTGTGTGGGCTGAGAAGCAGCAAGAGAGTTTTGATAAACTGAAGAGGATTCTAACAGAAGCACCGATTTTAATTCACTGAGGTCGGAAGGAGTTCATCAGATCTCGTGATGCATCGCATATCGGACTAGGGTGTGTGCTGATGCAAGAAGGAAAGGTGGTCACTTATGCGTCACGGCAATTGAGGCCTCACAAAGTCAACTATCCGACACATGACTTGGAATTGGCTGTTGTGGTATTCGCCTTGAAGATTTGGAGGCACTACCTGTACGGGGAAAAGTCAGTGGTGTACACAGATCATAAGAGTCTGAAGTACCTCCTGACTCAAAAAGATTTGAATCTGAGGCAGCGGAGGTGGATTGAGTTGCTGAAAGACTACGATTGCTCAATCGAATATCATCCAGGGAAGGCTAATGTGGTGGCTAATGCATTGAGCCGAAAGGTGGTAGCAGAGTTGCGAGAAATGTTTGCTCATCTAAGTCTTTATGAAGACGGGAGCCTTTTGGCGGAATTACAGGTGAAGCCATCTTGGATTAATGAGGTTAAGGAAAGGCAGATGTCTGATGAAGCTTTGAATACTCGAAAGTTGCAAGTACAGAATGGTGAGGCCGAAGGGTTCAGCTTGGGTAGTGATGGAGTATTGTACTTTCAGAGGAGAATGTGCATGCCTAAGGATGATGAGTTGAGGCAGGGAATTCTTAAAGAAGCTCATAGCAGTGCGTACGCTATGCATCCGGGAAGCAGCAAGATATATCGAGATTTGAGGGAGCAGTTTTGGTGGCTGGGTCTGAAGCGAGAAGTGACCGAGTTAGTGGGCAAGTGTTTGACATGCCAGCAAATGAAGGCTGAGCATCAATTGCCATCGGGGCTGTTACAACCAGTAAAGATCCCACAGTGGAAGTGGGAGGAGATTACTATGGATTTTGTGAGTGGGCTTCCCCTTACGCCTAGTAAGAAGGATGCTGTTTGGGTGGTAGTAGACCGGTTGACTAAGTCGGCTCATTTCATACCGGTGAGGGTTGACTATTCGCTTCAACGACTAGCTAAGTTGTACATTGCTGAGATAGTGCGGTTACATGGAGTACCAGTGTCCATTATCTCAGATCGGGATCCTCGGTTCACGTCGAGATTTTGGAAGGCCTTACATCAGGAGTTAGGCACCAAGTTGAATTTCAGCACGGCTTTCCAATCACAGTCTGATGGACAATCTGAGAGGGTAGTCCAAGTGTTGGAAGACATGTTGAGGGGTTGTGTTTTGGATTTCCGTGGTAGTTGGGAGGAGTACCTACCCTTGGCAGAGTTCGCTTATAACAATAGTTATCAAGCGAGCATTCAGATGGCACCGTATGAGGCACTGTATGGTCGAAAATGCCGTACTCCTACCTGTTGGACGGAACTAAGAGAACGGCGGATGTTGGGTCCAAAGTTAGTGGCAGAGACGGAGGATAAGGTCAAAGTGATTCGGGATCGCCTTAAGGAGGCGTCGGATCCTATGCTGACCTTAAGCGCAGAGAGGTGGAATATGCAGTGGGTGATAAGGTTTTCTTGAAGGTATCGCCTTGGAAGAAGGTGCTAAGGTTTGGACGGAAGGGCAAGCTACGCCCCAGATTCATCGGACCGTACATGGTGTTGAAACGTGTGGGACCGGTAGCTTACCAGCTTGAGTTACCGGCAGAATTGAGCCAGATCCATAATGTCTTTCATGTTTCAATGCTGAGGCGTTATCGATCAGATCCCTCACACGTTGTGCCAGTAGCGAAAATTGAGGTGAGCCCAGACTTGTCTTTCGAGGAGGAGCCAGTACAAATTTTGGATCGGGATGTCAAGGTTCTTCGCAGGAAGTCTGTGCCTTTGGTAAAGGTGTTATGGCAGAATCATGATACGGAGGAGGCCACATGGGAACCCGAGGATGTGATGCAAGAAGAATACCCCACTCTTGATCCTGTAATTTCGAGGCCGAAATTCTTTTTAGGGGGTAGAACTGTAACACCCAAAATTATGGGTTAATTGTAATTCAAATATTTTCCCATGTGTGTGCTTGAAGAATTAAATTCTAGGATTATTTGGCATGTTTTAGGGTGTAGAAATAACCCCGAATTAGGTTAGATTTGGAATTAAAAATCTCTTTTTAAGGGCTTAAAAAGGAGGGAGCTAGGTGAAGATAGGGCTTAAATAAAATTTAGGAGAAGCATGGCACAAGAAAGTAATTGGCACAATTGGCTTGGGGCATCAAGAGAGTTTGCAAGGGAGGAGGTTCGATCCGTGGAAGTAACAAGGGGATATGTTTTTTTTCTTTTTCTTTTGGGGCGTTAAAGGAAGGGCCCAAGTAAGGAGGGCTTTAAAGAAATTTTGGGCAAGGTTCATGGCATGAAAGGCAGGTTGGCGGAGTGGCTTGGGGTGCCACTCAAGGGCTTTGGTTTAAGGTCTCAGGTTCAAGACATAAAGGACACAAGGAGTTTTATTTTTTGGGCTTTGGCGTTAAAGGAGTAAAGGCCAGGAGGAAGGCTTATAATTAAATGGTGGGGTAAATTGACATGAAAGTCAATTGGGAGAGTTGGTCAGGGGCGCTTAAGGGGGCTGCGGTAGTGGGTCTTGGTTTCGAACCCCAGCAGCAGCAAATTGGGTTTTTATTTTTTTTAGGCTGGCGAGTGGAGAGGGGAGTGATGGCTGCAATTTGGACTCTTCAAGTGATAAGATTGAGCTTTTTTTTTTTTTGCTCATATTCGGCTGGAAGAGGGGGACTTATTAGTGGTTTATTTTCTTTTAAATTGTTGAAGGAGATTAAGAGATTAATTGGAAGATAAATCATGCATTATCTTTGATAATTCAAAGCTGGAATTATCACCTAAAAGGAGAGTGTTTGCGAAATTTGGACTCCTTGGGGCTGTCCATATTTGATTTTATTCTGACAAAGAAGTGTCAAAAATTCCAGCAAATTCTTTTCCTCTTTCTCTCCTCATTGTCTGCCGAAATTCCCTTATACAATTGCCCAAAATTGTTCAAAATTCTCTTCCCTCTTGCTTCTTTTTTAGCGAATATACCCCTCTTTTAAGAGAAAATTTCCACCCTTCCATCTTGCCTTGGCGAATCTTTCTTGAGGAAAAGGGTGCTATTTTTGGTTCCTTTCCTCTACATTAATGATAGTCGAATCTTTCCCCCCTAATCAAGGGTGCTGCCAAATTCAATAGGTGTGGTAAGGGTTCTCTCTAAGTTGTTTCTTTAATTATTATGGCCAGCCAAAACCTTGAGGCTCAACCATGTATTTTTGGGTTAATAACCTTATTGAGGCCTTGGATTCATGCTTTGTTTTGTAGCCAAGAGAGGACAACATTAAAGGAGTAAGGAGATCTTTCGAGATTTGTTTGGAAATCAAATCCGTTCAAGGTAAGTCCGTAAAAGAGCCTTTGATATTACTTGGTTTGGCCGAATAGGCCTAATGTCCCTAATCATGTTGATGGTCGATTATAGGTTAAAAGATCTAGCGCCATAGATCGGCTTTTCGGGATCTAGGAATTTCTATAGAATGTGTGTGTAGAAACTCACTACACACTTTATTAATTTACATGATTTAATTGTTTGCCTTTACTCTTTTGGTTGTGATTAGCTTGTGGCATAATCATGGTTTCCGGGTAAGTCCCCTAACTTGAGATTTTTAATATACGATTTGCATGCCATCACATGATGTTAAATGCTATGACATGATATATGAAAATTTATGTATAAGCATGTGATGGTGGGATTGATGAGAGGAGGAATGATTTTATGGACTGTCGTCAGTGGTTTTGACCACAAGATGGGTTGGCCCCATCAGATTATTTGTGACCTATGGTCATCAGTGGTTTTGACCACATCGATTGATTATTTGCGACTAAGTCCCAGTGGTTTGGTACCACCAGTGGTTTTGACCACACTTGAGTATTTGTGACCTATGGTCATCAGTGGTTTTGACCACACGATGGGTTGGCCCCATCATTTAAATTGTGACTCTAAGTCATCAGTGGTTTTGACCACACGGGGTAGTTAAGGAGTATGGATGGTTAGGTTGGGTTGCATATTTGCATGTTAATTAATATCTTGTGTATGAGTGCTTTTCCAGGTGGGGGATTTACACACTGAGTCTTGGTGACTCACCCCTTTCCCTTAACATTTTGCAGATGAGTAAATCACGGAGATGGAGCCGGAGAGGACTCGAGGCGGCCATGCTTGTCGTTGGAGTTATTTCTACATTGCTTTAGTTAAAATTATTAATTTCTAAGTTTTTATTTTGGGATTGTAATAAGGTGCTATTTATTATGTGGATGTTATTTTATTTTACTTATGTTATGTTACAAAATGGAATTTTATAAATATTAAATAAACTGGTTAAAAGTAATTTTTCAAACTTAATAAACTTCTACGGGTTTTTAAAAGATGTTACCATCGGGTAACAAACTATACCAAGTCAATTATAACTCTGATTTATTAAATGTTACATGATCGATGTTTTCAAAGGATTTATCAACCCAACTGTATTTATAAAACATCAACCGAAGTTTTCAAACACCCTTTTTACACCCTAGCCAAATTTTATCGAATTTTCACCAAACTTTCAAATTGACTCAAATTATTTTTACCCAGTAACTTCATTCCATCCCATTGCATCTTTAGAGGTATAAGAACTAGCGTTTCTATCCACTCCGATGTAATTTTAGGGAGAAAAGATTTGTTACTTCGATATCCTCCATTGGGACTTCGAGGTGATGAGAATTCAAAAAGAAGAGATATATAGCTTCAATCTTTCTACTAAAACTTCTCGAAAATAAAGGTTGATCCTCAATAACCTCAAGGAGAAGGGATTTGTAGCTTCAACCAACTCCACTGGGACTTCGAGGTGATAAGAATTCAGAGAGAAGAGATTTGTAACTTCGATCTTCTTACTGAAACTTCTCAAAAATAAGGTTTGATCCTCTATATAATATCTGGGAGAAGGGATTTGTAGCCTTCACCTACTTCACTGGGACTTCGAGGTGATAAGAATTCAGAGAGAAGAGATTTGTAGCTTCGATCTTCCTAAAACTTCTCGAAAATAAAGGTTGATCCTCAATAACCTCAGGGAGAAGGGATTTGTAGCCTCAACCTACTCCACTGAGACTTCGAGGTGATAGGAATTTAGAGAGAAGAGATTTGTAACTTCGATCTTCTTACTGAAACTTCTGAAAAATAAGAGTTGATCCTCAATAACCTCAGGGAGAAGGGATTTGTAGCCTCAACCTATTCCACTGGGACTTTGAGGTGATAAGAATTTAAAGAGAAGAGATTTGTAACTTCGATCTTCTTACCAAACTTCTCGAAAATAATGGTTGATCCTCAATATAATCTCTGGGAGAAGGGATTTTTTAGCCTCCACCTACTCCACTAGGACTTCGAGGTGATAAGATTTGTATCTTCGATCTGCTTCACTTAGGAAGGCAAGATCTTCAATCTTTAATCTACTCCTGCAACTTTAGGAATGCCATATTTGCTATTTTTTAGTCTTTTCCACTGCAAACTTAGGATGCCAGATTGGTATCTTCGATCCGCTTCGCACAAGAAGGCAAGATCTACTATTTTTGATCTGATCCTGCAACTTGGAGAATGCGAGATTGGTATCTTCGATCTGCTCCTGCAACTTCAGGAATGCCAGATTTGCTATTTTTTTAGTCTGCTCCACTGTAAACTCAAGGATGATAGGCTGGTATCTTCGATCCGCTTCGCTCAAGAAGGCAAGATCTACTACTTCGATCTGCTTCTACAACTTCAAGAATGCCAAATCTGTATCTTTGATCTGCTTCGCTTAAGAAGGCAAGATATGCTATCTTCGATCTGCTCTTGCAACTTCAGGAATGCCAGATTGGTATCTTCGATCTACTTCACTCAAGAAGGCAAGATTTGCTATCTTCGATCTGCTCCTACAACTTTAGGAATGCCAGATTTATGAATTCACTGATGTTGCGACACCGTCCTCTGGGGGACCTATCCTGTAAAATCGATTTTATGTGTTTATGCTTATGCAAAAATGGTTAGGATGCTATGATCAAAATAAATCAAATGCTTCTAAATAAATGATATTATGGGTGACATTTGCATGAATGCAGAATGTCATGAGAATGATCCATTGTTAAATGTACAACGGTTAGGATGCAAAAATCAGAATGAATCAAATATCCCTAACTGGATGACATTTGCATGAATGTAGAATGTTATGAGAATGATCTTTTTTAAATGTATAATGATTAGAATGCAATGATCGAAATGAATCAAATGCTCCTAACTAAATGTGTTTTGCATGAATGCAGAATTTCATTAGAATGATCCCTTTTTAAATGCTTAGGGTTGTGATCGCTCCTTGTTTATCAGGGCTTTATCACTGATGTATTATGCTACCATCTTGTTCGGATGGTATTCTTGACAGGAAACCTGAGAAAATAATTATATCTTGCTCAACAGATTTTCCCCATTGTAACTTCAGGGTTCATCTCATTGTGACTTAGGGGTATAGGATCTGAATCTTTTCTGTCCATCCCTCTGCAACTTCCAAATGTAGGATTTGTTTCTTCTTCAATCCATCCCATTGCTATTCAGTGGTACATGACTTGTATCGTTTTCCATCCATACCAATATAACTCAGGGGTTGAAGACTGTAACCTGTTCAATCAACTGATCGCTCCCCGGGTGACCTAACCAAATGTGTATGCATGATATTTGCATGGATGCAGAATATCATTTTTTTCTCGCGAATGATCCCTCTTTTACACTTGGGTTAACATTGCCCATTTTTTGTCAAGGTTGTACTACTGACGCAATATCTTTTCACTTTGTTCAACCACCATCTTTGGCAAAAATCCAAAGAGAAAGTCTCAGTTTAGACTCTTCTTTAAACTTGGTGAGTTTTAAACAATAGTCCTATTTCAAGTTCCTATATTATTCAAAATCTTCTAGAGTAATATGCGAAACTCCTTTCATGAAAATATTATTAGTCCACTAATCGTTATTTCAATTGAAAATGCCTGAAAAAGATTATAACCATGTACAGGAAGGAAATTAATTAGGAGCATAGCTCGAAACAAATAAGTTAATTCAAGATAGCAAATGCAAAGAAATTTTATTAGGAGTATTCTTTGAGAAGAATAAGATAATCCAAATATCAAATTTGAATGGATAAAATGGAAACTAGGTGCCCTAGATATTGCAGCCTTAGCTTCTCTGTTCAAACTTCTTGAGGACTATTTTAAGCTCAATATGTGTTTAGGGGATCCGTAGTACTTTGTCGATGCCCCAAGACATGGCATACTTCTTCATTATTAATTCAAGTATAGAAAGACTACTGTATGCCTTACTTTCGATCAAAATTTGAACTACCCTTTTTCAGGTTTTCAACTCAAATCCCCTTTGGTCTCAAATCGCCCTTTGTGAGTTTTCACCTTGGTCTCTCCTTTTATTTCTTCTTTTTGATTGATTTTTTTTTTGTCTCAAAGTGCCCCTTTGCAGGTTTTCACCTTGGCCTCTCCTTTTAGACTAAAATCTAAATTCACCGGATTGGGCAGGTCCTTGCCATCCATCTCGGTCAATATCCATACTTCCCTAGGACAGGCCTTCTTTTCTGCATTAGGTCATTCCTAGTTTGACATCCATTTTCTTCTGAAGTCCCTTTTGTATTGAAAAATCTTCTTCAAAGCTCTCTCATGAAATTTTCTAGGGCGAACCTTTTTGTTGCAAGCTCGCATCATCTGACCGTAAAGGATAGATGTTAAATTTTCCTCACAAATTTGATTGATCACATCAAGATTGGATCCATTCTATCTCATCCAAACTTCAGTTCTGATAGAACTCGAAAAAAGGAATTTTGACTTCAATGGGCGATACCAATGAGAAATGGGTTGCCCCAGTCTTGTCCAACATTTGATAAGCATAGGGGGTAAATAGTAACTTCTGTATACCAATCTTTACAAGTCTCGGTCTTTTTTAGATCTTTTGTTTTTCCTTTTTGGCTGCCTTTACTGCACTATGATGTGGCACCTGATCTTTGAACAGACCACAAACTTTTGACATTGTGCGGTTCAATATGATCTTTTCGACATTTTTTCTTCTCTTTTCTTTCTTTTTTGTTCTGTTGACTATCGACTTTGTAATATTGGCATATGAAGTGACTTTTACCATTTTAGTGAAGTAACCGACATCCGCAAAAATGAATCGATGTTGGCGAAGCTTTTGACGAGACTGGTTTGATAACATCCATGCCCCACATATAGGAAATCTTATTTCTACATTGAGCTAGGCTTTGATCTTCATCTCCTTCCTTGGATCACGACGTAGGATCTATTTTTCATCCATTATTAACAAATCAAAAGATAGATTACAATTTCTGTCATCTTCAAAGTCCTGAGATCCCTTAGAGCCATATTTCATTCAAAAAGGGAGTCAGTAATAGCGTCACCCATGTCATTGATATATGGGGACCCATTGTGGGTACGAAGGTAAATTCTAGAGAAAAAATGATTCCAAGAACGATTATTTGTATGGTACAGATGTATTCTGGAAGCAGTCCACTAGCCCATGCGGAGGTGAAAACCTCACGAAGGCATAGTTTCTCACCCCCACTTAAAGGTGTAACCACAATGGTTATGCAATGCCGATGCAAGTATTTTTCAAAAACATTATAGTACCAGCAAATGAATCAAAGGAAACATGATTTTTCAAAACAATTTTCCAAATTTTCAATCAAAAGGACAAGAATAAATCAATTTATGGCCTAACTCTCAACCAGTCCCCAGTGGAGTCGCCAAGCTGTCGAAACCATTTTTTTTTCATTTGGGTTTGGAAAAATGGGGATCGACTTTAAAATGACAAATGGAGTCACCACCAACCCTTTTGTTTAGGTGGGATTGGATCACCTTAAAAAAATAATTTTGGTCTATGAAATAGAAAAACAAGTTCGGGAGTCGATTACACACAAGGAAGGATTAGCACCCTCGCATTCCCAAAATTGGTACCAAATTGATTAACTAATGCCCTTGCATTGAAAACTTGAAAATGTCTAAGGTATGATTCTTTTAAAAGAATATTAATTGATTTTGAATTGAATCTCAGGATTCAGTCGTTCCAAAGGAATAAAAAACATCACATCAAATACGTTAGGACATGATGCATTTATACTTCGATACCAAGATCATCTTTGATTTTCAAAACATGCAATTAAAAGGATATTTGGTTACTTAGGTCAAATGGAAAATTTACACCCAACACATTAGGGCGCAATTCTTGAATCTCCATACACACAAATATTGCCTTATTTCAAAAAATCTTTAAATAAATGATTTTAAAAATTGACTCAAAATGTATTTGTTTGGTTTATTTAAAATATCAATTAAAACGTTAAAGTTTGAATCTTAATACAATAATGTAAAAAAAAAAAAAAAAAACAAGATTACAAACATTGAATAGTATACATGGATAAAGTATTATGCTAATGAGCAATCATAATATGAAATTTGAAGGAATCAATTTGAGTTCATATGATAGCAAGCAAATTAATACGACTAATATATACAAACAAATAAGCAAATGATACATAAAATAATATCGTCAATTTAAATAATACACATGTGATAATAGAAAACTTGATATAAAAATAATGTACATATATAACTAATGATGACATGTGAAAGTGCTTAGAATAAATATAATTTAAAATAAGATTTTAAAATGGCAATCATATGTTTATATATATATATATATATTTAGAATAAAATATGTATGTACATAAATTTAAAAGAGAATACATATATAGAATAATATGAAATTTATAAGATATTTTAATACAAATTATATCTATACGTATAAAATACTACATAAGAGTATTTAACTTAGATATTATACAAATTATTGAAAATAGGAAATATGCAAAAGAACATTTTAGAATTAAATACTTATATAGTAGATAAAAAACATATAAAAATAGAAGACAAAATAAATTAAATCATTGTAAAATCTATTTCAAAATAATTTTATTAAAACAAGCTTAAAAATGAACAATAAATAAGTTTTATAGACAAAATAATATATACCTAATTGAACTAAGAATAAAACTTACAGTGCTATTTTAAAAAAGTTTATTTAAATAGAGTTAAGGACCAAATTGAAAAGCTCTTGAATAATCGAGGGTTAAAATAGCAAATATCTAAACAGTCAAAAACGCAGTGAATAAGTTGAACTAAATTAAAAGGGCGCATAAATCTTTGAGAAAAATTAAAAAGAACAAAAGAAATAAAAGGAAGCTTAATTAAATTTGAACGCAAAACAGAGGGATCGAGCGCACAATTATACCATCACTGCAAAAACGCGCGGATCCGCTGGATATCGGGTCGGGTTGAATCGGGTCGCCCAATATGATGTCGTTTTGTAGCAACTTAATCAGGCTTTAGACGACGTTGTTTTGCACGGCTTTTAAAGGGTAACAAAACCTAAAAACTAATCAGAAGCTCAGTCCCCCCTTTTCTTGTAACACCCCAAACCCGGCCCATGCGTTATGACCGAATCTGATGTGTCACATGAGGAAAACGTATAAAATCCTTTTGATTCGTACTAAAATAGATATTGATTTGTTATAAACAAGAAAAAAATTGATTTGAAATATTTGATAAAATACTGAGTGGATGTAAATATTTGATAAAATACAACTATTTTTGAGAAGTTGATTGATGAATCAAAAATCAAGTTAGTGAACTTTAAAACCGTGACTTTTAAAAATGTCATCGATAATTTGAAAGAAAGTCCGAGTTAAAATTATTTGTAAAAGTTTATTATAAAATCCATTTATTAATCAACTTTGGAAAAACCGTTAGTTATGCTTTTAAAAAAATCCCCTTTTTAAAAATAATTCAAGAAACATAATAAATACGTCCAAACATAAAGCAAATTAAAGTTTACCCCAGAGGCATTACAACTTTAAAACCCAAAATAGTAAAGGTAACGAAATAATACGGAAAAGTAGTTTACTAATGTTTGAAAACATCATTTATGAAGTATGGCCTCCAGCAAGTCATCCATGGCCCCAAGTCCTCGCCATCGAAAGCGTTATCTCTGAGGATTAAGAAAAGAAAGGGGGTGAGTTATGAGAACTAAGTGTATAATCCCCTTACCGTTTTTCACTGGGCTTGAACCCGTTTAGCAAAAATTTGGGCCTGAGCCCATATAACAATAACTTGGGCCGAAGCCCATTTATAATAACTTGGGCCGAACCCCATAAAGTAGAGTCTTGGGCCAACGCCTATTTACAAAACATATATCAAATGAATCAAATGAATGTAATGCAATCCCAAACCAACCTAATATTCCGTCCGCTACACACCACCCGTACCAACCAACACACCAATCGCAGGCATTAAGCCATTTATAACAAATTTAATTGTGGACAAGCCACCCGAATAACAAAATTTACGTGGCATAGCCACCAGACAGATTGTGACAGAGTCACCAAAATATGTGGCAGAGCCACCAGATTACTTCCTCCGATCATCAATATCCCAATCCCATGTAGAATTTTGTAAATGCAACATACATAGTAAATCATGATATTTACAAATACAACAACTGCAACATCTGGGTTCTAGGGGTTATGCATTTAGTGCATAACTCAAGTGATGGTAGGCTTATGGTGAAGTTGGATGAGTTTTAAGGGGTTTGGAGAACCCTAGAAGGTAGGTGATGCCTTAGGAAATTTTTGGTTTTTAGTGTTAAAAAGGGGAGCTTGGCTATAGGGGTCTTAAGGGAAATATTTGGGAGGTTAAGACACAAGAATTGCTTGGGAAGAGTGGCAGGGAGGTGCCACTTAGAGGCTTGGAAGGTGACGCCTCAAGGAGCTGAAGAGGTCTCATGTTGGAGCTGCAAAGGCAGCATTTTGGTTTTATTTTTGCGTCATGAGAAGGGGAGGAGTTGGTTTCGGTTTTGGCACCTAAAAAGAAGGATTTGACTATTTCAAATTATTTTGAATGTGTGGCTAGGAGAAGAGATGGGTTGGCTTTTGTTTGAAATGGTTTGAAAGGAGGGTGTAGAGTGGAACTAGGAGGAAATCAAGGGATTGGGTGAAAGGAAAAAGAGTTGGACGGCTAGGGGGTTCTCATGAGGATATTTTCGACCATGAAGGTTTAGGGGGAGTGGCCGAATTGTAACACCCCAAACCCGGTCAATACGCTACCACCAAATCTGGTATGTCACTAAGGAAAATAATTTTTGAAAGAATCAATTAACAATTAAATTTTGTGAAAACTCTTTGTAATTCTTTATTTGTCGAAAATAAGTTATAATTGAAATTTACTTCAAAATTACATAAAACTTTAAAACTTAGTTGATAAATCATATGATAGAAAACATTTATATCTTTTTAAGAAAATTCAAATATCATTTTGGAAAATCCGCTTGCAATTGAGTATAGAAACTTGAATTTTGGAAATCACTTAATCTGTTGAAAACATTTAACTTGTAATTTTACTATTGAACTATTCATGTTACCCGATGGTAAGATTTTTAAAACCATTCATGAGTTTTCGCTTTAGAAAACTTTGGGCTCAATTATTAAATTAACCAAGTAATTTAAAAGACATATTTTAAACATATTCAAAACATAAAATAATCCAAAACATAATTAAATGTGCCTTATTACAAATCCATAAAATATGAAAACCAAATTAAAATAAAGTACCCAATTGGAAATTCATGTAAAACCAAATTTTATTGCATGGCCTCCTCGAGTTCATCCGGCTCCTCATCCTCAAACTCACGAATCACCTGAAAAGATAAGGGAGAAGGTGAGTCACCAAGACTCAGTGCATATTCCCTCTCCGGGTAAACACCACATACTTACACA
Source organism: Gossypium rotundifolium (assembly GCA_025506655.1). Taxonomy (NCBI): domain Eukaryota; kingdom Viridiplantae; phylum Streptophyta; class Magnoliopsida; order Malvales; family Malvaceae; genus Gossypium; species Gossypium rotundifolium. The sequence continues at coordinate 84,936,789 of CP106728.1, forward strand.
AATTATAACAAAGCAACATATATGTATAATGCACCCAACCTAGCCATCCATAACTCCTTTTCTACCCGTGTGGTACCAAACCACCGGTGGTGCCAAACCACCGTGACCAAGTCACGATATAAATGTGATACCAAATCACGGTGACCAAAGTCACGAATAATCCATCGTGGGGCCAACCCACGTGTGATACCAAATCACCGCGACGATCCCATATCTCAAAAGTGGGGCCAACCCACGGTGGTGTTAACCATGGACGAGTCGCTATGAGGTGCCAAACCTCGGTGTCCGAAGACACGAATGTGATACCAAATCACCGGTGGTGCCAAACCACCGGTGGTGCTAAACCACCGGTGACCGAAGTCACGAATCATCAAGTTGTGGGGCCAACCCACGTGTGATACCAAATCACCGCGACGATCCCATATCTCAAAAGTGGGGCCAACCCACGGTGGTATTAACCACGTGGACGAGTCGCTATGAGGTGCCAAACCTCCGTGTCCAGAAGACACGAATGTGATACCAAATCACGGTGACCAAGTCACGATATCAATCTTCCCTCCTCTCATCATACCCGCAATATGACATAATCATTCGTGTATGCAGATGTCATGTATGCTGACATATATCAAATATAAGTATAACATGAATTACCATCATAATCGATAGACATAAAACAACATAATCATGCTAATCAACCTCTAAGGTATAACCATAATTTTACCTACCAAGGGTATTTTCAGTAATTTATCCACCAAGGGTATTTTCGTAATTTACCCACCAAGGGTATTTTCAGAATTTACCCACCAAAGGTATTTTCAGTAATTTACCAACCAAGGGTATTTTTGTAATTTACCTACCTAGGTATTTTGTAATTTACCCACCAAGGGTATTTTCAGTAATTTACCCACCAAGGGTATTTTGTAATTTACCCACCAAGGGTATTTTCAGAATTTACCCACCAAGGGTATTTTCGTAATTTACCCACCAAGGGTATTTTCGTAATTTACCCACCAAGGATTTTCGTAATTTTGTACCGAATGGCCTTTCTAAAGGTGCAAAGGTCGCCTGAGCAACTCAACTACCATTTTTGCCTTTACTGGGATTGTTGGGCCTAAAACCTAATTTCGACCCATTCGGGCCCACACGCGTGTGGCCCACCTAACACAAATCTATCCACGATAACCTAGTCTAGTTCACTATATACTATATCATCATACAATTTATTCCAATTGGGCCTCTACGGCCTATTGGGCCCACTTCTACCATCGCAATTTCATCGCGACCAAGCAATTTCCAACCCACAAGAATACTACGATGGCCTCAACTATCGCGTTGAAGCCCCACACGTGCTTCAGACGCCGTGGTGGCTACTATTGTCGTGGACTCAAGACTTCTAAGCATTTGCCGCTTTCTACAACTAGAGTAGAGAGTTACACACCGATAGGACTCGGTGCTAAACTGCTACTGACCACTCCTCGTGCCCAACGCCCACCAAGGTATGTTAACCCTTCTCCGGCATGCTCTTTATATAGTTAGCTCTTCACCTTCATTCCTTGTATCTTTCCGATGTGGGATCCTTCGTTAGTAGAGTTTAAATTCAACTGAAACTCTTCACCGTCCACTCATAAAATAAATACTCCCTTGCTTCTCATGAGATTCGAACCAGACTCTCAGAAGCACAATCCACGCCGCTAGCCACTTTACCAACTAGCTCCTTGTGCCTTAAACCATGCGCAATTAAATATAACCCTATGGCCAAGGTCTAAATTCATTTAATAAAAATAATCAAAAAGGAATGCAAACGCTACAACTAGAACCTTGGACCTCCTTCCTTCCTTGTATGTCATTCCTTGTCCTTAAGTTACATCACTTTGCCACTACACCACACACTCCACTTGTGTCATTTTCCTCCACATTTTATTCTTAAGGCCTACCCGCCAACCTCCAAGGGTTTTTTTCACCTAAAACCAAAATTTTCCCAAAGCTAATATTGGATCCCGGACTTCATGAAGCCCCTAACCTTCCAAAATCACTTATCTAAAAGGTCTAACTTGCACTTAAGTCGATCTCCTATTCTCCAAAAAATTTTAAACGCTCTAAGGCCCATTAGGCTCAATCCTACTAGGCCTAATTTCAGGATGTTACACGAATTCTATTTAAGGGATGGTGAGCTTCCTTTAGCCGAATTTTGGCTTGCTCTCCTAAAACCTTCACCTTTTCTTATTTCAAACACTACCTCTACCTGTTCTTTCGAATCCCTTTCTCCTTTGAACATCTCTTGCTTTCTCTTCTTTTCCTATCAATAGCCGAGCCTCTTCAAGCCCAATCAACTTTCCTTTTTCTTCTTTTATTCCATCAAAACTGAATGCACTCTTAGCCGAAACCTGTCTCTCCTCTTGCCATCTTGCTAAAGCTGATTCTTGAGGCCATCAAGCACTCTCTCTTAGTCTCTGCAAGCGTGTGGTAGTAAGTAAGCTCTTCCCTAGTATCGGTTTTGTTTCTTTCTCTTGTGGGGTGCCGAAACCAAAGGGTGGTCTGGGTATTTGGAGTTGGCCGAATGTTGTTGAGGTCTTAATATGGTATTTCTTTCATGTGTAGCCAAAGGAAGGAAACGCTGAGGATTTTTTTTTCAAGGCTTGATTGCATAAGGTAAGGGGCAGATCGATAGAAGCATTTAGTAGCCTCCTGGATTCAAGTTGGTTTTGGTAAGCAATTTTTAGTAAAGGTTTAATATTTGGATTTATGGCTTGGAGGTTTAACCGATTTATCTGATTAAGTGTGTTGATGGAGGCAAGTACCAGTCAAGGGGAGCAAGGAAAGTCCCTATCCGAAAGTTCAAGAAAAGAGCTGTCTCAGCGGTTTGAGATTGGCCACCGGGGTGTGGGCCAGCGTCAAAGCAGCAGTTTAGGCAGATCGCCGTAGTTTCGTTTAGCGATAGCATTGAGATCGAGGGTCTAGAACTTCAGGTGATAAGGTGCGTAATCATCACACAGTTTCTTCGGTTAATTGTTTATTAATGTGTACTTGTGTATGCTGTGTGATAGCCGACATTAAAGGCTAAGGTGATGGATACCCATATGTGGGGTAATCGATTATCAGGTTGGTAAATTGTGTTATTAAATTTACTTATGGTGTATGTATGATATGGTAATGGGCATGTGATGTATACTCATTCGATATGATTGACTTGACATGATGCATTGACACTTATGCATGGGGATTGGATGTGACCAAGGAAGGATGGGTGTACACATTGATGTACGTGGTCTAATGTTAGCCTCGTGCTACATTAGCGCTTGATGATTAGCTGTGTGCTACATCAAGGGTGGTATGGCTAGGTGCCCATCTCGGCGGTTGATAGCTGAGTGCATCGCCATAGACAGATTACTGTCGGGATCACGATGTGATCGGTGGCTCAGCCATGGCCTTGTGCAGCAGGTCTGCCGAGGTAGGACATGTGGGATCACTCGGTTGTGATCGGTGGATTAGCCAAGGCCTTAGGTAGGGAGTCTGCTAAGGTTGGTGTTACGGTGGATTGTAGGTTGGGCTCGGATGCATGTTTGCATGACTTGTTACGTGAACTGTGTGGGTATGGGTTAGGTCCATACGTGTGGAACATGTGTAATGATTATGCACTGAGTCTGTGGACTCACCCAATTTTTCTTAACCATTTCAGGTGATGCATAAAGTTGGACCGGGTTCGGAGAGGATACAAGGTGGCCCATGCAGAAGAAGATATCTTAAATTATTCTAAGCCTTTTTAATATTAAGTATTTTGTTTAAGTATGAGTTGTAATAAGGGCCTTTTTATTATTGTGGTATTATGTTATTATTATTAGTAAGCTGGCTTGTTTAAATTAAATTACTTATGTGAAGATGGCTTTATTTTTAACAACTTTTCTTTGTTCAAATTATATATATATGTTTAATAAAGTTTTAATTCAAACATTTTACAACATTAAGGTTTTCATATTATTTTAAATGGACATGGTTTTCAGAAGTTAATAAATTTTAAGGTTTTATTCTAAAGTCACAAAGATTTTAGCCGTCTTTCCACAGTGACACAACCAGATCCGGTCAAAGCTCGTGGGCCGGGTTTGGGGGTGTTACAACAACAATAATTAATTCAGACAAAAGTTCAGCCCATTAACACTTTGCAAATCGGCCCTTTAAGACAATGTATCAAATTGGCCCATTAAACAATATATCAATTTGGCCCATTAAGCAATATATCAATTCGGCCCATTAAGCAATACATCAATTTTGCCCATTAAGCAATATATCAATTCGGCCCATTAGGGGCATTTTGGTAAATCGGTAATCTCGCAACCTAGGGGTATTTTGGTAATTTATCACCCAATGGTGTTTTCGTAATTTCGCAACCCTAGACTTAACTACTAATTTGGGGCATTAAAATTTAAACTGTCCAACTGTGTCGTACTAACTAAATTGACTATAACTCGAGCTAGAAAACTCAAAATTTAGATCCGTAAATTTTCCTTGAATCTAGACTCATATATCTTATTACTACAATTTTTCCAGAATTTCAGACTTAGCCATTTAGTACAGTTTATTCATTAAAATTCCCTTGTTTCACTATCCAACAGTTCTGACCTCTCTCACCTCAAATTCAAATATCTCACTGTACGGTTTTCATATGTTGCTCCCACTTGTTTCTATTGAAAATAGACTCACTAAGGAATCTATACATATAAATTATAACTCATATTTAACTCTGTACAATTTTAAATAATTTTTCCAAGACAGAACAGGGAACCACGAAGTCCTTCAGAACTAGTCTCACTAAAATTTATAAATCTCAAAATATACTAATCCTTTGCTTGCTCTGTTTCTTTTTTAAGAAAATAGACTCAATTAGATTTCAATCCATATCTCCTTCACTTTCTAATTCCCTTTATCTTATTTTTCATGATTTTTCTAAATCACATCACTGTTGCTAACCAGAAACTGTTTCATTGCAAAATATGGTTTCCACTACAAACATACGCACACCCGAGTGATCACCGATGCCGGTTTTCTATTTCCTTCGGTATTTTGACCGAATCATAGAAAACTTCATACAATTATTCAGAGAGATGTGAGATTACCTACCAATTCAAACATGTATTCGGAAGAGTAAGGGATTACACACCTTATTCGGAATCCGTAACACGATATGCTCCGCGACACCTAAAGGTTCAATCGGTCAACAATTAATCCAAAGCCCAATCACTACAGCAAAATAGACTTTTAGCGGCGTTTGTTTGGGCATTTAGCGGCATTTATAAGCACCACAAAAAGTCTTTGCGGCGCTTTTCTAAGCGCCACAAAAAATGCCGCCAATACAACCGCCGGAAATTTTTGCCGCGTTAATGAGCAAAAAATGCCGCTAAAGACCCTGACTTTTAGCGGCATTTGTGATAAAAGCGCCGCTAAAGACCATGGCCTTTAGCGGCGATTCTTTAAAAAACGCCGCTAAAAGTCAGGGTCTTTAGCGGCGCTTTTAAAAAACGCCGCTAAAAGTCGGGGCCTTTAGCGGCGCTTTCCCAAAAAATGCCGCTAAAAGTCATGGCCTTTAGCGGCGCTTTCCCAAAAAACGCCGCTAAAAGTCAGGGCCTTTAGCGGCGCTTTCTTAAAAACGCCACTAAAAGTCAGGGCTTTTCGCGGCGCTTATCCAAAAAACACCGCTAAAAGTCAGAGCCTTTAGCGGCGCTTATCCAAAAAATGCCGCTAAAAGTCAAGGCCTTTAGCGGCTCTATTCAAAAAACGCCGCTAAAAGTCAGGGCCTTTAGCGGCGCTTTTCCAAAAAATGGCGCAAAAATTTCTTGACATTTAGCGACGCTTTTACCAAAAACGCCGCGAAAATTTCTTGACATTTAACGGCGCTTTTGTACAAACGCCGCTAATTTGTATAGATTTCAAAATGTAACACCCCAAACCCGGAATCCATGAGCGCTGACCGGATCTGGTATGTCACGGAGTAAAAACGTTTTGAAAGATTTTGATTTTCTGGTGAAGATTTGAAAAATACTGTTAAGGTTATAAAACAGTGTTTGATAAAACTCAGGAGGGATTGTTTTTTTTTTTTATAAACATGGTTGTGTTGAAACCCTTTGAAAATATTTGGTCATTTAAAATTTTAAAGTCATCAGAGTTATTGTTAACTGGGTGAATTTTGCTACCCGATGGTAACATCTTTGAAAACTCGTAAAAGTTACTTGATTTGAAAATGTTGCTTTTAACCGGTTCACTTAACATTTTATAATTTCATTTGTAATATAGTATAAGTAAAGTAAAAACAACTATGTAAACATCCAAAATAATAAACTAACCGCCTTATTACAACCCAAATTAAAAATTTAGAAAATAAATAGACTTGAACTGAATCAAATAAAATTCCAAATCCAAAGAACAAGCATGGCCGCCTCGAGTCCTCTCCGGCTCCATCTCCGCGATCTACTCATCTGCAAAATAATATGGGAAGGGGTGAGTCACCAAGACTCAGTGTATAAATCCCCAACCCAGAAGTGTAACTCATACACAAATCATTAGTAAACATGCAAACATACAACCCAAACTAACCATCCGTACTCCTTTAACTACCCCGTGTGGTCAAAACCACTGGTGACCAGAGTCACAAATCAAGTGATGGGGCCAACCCATCGTGTGGTCAAAACCACTGATGACCATAGGTCACAATTTATCAATATGTGGTCAAAACCACTGGTGGTACCAAACCACTGGGACTTAGTCACAATTTAACAATGGTGTGGTCAAAACCACTGGTGACCGAAGTCACAATTAATCTGATGGGGCCAACCCATCTTGTGGTCAAAACCACTGGTGACAGTCCATAGAGAAAATCCCCCTCCTCTCATCAATCCCATTACCAACATGCTCATATCATGCTTAACATATCATCATGAATCATGCATAATAGTCATGGCATAGCATATTACCCATCATGTCATCCATAATAGATTTTAAATCACAAGTGACTTACTCGGAATCCATGCTCATGTCCACATGCAAATCACTACCACAATGATTAAAAGGCAACATAATAGTAATGTTAACTAATAAAGTGTGTAAAGAGTTTTACACACCTGTTACTAACGCGAATTCTAGATCCCGAAGATCCGATCTACTGTGCTAGATCCTTTGACCCTATATTCGGCCAACATCAAGGTTAGTGATATAGGCCTATTTGGCTATAACAACTAAATCCCGAAGGCTCATTTTCGGTACTTACCTTAAACTGATTTGGTTTCCAAACAAATCCCGAAGTCACACACACCCCACTTGTAATCGACCACACCTTGAGATCACATAATAGTTAGCCTTCGGCTTTTCAATTATCTAATGGAAAGACTAAAGAGGATTCCTTACCAATAACTTACCAAGTCGATTGATAGAGAATGGAGGGCTAAGATCTACTACTTCCAATCCCAGAGGCTCTCTGCGTTAAGTTGTATTCCCCCTATAATCGGTTCCATCAATCCATTAGAGTCTAAAGGCCAATCAGCCATAATCATAAACCTAAAAGAAGTTATCGCCCCTTACCTTGATGACTATTTCGACCCTTAAACACCACAAGTCGGCACCACTTGGTGATGTTAGGGGTTTCGGCTACCTTTAAGGAATAAAAGTAGGTTTAACATATAGATCTATAATAGAAAGAAAGATGGAAAAGATCTACTTACCAAATGATTTGACTAACCCGAATGGAGAGTTAGATTTCAGCTCTTGATGTGATGATGAGAAAACACAAAAAGAAAAGAGAGGGTATTCAGCCAAAGTAGATCTAATGAAAGAGAAGATTTCGGCAAAAGAGTGGAGTAGCTTCAGCTAAAGAACAAGAAGAAATTAATGAAAAGGGTGATAGGGGTTTGAAGAATTTTGGGGCAATGTGGCTAGAGAGAATTCGGCCAACAACAATTGGAGAGAAAAAAGAAAAGAAATTTAGAGGAATTTTGGCACCTCCCTAATGTGATAAAATTGATTGTGAATGGCCCTAAGGAGTCCTACATTCGGCCATTGCTCCTTAATATGATAAATCCTATCTTTTGATTATCACCCTCCTTTATCACCTCTTCAAAATAAAAAAAATAATAATAATACTTACTCTTATCTTCCCTTCTAAGCCGAAATTATCAAGAAAAAGAAAGGCTTATCCCATCCTTTCCAAGGTCCCAATTGCCGTCCAACTCTTCTCTCTTCATGGTGCCAATTTGCAAAAATAAAAGAAGAGAAAGAAAAAAAACCTTATGCTATCATTGTGACTCGAACTTGAGTCCTCCTCCCCCTTGCTTGGGCAGCATTCACCAAGGCCCTATGCCACTTCACCAATCCGACTTTCATGTCCAACCTCACCCACAAAATCTTTTTAAGCCTCCTTAACTTAGCCCCCTTCCTTTAACGCCAAAAAGCCCAAAAAAAATAAAACACATCCCCTTGAGCCTACCAAGATTCGAACCTCTTCCCTTGAAGCTCCCCTTTGACGCCACCTTCCAAGCCCTTAAGGTTGCGTCCCTTACCACTTATCACATGATCTCTTGTGTCATACTTCGCACCAAACAATTCTTAAAGCCTCATTCACCTAGCTTCCCCTTCTCAAGTGCCAAAAAAAATCTTCTAGCCCTAAGTCAGGCCTAGCCCGAGGTTATTTCTAGACCTTAGAACATGCCTAGCAATCATAGCATTCATTTCTTTTCAAGCAAGCACATGAAAATAATTAAGTTGCAAACAACCCCCTAAATCAGGATGTTACACAAAAAGTACAATTTTTTCAATATTATACCCTCCTGCACTAAAACCAACCAATAACAGTATATAATTCCAATGCAAAATAGCAAATTTAGCATAAAAATCACACCGAATACATTAATTCTAAATGATACTTAAAATTTAATAAATTAAATGAATGATAACTGAAAATATTGTAACAATAATGTTAAATGTAATAATGTCAAAACTTCTTACAACGAGAAACTAAATGTCTAAGATGGCGGTTTCGCGATCATCAAACATCGTGATCATATGTCAAGAAGTGGTCTTTGGAGCTCTTCAGTATTTTTGTTCTCGCTCGCTAGCATCGATGCTGCCTCTGCCTCCCTCGCAGTTGTCTTGCCTCTTTTGTTCTTTATTCTTTGCCTCCCTGCATTGCCGCTTCGATCCGCTCTAAGTATTCTTTGGAGTTCTTTATATTTTCTTTGAACATCAGCAATTTGCTGCCTCTGCTCAACTGTGCTCTCTTGCATCTAAGCTATCTGGTTTTGTAGCCTCTGAACTTCAGCACGAGATTGACCCCCGGAAGGCATGTACTGCTGGGAGGCGGATCCAAAATATTGGGTCGGGGTAACACCAGATCCTTTAAATTGAACCCGACCATACCTTTCAAGACCAAAAACATCAGTGATAATTCTATTAAAAATATACTAAAGATTAGCAAAACTATCAGTCGAAGCAGTCGTACCTTTCAGGACCCAAAACATCTATAATAATTCTGTTATCAATCTCCTCAAGATTAACAGAACTATCAGTCGAAGCAGCCGCTTCATACTCGGCCTTCTTCTCCTTTAGTTTATCCTAATAAATCAATGAAAGAGTTAGAAATGAAATATATAAATAAGAAAGAATGCAACATAATTTAACATTATAAATTTAAAACTATAAACGATGAATTAAACTATTATAATTAAATGGTAGAAATATTTATAAAAATAAAATTTTATTAAGTAAATATATCAAAATTTCGCAGACTTGGATGTCTTTGAGATCCATCCTTCTTTCTATCGTAATGTCAAAAAGTGAACGCATCCAACTTTTTGACCAAATAAGTTTCCTACATTTTAGCAAAAAATATAATTTAATAGTATAAAGTAATTAATATTTGATGTAATTAAAAATTATAATACCTCGGCGTCGACTACACAAGCAAAACTTCTAGAACTCGCTGTAAAGCGTGAATTTACATTTTCATCTGCTGCTTATTCCAACTCGCTCACGGTCCTACATAATGCAATTTGAATTATATATATAGTAAATACTATAAACCAAATAATTTATACGATTTTAGAAGTACGTAATACCTCCCTTTTTTTTGAATTCCAAAATCTAACTTGATCTTCCAATTGGTACCTCAACATTCTCGGTGGAACATTTCTTAATTTTTCGTCGAGGCTTATGTCTTTCTTAAAATATTATTTTTTGAGCGTGCTTTTATTGTCTCTCCATTTTTTACCCAATGTCTTCTTAACATAGTCATTAGAGACCTCTAAATTAAATCTACCCTGAAGAAAAAAAGTATAAAAAGTTAATATAAATGAAAATTAAATTAAAGTATTATAAATTACATTCACATTTTATTACCTTTCTAACACCCCAAACCCAGTCTATGCGTAAGAAGCGAGATTTGGTTTGTTACATAGATCGAACTATTTTAACAATTAAAGTAAATCGAAAATTTCAAAATCATCGTTTTATTTATAAGGTTTAATAAAAACCAAAAGAGTAATTTAAATTTGATGAATGTGAAAAAAAACATTTATTGAAAATATCATTAATATTATATTAATAAAATCCTTAGAGTAAATTTTTTATAAGAGTTCAAAATATTTAAGAAAATGATAAAGGAATTTCATATATTTGAAAACCCAAATTATTTTTAGAAAACAAAATAATTATAAGCCCATATTAATAGTCCAAAACATAATTTAAATCCATCCACACATAAAATCCATAAAATATTTATAGAGGCCTTATTACATCAAACCCATAATAGTAAATTATAGAAAGTCTTTAATAAAAGTTCAAAGTTTCATTAACCCTTATTTGTAGTATGGCCCCACGAAGTCATCCTCTACCAAGTCCACGTCAATTTCCATTACCCGAGATGAAAAATTTGAGGAGTTACTTAGAACTCAAATGTATAACTCACTTACTTATTCATTGGGCAGATCATCAAATCATTATTTTGGGCTTGAGCCCATCACACAGTTTAACAATATAAATAATAATATGTATGCAAAATGAAGTTCCCAACCCCAAACCTAATTTCCATCCACTACTCACCCCGTACCAACCATCACACCATGGGATCAAGTCAACCCACCCCGCCATCACACCAATTGTAGGCATTAAGCCATTTTATATTTGTGGCGAGCCATGAACTAGATTGTGACAAAGTCACCGAACTAGAGGCATTGAGCCATTAATATTTGTGGCGAGCCATGAACTAGATTGTGACAAAGTCACCGAACTAGAGGCATTGAGCCATTAATATTTGTGGCGAGCCACCGAACTAGAGGCAATCACCGTTTAATTATTTTGTGGCAAAGCCACCGAACTAGATTTTGGCAGCAGCCTTTCTTCTCTTCATTATTAATCCCAACCCATGCAACATGTATGCAAAAATTTGTCTAAGTTTATATGATGATTTTATCAAAAGATTTGAATAACATAAGAGTCAATATTTCTAGTTTTGTTAAGGCCCAAAATTTCAAATAGCATTTAGCCCATTTAGCAATCTAGCATCTTAAACCCAATTTACGATCTAGCTAAGAGTTTGGCCCATTTAACAATTTATCAGGCTTTTCGGCCCATTTAACAATTTATCAGGCTATTCGGCCCATTTATCGATCTAGCAGAGATTTCGGCCCATTTATCGATCTAGCAGAGATTTCGGCCCATTTATCGACCTAGTAGAGATTTCGGCCCATATAACAATTTAACAGGGATTTCGGCCCATTTAACTATCTATCTAAGATTTCGGCCCATTTACTAACTAGCAAACTTATCGGCCCATTTTACGATCTAATTCATCTTTGGCCCATTTACATGAGATTTTTAGTATTCATTTTACTACCTACACATCGAGGCGTTTTGTAATTTTCAAATTTTTAAAAATTTTTATGAATATTTCACCAAAACACCAAATATTTCGTATTATGCCGATTTGTCGATTTTTACGATTTTTACTCCATACCACGAATGACATCCAACCCAAGAAAAGTGTGAAGTTACATGCCTTGATATCGTGAGTACTAAACCTTCCCGCTCTTCAACACCTAAACATAATACGATCTATTAGAACACTATCATTTATCAAAAATATTCTATTGGGATTCGATCCAAATCCTTACCCCTTTGATTTTGAATCACTTCTATTTTCGGTTCCTCCTCATTTATCGATTCGTTGCTTGTTGAGAATCCACTAACGTACAAAGGCTCGGGAGTACGAACTACTTTAAATAATTGATTTCTGTAACACCCTAAAAATCCGAGTATTTATATATTAATTGATTTGGTGTTTAGATTTTAAAGAAAAATTTCTTACTTTTATTTTCGTGTTTATTGAAGTCCTAAAGAAGAGTATAGCATAATTTGGGTAAGGAATAAATTTAATATTTGAGAATTTATTGAAGAGAAGCAAGTGTCATTAATACTTAAGTTAAACTAAGTGTTAATAAGTGACATAAAATGAGTATATGGCATGGTGGTGTTGGCGCATGAGTTGTAGCATGAGGGAGAGGTTGAATCCTTGTTTAGCATCTAGGTAAATTTTATTTTAATTTTTACGCACATGTATAGCAAGTGTCGCCAAGAGCATATATGGTAAGTGTTGACCATGTTATTTTTGGTTAGCATATCAAAGGATTAAGGAAATTGTTAACTTAAGGAAGGAATCAAGAAAATAAGGAAGGATATGAAGATATGGGGCACATATCAAGGAAAAGTTATGGAAACAATATCATGGCCAATTGACCATGCATAGGGATGGCAATTTAGACTATAGGGGGAGCCGAATTTTTGGTGATAGTTTGGCTAAGAATTGAAGTTTCTCTTTGGTCATTCCTAGCAACTTTGTGTAGAATTTTGCATTCCTCTTCTCAATTTTCTCCTTTGGCCGAAATTGAACCTTGGTAAAGTTCTAATCTTTTGACCATTTGGTCATTTTGCTTATTGCTTTAGCCTTTGTTTTGTGCCTTTTCTTTGAGTGCGAAATCAACTATACCAAAAGCCATTCTTTTCTTTTCTTTTTACCATGGCCGAATGTACCTAGCTCCTAAAACCCATCTTTTCTTCTCTTCTCTTTGAAATCAAACAACATCATCACCATCTCTTCTTTCATATTTTATTTCTTTTCACTCAAAGTTTCTCCATTAAACTCTCTCATGGCCGAATGCTAGGGTGCCCATAACCGAACCTTTCTTTTTTTTTCTTTGTTCATACATAGTCGAATCTTCATCAATCACAAACACCATTCTCAATCCTTTCTTTTCGACCGTGGAAATATTGGTAAGGGATTCTTTTTTTTTCCATTTTCAATTAATTAATAGTGATATGGCCGAATATTGATGGTGTTATGAAGGACCATTTGGATCGAAATAAACGTTCGTTCTATTAACGTTTTATTCGTTATAATATAGTGCAATAACGGAAGATCGGAACTCAAGTGTTCGAGAGAATCATAGAAACGTTGGAATCGATTTATTGTGGTAAGGAAATCACATCCTTTAAAACCTCTAGTATTATTACAATATTATTTTAGATTGGATTAATGTTCTTTTGATCTTGAAGACTTTCAAAATAGGGAAGAAAAGGGTGGTGTTTAGTCATATTAAGAGGGGCGGATCCATAAATCCCCCATTCAAACGAAGAGCGATTTCGGCAGTCCGGGATTTTCCACTGGGTTGCGGACCATCTTCTGAAGGAAGTCAATTATTTGAAGTGGTACGAACTTCCGAGCCTTTATACGTTAGTGGATTCTCGGTGACTAACGAACCAATAAACGAGGAGAAACCTAAAATAGAAGTGATTCAAAATCAAGAGGGTAAGATTTTGGATCTATTATTGATAAAGTATATTTATACAAAATAGTGTTCTAACGGATCGAAATATGTTTTAGGTGTCGAGGAGCGAGAAGGATTAGTACTCTCAGATCGAGGTGTGTAACTTCACACTTTTTCTCGGGTTGGATGTCAATTTCAGTATTGAAGTAAAATCGTAAAATGACTAGATCGGATAAAACGTAATAACCGATATTTTGACGAAAATACATGAAAACGACTAAAATCGTGAAAATTACGAAAATGCCCTCGAGAAATTACTTGTTAATATGTAAATTGTATGTTTCGTGAAAATGGGCGTAAAATATGCTAGATCGATAATTGGTAAAACTCATTAAATTGATAATCGGGTCAAATCTGCATTTGATTGTAAATTGGTGAAAACTCGCTAGATTGATAATCGGGCGAAATTGCTTGATTATAAATTGGGTCGAAATCCCTGCTAGATCGATAAATGGGCCGTAAACTCTATTAAATTGTTAAACGGACTAAAATACTTGCTAGATCGATAAATGGGCCAAATTCTTGCTAGATCGTAAATTGGGCCTAGGTTGATAAATAGTTAATTAGGCCAAAATGTTATTTATGGGCCTTAATAAAGATTTGGAAATATTAACTCTTGTTAATGGGCCTTTTAATAAAATTATTGTATGACCATGGTTTACTATTGCATACATATTGCACGGGTTGGGAAATGATGAAGAGAAGAAGGCTTGTTGCCAAAATCTAGTTCGGTGGCTCGCCACAAAATTATGGCTTTTGCCTCTAGTTCTGGTGGCTCGCCACAAAAGTTATAAATGGCTATTTGCCTCTAGTTCGGAGGCTCGCCACAAAATAATAATTGGCTCAATGCCTCTAGTTCGGTGACTTTGTCACAATCTAGTTCGGTGGCTATGCCACAAAATATAAATTGGCTTAATGCCTATGATTGGTGTGATGGCTGGGTGGGTTGACTTGATCCCCACAAGTGTGATGGTTGGTACGGGGTGTGTAGCAGATGGAATTAGGTTTGGGAGGAAAAATTCATTTTACATGCATGCTATTAATTATGTTATTCATTATATTATTTTGCTTATGGGCTCAAGGCCCAAACCCTCAAATTGAAAATCCGCCCAAAGGACAAGTAAGTGAGTTATACATCGAGTTCTAAGTAACTCACCCCTTAAATTTTTCCATCTCGTAATGGAAATGGACTTCAATGAGGATGACTTCGTGGAGGCCATCTTGCAAAACATGGGTTTATTAAACTCGAACTTTTTAATAAGTATTTTACTATTTTGGGTTAATGTAATAAGGGCTCTATAAATAATTTATAGATTTTTATGTGTGTTTGGTTTTAAACTATATTTTGGACTTTTAAATATGGGCTATGGTTATATGATGTTTTATTAAAATAAATTTGGGTTTTCAAATATATGAAATTCCTTTATAAATATTTTATTATTGTTAACTCTTAAACAAATTACCTAAGGGTTTTTGATAATACAATGTTAATAATGTTTTTCAACTAACGTTTTCTAATATTCATCAAATTAAAATACTCTTCTGATTTTTATTAAACCCCGTAATTAAAAATAATATTGTAGTTTTCAACTTATCGAAGATTTTAAAATAGCTCGATTCATGTAACAAACCAAATCTAGTCTCAATGCATAGACCGGGTTTGGGGTGTTACATTTTCCCTCGGTTGATGGTCCGCAACCCGGTGGAAAATCCCAAATTCCCGAAACAGCCCTTCGTTTAGTAATAGGGGGATTTGCGAAATTGCCTCTCTTTCGAAGGCTATGGACTGCCCTTTTCTGCCCTATTTTGAATGTCTTCAATGACAAAAGATCATTAATCCAACCTAATAATATATATCGAAAATAATACTAAAGGTTTTGAGGGTGAGATTTCCTTACCACAAAGATCCTTGCTTCACAATATGAGAATCGACCAAAAATGTTCCCTCAACACCTTAAATCGATTCCAACGTTCTAAGATACACACGAACACTTGAGTTTCGGTCTTCCACTATCGCACTAAAGTATAACGAATGAAAACGTTAATAGAATGAACGATAAATTCGATCTAAGAGATCCTTCTTATCACCATCAAGATTCGGCCAAAACCATTATTAACTAAAATAAACTAAAAAGAACTCTTACCTAATGTCCACGATTAAGAAGAAACGATTGAGAAGGATGTCTATGAATAGAGAGAGATTCGGCTATGAATAACCAAAGAAAAGAGAAAATGGTTCGGCAATGACACACTAACATTCGGCCATGAGAGAATATTATGGAGAAAGTATGATTGAAAAGAAATTAAAAGATGAGAGAAAGAGATGATGATGATGTTGTTTCAGTTTTCAAAGAGAAGAAAAGAGAAAGAAAGAGATGAGTTTAGGAGCAAAGTACATTCGGCAATGGGGAAAAGAAAAGAAAAGAAAAGAATGGCCTTTTTGGTATTGGAGATTTCGGCACTTTGAAAAGGCATACAAAAGAGTACTAAAGTGATAGGCAAAAAAATGACCAAATGGTCAAAAGATTAAGGCTTACCAAACGATCAAATTCGGCCATAGGAGAGAGGTTGAGAAAAGAATTGCAAAACTTTGCACAAGATGTTAGGAATGACCAAAAATTAATTCCTAATCCTAGCCAAGCTACTAACATATTCGGCCAACCTCCCCCTAGCTACAATGCCGTCCAAATTCATTGGTCAAATGACCATGAAATAATTTCCAAAACCTTTTCCTTGATACATGCCTTATGTCCCCTTATTTTTCCAAAATTTCTTGATTCCCTACCATAAGTTAACAATTACCTTATTCCTTTAGTCAACTTACCAAAAAATGAAAAGTCCAATCTTACCATATTTATTGCTTGGCCGACACTTGCTATACTTGTGCAAAAAATAAAAATTATCTAGATGCTAACCAAGGGATTCGAACCACTCCCCTCATGCCACAACTCATGCGCCAACACCACCTTACCATTTACTCATCTTATGCTACACTTTGACACTTAAATTAACTTAAGTATCAAAGTCACTTAATCCACTTCATTAAATTCTCAAAACTAAAATTATTTCATTCCCAAATAATTCTATACTCTTCTTCAGGACTATAATAAACACGAAAAAGAAGTAAGAAAATTTTCCTTCATAATCTAAGCATCAAAACATGCAATAAAAATCGATACTCGAATTTTAGGGTGTTACAACTCTACCTCCTTAAAGAAAATTTCGTCCTCAAAATTTACGGTTGAAAGAGGTGAGGGTATTATTGCCGAATTGCATCCTCAGGCTCCCACGTAGCTTCCTCCGCTCCGTGACTACGCCATAAAACTTTGACCAATGGCACGTCTTCTTTCATAGCACCTTAACATCCCGGCCTAAAATTTCCAATCGGTTCTTCTTCAAAAGACAAGTCGCATTTAATTCCACTTCCTCAACCCAGATTATATGAGATGGATCCGATCTATAGCGCCTCAAAGATGGAAACATGGAAAACATTATGAATTTGACCCAACTCCGGAGGTAATTCAATTTGATAAGCCACTGGGCCAACACGCTTCATCACACGATATGGCCCGATGAACCTAGGGCTCAGCTTGCCCTTCTTTCCAAATTTAAAAATCTTCTTCCAAGGTGAGACCTTCAAGAAGACTTGCTCTCCCACAGCAAACTCGATATCCTTTCGCTTCAAATCAGCATGCGATTTCTATCTATCCGAAGCTTCCTTTAATTGTGCTCGAATAACTTTTACATTTTCCTCTGTTTCAGAAATCAAATCAGGACCCAACATCTGTCGCTCGCCCAATTCAGTCCAACAGGTATGAGTATGGCACCTACGACCATACAATGCCTCATAAGATGCCATCTGAATGCTAGACTGATAGCTATTATTATACGCAAATTCTGCCAATGGTAGAAAATCCTCCCAACTACCTCTGAAGTAGATCACACATCCCCTTAACATGTCTTCCAATATCTGAATTACTCTTTCCGACTGTCCATCAGACTGAGGATAAAAAGCTGTACTGAAATTTAACTTTGTCCCCAAGGCTTCATGCAAAGCTTTCCAAAATCGTGACGAAAATCTAGGATCCCTGTCTGACATAATAGACACTGGTACCCCATGCAACCTCACGATTTCGGATACATACAGCTTAGCCAATTTCTGCAACGAATAATCCGTACGAACTGGAAGAAAATGAGTAGTCTTCGTCAAACGATCAACTATTACCCAAACGAAATTTTTCTTAGTAGGTGTTAAAGGTAACCCACTAACAAAATCCATAGTTATTCGCTCCCATTTCCAAAGAGGAATCTTTACCGGTTGTAACAATCCTGACGGTAATTGATGCTCCGCCTTCACTTGCTGACAAGTCAAACATTTTCCTACAAACTCAGAAATCTCCCGCTTCAACCCTGGCCACCAATACTGTTCACGGAGATATCGATACATCTTATTTCTTCCAGGGTGCATAGCATAAGGGCTACTATGCGCCTCCTGTAGAATCATTTGTCTCAATTCTGAGTCTTTAGGCATACAAACCCTTCCACGAAAGCACAACACTCTATTCATATTTATACCAAAATCCTCTATTTCACCCCTTTCAACCTGCTGAAATAAAAGTTCCAACTTTTTATATGATGTCTGCTTTTCCTCGATTTGTTCTAGCCACAGAGGCTTCACCTGAAGTTCTGCTAACAAACTACCATCCTCATACAAACTTAAATGAGCAAACATTGCTCTTAAATCCGATACCGCCTTACGACTTAACGCGTCAGCTACTACGTTAGCCTTTCTAGGATGATATTCGATTGAGAAATCATAGTCCTTTAATAATTCCACCCATCTTCTTTGTCTCAAATTCAACTCCTTTTGGGTAAGGAGGTACTTAAGACTCTTGTGATCTGTGTAGATAATAGACTTCTCACCGTAGAGATAGTGCCTCCAAATCTTTAAAGCAAAAACCACCGCATCTAACTCCAAATCATGAGTAGGGTAGTTTACTTCATGCGGTCTCAATTGACGAGAAGTATAAGCCACCACCTTTCCATTTTGCATCAAGACACAACCTGCATTCGTGTGAGACGATCACAATAAATAAGTGAATTCTTTTCCACCTCCAATGAATCAAAAGCTGGATCTTCCGTCGTAATCTTTTTCAATTTCTCAAACTCTTCTGTTGTTTTCTAGTCCAAATATACGGAACTCCCTTCCGCAATAGTTCAGTTAGGGGTGCAGCAATCAACGAAAACCTCTCAACAAAGTGTTTATAATAACCAGCCAGACCCAAGAAACTCTGAATTTCAGCCACCAACGTTGGTGGTTTCCAATGCAAAATAGCCTCAATCTTCTGAGGATCCACCATTATTCCTTCAGCTGATACCACATGACCCAAGAAAGTCACTTGCTTTAGCCAAAATTCGCATTTACTAAATTTGGCATAAAGTTGTTTATCACGAAGTAGCTGCAATACTATACGCAAATGCGTGTCATGCTCCTCATCATTTCTTGAATAAACTAAAATGTCATCTATGAACACTACCACAAACCGGTCTAAATATGGTTGAAAGACTCGGTTCATCATGTCCATAAATGCGGCTGGTGCATTGGTTAATCCAAACGACATCACTACAAACTCATAATGTCCGTAACGAGTTCGAAATACCGTCTTATAAATATCTGCTTCTTTCACCTTAAGTTGGTGATAACCTGATCTCAAATCAATTTTAGAGAAAACTGAAGCTCCCTTCAATTGATCAAACAAGTCATCAATTCTCGGTAAAGGATACCTATTCTTGATCGTCAATTTATTCAATTATCTGTAATCAATGCACATACGCATCGATCCATCCTTCTTCTTGACGAACAAAACTGGTGCTCCCCACGGAGACACACTCGGTCGAATAAATCCCCGATCCAGCAATTCTTGAATTTGAGCTTTAAGCTCTGCCAACTCATTCGATGCCATTCTATAAGGAGCAATGGACACTGGAGCCGTTCCGGGCAAAAGCTCAATGCCAAATTCTACTTCCCGATCTAGAGGTATACCAGGAAGTTCTTGGGAAATACATCTAGAAATTCCTTCACCATTCTCACATCATCCACAGATAGCTCTTTGGCATCCAAAGCACAAATAAAGACTAGGAATGCTCCATACCCTTTTCGCACCAACTTTTCTGCCTTCAACGCCGATACCACATTCGCCAAGTAGTTCCTTCGTTCACCAATCATTATGACTTCATTATCATCCGAGGTTCTTATTGTCATCCATTTTTCAGCACAATCCAAATGCGCCCGATGTTTGACCAACCAATCCATGCCCAGAATGAGGTCGAACTCATCGAAAGGCAATTGCATCAAATTCGCCAAGAACACCTCCTCTTGAATTTCTAAGGGTACGTCTCTAAACAGTTTATTTACAATTACCGACTGTCCTAAAGGACTAATTACTATCATCTCACTATCGGTAATTTTAGATTTTAGATTTAGGTTTCCAGATATGGCGCTAGCAACATACGAATGGGTAGAACCAATATCTATTAAAGCGAATAGTACATCGAATATGAAGAACGTACCAATTATTACATCAGGTGCATTGCCATCCTCACGGCGTCTAATCGCATAGACACCAGCCGCATCTTGCATCCGTGTTACCTATAGGACTATTGCCTCGACCCGATGCACCCTGACCACGTCCAATTTCATTACCACCACGACCTGGTCCACGACCTCTCGGTGGCTGCTGAGTACCTCTGACCGATTATGCATCAGTATTACGAACTTCTTGAGTTGTATCCATACGCCGAGGTAATTTCTATATCGGTGGTCCATTGAAATGCATTTGTAACAAGCGCTCGCTTTCCTCAAAGACTTCCGAATGCCTTTTTCCACATTCAGCACAATCTCGACCTCGATTATTAGTTACTGTGTGCTCTACCTTGGGTGATTCATCATTTCGAGGCCTCTTCGTAATCTTTTTGAAGAACCCGACTCATCGTGTCTCTCTCTTGTTTCTAAATCTTTCTCGATTCGACGTTACGAGTTCTTAGCCTCTTCGCTATCTTGGCCTTCTCCACAAGCGTGGCAAAAGTTCTAACTTGTTGTGGGCAATCAAAACCCTCAACTCATCATTTAGCCCATCCTCAAAATGTACACAATGTTCGTGATCTGTTGACACTATTGTCCGAGCATATCGACTCAAGCGTAGAAACTCAGCCTCATACACTACCATTGTCTTACTCCCCTGGACTAGATTTAGAAATTCCTTCCTTCAAGCGTCTACATAACTCGCTCCAACATATTTCCCTTGAAGGCGACTTTAAAGAATTCCCAAGTAATCGCAGTAGCAGGTGCCTTCTCGAATAAAGAAGCCACCACCGACACGCCTCGTCTCTTAACAAGGACACAGCTCCTTTTAGTTTCTGCTCAACAGTGCATTCCATATCATCCATAATCCGCTCCACAGCTTCGAGCCAATATTCATCCACATTTGGAGCTACACCGAAAACTCCTCTAAAAACTTCTGCATTATTTGACTTGAGTCGTTCCGAAATTGACCTACGAGCTGTTGGCCCAATTCTAGTTCCAGCGACCCTTTCTAGGACTTGCAGCATCGCTTGTGTCAAAGCATTATCTTCTTCCATGTGATCGCGTGATCCCGTCTCACTCTCAAATGACGCAGGTGCATCCATTTCCGGCATATCATTTGGTACTTCATTGCAACACCTCGCCCTTCTCGCCACGCCACGTCTCAAGCGCCCACGACCACATCCTCTAGTGCTCATGATGACTAATTCGATTTAATCGATTACAAGTTTTATGAATCGAAAAATTTGTTTCAAGTGTTTATTAACGATGTTTTATGAGATTTGAGAGATAAAGTTGTTTTTCGCAACACATCCTATAGTCTCAATCTCATTTAACTTTAACATCTAAAACTAGAAGTTCTAGAGTGTTCCTATGGTCATATCATCATCATCATCATAATAATAATCATTTAACAATGAATACTTACTTGGCTTGGTGCTTGGATGCTTGTGGTGCCATAACGATCTTTAAAACATAATTGAATGATTTCATACAAAATTATTTATAACCCAACCACAGTAGAAGTTTTTAAAACTGGCTTTGATACCATTAAATGTAACACCCCAAACCCGGTCTATGCGTAAAGACAAGATTTGGTTTGTTATATAGATCGAACTATTTTAACAATTAAAGTAAATCAAAATTTCAAAATCATCGTTTTATTTATAAGGTTTAGTAAAAACCAAAAGAGTAATTTAAATTTGATGAATGTGAAAAAAAACATTTATTGAAAACATCATTAATATTATATTAATAAAATCCTTAGAGTAAATTTTTTTATAAGAGTTCAAAATATTTAAGAAAATGATAAAGGAATTTCATATATTTGAAAACCCAAATTATTTTTAGAAAACAAAATAATTATAAGCCCATATTAATAGTCCAAAACATAATTTAAATCCATCCACACATAAAATCCATAAAATATTTATAGAGGCCTTATTACATCAAACCCATAATAGTAAATTATAGAAAGTCTTTAATAAAAGTTCAAAGTTTCATTAACCCTTATTTGTAGTATGGCCCCACGAAGTCATCCTCCTACCAAGTCCACGTCAATTTCCATCACATGAGATGAAAATTTGAGGAGTGAGTTACTTAGAACTCAAAGTATAACTCACTTACTTATTCATTGGGCTAGATCATCAAATTATTATTTTGGGCTTGAGCCGAGTCAACATGTTTAACAATATAAATAATAATATGTATGCAAAATGAAGTTCCCAACCACAAACCTAATTTCCATCCACTACTCACCCCTGCACTCAACCATCACACCTGGGGATCAAGTCAACCCACCCCGCCATCACACCAATCGTAGGCATTAAGCCATTTTATATTTTGGCAGAGCCACCGAACTAGATTGTGACAAAGTCACCGAACTAGAGGCATTGAGCCATTAGTATTTATGGCAGAGCCACCGAACTAGATTGTGACAAAGTCACCGAACTAGAGGCATTGAGCCATTAATATTTGTGGCAGAGACACCGAACTAGAGGCAATCAGCCGTTTAATTATTTTGTGGCAAAGCCACCGAACTAGATTTTGGCAACAGGCCTTTCTTCTCTTCATTATTAATCCCAACCCATGCAACATGTATGCAAAAATTTGTCTAAGTTTATATGATGATTTTATCAAAAGATTTGAATAACATAAGAGTCAATATTTCTAGTTTTTGTTAAGGCCCAAAATTTTGAAATAGCATTTAGCCCATTTAGCAATCTAGCATCTTAAACCCAATTTACGATCTAGCTAAGAGTTTGGCCCATTTAACAATTTATCAGGCTTTTCGGCCCATTTAACAATTTATCAGGCTATTCGGCCCATTTATCGATCTAGCAAAGATTTCGGCCCATTTATCGATCTAGCAGAGATTTCGGCCCATTTATCGATCTAGTAGAGATTTCGGCCCATATAACAATTTAACAGGGATTTCGGCCCATTTAACTATCTATCCAAGATTTCGGCCCATTTACTAACTAGCAAACTTATCGGCCCATTTTACGATCTAATTCATCTTTGGCCCATTTACACATGAGATTTTTAGTATTCATTTTACTACCTACACATCGAGGGCGTTTTCGTAATTTTCACATTTTTAACAATTTTTATGAATATTTCACCAAAACACCAAATATTTCATATTATGCCGATTTGTCGCTTTTACGATTTTTACTCCATACCACTTAATGACATCCAACCCGAGAAAAGTGTGAATTTACACACCTTGATATCGTGAGTACTAAACCTTCCCGCTCTTCAACACCTAAACATAATACGATCTATTAGAACACTATCATTTATCAAAATATTCTATTGGGATTCGATCCAAATCCTTACCCATTTGATTTTGAATCACTTCTATTTTCGGTTTCTCCTCATTTATCGATTCGTTTGCTCACGAGAATCCACTAACGCATAAAGGCTCTGGAGTACGAACTACTTCAAATAATTGATTTCTGTTGATGGTCCGTAACGGTGAAAAATCTCGATTCCAAACAAATTTCTTCGCTTAGTAATGGGATTTATGAACCGCCTCTTCAAGGCTATGGACCGCCTTTTTCGCCTCTATTTTGAATGTCTTCAATGACAAAAGATCATTAATCCAACCTAATAATATATATCGAAAATAATACTAAAGGTTTTAAGGGTGAGATTTCCTTACCACAAAGATCCTTGCTCCACAATATGAGAATCGACCAAAAACGTTCCCTCAACACCTTAAATCGATTTCGACGTTGTAAGAAACACACGAACACTTGAGTTCCGGTCTTCCACTATCGCACTAAAGTATAACGAATGAAAATGTTAATAGAATGAACGATAAATTCGATCTAAGAGATCCTTCTTATCACCATCAAGATTCGACCAAAACCATTATTAACTAAAATAAACTAAAAAGAACTCTTACCTAATGTCCACGGTTGAGAAGAAACGATTGAGAAGGATGTTTATGAATAGAGAGAGATTCGGCTATGAATAACCAAAGAAAAGAGAAAATGGTTCGGCAAGGACACACTAACATTCGGCCATGAGAGAATATTATGGAGAAAGTATGATTGAAAAGAAATTAAAAGATGAGAGAAAGAGATGATAATGATGTTGTTTCGATTTTCAAAGAGAAGAAAAGAGAAAGAAAGAGATGAGTTTAGGAGCAAAGTACATTCGGCAATGGGGAAAAGAAAAGAAAAGAAAAGAAAAGAATGGCCTTTTTGGTATTGGAGATTTTGGCACTTTGAAAAGGCATACAAAAGAGTACTAAAGTGATAGGCAAAAAAACGACCAAATGGTCAAAAGATTAAGGCTTACCAAAAGATCAAATTCAGCCAAAGGAGAGAGGTTGAGAAAAGAATTGCAAAACTTTGCACAAGATGTTAGGAATGACCAAAAATTAATTCCTAATCCTAGCCAAGCTACTAACATATTCGGCCAACCTCTCCCTACCCACAATGCCGTCCAAATTCATTGGTCAAATGACCATGAAATAATTTCAAAACCTTTTCCTTGATACATGCCTTATGTCCCTTATCTTTCCAAAATTTCTTGATTCCCTACCATAAGTTAACAATTACCTTATTCCTTTAGTCTACTTACCAAAAATGAAAAGTCCAACCTTACCATATATATTGCTTGGCCGACACTTGCTATACTTGTGCAAAAATAAAATTATCTAGATGCTAACCAAGGGATTCAACCACTCCCTCATGCCACAACTCATGCGCCAACACCACCTTACCATTTACTCATCTTATGCTACACTTTGACACTTAAATTAACTTAAGTATCAATGTCACTTAATCCACTTCATTAAATTCTCAAAACTAAAATTATTTCATTCCTAATAATTCTATACTCTTCTTCGGGACTATAATAAACACTAAAAAGAAGTAAGAAAATTTTCCTTCATAATCTAAGCATAAAAACATGCAATAAAAATCGATACTCAATTTTAGGTGTTACAACCTTAATATTTTCGAGAGCACGATTTTTGTTGGCATCGTGCATGTTATGCCATGATTAAGTAGTTAATGGGCAACATATTGGGATTTCGTGCTAAAATGCCCAAATAGCCTCCTAACAATGAGCTTGATTCAACAGTGGCCATGATTGTTTCTCCTTACTTTAACACGATCAGAGGCTCTAAGTCGATAAATCTTTAAGTAATGTACGTCCCCGACCTCTGCAAGCATCCCACCACCTTCAAATTTGAAAAATGATATATTATTATATTAAAATTGAAAATGAATCAATAATAAAATTCAACATGCATGTAAAATAAACTTCACATTAGTTTCAAATTCTCCGGGCTCGTCATCTATGTCCCAGAGTAGAAGATCCAACAACCTGTTTCGCTCACTACTATTAGCTTCTTCCGGGTTTGGAGTTTCGGACAATATTTAAATCTCGTAATCGCCTTCTAGGCATTTTTCCGCAATACACATAAAATAGTTCAAAATTTTAGTAACAAATAACAACAATAATAGGACATTTAAAATAGTTAAATTATATAACATGACCAACATGAAAATTATAATATTACATATAAATAATAAATTGTTAAATCTTACTACATCATATTTTCAGAATATCTTCGTCCACATCCCGACGAACCCATTGAAATTGTTGACTAGTACTAGGGATATTTTCGCTAAGTCTTGTTCGAAAAGGCAAAGTTTCAAATCTTTCGACTATGTCATCTCCACTTCCACCGCCAATGTCGAAGAAGTCTCTAGGGTGTTTCAATTACAACGCACCAACCCTCATCAATTGGATCTTTCGAGTAAAAAACTTTTTAACTTGAGAAGAAAACACATACAACTCGGTCCATCGCTTGTTCTTCTGTGAATTAATCGAGAGAAATTCACCATTGTAAAGCCATATTGATCGTTTTTAATTCCACGAGCCGTATTCACATAAGCCCAATCACCTCAAAATAAGACAACTTTGCATTTGTCGTAATAATCCAACTCAATGATGTTAGTAATAAGTCCGTAATATTCCAAATTCCCTCGACCGGACATCGTCCCTAGCACTAGCATAACTTGTAATCAAGAATTAACAACAATTTCGCAATTTTGGGTTCTCCTCAATCTCTCGTGATACCTTGTATGAAATCTATATCCGCTGATGAGGAAGCCACTATATCTTTTAACTATTCATTTGGACCTTGTGAAAACCATTTAACGTCGTTATTTACTTCATTCCACTCCAAACCTATTGAGTCGAAAGTAAATCAAGTAATTATGAATGTTATGAGAAAATATTATTACTTGTCAATGAAAATTTAAATTGCATACCATTTGGCTTAACCATTCATGGAATGATTTCGTGAACAACTTATTAATTTCGTCGATTTAATCTTCGAGATCGTGAACGAGCTCTCAATATTTATTTGTACTCACTACGGTAAAAAGGTTTTACTTTGTTAGAAGACAAACAAATCATAATTGATGAGTATTTATCAAATTGTAGAACGTATTCGAAATGGTTCCATTGAATCGTGATGAAAAGAACGTATTGATGTGCTTGGACCCACGATCTATCGCCTAATTTCGTAATTTTGACTCTGCGCCGGTTCTCCTCAAACTTTGAAATAAATAAGTTTCAGCCAAATTATGATCTGTGAGCCCAAAGATTTCTACTTGGTATGTTCATTCTTGTTTCAACATCTTCCAAATACCTCGAATGTAAAGTCATACATTCCTCTACCAAGTAGCCCTCAGAATTGATCCTTAGGAAAACGCTTATTGCGGCAAAGATGACTTCAATTTGGAAAGGAACCTAAACACGATATACAACATTATCAAAAGTTGGAAATAAAGGAATTTAGCTAAATGAAGGAATATTTTACAAATAAAGTAAGACCTTTCAATGGAATACATCCATCGATAGAAAACGGGTCCACCAAGAAGTGCTTCACGCGGGAGATGAATTAACAAGTGCACCATGATAGTGAAGAAGGAAGGCGAGAATATCTTCTCCAGATTGCATAAAGTTAATGCGGCTCGATCTTGTATTCTCTCAAATTCTTGAACATTCAAAACTTTACCACAAATGCTTTTCATTATATTTGACAGTTCAATTACAGGAGCCGTCACCTTTTTCGACATACAACACCGCATAGCAACTGGCAGTAAGTCTTGCATCAATATGTGATAGTCATGCGATTTTAAGCCATATAATCTTCGATCCTTAAGACTCACACATCACAATATATTTGATGCATATGCATCCGAGACCTTTATATCCTTCAACACCATCATGTAACACTTCTTTCTCCATCTTCGACATTGAAAAATAGCGAAAAGAACCGATATTTCATATTCGGAAGTGTTTCGGGATGAAGCTCACGCTGAATTCCATGTGGACTAAATCAAGTCGACTCAAGATTATCTTCGATTTTCCATCAACATTCAAAATAGTCCCAATGATGTTCTTGCAGACATTTTCTCTATGTGCATGACATCAAGGTTATGGCATAAAATCTGATGCTCCCAATAAGGCAACTCAAAAAAAATACTTATTTTTTTCCACAAGTCCGCCTCATTAGAATCATCCTCTTCATCAGATTCATCATCAGATTCATCCCTAGATCTTCTATTACTATGCGGGTTGCTGCCGGTTGATTCATCTTCCCATAAATGAAATTCATATCTTTCAACATTAACAATATTTTGAATCCCAACCTGCCAAGGAGCCGATCTGAACTCTTGAGACCATCAAACCGAGCACTCAAATCTAAATGTATGATTTTCCAAGAACCACCGACGATGCCCCATGTAAGAACACTTCTTCCCATTATATAACCATTGTGAACATGTTGCAAAGACAACACGGACAAGCATAACGTCCCTTGATACTCCAACCAGATAAATTAGCATAAGTCGAAAAGTCGTTAATAGTCCACATTAATGCCACACGTAAATTAAAGTTCTCTTTTCTCATTGCATCGAATGTTTGAACACCAGCCCATAGTTGTTTTAACTCGTCAACAAGTGGCGAAGAATAGACGCCAATATCATTCCCCGCCCTTTTCTCCATGTATAATCATAGACAAGATAAAAGAAGATTGTTTCATGCAAACCCATGGAGGCAAATTGTAGGAACAAGCACCACAAGCCAAATCAGTACGTTGTGCTCATAAGTTTGTAAGGGTTAAATCCATCGGATGCTAGCCCAAGCCTCACACTCCGAGGATCACTTGTAAAGCTTGGAAATTTGGAGTCAAAACATTTCCAAGCTAAAGAATCTATAGGATGCCTTAACAACCCATCATCGGTTCGTCCATCACGGTGCCACGTCATTGATTCGGCTGTCTTCGACAACATGAAAAGTCGTTGAAGCCTCGGTATTAGGGGAAAATATCGAAAAATCTTAACTGGCTGCTTCTTTGACTGTGTACCATGTTCATCCTCATTATCGTCCTCTGTATTTCTATTAATCCAGCGGGATTGGCCGCATGCAGTCATTTGGGCAACTGTGAATTTTGTTGTATCCAAGGCCCAAATCCTTTACCAATTTCTTCATGTCTTTGAAAGATCATGGGATTTTTGCAAACGGGAACATTTCTTGCAGAAACTCTAACAGATTGTCAACGAGTTTTGGTCCACCCCCAAACATTTCAAGTGAAAAAGACAAATCTGTAATGACAGTTTGGAAAATTTTGATCCCTCATACGTTCTTCATTCATTTCACCAAGTAACATGTAGAACCTCGCCGCTTCTTCATTTGGTCGTTCATCCAGACACTTCTTTCCCTTCGGTGAATGTATTTCCTCCAAAATTATGATCATCGGTTGCACCCAAGTCGTGGAAATGACCCAAACCATCACTGTGCATATTAAAAGCATCCCGCAACATGTTTTCCATGTTATCGCCACTAACATTTCGATTGAAAGCACTATGAGGATACCCAGATTCATCGATGAAGATGCTCCACTAGATGTAGACTCGCCATGAAAAACCATATTTTGTACCCCCGAACAAAGCCATCAACAACTAGATGTTCATATACCACTTCACGATAATGCCGCTTAATATTGCAACACTTCTTACACGGGCAAAGAATCATATTCTCTTGGCTTGCATTTTGAAATGCTGAAATTCGTAAAAGTTTCTACTCCATTTCGATAGCCGTTGCTTACCCTTGACAATTTCATCCAACTCCTATCTATTTCAGTAGTTGTTGAAGTCTAAAGTTGATAATAAATTATACGGATAAATTGTTAATTAATAATTTATGTAAATAATGCTATGGAATTTGATCTTAAAATTAGGAAGTTATGTATTCTATAAGATCCATCATATGTGGCATTGTTACACCTAGGAGGATCAATTATATCTAATAAGATGAGATATAAGGCAACCCGTCAGTTTCAAACCTATATACTTTGAATCCTTTTTTTTTAAAAATTATACAAGTATTATGTAAGTTATGAAGTTTGATCTTAAGGAAAATTATAAGTTATGAAATTTAATCGTCAACTTATGTAATTTATGAAATTTGATCTTAAAATTAGGTAAGTTATGTATTCTTTAAGATCCATCATACGTGGCATTGTTACACCTAGGAGGATCCGTTATATCTAAAAAGGAGATATAAGGCAACCCGTCAAGTTTCCAAACCTATATACTTTGAATCCTTTTTTTTAAAATTATACAAGCATTATGTAAGTTATGATGTTTGATCTTAAGGAAAATTATGTAAGTTATGAAATTTAATCGTCAACTTATGTAATTTATGAAATTTGATCTTAAAATTAGGTAAGTTATGTATTCTTTAAGATCCATCATACGTGGCATTGTTACACCTAGGAGGATCCGTTATATCTAACGGTGAGATATAAGGCAACCCGTCAGTTTCAAACCAATATACTTTGAATCCTTTTTTTAAATTATACAAGTATTATGTAAGTTATGAAGTTTGATCTTAAGGGAAAATTATGTAAGTTATGAAATTTAATCGTCAACTTATGTAATTTATGAAATTTGATCTTAAAATTTGGTAAGTTATGTATTCTTTAAGACCCATCATACGTGGCATATTTGTTACACCTAGTGAGGATCCATTATATCTAACAGTGAGATATAACGCAACCCGTCAGGTTTCCAGCCTATATACTTTGAATCATTTTTTTTTAAATTATACAAGTATTATGTAAGTTATGAAGTTTGATCTTAAGGGAAAATTATGTAAGTTATGAAATTTAATCGTCAACTTATGTAATTTATGAAATTTGATCTTAAAATTAGGTAAGTTATGTATTCTTTAAGATCTATCATACGTGGCATTGTTACACCTAGGGAGTATCCATTATATCTAATCTTAAAATTAGGTGAGATGTAAGGCAACCCGTCATTATATCTAAGTTTCCAAACCTATATACTTTGAATCATTTTTTAAATTATACAAGTATTATGTAAGTTATGAAGTTTGATCTTAAGGAAAATTATGTAAGTTATGAAATTTAATCGTCAACTTATGTAATTTATGAAATTTGATCTTAAAATTAGGCAAGTTATGTATTCTTTAAGATCCATCATATGTGGCATTGTTACACCTAGGAGGATCCATTATATCTAATGATGAGATATAAAGGAACCCGTCAGTTTCCAACCTATATACTTTGAATCATTTTTTTAAATTATACAAGTATTATGTAAGTTATGAAGTTTGATCTTAAGGGAAGATTATGTAAGTTATGAAATTTAATCGTCAACTTATGTAATTTATGAAATTTGATCTTAAAATTAGGTAAGTTATATATTCTTTTAGATCCATCATACGTGGCATTGTTACACCTAGGGAGGATCCGTTATATCTGACATTGAGATATAAGGCAACCCGTCAGGTTTCCAGCCTATGTACTTTGGATCTTTTTCTTAAAATTATACAAGTATTATGTAAGTTATGAAGTTTGATATTAGCTTAAAATTAGGGGTTAAGGGTTATAGGTTAGGGGTTAAGGGTTAGGGGTTGGGGTTAAGGGTTTAGGGTTTAGGGCTTAGGGTTTAGGGTTTAGGGGTTTGGGTTTAAAGGTTAGTTGAAGCACCCCAAACCCGGCCCAAAAAGCCTGACCGGATTTGATATGTTCCTCGAGTAAAACTTTAGCAAACTCTCACTTATTTAAGAAAAACTTGAAGATTTTGAATAAAATAGATTAAGTTAAAGATCGGGTTGAAATTTAATTATAAAGTAAATTTGTATATTCTTAAAACATTATTTTAAAAGAAATAATAATTTAATGTAAAACCAAATTTAATGAAAAATTTATTAATATTATGGAAATATATTTTGTTTGCAAAAGCAGTTTAAATTATTTATCAAAATCCATTTAGTTATTTAATTAATAATTATTCATGGAAAAATAAAATAAATCCAAACACAAAAATTAAAAAACAGTTTATAGTGGCCTTATTACATAAAAATAGCAAAAACCCATAATAAAGTCTAAGTAATAAAAATTAACTTAATAAGTTTAAGTAGGAAAATTTCCAAGATACTTTGTTTGAGCGTTGGCCACCTCGAAATCCTTGCTGACCCGATCCATCACGCTAAGAGTCATCTGAAAAATTATCCCACAAAATGGGTGAGTTATAAACTCAATGTGTAACACATACATTAAAAAGCCCATTTGATCATATGCCTTAAAGCCCAATAATTACACATATAGCCATAGGCCCATTTAAGTCATTTTTAACCCATAAGCCCATTTTCATAGCAGATTAAATAATAATCATTTAAATCACATGGATATGTACATATAATGAAATGAAAACCCGGCCCACCTAAATATCCATCTGCTACACACCACCCGTACCAACCAAACACACCGTGGGATTACTAAATCGACCTCCATCCGCTACACACCATCAAGGCGATTCATTGCAGATCAACATGCATATCGCCCTTATAATTTTGTGGCAAGGCCATCAGACAAAATTGTGAAGTCACCAAATTTCAAATATGTGACCAAGTCACCAGATTCACATATGTGACCGAAGTCACCGGATTTCAAATATGTGACCGAAGTCACCGGATATTGTGGTAAAACCACCAGAATACTTCCCCTTTTCCAAATTCACCCATATGCCCATGCACATACATATTATTCATTTTTTTATGCCATTTACCCCAAAATCATAATATAGTCATACTTATTTCACAATTATGCATATAGCAAAATTAACAAAATATTCAGGGTAAACATACCTGAATATCGTATACCACTGAATGGTATCCACAATCATTATCAAACATATTGTCATATAATCACATTTAATATATAGATCAATGAGATTTTATTGTAAGGTTACACACCTTATGACCGTGAGAGCGATACCTTCCCGCTCGTCAACACCTAATTAATTATCACACTATATTAGTATACACTATTACTAATAAAATTATACTATTGATGAGAGATCTACATCCTTACCTTGGATTCTCGAACAATCGTTATTTGTGGTTTTCTCCACTAGATGGATCAAAACCCACCGATAACCCACCAAAAAAAGTGGTTCGATTATGCGACTACTTCAAATAACCGATCTTAGTTAGCGGAGGGTCCACAACCCGGTGGAAAATCTCTTATCGCCGACATGACCCTTCGCTTGAAGTTCGATGGTAAACAAATGCCTCCTCTCTTCCAAACACTCCGATCTTGCTTTTCTTACCTATCTTGTTAGTCTCAAAATCACCCCTAAAATAAAGTTAGTTAATAAACTATCTAAAAGGATTAATATAACCGAAAGTGATATTCTTACCTTGGATGATTTCGAAAGGTTTCTCTTAAAACGTTGGTTTCCAAAAAGATCCTTAAAAATCTCTTCCAAGGATTTGGCCTAGGAGAGAAAAATAAGAGATTTATGTTTCTAAATGACTATAGTAAAAAGAGATAATGAAAATAATTGAAAAAACCTTACTTGATCACTTGTAGATTCGGCCTTGAACAAAAAGAAGAGAATAAAAAAAATAGATTTGGTGATTTCGGTTTGCACAAAAAGAAAAGAGAAAAAGATAGTGATTTATGGCATAAAATAGTTTCGATTTTCAATAAAAGAAAAGAAGAAAAGGAAATCGAAATAGAAGATGATTCGGTTGACAAAAGAGATGAAAATAATGTTGATTTTGGTTTTAGTAGAAAGTAGTTTCGGTTGAGAGAAGGAAGAAAGAAAATGAAATTGAAAGAAGAGAGAAAGAGAAGAAGAAGAAAAGATGATGATGAAGATGATTCCAAAAGAAAAGAGATAGTTTTAGGGACCTATTTGCATTCGGCCAAGAGGGAAAAATTGAAGAAGAAGTAGTTCTTTGAACTTTGGTACTTTCGACAATGAGGGAAAAAGAAAAGAAGAAATGTTTTTCCAAACTTTTGATGCTTTTGACTAAAGAAGACAAGAATTTGAGAGAAAAGGTATTTTAACCAAAATGGTCAAAATAAAAGCCAAAACAAAGTAAATCTTTTACCTAATGTCATTAGAAAAATTCTGCTAGGAGGAGAGCTTTTGGAAAAATGAGAAAAGATGTACAAAATGCTAGAGTTTTTGGCCAACTAACACCCCCTAACTCAAGGTCAAATTCGGCCAACTAGAAAGCCAACATAATCCCCCTTTTTCCTCCACATTTCTTCCCCATCAACCCTTAGATTGTTATCACAATTAACCATCCCTTTAGCCCCTAAATCGACTAGATTCATGGTCAAATGACCATGAAAAACTTCCAAAACATTGCCCTTACTTCAAGCCTTTTGTCCCCCTCATCTTACCATCCTTTCATGATTCCATGCCATATCTTCTAGCTTACCTTTTTCATATAGTCAATTAACCAAAATTAAAAAGATGCTCATCCATTCTAGAAGAGTCTTGGTCGACACTATAGGAAGGAAACAAAATAAAATCCTCCCATTTGTTAGCTAGGGATTCAACCTCTCCCCAAGCACTCATCCATGTATCCTAACCACCTTGCCAATTACTCATCTTATGCTTAAAACCTCTTGTCATTATTTCTTAAAGCCTATTATGCTTAGCTCCATCTTAATTATTAAAAATTAAAAGTTTCACTAAGCATTCACTGACATAATAAAGTTCAAAAATAACTTCCAAAACACACTCAATCATATTTAAGCATGCAACATCATTCAATTAAGTAGAAATGCATAACCCTAATTATCAGATGTTACGCTTCTACCCCTTAAAATAATTTCATCCTCGAAATTACCCGCTAGAACAGTGAGGGTATTATCGTCGATCGCTTCCTCCGGTCCCACGAAGCTTCTTCTGATCCATGATTACGCCATAATACTTTGACGAGAGGAACCGACTTTCTCCGTAAAACCTTTACATGTCACTCCAGAATTTGAATTGGCTCCTCTTCATATGACAAATCTGGTCTTAATTCCACTTCCTCAACTGGCACTACACGAGATGGATCCGACCGGTAACGGCGTAACATTGAAACATGGAACACATCATGCATTTGCTTCAATTCCGAAGGTAATTCTAACTGATATGCCACAGGTCCGACCCGCTTCACAACCCGATAAGGTCCAATGAACCTGGGACTTAACTTCCCTTTGCGACCAAATCTCATCACCTTTTTCCAAGGTGAAACCTTTAGGAATACTTGATCTCCCACAGCAAACTCTATTTCCTTCCGCTTTAGATCTGCGTACGACTTTTGTCTATCAGATGCTTCTTTTAACCGAGCCCGGATTACCTTAACCTTTTCTTTGGATTCAGCCACTATTTTTGGACCCAAAATCTGACGTTCCCCTAATTCTGTCCAACACGTAGGAGTGCGACACTTCCATCCATATAGTGCTTCATATGGTGCCATCCATATACTGGCTTGGTAACTTTGTTGTACGCAAATTCTGCTAACGGTAAAAATTCTTCCCAACTTCCTCTAAAATCTATCACACATCCCCTTAACAAATCTTCTAAAATTTGGATTACTCATTCAGACTGGCCGTCAGACTGTGGATGAAATACCGTACTAAAATCCAATTTGGTGCCCAAGGCCTAATGCAATGCTTTCCAAAATCGAAACGTAAACCTTGGATCTCTATCCAAAATAATCAACACCTGGCGCTCCATGCAATCTCACAATCTCAGCCACATATAACTTTGCCAATTTCTGCAAAGAGTAATCAACCCGAACTGGGATAAAATGTGCAGATTTCATCATTCGATCTACTATCACCCATACTGAGTCTTTCTTAGTAGGCGTAAGAGGAAGCCTACTAACAAAGTCCATGGTGATTCTCTCTCACTTCTACTGCGGAATCATTATCGGTGAAGCAAGCATCTCAAGGCACTTGATGTTCAAATTTTGACTTGTGACACATCAAGCACTTTCCTACAAACTCCGTAACTTCCGCTTAAGACCAGCCACCAAAACCGATCTCGCAAATCTCAGATAACTTACTTCCTCCGGGATGCATAGCATAAGGGCTACTATATCGACTCTCGAAGAATCTTTTGCCTCAATTCTTGATCCCCAAGATACGAGACTTTACCTTTGAAACACAATACCCCATCATCATTAATACCAAAATCTTTCAATTCCCCATTCAGACTGCCAGTAACTTTACACTCGATCTTCGTCTACTAACTGTCTCTCTTTCACTTGACTCAACCATGTCGGCTTAACTTGTAATTCTGCCAACAAGCTCCCGTCATCATAAAGACTAAGATGTGCAACATTGCCCTTAAATCTGACACCACTTTTCGACTTAGAGCATCTGCCACCACGTTCGCCTTGCCCGGATGGTACTCGATAGAACAGTCATAGTCTTTCAATAATTCTATCCACCTTTGCTGCCTCAAATTTAGTTCTTTCTGAGTCAGTAAATATTTCAGACTCTTGTGGTCCGTATATATCACTGACTTTTCCCCATATAGATAATGTCTCCAAACTTTAAGAGCAAAGACTACTGCTGCCAACTCTAAATCATGCGTCGGGTAATTAACCTCGTGAGGTCTTAACTGTCGAGACGCATACACAACTACTTTCCCATCTTACATCAAAACACATCCTAATCCCGTGTGAGAAGCGTCACAATACATGATAAAATCCTTCCCTGCCTCAGGCTGAATCAAAATTGGAGCTTCAGTCAAAACCTTCTTGAGCTTCTCAAAACTCTCTTGCTGTTTATCAGCCTACACGAAAGGTACTTCCTTTCTCAGCAATTTTGTTAAAGGTGCGGCTATCGATGAGAATCCTTCGACGAATCTTTTGTAGTAGCCTGCTAACCCCAAGAAACTGCGAACCTCAGTTACAGACTTAGGTGGTTTCCAATCTAGTACAGCCTCAATCTTCCGAGGATCCACCCTTATCCCTTCTGCAGACACTACATGGCCTAAAAACGCAACCTCTTTCAGCCAAAATTCACACTTGCTAAATTTGGCATACAGCTTCTTCTCTCTTAAAACTCGCAACACAATTCGAAGATGCTCATCATGTTCTACCTCGGACTTAGAATACACTAGGATGTCGTCTATGAATACCACAACGAACTGATCCAAGTAGGGTTGAAAGATTCGATTCATCATATCCATGAATGCAGCTGGGGCGTTCGTTAATCCGAATGGCATTACCATAAATTCATAATGCCCATATCTAGTTCGAAAAGTCGTCTTATAGATATATGCTTCTTTCACTTTAAGCTGATGATACCCCGATCTTAGATCAATCTTTGAGAATACCGCAGCTCCTTTGAGCTGATCGAACAAGTCATCGATCCTTAGCAAAGGATACTTGTTCTTGATGGTCAGCTTATTCAACTGCCGGTAGTCTATACACATCCTCATCGATCCGTCCTTCTTCTTCACAAATAGAACTAGTGCTCCCCATGGAGACACACTAGGTCGGATAAATCCACGATCAAGCAACTCCTGGATCTGAGCCTTAAGCTCAACCAACTCCTTCGGTGCCATTCTATATGGAGCAATTGAAACTGGCGCCGTTCCAGGCAATAATTCAATCTCGAATCCTACCTCTTGATCCGGAGGTAATCCTGGAAGTTCTTCCGGAAAAACATCTACAAATTCATTCACAGTCCTGACTTCTTCAACAGTTGCCTCCTTAGCCTCCAAGGCACTCACCAACATCAGAAAGGCTATACATCCCTTTCTAACCATCTTTTCTGCCTTAAGAGCGGATACTACATTAGATAAGTAGTTCTGTCTCTCGCCCATTACTACAACTTCTTTGTCATCAAAAGTTCTTAAGGACATTCGTTTAGCAGCACAATCCACATTTGCACGATATTTCACCAGCCAGTCCATGCCTAAGATCAGATCGAATTACCCAAATGGCAACTCCATTAAATCAGCTGGAAACTGCGTCCCTTGAACTTCTAAAGGTACTTCCTTAAAAAGTTTGTCTATTACTACTGTCTGTCCTAAAGGACTAAGTACAGTCATCTTCCTAAGTACAGTCTCAGAAGTTAGATGCAAAGTTCCAGATACTTCACTAGCGATATATGAGTGAGTTGACCCTATATCTATCAAAGCAATAAAGGGCAACCCAGAAATCAGAAATGTACCCGTGATAACATCAGGTGTATCACTATGTTCTCTACGACGAACTGCATATACCAGACCTGGCTGTCACGCCTCAGAGCTACCACTACTCTGCCTGAAGTTTCACGACCTCTACTAGAACCATTACCCTTCCATTTGGACCACGGCCCCTTATCGGCTGTTGTTCACCTCTGCCAGCCTGATTAACACCCTGACCTGCTGGTCTGTTCTTATCTGAATTTTTTGGGCAATCCTTGATCATATGATCTTTAGATCCGCACTTGAAACATCCCCCGGTCTTTTTCCAACACTCTCCCTGGTGCATCTTCCCACATTGAGCACAAGCACGATGTTGTCCACCAGAAGTCTCACGACTTCATGACCCATCATTTTTGATTTCTTCGAAAATTCCCGGATGACCCTGAAGACCCAAAGCTTCTCTTATTCTTATTCTTGCCTCTGTCCCGATTCTGTCTTTTAGTCCGCTTAACCTCTTCAGCTATTCTTGCTCGTTCTACTAAGGTTGCAAAATCTCTTTCCCGGTGCGGAGCAATCATCACTCGCAGTTCATCTCTAAGTCCATCTTCAAATCTGACACACCGTTCATATTCAGTAGCTACTATCCCTCTGGCATATCGGCTAAGTCGTAAAAACTCTGCTTCATACTCAACTATCGACTTATTTCCTTGCACCAAATTCAGAAATGCCTTCCTTTGGGAGTCGATGTAGCTAGCTCCAACGTATTTTCCTTCGAACTTAACTTTAAAATACCCCCAATCCACTGATCCGCAAGGGTACTTTCCTTGATAGTGAGCCACCACTGGTAGGCCTTATCGAAACAACACCTTTTAGTTTTTCTTCAGCAGTGCAGTCTAAATCGTCCATGATCCTCTCGACTGCCTCCAACCAGTATTCCGCTACATTTGGAGCTACTCCAGATACTCCCCTGAAAACCTCAGCTACTGACTTTCGAGACCCATTTCTAGTACTAGCTTCTGCTACTCGTTCCAATACTGGCGACTTGTGATCTTCGTCACCTCCTCCATTTTGCTCTTGAAAATCCACCCCAACAAGGTGGTATGAGCTTCATTCTCGTAACCTTGACCAGATCTAACGGTTCCGACACGACCATTCTTCCTCTTCCACGTCCACGACGACCACGCCCCTTGAACTCATGTCTACTACGCATCTTATCTGTTTTTACAAAAAAGTCTTATGTATTAGAGTCTTTTCACTTCTTATTAAAAGAAAGTTTTATGAAACAGATATTCAGTGGTTTTTCCGTAGTAGTACACAAACACCTAGAGTCCATGTCTCTAAAGTATAGTTTCCTTAGGCTTATCATACATTCATATCACTTATCAATAAGGGTACTTACCTGATGGATCTGGGCCGAGAATTTCGAGTGCCATGCTCTTATAAAACCATTCTAACTAAAGAAAATTTTCAAAAAAAAAATCATTTGGGCCAACTTTTGAAAACGTTGGGGGCTTCAAAACCCAAGGCCGAGAGTTTAAAACTGGGCTCTGATACCAAGTTGAAACACCCCAAACCCGACCCAAAAAGCCTGACCGGATTTGATATGTTCCTCGAGTAAAACTTTAGCAAACTCTCACTTATTTAAGAAAAACTTGAAGATTTTGAATAAAATAGATTAAGTTAAAGATCGGGTTGAAATTTAATTACAAAGTAAATTCAGATATTCTTAAAACATTATTTTAAAAGAAATAATAATTTAATGTAAAACCAAATTTAATGAAAAATTTATTAATATTATGGAAATATATTTTGTTTGCAAAGCAGTTTAAATTATTTATCAAAATCTATTTAATTATTTAATTAATAATTATTCATGGAAAAATAAAATAAATCCAAACACAAAAATTTAAAAAGCAGGTTTATAGTGGCCTTATCACATAAAAATAGCAAAACCCATAATAAAGTCTAAGTAATAAAATTAACTTAATAAGTTTAAGTAGGAAAATTCCCAAGATACTTTGTTTGAGCGTTGGCCACCTCGAAATCCTTGCTGACCCGATCCATCACGCTAAGAGTCATCTGAAAAATTATCCCACAAAATGGGTGAGTTATAAACTCAATGTGTAACACATACATAAAAAGTCCATTTGATCATATGCCTTAAAGCCCAATAATTACACATATAGCCATAGGCCCATTTAAGTCATTTTAGCCCATAAGCCCATTTTCATAGCAGATTAAATAATAATAATTTAAATCACATGGATATGTACATATAATGAAATGCAAACCCGCCCACCTAAATATCCATCCGTTACACACCACCCGCACCAACCAAACACATCGTGGGATTACTAAATCGACCCTCCATCCGCTACACACCATCGAAGCGATTCTTTGCGATCAACATGCACATCGCCTTATAATTTTTGTGGCAAGGCCACAGACAAAATTGTGACCAAGTAACCGGATTTCAAATATGTGACCAAGTCACCAGATTCACATATGTGACCAAGTCACCAGATTTCAAATATGTGCTTCTCATGAGATTCGAACCTGTGCCCTTTATAACATAATCCACATCGCTAGCCACTTTACCAACTAGCTTTTGTGCCTCAAACCATGCGCAATTAAATATAACCCTATGGCCAAGGTCTAAATTCATTTAATAAAAATAACCGTCACTTTGCCACTACACTACACAACTTGTGTCATTTTCCTCCACATTTTATTCTTAAGTGTACCCGCCAACCTCCAAGGTTTTTTTTCACCTAAAACCAAAATTTTCCCAAAGCTAATATTTGATCCCGGACTTCAATCCAAAAAATTTTAAACGCCATTACGCCTAAGGCCCATTGGGCTCAACCTAGGCCTAATTTTAGGATGAAGTCACGGATATTGTGGTAAAACCACCAGAATACTTCCCCTTTTCCAAATTCACCCATATGCCCATGCACATACATATTATTCATTTTTTTATGCCATTTACCCCAAAATCATAATATAGTCATACTTATTTCACAATTATGCATATAGCAAAATTAACAAAATATTCGGGGTAAACATACCTGAATATCGTATACCACTGAATGGTATCCACAATCATTATCAAACATATTGTCATATAATCACATTTAATATATAGATCTATGAGATTTTATTGTAAGGTTACACACTTTATGACCGTGAGAACGATACCTTCCCGCTCGTCAACACTTAATTAATTATCACACTATATTAGTATACACTATTACTAATAAAATTATACTATTGATGAGAGATCTACATCCATACCCTCGGATTCTCGAACAACCATTATTTGTGAATTTTCTCCGCTAGAAGGATCAAAACCCACTGATAACCCACCAACGAAAAGTGGTTCGGTTGTACGCACTACTTCAAATAATCGATCTTCGTTAGCAAAGGGTCCACAACCCGGTGGAAAATCTCTTATCGCCGATACAGCCCTTCGTTTGAAGTTCGATGGTAAAACAGTGCCTCCTCTCTTCCAAACACTCCGTACTGCTCTTTTCTTACCTATCTTGTTAGTCTCAAAATCACCCCTAAAATAAAGTTAGTTAATAAACTATCCAAAAGGATTAATATAACCGAAAGTGATATTCTTACCTTGGATGATTTCGAAAGGTTTCTCTTAAAACGTTGGTTTCCAAAAAGATCCTTAAAAATCCCTTCCAAGGATTCGGCCTAAGAGAGAAAAATAAGAGATTTATGTTTCTAAATGACTATAGTAAAAAGAGATAATGAAAATAATTGACAAAAACCTTACTTGATCACTTGTAGATTCGGCCTTGAACAAAAAGAAGAGAATAAAAAAAATAGATTTGGTGATTTCGATTTGCACAAAAAGAAAAGAGAAAAAGATAGTGATTTATGGCATAAAATAGTTTCAGTTTTCAATAAAAGAAAAGAAGAAAAGGAAATCGAAATAGAAGATGATTCGGTTGACAAAAGAGATGAAAATAATGTTGATTTTGGTTTTAGTAGAAAGTAGTTTCGATTGAGAGAAGGAAGAAAGAAAATGAAATTGAAAGAAGAGATAAAGAGAAGAAGAAGAAGAAAAGATGATGATGAAGATGATTC
Source organism: Gossypium rotundifolium (assembly GCA_025506655.1). Taxonomy (NCBI): domain Eukaryota; kingdom Viridiplantae; phylum Streptophyta; class Magnoliopsida; order Malvales; family Malvaceae; genus Gossypium; species Gossypium rotundifolium. The sequence goes on from CP106728.1 coordinate 84,978,827, forward strand.
CAAAAGAAAAGAGATAGTTTTAGGGACCTATTTGCATTTGGCCAAGAGGGAAAAATTGAAGAAGAAGTAGTTCTTTGAACTTTGGTACTTTCGGCAATGAGGGAAAAAGAAAAGAAGAAATGTTTTTCCAAACTTTTGATGCTTTTCACTAAAGAAGACAAGAATTTGAGAGAAAAGGTATTTTAACCAAAATGGTCAAAATAAAAGCCAAAATAAAGTAAATCTTTTACCTAATGTCATTAGCAAAATTCGGCTAGGAGGAGAGCTTTTGGAAAAATGAGAAAATATGTACAAAATGCTAGAGTTTTTGGCCAACCAACACCCCCTAACTTAAGGTCAAATTCGGCCAACTAGAAAGCCAACATAATCCCCCTTTTTCCTCCACATTTCTTCCCCATCAACCCTTAGATTGTTATTACAATTAACCATCCCCTTTAGCCCCTAAAACCGACTAGATTCATGGTCAAATGACCATGAAAAAGCTTCCAAAACATTGCCCTTACTTCAAGCCTTTTGTCCCCCTCATCTTACCATCCTTTCATGATTCCATGCCATATCTTCTAGCTTACCTTTTTCATATGGTCAATTAACCAAAATTAAAAAGATGCTCATCCATTCTAGAAGAGTCTTGGCCGACACTATAGGGAAGGAAACAAAAATAAAATCCTCCCATTTGTTAGCTAGGGGATTCGAACCTCTCCCCTCAAGCACTCATCCATGTATCCTAACCACCTTGCCAATTACTCATCTTATGCTTAAAACCTCTTGTCATTATTTCTTAAAGCCTATCATGCTTAGCTCCATCTTAATTATTAAAAATTAAAAGTTTCACTAAGCATTCACTTACATAATGAAGTTCAAAAATAACTTCCAAAACACACTCAATCATATTTAAGCATGCAACATCATTCAATTAAGTAGAAATGCATAACCCCTAATTATCAGGATGTTACATTAGGGGTTTAAGATTCAATGGTTTAAGGGTTTAAAGTTTATGGCTTAGAGGTTAGGGTTTAAGGTTTTAGGGTTTTAAGGTTTTAAGGTTTCAAGGGTTTAGGGTTTAGGTGTTTAATAAATGTTATATTATTTTGATATTTAATTTGGTATTTCATTTAGGTCTATCATACATGGCATTGTTACACCTAGGGAGGATCCGTTATATCTAACAGTAAGATATAAGGCAACCTGTCAGGTTTCCAGCCTATATACTTTGAATCTTTTTCTTAAAATTATACAAGTATTATGTAAGTTATGAAGTTTGATATTAACTTAAAATTAGGGGTTAAGGGTTATAGGTTAGGGGTTAAGGGTTAGGGGTTAGGGTAAGGTTTAGGGCTTATGGTTTAGGGTTTAGGGGTTTAGGGTTAAGGGTTAAGGGTTTAAAATTCAAGCGTTTAAGGGTTTAGGGCTTAAGGCTTTAGGTTAGGGTTTAATGTTTTAGGGTTTTAAAGTTTTATGGTTTTAAAGGTTTAGGGTTTAAGGGTTTAATAAATGTTACATTATTTCGATATTTAATTTGGTATTTCGTTTAGATCCATCATACGTGGCATTGTTACACCTAGGGAGGATCCGTTATATCTAATAGTGAGATATAAGGCAACCCGTCAGGTTTCCAGCCTATATACTTTGAATCTTTTTCTTTTATCTATACAAGTATTATGTAAGTTATGAAGTTTGATATTAACTTAAAAAAAGGGGGTTAAGGGTTATAGGTTAGAGGTTAGGGGTTAGGGGTTAGGGTTTATAAGTTTAGAGTTTAGGGTTTAAGGTTTAAGGGTTAGGGGTTAAGGGTTTAAGATTCAAAGGGTTTAAGGGTTTAAGGTTTAGGGTTTAAGGGTTAAGGTTTATAGTTTTAGGGTTTTAGGGTTTTAAAGGTTTAAGGTTTAGGGGTTTCATAAATGTTATATTATTTCGATATTTAATTTGGTATTTCGTTTAGATCCATCATACGTGGCATTGTTACACCTAGGGAGGATCCGTTATATCTAACAGTGAGATATAAGGCAACCCGTCAAAGTTTCAAACCTATATACTTTGAATCTTTTCTTTTATCTATACAAGTATTATGTAAGTTATGAAGTTTGATATTAACTTAAAATTAGGGGTTAAGGGTTATAGGTTAGGGGTTAAGGGTTAGGGGTTAGGGTTAAGGGTTTATGGGTTTAAGGTTTAAGGTTTAAAGTTTATGGGTTAGGGTTTAAGGGTTGGGGTTAAGAGTTAAAGGTTTAAGATTCAAGGGTTTAAGGGTTTAGGGTTTAGGGTTTAAGGGTTATAGTTTAGGGTTTTAAGGTTTTAGGGTTTAAATGTTAAATAAATGTTATATTATTTCGATATTTAATTTGGTATTTCATTTAGATCCATCATACGTGGCATTGTTACACCTAGGGAGGATCCGTTATATCTAACAGTGAGATATAAGGCAACCCGTCAGGTTTCTAGCCTATATACTTTGAATCTTTTTCTTTTATCTATACAAGTATTATGTAAGTTATGAAGTTTGATATTAACTTAAAATTAGGGGTTAAGGGTTATATGTTAGGGGTTAAGGGTTAGGGGTTAGGGTTAAGGGTTTATGGGTTTAAGGTTTAGGGTTTAAGGTTATGGGTTAGGGTTTAGGGTTTAAGGGTTAGAGTTTAATGGTTAAGGGTTTAAGATTTAAGAGTTTAAGGTTTAAGGTTTAGGGGTTATAGTTTAGGGTTTAAGGTTTTAGGGTTTTAGGGTTTTAAAGGTTTAGGGTTTAGAGGTTTAATAAATGTTATATTATTTCGACATTTAATTTGGTATTTCGTTTAGATCCATCATGCGTGGCATTGTTACACCTAGGGAGGATCCGTTATATCTAATAGTGAGATATAAGGCAACCCGTCAAGTTTCCAGCCTATATACTTCGAATCTTTTCTTAAAATTATACAAGTATTATGTAAGTTATGAAGTTTGAAATTAACTTAAAATTAGGGGTTAATGGTTATAGGTTAGGGGTTAAGGGTTAGGGGTTAGGGTTTAAGGTTTAGATATTAAGGCTTAGGGTTTAAGGTTTAGGGATTTAAGTTTAAGGGTTAGGGGTTTAAGATTCAAGAGTTTAAGGGTTTAGGGTTTAGGGCTTAGGTCTTAGGGTTTTAAGGTTTTAAAGTTTTAGGGTTTTAAGGGTTTAGTGTTTAAGGGTTTAATAATTGTTATATTATTTTGATATTTAATTTGGTATTTCGTTTAGATCCATCATACGTGGCATTGTTACACCTAGGGAGGATCCGTTATATCTAAAAGGAGATATAAGGCAACCGTCTGGTTTCGTGCTATATACTTTGAATCTTTTCTTTTATCTATACAAGTATTATGTAAGTTATGAAGTTTGATATTAACTTAAAATTAGGGGTTAAGGGTTATAGGTTAGGGGTTAGGGGTTAGGGGTTAGGGTTAAGGGTTTATGGGTTTAAAGTTTAGGGTTTAAGGTTATGGGTTAGGGTTTAGGGGTTAGGGGTTAATGGTTAAGGGTTTAAGATTCAAGGGTTTAAAGGTTTAGGGTTTAAGGGTTATAGTTTAGGGTTTAAGGTTTTAAGGTTTTAATGTTTTAAAGGTTTAGGGTTTAGGGGTTTAATAAATGTTATATTATTTCGACATTTAATTTGGTATTTCGTTTAGATCCATCATACGTGGCATTGTTACACCTAGGGAGGATCCGTTATATCTAATAGTGAGATATAAGGCAACCCGTCAAGTTTCCAGCCTATATACTTCGAATCTTTTCTTAAAATTATACAAGTATTATGTAAGTTATGAAGTTTGAAATTAACTTAAAATTAGGGGTTAATGGTTATAGGTTAGGGGTTAAGGGTTAGGGGTTAGGGTTTAGGTTTAGGGTTTAAGGCTTAGGGTTTAGGGTTTAGATGTTTGGGTTTAAGGGTTAAGGGTTTAAGATTCAAGAGTTTAAGGGTTTAGGGTTTAGGGCTTAGGGCTTAGGGTTTTAAGGTTTTAAAGTTTTAGGGTTTTAAGGGTTTAGGGTTTAAGGGTTTAATAATTGTTATATTATTTTGATATTTAATTTGATATTTCGTTTAGATCCATCATACGTGGCATTGTTACACCTAGGGAGGATCCGTTATATCTAACAGTGAGATATAAGGCATCCCGTCTGGTTTCCAGCCTATATACTTTTAATCTTTTTCTTTTATCTATACAAGTATTATGTAAGTTATGAAGTTTGATATTAACTTAAAATTAGGGGTTAAGGGTTATAAGTTAGGGGTTAAGGGTTAGTGGTTAGGGTTTAAGATTTATGAGTTTAGGGTTTAGGGTTTAGGGTTTATAGGTTAGGGGTTTAAGATTTAAGGGCTTAGAGGTTAGGGTTTAGGGTTTACGATTTTAGGGTTTTAAGGTTTCAAAAGATTAGGGTTTAAGGGTTTAATAAATGTTATATTATTCCGATATTTAATTTGGTATTTCAATTAGATCCATCATACGTGGCATTGTTACACCTAGGGAGGATCCGTTATATCTAACAGTGAGATATAAGGCAACTTGTCAGGTTTCCAGCCTATATACATTGAATCTTTTTCTTTTTTCTATACAAGTATTATGTAAGTTATGAAGTTTGATATTAACTTAAAATTAGGGGTTAAAGGTTATAGGTTAGGGGTTAAGGTTTAGGGTTTATAAGTTTAGGGTTTAAAGTTTAAGGGTTAGGGGTTAGGGGTTAGGGGTTAAGGGTTAAGGGTTTAAGGGTTTAGGGTTTAAGGGTTTAAGGGTTTAGGGCTTAGGGGTTAATGTTTAGGGGTTAGGGGTTAAGGGCTAGGGTTTTAAGGTTTTAGGGGTTTTAAGGGTTATAGGTTTAGGGGTTAGGGGTTAGGGGTTAGGGTTTAAGGTTTAGGGTTTGAGGTTTAGGGTTTAGGGCTTAGGTGTTAGTGTTTAAGGGTTAGGGGTTAGGGGTTAGGGTTTTAATGTTTTAAGGTTTTAGGGTTTCAAGGGTTACGAGTTTAGGGGTTAGGGGTTAAGGTTTAAGGGTTAGAGTTTAAGGTTTAGGATTTAAGGTTTAGGGTTTAGGGTTAACTAAAAATACAACTTAGCAAATAATTCAATTATTACAATTTAAATATAAAATAATAGAATTCAAAAACATTAAAAGTTATTACTATCTTTTAGATAAGTTTTGTATTCATTTAGACTAGGTAAGTTGAGATGTTGTGAGGGTGCTTAGAAAATAAATATTATTAAATATTATTATTTACTATTATATTGGTTGAAATATGCTATAAGTATAATAGTAGTTATATATGTATGAATATTTTAGGAATAATTATATGTTATATTTTATGTTAGTAATAGTAATACATTATAATACATTATTGTATTATGTATTAGTAATATATCAATTTAGTATTGGTTTAAGGTCGGGTTTAGGTAATCGGTTTCAATTTTGATAATAGTTATATAATATATTACTATATTATTATTAAAGCTTAATTTTATATATTTTAATAATTATTATTTTATATATCTTTTATACATATATAATTATAGTATTCAAATTATTTGTATTAATTTGATGTTTTCAAAAATTATTTCACTTTATAATTTAATATAATAAAATTATTATTAATTAATTTTCCTATTAATTATATTAATTATTAATGCTTATTATGATCATAATGAGTTCAAATTGGTACTGACGGAAAAATTATATTAATTATTAATACTTATTATGATCAAATTGAGTTCAAATTGGTACAGACGGAAAAAATATATTAATTATTAATACTTATTATGATTGTTCGCTTATAATTTTCAAATACACGAAAAGTATAGAGACTTATAGCATATTTCAACCAATATAATAGGTTTTGCAGACACCATAAAGTCGACAGTTGTATGATATAGAAAGCATCCATATATAATAGCAAGCATAGACATAAAAAGATGGTCATGGGAATGAGAAGGGTACTCACGAATTTATCCTAAAGTGCTGAGGACTCCAATATCCGAGATTTCAACAGTTGTTATCGAATCGATTGGGTCCGCTACTAATCGGTCCTAATACGCATAAGTACACAACGACCTATGAAGAAAACAAAACTTCATATTCAAGCACAATACAATTTGCAACAACACAAAACAATTAAATAAAAAAAGGAACACACTACAATTTGCGCAATTTTATGCAAAAAGGAACACAAGTTTTGTTCAAGGAACACAATTTTATGCAAAAGGAACCAATTTAAGTATGATAATTTAAGTACAAAACAATTTAAAAAGGAGCAGAGGAAGCGAAATGGATACACTCTGCTACCCATGCTTAAGTGGATAAGACTCGAGTCATGTTCAAGGTTGACAAGTTTTGTGTGGGAAGTATTACCTGAATGAATATTAAAGGTTCAATAAAATCTAATAAGTTAGATTAATTCATTGAAAAATCGTAATTTAATTATTCCTTTCGTGTGTTTCGGAATTACGACACAAACTAGTTTAGACCGACTCTTATGGACTATATGAAAATACTAACTAATGTGAATCATGGCATGCTATATGGAATGTGTGTGTATATATATGTGAGTTGTTATGAAAGTTCGTGTTGTTATTGGAAATAAATTAACATGGAAACCTTGGTGTATCTCGCCAATGAAAACTCATGCATTGGCGTTGAAGAAATGGTGGACCATATCACGTAACATAAAAACAACATGCATGCACCAACTTGAGTAGTCACATTGTTGTGCCAGTAACAGTCTAGTCTAAGCACAAAACTCAAGAAAGCCTTTACAATTTTGTCTTGGGTGGAGAAGCATGAATAAGATGCTCTTGAGCTATAAAATCATATATGTATATATGATATATGTATATATACACACACACACGTACATGTTTCTGCATAGAATCATATTCATATGAATGAAAGGGTGGAGAAGCATGAATAAGATGCTCTTGAGCTATAAAATCATATATATGTACTCATCACATAGAAAGCTTGATGCTTAGGTGATCAATGTATATGAATGAAATTGAATAATGTATTTGAGTGTGTTTTAATATACTCTAAACACTTCTTGATTAAAGCATCGAAAAGTTATGTTATTAGTTCCTCTCGGTAAGTAATAACTATTTATGGTATATGATGTTAAAAATGGCCCAATATTCAACCATTACAACTTTATAGATAGAATTATGAAGAGGCTATTTTTCAAGTTTCTTTGCAAATTTTAGTGATTAGAGAATCTTAAGCTCAAAATGGGATGTAATCATGTGCCCTACATATTGAACCATATGTGTGTATCATGTTTTTTTTTTTGTTCAACAAATGTGTATCATGAAAGATAATTTTCTTTTTGGCTAAGCTTGAATGATATATGGATTTATATTTGATGCGCTTAATGATGAGGACTAATAATTAAAAAATTATAAACCTAAGTAAGATTTCCAAGTCCTAAAAAACAATCTTTAAGCAGGTAAAAGGATAACAACACAATACAACAAAATAAAATAAAATAAAAAGCAAGAACAGGAGCATGGGAACTGTCATCAATCAAACTCTAAGAGTACTTTTACACTCAAGTCAAGCGAGTTTAACTTGAAAAACAAAAAGGAACTTCAAAAATCCAATTAAAATAAGAAAAAAAAGAAATCTTAAAAGAGCCAATGATCTTATCTTCAAAATTAAGAAAATTACTAACCACACTTATCAAGAAGCCCCAAGCTCTAGAAATAGATCGCAATGGTAGTATCCTTAGAAATGTAGCCTAAAAGTTGGTAAGGTTCAAAAGATATATGAAAATCATATAAAAAACGAAAATAAGCAAAAGACATGAGAAATTAAAATGGATAAATTAATATAAATACACTACTTTTAAATTCGGTCGGAACTCGAATTCAATCCCTTTCTCCGTGCTTCTTCAACCTACTACCAAAAATACATATATCAATAATAGTCGAAACTAATCGCCTCGACATATAAGAATCAATAGCATGCAATGCACCAAAGCGATTTATATAATCCTAACATTACAACTAAAGCAAAGCCACTCACTATTTAAAAAGATATGCGTATATAAACGAAAATGCAGTAAATTATTAGCAAGCATTTGAATTTAGAAGCACTAACGAGATGCTAAAATATCTCATAAACCTAAGAGTAACATTACAAGTAAAGCAAAGCCACATCCTAAGCATATTATCAGCAAATACATCAGACCCATTAGTTAAATCATGTAATTCAATGCACAAAACCCACAGATAAAATCAACAAAAAAAAAATTGACCTCAAATACAGCATTTAAGCTAATATACAAACCCAAAAAAGGTTGGTTAAAAGTAAACTCACATTGAGAAGAAAATGATTCGAGGGTTGATTTATACTTTCTTTGAATGTAACGTCAGACCTCAGAAAAAACTAGCAATGCCAGATTATCAAATCAGAGAGTTTAGAGGAAACCCAATCAGAGATGCAAAATCAATTTATGGATTTCAGAGAGCAAAACGCGATTTATTTGCCTTAACAGTCAAGCATTGCGACGTTTTATCAAATAGAGCCGCTAAAAACATACCTATTACGGCGTTTAACTAAAAAACGCCACTAAAAAACTATAAAACAATGTCATTTTAATTTAAAAATAGTAACATTGTTTGCGGCGTTTTGGGATAGTGCTGCTATATCTCACATTTGCATGTTTTTAACAAAACGCCACTAAAAAATCAACTATTAATTTGCGTTTTCTAACAAACGCCACACTATAACATTCTATTTGCAAATGCTCGCTTTTAAACGCCACTAAAATCTCGATAAAACAATGCATTTTTTCTGAGAATATAATCGGCGTTTTTTATGAAAACGCCACTAGTATCAATTTTAATTTTTTAATTTTTAACTTATTTTTTCTTTCTAAATTTTTCGCTTAAATTATCATTTTTTGGAATTTTATTTTTAAAAATTTTGCATATTAAACTTTTAAGGAAATTTGAAATTTTTGAAGATTTTTATAATTTTAAATTAACATATAAAATTTTTATTTTAATTTTTTCCAATTTTAATTTTAATTCTAATTTTTGCCTTAATAATCGTGCATTATGCGTTTTATCAAATCGCTACGCTAAAACATACATATTATGTATGTTTAACTAAAAACGCCACTAAAAAACTATAAAACAACGTCGTTTTAATTTAAAAGCAGTAACATTGTTTATGGGCGTTTTGGGATAGCACCGCTATATCTCACCTTTATGCATTTTTTAACAAAACGCCACTAAAAACTCAACTATTAATTTGCGACGTTTTCTAAAAAACGCCACTATAACATACTATTTGCGGCGTTCTGTTTTTAAACGCCACTAAAATTGTAACATCCTAAAAAGGGCCTATCCATTTTGGCCTAATTGTACGTAAAGACATGTTTTATGTGTTTTGGAATAAATTTGGAATGATTTTGGAAACCTGAGAATGTATGGAAATGTTACGTTGAAAGTAGGAAAATGACCATTTTTGGAAACCTAAGCAAATTAGGAAAGTGAACATTTTGGAAACCTAAGCAAATTAGGAAAGTGAACATTTTGGAAACTAAGCTAAAAGAGGAAAATAAACATTTTGGAAACTAAGCCAAAAGAGGAAAGTAAACATTTTGGAAACTACGCTAAAAGAGGAAACTAAACATTTTGGAAACCTAGGAAATGTCAAGTTACAGAGCCGAGCGAAAATTTTTGGAAACTTAAAATGACCCCTAAATGTCAAATTTTAAAGTTCAAAGGGGAACTTAGGGCCAAGTGACCCTAAAATATAAAGTACGTGAAATTTGACCCATTAACGGACTTGGAAAAGTGGCCTGAAGATGCCACTTAAGGCCTCAGGAAATGGCCCACATGCAAGGGGTGTTGGGCCTGAGTTCGAGTCACCTAGGAAGCAAATAAAAGAAGTTTTATTTTGCCTCCATGAGTAGAGAGTTGGACGGCACAAGGGATCTAGAAGGAAGAATTTTATTCCTTTGGAATTTTAACTAATTAGGAGATTTGAAGGAATTTAATATTTGATAAAATTAAAATTTATCACATAGGAAGAGTTGGCCGATTGAGGGACTCTAAGGCTAATAGTTTCGGCCAAAGAGGGAAAGTAAAGAGCCATTCTTCATTCTTTTCTCTTCAAGAGAACCTCTTGCCGAAATTCCCTAGCCAAATAAGCACCAAACTTTTCTTCTCTCTTTAGCCGAATTCTCTCTGTCAAAACTCTCTCCATCTCTGTTCCTTTCTTTTCTTTTCTTTTCTTTTCTTTTCTTTTCTTCTACTATCCCTTCACCAAAAGTCGAAACTTTGTGATCCATAAAAGTGCCATAGCCGAATAGTATAAGGGATCATCCGGGATTTGAAAACGAGGTAAGTACATCTATGTACATTTGGCCAAAAAGGTCTCTTCCATAATTGAATGGTAGATCAAATCTAACATGTGATTTCGGCAGGAATCTAAAATAAAGATCAATTTTGGGATTTGAGAACTACAAGGTAAGTGAGTTTATACATTCGGCCAAGGCCAAATCTTAAGTATTTAGATCAAATTAATCAAAAACTAACCGATTCAGAGATCTAGGATTTGGCCGATTCCAAGGAAGAGGAAGGTGAAGTTTTCGGGATTTAAAATCCATAAGGTAAGCACCTAAAAGTATTCGGCCAAGGCTTGTATGATTACATAGATCAGTTCTTTAAACATTAAAAAGTCGAAAACTAACCTATGTTGAGATTTAGGGTTGGCCGAATATCAGGTGAAGGAAAACCAAGTTTTCGGGATTTGAATAAACATAAAATCGGCATCAAAGGTAAGTCTTTTTACAAATCCTACTAGGATTTGGATATTATAGCCAAATAGAATTTATGCTAAGTAATAAATGATAAATCAAATGTAGGGACTAAGGATCTAAACATTAGATCTAGCTTTTCCGAATCTCAAGGAATCGCTAAACAAATCAGGTGTGTACCCCACACTAATCTTAATAGATTTATGGCTTAAATATGATATATATATGTTAATATGAAAGTGTAAGAATGTGGCTAAAGTACCATATTATGGTACAAAGTACTCAGGTACGTTTTCCTACTCCTACTAGGATTTCGAAATATGTTATATTTAACATGTGAAAAGTGATGTGAAAGTGAAATTAAATATGATATGCATGATATGTGTAATTTGGGGCATTCGGGTTATTTGAGAAAGGGGAAGTGAATGTGATGACTTCGGTCTCACTAAGTGAAACGTGATGATTTCGGTCTCACTAAGAATATGTGATGACTTCGGTCTCACTAAGTGAATGTGGTGACTTCGGTCACATTAAGTGAATGTGGTAACTTCGGTTACATTATCTAAATGTGGTGTCTCATGACACAAATATCAGGTGGCTATGCCACAATATTTTAAGTGGGCGATGAGCACGTCGACTGCAGCGACTGCCTTCGATGGTGTGTAGCGGATGGAGGGTTGACTTAGTAGTCCCTACGGTGTGCAGGTTGGTACGGGTGGAGTGTAGTGGATGGCATATAGGTTTAGGTTCGGGTTTGCATCATTATCATGAATTTTTATATGAATATGATATGTATGGTGTGCCTATTTCTATTATGTTTTGGTGTTGGTTACACATTGAGTCTATCGACTCACCCCGTTGTGGGAAATATGTTTCAGGTGATGAGCAGTAATGGACCGGGACGGCAGAACTTGTGGTGGCCATGTTCAGCTTGAAGTTTAATTTAATTTGAATCTTTATTTTATTTTAAGTCTTGTACAATTTAATTTTGGGTTTGCTTTATGTAATAAGGCCATCGTGGCGATTTTTATTTCGCTTTAATTACTATGTTATGAATTTAAGGCTTTATAAAGAATAAGCCCATTTAATTTAAAATAAGTTTAAACATTTTGTCACTTGAAACAAATGGGTTTTTGATATAAAATAAATTTGTTTTCAACTCGAGCCCAACCCACAACAAACTATCTTCCAAAACACAGTTTTCAAGGTATGCGAATGAATTTGAACCAGGTTACTTGAGGAACATACAGATCCAATCCATTCTCGTGGGCGGGTGTGGGTGTTTCAAAATCCTAATAAAAGCGGCTGCTTTTTTGTCTCTGGGAACTTAATAAAGCGTTTTTTATGAAAACGCCACTAGTATCAATTTTAATTTTTACTTATTTTTTCTTTCTAAATTTTTGTGCTTAAATTATCATTTTTTTGGAATTTTTATTTTTAAAAATTTTGAATATTAAACTTTTTAATATAGCAAACACCCTAAACCCTAATTAAACCCTAAAAATAAAAAATTTAAACCATTAACTCTTAAACCCTAATTAAACCCTAAAAATAAAAAATTTTAGGGTTTTGTGGATTTTGGTTTTCGGGGTTTTGGATCATATACCAAACACCCTAAACCCTAATTAAACCCTAAAAATAAAAAATTTAAACCATAAACCCTTAACTCAAAAACCTAACACATTAACAATTTCCTTTCAAATCCCTAACCCTAAACTTATAAACCATAAACCATAAACCCTGACCCATTCGCCATTTCCTTATTTCCTAACCACTAACACTTAAACCTTAATACCTAGGTAAACACTAAGATATTGAATACTATACAATAAACCCATACCCCAAAAATAAACCCTAAACTATGAAATTAACATACTAAACATTAAACCATAAATCAATTTTAATAGCTTAATTTATAACTTAAATGAAAATGTAACTTTTCATAATTAAGTAACTAAATTGAAAATTTCTCATTGCTTATAAGTGAATGTATCAAAATAAAATATAATTCAAAGCAAGAATAAGAGAAAATATAGAAAACTCTTAGCGGTTTGTGAAAAAGCCGCTAATACATAGACCTTAGCGGCGTTTTTGAAAGCGTCGCTAATTCTCCGGCCTTTAGCGGCGTTTTTTTAAAAGCGCCGCTAATGTTCCGATCTTTTTGGCGTTCTTTAGAAGCGCTAATGTTCGGTCTTTAGCGGTGTTTTGCTAAAAACACCGCTATATATCCTTTAGCGGCATTTGTAAAAAACGCACGCTATTTCTCCACTTTTTACTGCTTTTACTTGAAACGCCGCTAAATGATAATATTTTGCGGCTTTTTGTTAAACGCCACTAAAAGCACCGCTAAAAGTTTGTTTTGGTGTAGTGAATATACAACTTCAACCAAGTATTGAGATATTGAACCTTGAAGAAATCCTTACCTTGACAATAATAGATCCACTTCTTTCGATTACGCAAGACTAGAAATGATTCTACTAAGATGTGGAATTGTCAAATCCACTAAAATACTACAAATAGAGAATTATCAAAATATGAGGAGTGTAGAAAAAACACCATTTTGGTTTAGAAACAATATGAAACAACCAAATAATCGGGACACTCATTCGGCTAAGGAGAAATAGAATGAAAAGATTTGAATAAAACACTTACCCGGTTTAATCAAGAAAGAAAAGTCCAACTTGTAAGATGAAGAAGAGGATGATAAAAAATTTTGTTAAGAAAATGTGGATTAAAGAAGAAGGAAGAATGGTTAAAGAATTTTGTGAAAAGAACGAAAGGATGAAGAAAGGGAGCTTAATAGTAAAGGAGAAAGATGAATAAATGGCCTAGGAGATTCGACCAAATCAAGGGAAATTGGTGTACAATATTGGCTTAGAGTTTCGGCAAGGGAAAGAAGAAATTGGAAGAGAGAAACCTCAAAATGCTAAAAGAACTAGCCTCTCAAGCACTAAAATTACCAAGAACTCCTAGCAAAATTCGGCTATCCTCCCCTTATGCCAAAACCGTCCATGCCTTGGAAAAAAGATCAAAATTTGCCAACCAAAACTTTCCATAACACTCTCCTCTCTTTGTGCCAACATGTTCCCTATACTTTCCCCTTTCACTTGATTTCTTGCCCTACCTTCATCATTTCCTAATTTCCTTAGCCACCTTACCAAAATTAAAAAGTCCACCTTGCCCTATTTACAAGCTTGGCCAACACTTAGGGAAAGAAGGCAAAAATAATAGTCAAATTTTGCACATTTTGAACCTCCTCCCTCAAAGTCCATCATGTGGCACCATATCTTTTTTACCACCTGCTCATTTATGCAAGCACATTACTCATTTATTTCTATAAGCCTTGAAGCTACTTACCATCTCTCCTTAATAGGCTTAAACACAAAAATTTTCCTGTGTCCTAACTTGAACCCAGAACTTCCTAGAAACCTCCTAACTTTCCAAAATCACCTTCCTAATAAATCCAACTTGAAATAATGATGTTCTCTTGTTCTCAAAATTTTAAAAGCTTTCGTGCTTAAGGCTCAATAGGCCCAATCCTACTAGGCCCAATTTTGGGATGTTACAATTTTTCTTCTAAAATCTAAACCCTAGCCCCCTTTATTATTTCTTTCTTAGCTGAAATCTAACCCTTTCTCTTAGTCGCATCAGAGAGAACGTCTAACCACTAAAGCGCCACGATAGTCGGCGATTAGTGGCATATCCTGGTCGTTTGCAAGATCCATTTTAAATGAATCTCGAGTGTTTCATCACTTCCAACCTCGACGGCCACCTTTGCTTCGATTTCGAAAAATGGAGCAAACTGTCGGTTCATTTTTGAAGGTAAAAACCCCCTTTTCCTCTTTGATTTTTTTATAAAAACAAACATAACAAAGATTTAAAAAAGAAGAAAGTTAAAGAAAGAAAAAAAGGGTCGAAAACTGAGAATCACCTTGAGAATTTTTTATTTCTGTATTTCGTTTGTATATTCGTAGATGTAAAAAATGTGAAGAAGAACAATACATTGGTTGGATTTTGTTGTAACACCCCAAACCCAGTCTAAACGTTACGACTGGATCTGGCATGTCACATGGAAAGGTTGTTAAAACTTCGCAATTTTTTTTTTAAAAAAACTTCGCGTTTTGTTTTCATTTTGAATATCAATTTCAATTACAAGGTTTTCTTGCAAATCATCATTTATAGTACTAACAGTTGAAAACAGGTTTTGTGATACGAAAACTGAGACTGGTGAATTTCAGGAACGTGACATTTTGAAATTAGTGTTTGTTGTTCTGAGAAAATTCTTGAATTTATTTATTTGCTTGTGTTTCATTTGTTAATATTTTGGAAAAATGATTTCTTATATATTTTAGAAAATTTCATACTTAACCTATCATAATATATAATAACCGCATTAAAAATCAAAAGAAAACCGAATTAAAGTTACGGGCCTTATTACGTAAAATATTCCCAAATTAAATAAAAATAAGTTAAAGTAAAGAAAACAAAATTTACGAAAGAAATGCGATGGCCACCTCAAAGTCCACCTCAGCTCCAAATCCTCAAACTAGGGATTACCTGCAAAATTAAGTAGAGGGGTGAGTTACAAGAACTCAGTGTGCATTTCCCCTTACGAATGATAACTGGGCCTAATCCCACAGAAACAGATTGGCCGAAGCTCATACATATCGAACTGGGTCGTAGCCCTAACAACATGGCATAACAGATAGTGAATGCAATGCAACCCAGCCCAACCTAGCGTTCCATTAGCTACACACCGCTCCATATGTCCAACCTCAACACACCTATGGGGATTTCTACAATCAACCCTCCACCCACTACACTCCTCATTGGCAGTCATGCTGACAGTCATGCTGCCCAAAGCTGATATAATGTGACAGAGTCACCGATATATGTGGTATCAAACCACGGTAATGATGTGAAAAAGTCACCGATATATGTGGTACCAAACCACTGAAAAAAACACTGCCCCTTTTAATCGTTAGCATATCCCAATCCCATGCAAACATATGATCATAATATAATGAATGCAACATATGTCATCGTAAATTGATTAACCAGAGCATCCATAAACTCATGCTAAGGTATTAAAATGACATATTTAAATAGGTGACTAACCTGGTATCTCCAATATTACCCCTATGGGTAACTCACTAACCGTTACCAATATTTCAGCTTTTAAGCAATACATATTATTGTTACTGATCATACAACTAAAGGTGTGAGAATTACACACCTGATTACGCGAAGAACTAAACACTCCTGATCATTACTATTCTCACTAGCAGGAATAACACTATCTGCCTGTCCCAAACGGATGTCGGCTCTCTACAGCAACTCGGCAAAAAGTCTCGAATCGTCGACACAGCACGTCGTTTAAACTTAGGAGCAGAGACTATGAGTCTACTCCCCTCCTCAGTTTGACTAGCACTCGCATCCATGAAGAGATTCTTTGAAGTACAGAACTTTCAGAGAGAACGATGGTTGTCTAATAAAGAGATTGGGTTAAGGCAACAAAAAAGAAAAAGGAATAGATAAACTGAAATCAAGAGAACCTCCTTACCTTGGTCAAAGAATGAACCGAACACAGATAGACTTGGCTATAGATTCTGATCCGATGCAAACATGCCACGTTAAAGGGAGATAAGAAGAGATTAGCCACAACTATCATTAAGAACAAAATAGCCATTTCGGCTATGATCACAACCGACCGAAAAATAGAGAAAGAATCAAAAGAGTTTCCATTACCCAAATTCGGCCAACACCAACTTACCAAGATGTCCTAGATTCAGCCACTGCTGACAAGAGTTTCGGCTTCCTACGAACAAATGAACACGCTTCAAAGTGAAGGGAGTACTAATATTCAGCCTAGAAAGAAGAAAAATAAGAGGATGACTGCTTCAATCCTTCAAAAAGAGAAGAGAAGATCATAAGAAAAGAGAACCCGTTACCTAGCATAGACAAAACTGATTCAGAAGAGACTTTCGACAAACCAACATGGATGCTTCTTGATGGTTCGGCTTTTAATAAAAGATGAGAGATAAGGGTTTATTTTGACACAAGAGGGGTTTCAGCTTATAAGTAGAACAAGATAAAGATAAAAAGAAAAGTGAACGAAGTGTGCAACTCAGGTTCGGCTAACCCCCAAATGAAAGAACAAATGGAGAGTCAGAGATGAGAAGTAGCAAGGTTTCGACTAGGTAAGAAAAGAAATGATAGAAAGAGAGGTTCGGCTATGGTATTTCGATAATCACAATGGTCAAAAAGGAGTGTTTTCAAAGAGAAAAGAAAAGGAAGCAAATGAAGGGCTGGGGTTTCAGCAATAAAAGAGGCAATAGAGAAAATAAAATGCTCAACGAAAGAAGAATTAGTGACCAAAAAGGCACCCGAAATCTAGAGTATCAACTGTCGAAAATGCAAAAGAACAACTAAGACTACATGGAGAATTTTGGCACAACACCAAAAGGTTTGATTTTGCTTTCCTTACACTAATGTCGAATTTTCCTTGCTACATACCCTATAGCCTAAATTCACCCCTCCACCTCTCCAACATTCGGCCAACTCTCACTCTACCTCCCCACTTCCTTGATTTGCTCCACCAAGTCCTCTCCATCCACCAATTTGAATTGTTTAACCAATTCAAACTCCCCAAGCCTCTCATGTCCATCCATTTGAATTTGTTGACTCATTCCACAACCACCATGGTAGAGTCCCAGTCAAAAACCACCTCCTCCTTGTTGAGCACCAAAAATTAAACTCCCAAGTGGAGCAAATGGGATTCGAACTCCTCCCCCTCTGCTCCTGCAAGTGACGCCAACCCCACTCCACCAAGAGCTCCTTTCTTGTCATCAAACGCACATAATTACCCTTAAGGCCTACTTCCACAAGCTCTCCCCCTAAAGTGCCCTAAAAAGAAACATTTTCCTAAAGCCCTGGCTCGAACCCAAGCCTCCCCAAGACCCCCAAACACATCAAAATAACAACCATTGCTAGCCACATGCGTGAGATAGTGCAAAATGCAGAACCCCTAATTTTAGGATGTTACATTTGTTTATATAGCCGAAAGAAAAAGAAACCACAAAATATAAGAAAAAATTTATTCTTCGTTGTCTGCTCTCTCTTTTTTTTCTTTTGCTTGTTGTTTTGTTTCTCTATGCAGGTACGAAGTCCTACGTGGTGTGCGGTGGTACGTGGAGGAGTACGGAGACCGTACATGTGGACGTGGCGAGCGCTGGAAGCTTGCGGCGCTAGAGGCTGCAGCGCAAAAGGGGAACCCTAGGGTTTCTGTATAGCTAAATGTTTTGGGCTATTCGGGCCATATGATTGGGTAGGGGTTTGTTTATTAGAGTTTAGTTAATTGGGTTTGTATCTTTTTTGTAAATTGGGCTGCTGTAATGGACTGATGGACTGTTAATAATTTTTTGTTTTATTGCTTTTTATTCGGTTTTGGTTTTTGTGTTTGGCTAATATTGGGCCAGGCCAAAATTGGCCTATTACATTATTTACATACGAACTTACCTCGATACAAAAATGGCAAAAAGGGACCTAATCGTCAGTAACTCATTTTTCCCCGCTCTAAGTCCAAACCTCGTTTTCTTTGATCTATAACATCACATTTAGCTTACTTATTAGTCACATTATTCATTGTGACCCAAAAATCATACTATGGCAAAATTATGTTTTTGCCCCTAAACATTGTCATACATACACTTTTGCCTCTAGGCTTGTAAAATAATTTTTATTCAATTTCCTTGTATTTTAGGCCTAGCTGAACCATTTTCATAACTATAGAAGTCCACAATTTGCATTCATTCACACATTTTTCATATAATTTTCAACTTTTTACAAACTAGTCCTTTTATGCGATTTCATCAAAAATCACTTAGTAAAAGACGTTTACTACAAACCGAGCATTCATAATCTACCATTAGACATCAAAGAACATGCATGTCATCCATGGGTAAATTTTTAAACACAAACCCTAGCTCAAAATAATGGTAAAAGTAGCTAAACCGAGTTACGGGGTTCTCAAAAATGTAAAGAATATTAAAAATAGGGCTTGGATGCACTTAGTATTGAGCTTGAAAGCTTGAAAACCCTAGCCATGGCTTCCCCCATGCTAAATTTGGCCAAGGAAGAAGATGGACAAGGGTTTTTGGCTTTTATTTTATCTTTTAGTCCATTTAATTACCAAATTACCAAAATGTCCCTAACTTAAAAATATCATATTTCACTTATCTCATGTCCATTTTTGTCCAAAAATTTAACCAATGGTCTAATTACCATTTAAGGACCTCAAATTTAAAATTTCATAGAAATTGGACACTTCTAACATGCGGAACTCAACTTTTGCACTATTTATAATTTAGTCCTTTTGACTAAATTGAGTACCCAAACGTCGAAATTTTCGAACAAAATTTCCACAAAATCTTTTCGTGAAATTGTAAAACATAAAAATATAATAAAATGGGATTTTCTTCGTCGAATTTGTGTCCCAAAAACCCCTATTCTGACTAGGCCCAAAATCGGGCTGTTATGTCAGAGGTAGGGTTTCTGTGTCGAATGTGTAACACCCCAAGCCTGGCCCAAACACTACAACCAGATCTGGCATGTCACTAAGGAGCTTGTATAAAACATGTCCTATTCTTGGAAAATAATTATCGAGTTTAAATATTTACACTGGAAAACATAATAATTTAAGAATCTGCTTAAGTTTAAATTTAAATGATACCTTGGTGAATTTTAAATAAAACCGAAATTTACTACATGTCTTAGCTTAATTTAACATAAAGTTTAAGTTTCTAATGATAAAACCTAACGTAAAACCCAATATAAATATAAAACTGGTGGCCCATGGCCTTATTACAATGAAATTTAAAACCCATTAATTAAATATGCTAAAAGTAAACATTAAAGTAAAGTCTTCTGTTGGACTAAAATACTCTCTCGCATGGCCACCTTGCGCTCCTCTCCAGACCGGTCCATTGCACTAGGTGCTACCTGAAAGTTTTTAAATAATAGGTTGACTTGCGAGACTCAGTGTTCAACCCTCATGCACCATTAGATTTGGGCCTTATCCCCACGTAATGTAATAACAAAACATAATATATATGAAAATATGCAAAGCCCAACCCAAATCCTAGGTTTCCATCCGCTACACACCACCCTTACCGCCCACACCATTGGGGATTTCTACAATCAACCCACACCGCTACATCCCCATCGATGGCGCTCATGTCGCTCATCGTTAGATCATGGTCAGAGCTACTACAACAGATCATGCCAAGAGCCACTACAACAGTCACGCAGATAAGTCACATAACAGTCACGAGCATAAGCCGCTACAATGTAACACTTCCCCTTTCATCAAACCCAACCCCATGCAATCACAGAAATCGGCAAACTTATCACATATGTCATCTTAACAGGAACATTAACTTAGGAATGACAGGGATCACTAACCTGGTGATTCTCTTTTACCCTCCTTAGGTCTCAACCATTATGCCGGGATTTTAGCATTTATCGTAATATAATGTAATTTATAAACATATTTTAACAGCAATCTAAATGGTGTGGAAGTGTTACACACCGATATCGTAGTCCTATATTCTTAGCCGATATCCTTGCTATCCGGATCTACTACCCTCGCCTATAACCTTGTTTCAAAAGCCATGGCTCTCCTACAATCGCCAAGGGTTAATAAATCCCGAATTTACACGTTAAAAATCACTAGATCTCCTTACCTTGAAATCTCGAAAGTAACACGATTCGAGTGTTACTAAATTCTGACTTAGAGATCTAAGCGATAGACTCCCCTTCGGATCCTGAAATGCCGTAAATGAAAGAAAAACTCAAGATTAGTTCCATATAGCCATTCGGCTATGGCCTCTAAAAGCCGAAAAAGGATTGAAAGATAACCCAAATTTGTACTTACCTCTTTTGAAAATTTCGGCTTTCCCTTGAAAAAGACCCGATAACCGTAGAAGATTAGAGATCTAGAAGTTTCGACTTTTTAAAGGAAATCCCGAAAAGATGAACAAGAGAGGACTGATGTGTTTTCGACTTTTTAGAAGAACAAAGAATTGAAGAGATGGCCAAGAGAGATTCGGCCAAGGAATATTAAAAAAAAGAGAAAGTGATTGTAGGATTTCAGCAATTGATAAGACCTTAGAAGTTTAGGTTTCTGACAGAAAAGCAAAAGAAGAAGAGATGCTTCCAAAGAGAGAAAAACTAAAGACTATTCTAAAGGAAAAATTCGGCACACCCTACTGCCTATACTGAGCTGAATCTCTCCCCCCTCTGAGTTTGATTTTCGGGTAACTCTAGCCTCCTGGATGAGCTCTCATCGTTTCCCTTATCCTAATCATAACTCACATCCAAAAGAGTCCTACATCACACCACTCCTTCCCTCTTTATCAACTTAATATCCACCTAATTTAAAACACTAAAATCCCTAAAATTTTGCTTGTTAATGTCCCTACTGCTCCCTTTGAAGTGCTGAAATTTGGCACTATAACTTGGGCTTCAAGCAACCAAAATTTGGGCCCTCCTCATGCACTAGTGACGCCACCTTCTTCCTTCCTTGTGGCGCCACCTAACTCTGGATCCCAAGCCCAAATTGACATTTTAACATCGATACCTACCCTTAAACTTTATAATGACCAAATGTAATATTCTAATCGGGTCTCTACCAACTCGAGCCCAATTAGTACCTCAATTCTCAATTTCACATATTTAAGGACAAAATGCACAGCCCATAAATTCGTGGATGCTACGCTTCTACCCCCTTAAAATAAATTTCGGCCTCGAAATTTGCCTGATCAAAAGAGATGGGGATACTACTGTCGTATAACATCCTCTGGCTCCTACGTCTCCTCTTCTGCTCCGTGATTTTGCCACAGAACTTTAACTAAAGGGACAGACTTTCTTTTGAAGACTTTTACGTCTCGATCCAAGATTTGCACTGGTTCTTCCACAAAAGATAAATCCGGCCTTACTTCAATCTCTTCCACTGGCACAATGTGCTATAAATCAAAACGGTTACGTCTTAGCATCGAGACATGAAACATGTCATGTTTCTGTTCCAATTCTGGTGGCAACTACAATCGATAAGCCACTTGGCCCACACGTTCTAGTACCCGATACGGCCCAATAAATCGTGGACTTAACTTACCCTTCCGTCCAAACCTCATTACCTTCTTCCATGGAGATACCTTTAAAAAGACTTGGTCTCCTACTGCAAATTCCACCTCCTTCCGCTTTAGATCCGCATAAGATTTCTACCGATCAGACGCTTCCTTCAACCGAGCTCATATTAACCTAACTTTCTCCTCCGTTTCTGAAACTAATTCTGGACCCAACACCTGGCGTTCACCCAACTCCGTCCAACAAGTTGGGGTGCGACATCTCCTTCCATATAATGCTTCATAAGGCGCCATCTGAATACTAGTTTGGTAACTATTATTGTATGCGAATTTCGCCAAAGGTAAATACTCCTCCCAACTACCCCTGAATTCCATGATGCAACCTCTTAACATATCCCCAGATTTGATTACCCTCTCGATGACCATCGATCCATGGATGAAAAGTAGTACTAAAGTCTAACCTTGTTCCCATTGCTTGATGAAGAGCCTTCCAGAATCGGGATGTGAACCTAGGGTCCCTATCCGATATGATCAACACCGGTACACCATGCAATCTTTCCACCTCAGCCACATAAAACTCAGCCAACTTTTGCAAAGAATAGTCGACTCGAACCGGTATGAAGTGAGTCGACTTTGTCAAACGATCCACAATCACCCAAATCGAATCCTTTTTAGTGGGTGTAAGGGGTAACCCACTAACAAAATCCATCGTGATCCTTTCCCACTTCCACTACGGAATCTTGATCGGCTGCAATAACCCCGAAGGCAACTGGTGTTTTGCTTTCACTTGCTAGCACGTCAAACACTTACCCACGAATTTCGTTACCTCTTGCTTCAGATCTGGCCACCAAAATTACTCTCGCAAATCCCGATACATCTTAACTCCTCTAGGATGCATAGCATATGGGCTACTATATGCCTCCTGAAGAATCATCTGCCTTAACTCCACATCCTTTGGCATATAGACTCTCTTACGAAAACACAGAACTCCATCACAATTCAAGCTATGGTCCTCTCCTTCACCATTCTGCACTTGCCAGATTCGAGTACTCAAGACATTTGCTTCTCTTTGATCTTTCTTGCCCACATAGGTCTTACTTCAAGTTCAGCTACCAAACTACCATTCTCATATAGGCTAAGATGAGCGAACATCACCCTTAACTCCGCTATCGCCTTCCTACTCAACGCATCCGCTACCACGTTAGCCTTACCCAGGTGGTACTCAATCGAGCAGTCATAGTCTTTTAACAGCTCGATCTACCTTCTCTGCCTTAGGTTCAACTCCTTCTAAGTGAAGAGATACTTCAAGCTCTTGTGGTCAGTATAAATAACTGACTTCTCCCCATACAAGTAGTGTCTCCAAATTTTCAGAGCAAACACTACTGCCGCCAACTCTAGATCATGCGTAGGGTAGTTCAACTTATGCTGTCTTAACTATCGAGACGCATACGCAACCACCTTTCCATCTTGCATCAACACACACCCTAAACCTTTGTGTGATGCATCACAGTAGACGGTAAATTCTTTTCCCCCCTCAGGGTGGATAAACACCGGTGCTTCTGTCAAAATTCTCTTCAGCTTCTCAAAGCTCTCCTATTTTTTGTTAGTCCACACAAATGATACTCCCTTTCTCAACAACTTAGTTAAAGGTGCTGCTATTGACGAGAATCCTTCAACAAACCTTCTGTAAGACCCGGCCAATCCTAAAAAACTTCAAACTTTCGTTGCAGACTTCGGCGGTTTCCAATCCAATACAGCTTCTATCTTCCGAGGGTCCACCCTAATTCCCTCTGCGAAAACCACATGCCCTAAGAAGGTCACTTGCCTTAACCAGAACTCACACTTGCTGAACCTAGCGAACAACTGCTTCTCCTTCAGGATTTGCAACACCACCCGAAGATGTGCATCATGCTCTTCCTCAGACTTGGAATATACCAGGATATCGTCGATGAACACCACGACGAACCGATCATGGTATGGTTGAAATACATGGTTCATCATATCCATAAATGCCGCTGGCGCATTCGTCAACCCGAACGACATCACTAAGAACTCATAATGTTCGTACCGAGTTCGAAATGCTGTCTTATGAATGTCTACTTCGTTTACCCTTAACTGATGATATCCTGACCTTAAGTCAATCTTAGAAAAGGCCAAACCTCTATTGAGCTAATCGAACAGGTCGTCGATCCTTGGTAGTGGGTACTTGTTCTTAATTGTCAGCTTATTCAGTTGACGATAGTCCACGTACATACGCATGGATCCGTCCTTCTTCTTCACCAATAGGATCGGCGCTCCCCAAGGAGACATACTCGGTCGAATAAACCCTTGATCCAACAATTGCTAAATCTGAGCTTTGAGCTCCACCAGCTCCTTCAGCACCATTTTGTACGGAGCAATAGACACTAGGGCTGTACCCAGAAGTAGCTCTATTCCAAACTCCACTTCGCGATCCGGGGGTAATCTTGGCAACTCCTCCGGAAAGACATCCGCAAAATCATTGACTGTTCGAACCTCATCGACAGTCACCTCCTTAGCAACCAAAGCACTTATAATGGCTAGAAATGCTCTACATCCCTTCTGGATCATCTTAACAGCTTTCAATGCTGATACTACGTTGGACAGATAGTTCCTTCTTTCTCCTAACACAACCACTTCCCCGCCTTCCGGGGTACTCAACACCATGCGCTTAGTTCCACAGTCCAACTTAGCACGATGCTTAGTCAACCAATCCATTCCTAAGATAAGGTCAAACTCTCCAAACGGTAACTCCATTAAGTCTGCTGGGAACACTACCCCTACCCCTTGAGTCTCTAAAGGCACATCTCTAAATAGTTTGTCCACTACCCTAGATTATCCTAATGGGCTAATCACAGTCATCTTCCTAGAGGTTGTTTTAGAGTCTATACTTAGGGTCTCAGATACTGAACATGCAACATAGGAGTGGGTCGACCCAATATCAATCATTGCAAGAAAAGGGTTATCAGCAATAAGAAACGTACCAGTTATAACATCTGGTGCGTCACCATCCTCCCGTCGGCGAGCTGTACAAACCCCGACCAGACCAGACTAGACCCATTTCCTCCTCTGGCTATGCCATGACCCCTTAGTCTAGGCTGACCACCTCTCCTAATCTAATCAGAACCTCGTCCCGTCGGCTAAGCCTGATCCACCTGTGGACAGTCCCTAATCATATGCTCCGTGGATCCACACCTAAAGCATCTACCAGTGCTCTTTCTACACTCCCCATAATGCATTTTCCCACACGAAGGACATGATCGATTTTGTCCCGTCGAAACATGAGCTGGTCAATCAGATCTAGGCCTTTTCTGAAAATTCCCAGACGGTCCTGACGGCCCAAAACTTCTCTTATTCCTACCTCGATCCTTATCTCTCTCTTGTCTTTCATTTCGCTTCACCTCCTCAGCTATCTTAACTTTCTCAACCAACACAAGAAAGTCCTCTCTCATCATGGTGCTATCAATACCCTTAACTCATTCCTCAGTCCATCCTCGAACTGCACACAATGTTCATATTCAATCGCTACCATTCATCTAGCGTAGCGGCTCAAGTGCAGAAACTCTGTCTCATATTCGGCCACAGATTTACTTCCCTGCACCAAATTCAGAAATGCCTTCCTCTGTGCATCCACATAGTTGGCCCCAACATACATTCCCTGAAATGACTCCTTAAAATAGTCCCAATTAATCCGATCTGCGACAGTACCCTCCTTCACCGTGAGCCACCACTGATAGGCCTCGTCTCGAAGAAGAGACAAGACCCCTTTTAACTTTTCCTCCACCGTGAAGTCTAGGTCATCCATTATACCTTCCACTACCTCCAACCAATATTTAGCTGAACTCTGGGCTATATCAGAGACTCCCCTAAATACTTCTTCCCCGTTGTTTCTAAGTCTCTCTAGCACCGATTTTCGGGCTCCTGTGCCCATACCAAATTTCACCACTCTTTCCAAAACCCTTAGTACCGCTCATGACACCCCATCCTCTCCGCCTCATTCGATCCGAAATTCTACCTCGGCGTTGGTGGAACCCAGATCTCATTGCCAAACCGTGGCGAGATCTTATGTGTTTCGACACGATCATCCTACCCCTACCACGACCATTACTCATGGACGCTCACGACCCCTTGAACTCATTCTTTCGATTTGCGTTTATCTGATTAGAAATTTTATGATTTATTAGTTTTTCTTCCACTGATTAACCACGAATAGTCTTATGAACAGTAGCTTTAAGAGTAGTTCTTTCGAATTCGCAATTATGTCTTGGAATTCAGTCTCAAGTCTAATACCCTAATTCAGAGAATCACATACATTCACAATCAGCATATAGAGGCATTCACAAACTTAAGTTCATCACCTAGGGGTATTTTCGTCATTTCACTACCTAGGGGTATTTTTGTAATTTTAACCTACAGGGGTATTTTTGAAATTTTCCAAAATAAGGTTTCGGATGGTTTTGTGAAATAACGGTATTTTGGTAATTTTTCAAATCTAGGGGTATTTCGATAATCTTACAAATTTGGGGGTATTTCGGTAATTTTTTGTAAATTAGGGGTGTTTTAGTCATTTTACAAATCGAGGTAATTTGGTAATTTTACAAACCTGTGGTAATTTTACGATCAAGGGTAATTTGGTGATTTCAAAACTAGGGTTTACTCTAGGATTTTACAAAACAGGTGGTCGGTCCTTTCAGTTTTAATTATAAGTTTTGGCTCACAACACGCCCTCATGGTTAGGGTGAACAAATACTACGCACTGTAGGATTCCAATAAGAGGAGGTGAGTCACTAGGATCATTTAAATACCAAGCTCTCCATGTATCCACTCCTAGACATGCGTATGCTGTTGCCACACCCTAACATGGCTAAGGTGAACAATCACTACGCACTGTAGGATTCCAAAGGAAGAGGAGGTGAGTTACTAGGATCGCTTAAATATCAAGCTCTGCTGAATCCAATCCTAGACATGCGTATGCCTGTTGCCACACCCTAACACGGCGACTGGTTCACGGGATTTGGTTGGATAGATTAAGTCTTATGAAATTTAAGAAGTTGTTTAGGCTAAGCTTATAGTCCATCAAAGTCTATTTAAACTAATCTTCTTCTCATACAGCCCATCAAGCCCACACATATACCACACAATGGTTCAGAATACTTACCTAGCGGACTTGGGTAGGAGACGCAAGTGCCATCTCGAGCTAACAAACTCAGATCATTTATAAAAATGCATGTTCAAAGCCCATCTTTAGAAAATGTTTTGAGCCCAAAAACCCCAAAGCCAAGTTTTGAACTGGACTCTAATACCAATCTGTAACACCCCAACCGGATCTGGCATGTCACTAAGGAGCTTGTATAAAACATGTTGCATTCTTGGAAAACAATTATTGAGTTTAAATATTTACACCGTAAAACTTAATAATTTAAGAATCTATTTAAGTTTAAATTTAAATGATACCTTGGTGAATTTTAAATAAAACCGAAATTTACTACATGTCTTAGCTTAATTTAACCGAAAGTTTAAGTGTCTAATGATAAAACCCAACGAAACCCAATATAAATATAAAACTAGTGGCCTATGGCCTTATTACAATGAAATTTAAAACCCATTAATTAAATATACTAAAAGTAAACATTAAAGTAAAGTCTTCGTTGGATTAAAATACTCTCTCGATGGCCACCTTGCGCCCTCTCCATTTCGATCCATTGCACTAGGTGCTACCGAAAGTTTTTAAATAATAGGTTGAGTTGCGAGACTCAGTGTGCAACCCTCATGCACCATTAGATTTGGGCCTTAGCCCCACAGAACAGAATAACAAAACATAATATATATGAAAATATGCAATGCCCAACCCAAGTCCTAGGTTTCCATTCGCTACACACCACCCTTACCTGCCAATCACACCATTAAGAATTTCTACAATCAACCCACATCGCTACACCCCACTGATGGCAATCATGCTGCTCATCGTCAGATCATGGCCGTAGCCACTACAACAGGCCATGGCAAGAGCCACTACAATAGGTCACAGATAAGCCGCATAATGTGTCACGGCAGATAAGCCACTAATAGGTCACGGCATAAGCCGCTACAATAGAACACTTCCCCTTTCATCAAACCCAACCCTATGCAATCACAAAAATTGGCACACTTATCACATATGTCACCTTAACAGAACATTCACTTAGGAATGAGGGATCACTAACACGGTGATTCGCTTACCCTCCTTGGTCTCAACCATTATGCCGGATTTCGGCATTTATCGTAATATACAGAATTTATAAACATATTTTGACAGCAATCTAAATGGTGTGGAAGTGTTACACACCTGATATCGCGTAGTCCTATATTCTTAGCCGATATCCTTGCTATCCGGATCTACTACCCTCAGTCTATAACCTTGCTCAAAAGCTGAAAAACACGAAGATTTGGCCTCTCCTATAATCGGCCAAGGGTTAATAAATCCCGAATTTACACGTTAAAAATCACTAGATCTCCTTACCTTGAAATCCTGAAAGTAACACGATTCGAGTGTTACTAAATTATGACTTAGAGATCTAAGCGATAGACTCCCCTTCGGATCCCGAAATGCCGCAAATGAAAGAAAAAACTCAAGATTAGTTCCATATAGCCATTCGGTTATGGCCTCCAAAAGTCGAAAAAGGATCGAAAGATAACCCAAATCAGTACTTACCTCTTCTAAAAGTTTCAGCTATCCCTTGAAAAAGATTCGACAACCGTAGAAGATTAGAGATCTAAAAGTTTCGGCTTTTTAAAGGAAATCTCGGAAAGATGAACAAGAGAGGACTAATGTGTTTTCGGCTTTTTAGAAGAACAAAGAATTGAAGAGATGGCCAAGAGATATTTGGCCAAGGAATATTAAAGAAAAGAGAAAGTGATTGCAGGGTTTCGACAATTGATAAGACCTCAGAAGTTTAAGTTTCTGGCAGAAAAGCAAAAGAAGAAGAGATGCTTCCAAAGAGAGAAAAACTAGAGATTGTTCTAAATGAAAATTGGCACCCCTACGCCTATCTTCGAATGACTCTCCCCCCTCTGAGTTTGATTTTTGGCCAACTCTAGCCTCCTGGATGAGCTCTCATCTTTTCCTTTATCCCAATCATAACTCACGTCCAAAAGAGTACTACATCACACCACTCCTTCCTCCTTTATCAACTTAATATCGATCTAATTTAAAACACTAAAATCCTTAAAATTTTGCCTTGTTGCTGTCCCTACTGCTCCCTTTGAAGTGCTAAAATTTGGCCATATAACTTAGGCTTCAAGCAACCAAAATTTGGGCCCTGCTCATGCACTAGTGACGCCACCCTCTTCCTTCCTTGTGTGGCCACCTAACTCTGAAGCCCAAGCCCAAATTGACATTTTTAACATAGATACCTGTCCTTAAACTTTATAATGACCAAACAGAATATTCTTACTGGGGTCTCGGCCCAATCCTGAGCCCAATTAGTAACTCAATTCCCAATTTAACATATTTAAGCACGAAATGCACAGTCCCATAAATTCAGGATGTTACAGAACGATACTAAGTTGAGGCAGTCTATCTTATGGGAAGCACATAGTAGCCCTTATGTTATGCGTCCCAATGGTAATAAAATGTATCGAGATCTTTGAGATTTATATTGATGACCCAAGTTGAAGCGTGAGGTGACTTATTTTTGTCTCGTTGCTTGACGTGCTGGTAGGTTATGGCTAAGCACTAGCTTCATTCATGTTTGCTTCAACCCGTTAAGATTCCATTGTGGAAATGAGAACTGGTAATTATGGACTTCGTTAGTGGGTTTCACTTGACACCTACTATGAAGGATTATGTTTGGGACATCGTGTATTAGTTGACCAAGTTTTCTCATTTTCTTCCGATTAGGACCAATTATTCTCTACAGAAGCTAGTGAAGTTGTACATTTCTGAGATTGTTAGACTTCATGGGGTTCGGTATTGATTATATTTGGTAAAAACCCTCGATTTACGTCTCGATTTTGAAAAAAATTACATGAGGACTTTGGTACTTAGTTAGACTTCAATACTGCATTCCATCTACAAATTGTTGTACAGTCCGATAGGGTTATTCAGGTATTGGAGAAAATTCTACGGAGTTGTGTTATCGACTTCCATGGTAGTTGGGAGGAGGTTTTGTTACTGAGTTTGCTTATAATAATAGCTTTTAGTCCAGTATTTAGATGGCACCTTACAAGGCTCTATATGGTCATAAGTGTTGCACCCCTTTATGTTGGACCAAGTTGGGTGAGAGGAGGATTATGGGTTCGGATTTGGTTTCTAAAACTGCGGATAAAGTTATAATGATTTTGGATCATCTTAAGCCAGCTTCTAACAAACAAGAGCCTTACACGGATCTAAAGAGGAAAGACATTGACTTTGTTGTGGGACATTAAGTTTTTCTTAAGGTATCCACGTGGAAAAATGATTTCCAATTTGGTTGTAAGGGCAAGTTGAGCCTTAGGTTCATCGGGCCCTATCGAATTTTGTTGCAAGTTGGGCCAGTTGCCTATCAGCTACAGTTGCCTCCTGAGTTGGATCATATACATGATGCGCTCCACGTCTCGATTTTGAGATAGTATCAGTTTGATTCATCTCACATTGTACCTATTCAGGAGATTGAGGTGAGGTCGGATATGACATTCGAGGAAGAGCCGGTACAGATTTTGGATTGAGAGGTAAAGGTCTTAAGGAGGAAGACCATTATGTTAAATAAGGTTTTATGTCAAAAACATGGTATGGTGAAGCTATATCAGAGCCTAAGGACTCGATTTGTCAGCAATATCCACACCTGTTTGAATCAGGTAAATTTCAAGGTGGAAATTTCTTTTAAGGGGGAGAGTTGTAATGCCCCAAAATTTGAGTTTTTGAGTGATTAAAATCTAACAAGTTAATTAATCTGGTTCAGTGGTTAAGTGTTGTGGGTAGAGTGTGTGAGCCTTTGGGTTCGAAACTTCTTCCTTCAAATTTTGTTATTTTTTGGCCAACTCCTGGCTTTGGATATTAGAGTCATATATTATTTTTGCTCAATTAATGATAGAATGAGCCTGTTGGTTCAGTGGTAAGGTGTTAACTTACTCGTTAGTCCTGTGTTCGAATCCTTATGTAACACCCCTACCCGTATTCAACGCCAGAACAGGCTCGAGGCATTATCGAACTTTCATCACAAGCAATCCTACAAATCGAGTAATAAATTTCCATCCAAGTTAAAATCCATTCATATTCAATCATAAAGTCTCTAATACGAGCCTACGAGGCCCAAAACATGCTTTAGTAGTGGTTTGAGACTAAACCGAGAACTCAGGGAATTTTTATAAAACTTAAATTTTTTTTGCTAGAAACAGGGGTCACACACCCGTGTGATTTTGGGAAATGCCCGTGTGGGCAGGCCGTATGGTCACACATGCCCATGTCCCTAACCTGTGTAACTCATTGACTTGCAATGCATGAGCAAATTAAAGTCACACGCCCTTGTGCTACGCCATGTGGGTAATTTAATTTTCATAAAATAGGTGCAAACTTCACACGCCAGGGACACATGTCTGTGCCTAAGGCCATGTCCCTCACTTCTAAGACACACACCTGTGTCTCTGCCCGTGTGCTCAATTCTGAGCATTCTTTTCACAAAATTAAGGTACAAGGGACACACGGCTAAAACACATGCCCATGGGATAGGCCGGGTGGCCTAGACACAAGCCCGTGTATCTATCTGTATGGACAAAATAAGGCCATTTACTAAGCCATTTTCCACCCTCATTTGCGCACACTTGTACACAACTTCAATGGCATAATTCATAGCACAAACAAGCAACCAATACCATTATAACTAAGGCCTAAACATGTCATTTAAAGGCCAATATCTATCATGCTTAAAACATCATACTTTGCCAAACTCGAACATACCACAAGCACATCCACAAGCATTCAATATGATTACTTTCAATATGTATAGTCTAGCCCAATTTCACTAACTTACCATAAAGCCAATTCTCCCCATTTAACACCTAAGTTATTAACCCACAATCATTCATCCACTATAACACCCCTAACCCATATCCGTCTCTAGAATTAGGGTTAAAAAGCATTACTGGACAATCAAAAACTTTTACAGACATTTCATAACATAATATGTCAAATCACATCAAAGTGTCCCTTAAATAGGTCTACGAGACCTTCAACATGCTTTAAGAATAGGGCTGAGACTAAACCAAACAAATATAGAAATTCTCGAAAATTTAAAATTTTTTCTAAGTTACAAAGGTCATACGCTCGTGTGGGCAGGCCATCTGCCTCCTACGGCCTTAGACACGCCCTTGTGTCTAAGCCGTTCCAAAATAGGGCATACATACTGACCTGTTCCCACGACCTGAGACACGCCCATTGCCCCACCCGTGGTCGATCCTGACTTGCACCACACGGCCAATCACATGCCCGTGTGTCCAGCACATGGTCAATCCTGAATTGTTTTGAATTACAACCACGAGGGACACGGTGCCGAGCCACGCTCACAGGTTTCAACCGTAGGGCAAATATAGGCCATTTTCAAGGCCAAATTGCCACCCACACTTGGGTCATTCCTACAAGCATCATGCCAATTCATTTCAAACCAAAGAAACCAGCTTAGATTAAGCATTCAAAAGCCTATGAAACTCAACAACTAATGCCACAATAGCTCGACTAAATAACAATAATTTCCAAGCATACTTCATCATATACATACCATTTCCTTATGATAACCATTCATCAAATACATGCTTACTAACCATCCACAAACTTACCATTATCATGATCATTCCATAACCTTGTAAACATACCAAAATCAACTTCATATAGCATAGCATCATACATGGACACAATCACTTATCTAGCCACTTCACATGCATATCTCAAACATAACTAAAAAATAACTAGCCTATACATGCCATACTTAGTAAATACATTTTCAAAAGGTAACCAAATAAGTTGGAGTAGTGTGATGATAATCCTAAACGGTCCCCGAGCCTCTCGTAGCTTTAAAGATCTATAAAACAGACTAAACAAACACAAAGTAAGCTTTCCAAAAGCTTAGTAAGCCATATACAAATAAACTTAACATATAATCATTCATAGCATAGCTATTTGTATTCTTTATCATATCTTTATTTCAAACACATGTATAATCTCTTTGGCTCATTTGGTTTTCCATTGCTTACCAATTCATCATATTTCAAACATTTCATTTGCTCATATTTCAATCATACACATATCTCAAATATTTCTTTGTATCAATGAACATAGCTACTCACCTTTCATGCTTATACAAAGCATGCATATCAACGTACCTAAACGCATGTACAACTCACATAGTCTTTTGTTTCTTGGACTTGCCCATTGAACCGTTCAAAACTTAATAGGATACTCAGAGTGGTCAAAATAGTCGTACAATGCCAACGTCCCAGACGTGGTCTTACATGTAACCAAATATCGATGCCACTATCCCAGACAGGGTCTTACACGAATCAATACGATGCCAATGTCCTAGATATGGTCTTACATGTAAATCTCATATCGATGCCAATGTCCCAAAGGTGGTCTTACAAGAAATCTCATATCGATGCCAACGTCCCATATGTGGTCTTACATGAAATCTCGAATCAATGCCATCGTCCCAGACGTGGTCTTATATGATATTGAATATCGGACACCTATGTTATGACATATGTAATTCCTATCTATTCCTAGGTTCATACGGGACTTCTCGGATATTGACTATTTCTCGTTACTTTCTCGGAATTCATATATTCATCATTTCATACACATTCATCACAATGTAATCTCATATGAATACACATAATTTATTACAAATACATTTATTTGTATATATAATTACCTCGAATTCAGATAGTCGATCGGATTCGGTTATTCGACAACTTTTGACTCTCCACGATCTAAGTCCGTTTTCTTCGGTTCTTGATCTATACATATTCAAATTTCATCCATTTATTCACCAAATCATTCAATTCAATCCATGAACACACATTTAGGGCAATTTGCAAATTAGCCCTTACATTTTCTCATTTGGACAATTTAGTCCCTATTTCACAAAATCACAAAATATACATAATGTCAAATTACGCATGCCTAGCCAAATTTTCACATGCTTCATACTAGTCCATATATTTCATTTATTTCACAATTTAGTCCTTCAAAATACTATTTTCTCAATTAAGCCCAAAATACTCAAATTCATCAAAAACTCAAATGCAAAATATGCTAATCAAACACATATATTCCATATTTCATCATCAAATATTTCAAAACTCAGGTGTTCATCAAAGACACATTTCAAAATCATCATCAATTCTCAAAATTAAGACAATGGTTTCAAAGTTCTCGACGCAACATTACGAAAACGTAGAAATTATCAAAAACCAATTAAAAACATATCTTGAATTGAATCAAAAGCTAGCCGAAACCTAGCTTCTTTTCTTTTCTTCTTTCTTTGTTATTTTCAACCAAAATAAGATGATAATCATCATCTTTAATGTTTGTTTTATTATAACATATATTATTAATCTATTTACCATATTAACCTTTTGAATTAATAATTAAAACATATAAACATTAAGGCCATTAATGTCCTTTAACTATGGACTCTCTTTAAAATGGTTTATTTGCTTCATAAGGCCATTCTATTTAAAAACTAACTCAAATAAGCACATTAACATATAGTATGTCACTTTTACCTTTTATGCAATTTAATCCTTTTCTCAAATTAAGCACACAAACAGACAAATTAACTCACCGAACATTAAAACATACCAACTCACATGCTATAGACTCAGAAAATAATATAAACATATTTTTCTGACTCGAATTTGTGGTCCCGAAACCATGGTTCCAACTAGGGTCTAAATCGAACTGTTACAATTCTCCCCTTTAGGGATTTTCGTCCCCAAAAATCTTACCGTTAAACAGATTTGGATATTGTTGTCTCATTGCATCTTCAGGCTCCCACATAGCCTCTTCCACTCCGTGTCGATGCCATAGCACTTTCACTAGTGAAATTTTCTTATTTCTCAACTCTTTCAC
Organism: Gossypium rotundifolium; assembly: GCA_025506655.1. NCBI lineage: Eukaryota > Viridiplantae > Streptophyta > Magnoliopsida > Malvales > Malvaceae > Gossypium > Gossypium rotundifolium. Next base: position 85,013,827 of record CP106728.1, read on the forward strand.
TTCACGAGCTAAGATACGGATCGGTTCTTCCTCATAAGTCATATCGGATCGAATTTCAATTTTAGACGGAGGAATCACATATTTGTTGTAAAAACAACGGTTTCGCTTTCAATTCAGCTATCATTGTACCATCATCAGATAAGTCTAAATGAATATTCATAGCACACAATGCAAGTAGTGACTTTCGACTCTGTGCATCGGCAACAACATTTGCCTTACCTAGGTGATAATCAATCACAAGCTCGTAATCTTTCAAAAAATCTAGCCATCCTCTCTGTCGTAGATTCAAATCTTTCTGGGTCATCAAATATTTCAAACTTCTGTGATCCAATAACACATGACACTTTTCACCGAAAAGGTAGTGACGCCAAATCTTTAATGCGAACACAATCGCAACTAACTCAAGATCGTGAGTCAGATAGTTCCTTTCATGAGGCTTTAGTTGTCTCGAGGCAGAAGCTATAACTATGCTTTCTTCCATCAGAACACAACTCAGACCACTTAGTGAAGCATCACTATAAATCACAAACTCCTTGCCCGATTCTGGCTGTACTAACACTGGAGCTTCAGTCAAAAGGGCTTTCAACTGATCAATGCTTTTCTGACATTTATCGGACCATTCATATTTCACATCTTTCTGAAGCAATCTAGTCAACGGAGTAGCTATTATCGAAAAACCTTTTACGAATCTTTGATAATATCCAGCAAGTCCCAGAAAATTGTGAACTTTAGACACATTCTTTGAAGGCTTCCATTCCAGAATAGCAGAAACTTTACTCGGAGCAACTCGTATTTTAGAGGCCGATACAATAAGTCCTAGAAAATCAACTTCACGCAACCAGAATTCACATTTGCTGAATTTTGCATACAATTGCTTTTCTCGCAAAGTCTGTAACACAATTCACAGATGCTCGGTATGCTCAGTTTCATCTTGGGGATGAATTAAAATGTCTTCAATGAAAACAACAACAAATCGATCTAGGTAGGTCTAAAATTTTGTTCATCAGATCCATAAAAATAGTAGGAGCATTTGTTAGTCCAAAAGGCATAACTAAAAATTCATACTGTCTGTACCTCGTTCTGAAAGCAGTTTTTGGAATGTCTGAATCTTTTACTCTCAACTGGTAGTATCCTGATCTTAGATCTATCTTTGAAAACACAAGAGTCTTTTGTCGATCAAACAAATCATCGATTTTGGGCAATAGATGTTTGTTCTTTATAGTCACTTTTTTCAACTGATGATAATCCATGCATATTCTCATCATGCCATATTTCTTTTTTACAAACAGAACAGAAGCACCCCAAGGTGAGAAACTCAGTCTTGTAAACCCTCTATCAGTCAACTCTTGCAACTGTGTCTTTAATTCTTTCAACTCTGTTGGTGCCATTCTTTATGGAGCTATCGAAATAGGAGTCATACCAGGCAATAGATCAATACTAAATTCGACTTCACGTATTGGAGGCAATCCTGGTAGTTCTTCAGGAAACACATTAGGGAACTCATAGACAACAGGCATTGATTCAACTTTCTTTTCATTTACTTTTGAATAAATCCATAAGCAAAATATGTTTCATACCCCTTTTTCACATAACTTTAAGCTTTCAACACAGATATCGTAGCAGGTAACCCAATCAAATCATTAGACTCAACTCGAATTATTTTATCATTTTGACATATCAAATCAACGGTCTTTCTCTTGCAATTCACAACAGCATCATGCAATGTCAACCAGTCCATACCCAAAATTATATCAAACACATCAAAAGGCAATAACATTAGATCAGCCAAAAAATAGATATCTCAGAACATCAACAGACATTTCCTGCATGCTTTATCAACCAGGACACTTTTACCTAAGGGGTTTGATACTCTAATAAAAAATTCAATAGAGTCTACAGGAAAAGTTTTACTGGATACTAATTTCATGCATATATACGAATGTGCAGAACCAGGGTCTATCAATGCAATCACAGAAGTCTCATAAAGACTAAATGTACCCGTAATAACATCTGGAGATGAAGCTTCCTCACGAGCTTGAATAGCATATGCTCTGGCCGGCGCTCTAGCTTCAGATCTCACTACGGTGTCTCTCATAGTTATTTGATTACCACTGACATTTCTTACGTTTCGAGAAGGTCTACCCCTCATTGGAACATTATCGGATCTCAGATTCTGAACAATCTCTTGCTCAATAGACTCTGGGTAGTATTGAATAAAATGATCTAATGATCCACATCTAAAGCAAGCCCGATCGTTAAATCTACAACTTTTTGGATGTCTTTTACCACAGTACTTACATTCAAGTCAATCGGATCGAACATTTCCAGCACTAGCCATCGATGTTACTGGAGCTTTGGATCTCAATTGTGCTCTAGCTGGATCTCTATCCGGATGTCCCACATTAGCCTTTGAACGGCTATACTCATCTCGGAATTTCTTCGAAGTAGACTGAAATGATTTGCTCAAAAATCTCTTTCTCACATCTATGGCTTTAGACTCATCTTTTCTTTTATCTTTCCCGAGTGCCTCAGATTTGCACGCTCGGTACACTAGCACAATGAACTTTTTTATCTCCAGAATCCCAACTAGCAATCGAATATCTTCATTTAGGCCATCTTCAAATCTCTTACACATTATCACTTCCGTTGATACACATTCCTGAGCATACAAACTTAGTCTCACGAACTCTCGTTCGTATTTAGTGACAGACATGAGGCCTTGTTTCAAATCTAGAAATTCCTTTCATTTTTGATCAATGAATCTCTGACTGATATATTTCTTTCGAAACTCAGACTGAAATAAATCCCACGTAACTCGTTCCTTTGGAGCAATAGAGATCAAAGTCTTCCACCACTGATAGGCTGCGTCTCGTAACAAAGAGACAACAACATTTAATACTTTCTTCCGGAGTCAAAGACATTTCATCAAATACTCGGATAGTATTTTCTAACCTAAACTCAGCTTTTTCAACATCATCATCATTAGTAGCCCTAAACTCTTCAACTCCATACTTATGTATTTTTTTCGACCGGAGGCTTGTTTAACAGATTTATACCCATTAGTAGAGGCACAACTGAGGTCTAAGGGGGATTAGATGGAGGCGGAGGTTGTGAAACAGTTGGATTATTTCTCACAAACTGAGTGAACCACTCACTCATCATTTGGAAGAAAGCTTGTTTAGCTTCTCCCTCTTGACCACTCGTAGCCGGTCTCGAATCAGATGGTGTTGTCCCTTGAGCGGGAGTAGGTGCATTACTTTTTACATTGTCAGATACGGCTCTTTCGTGATCCATTACTATACGAAAATCACATTTTTACACGTCAGGATTCATCACACTATCACAATTCAAATATATGGCATGTATAGCTAGACTCTTACACACTACGTTAGTCTGAGAATTGGCTAAATAGTAGCTCTGATATCAATCAAATGTAACACCCCTAACCCGTATCCATCGCCAAAATAGCTTTAAAAGGCATTACCGGACAATCAGAACCTTTTACAGACATTTCATAACATAATATGTCAAATCACATCAAAGTGTCCCTTAAATAGGTCTACGAGACCTTAAACATGCTTTAAGAATAGGGCCGGGACTAAACCAAACACATACAGAAATTCTCAGAAATTTAAAATTTTTTCTAAGTTACAGAGGTCAAACACCCATATGGGCAAGCTGTGTGCCTCCCACGGGCTCAGACACGCCCGTGTGTCTAAGCCGTGCCAAAACAGGGCATACATACTGACTTATCCCCACGGCCTGAGACACGCCCGTATGCCTCGCCCATGGTCGATCCTGACTTGCACCACACGGCCAGTCACACGCTCGTGCGTCCAGCCCGTGGTCGATCCTGACTTTTTTTGAATTACAACCACGAGGGACACGGTCGAGCCACATGCCCATGTGCTCAACCGTGTGGGAAAATATAGGCCATTTTAAAGGCCAAATTGCCACCCACACTTGGGTCATTCCTACAAGCGTCATACCAAATTAACCAACTTATTTTAAGCATTCAAAAGCCTATCAAACTCAACAACTAATGCCATAATAGCTCAACTAAATAACAATCATTTCTAAGCATACGTCATCATATACATACCATTTCCTTATGATAACCATTCATCAAATACATGCTTACTAAGCATCCACAAACTTACCATTATCATGATCATTCCATAACCTTGTAAACATAACAAAATCAACTTCATATAGCATAGTATCATATACAAGACACAATCACTTATCTAGCTACATCACATGGCCAGATATAAACATGTCTCAAACACAACTCAAAAATAACTAGCCTATACATGCCATACTTATTAAATACATTTTCAAAAGGTACCAAAGTAAGTTAGAGTAGTGTGATGATGATCCTCGATGGTCCCCGAGCCTCTCGTTGTTTTAACAATCTATAAAACAGAATAAACACACACAAAGTAAGCTTTCCAAAAGCTTAGTAAGCCATATACAAATAAAATTAACATATAATCATTCACAGCATAGCTATTTGCATTCTTTATCATATCTTCATTTCAAACACATATATGATCTATTTGGCTCATTTGGTTTGCCATTGCTTACCAATTCATCATATCTCAAACATTTCATTTGCTCATATTTCAATCATGCACATATCTCAAATATTCCTTTGTATCAATGCACATAGTTATTCACCTTTCATGCTTATACAAAGCATATCAACGTACCTGAAATGGATGTACAACTCACATAGTCTTTCATTTCTCGGACTTGCCCATTGAACCGTTTGGAACTAAATAGGATGCTCAGAATGCTCGGAATAGTCATACAATGCCAACGTCCCAGACGTGGTCTTACATGTAACCAAATATCGATGCCACTATCCTAGACTGGGTCTTACACGAATCAATATGATGCCAATGTCCCAGACATGGTCTTACACATAAATATCATATCGATGCCAACGTCCCATATGTGGTCTTACACGAAATCTCATATCAATGCCAACATCCTAGGCGTGGTCTTACACGAAATCTCGAATCAATGCCATCATCCCAGACGTGGTCTTATATGATATTGAATATCGAACACCTATGTCATTACATACGTAATTCCAAACTATTCCTAGGTTCATACGGGACTTCTTGGATATTGACTATTTCTCGATACTTTCTCGAAATCCATATATTCATCATTTCATACACATTCATCACAATGTAATCTCATATGAATATACATAATTTATTACAAATACATTTATTTGTATATATAATTACCTCGGATTCGGTTATTCGACAACTTTTGACTTTCCACAATCTAAGTTCGTTTTCTTCGGCTCTTGATCTATACATATTCAAATTTAATCCATTTATTCACCATATCATTCAATTCAATCCAAGAACACACATTTAGGAAAAATTTTAAATTAGTCCTTACATTTTCACATTTGGACAATTTAGTCCCTATTTTACAAAATCACAAAATATACATAATTTCAAATTACCCATGCCTAGCAGAATTTTCACATGCTTCATACTAGTCCATATATTTCATTTATTTTACAATTTAGTCCTTCAAAATACTATTTTTTCAATTAAGTCCAAAATACTCAAATTCATCAAAACTCAAATACAAAATATGCTAATCAAACACATATATTCAGTATTTAATTTTCAAATATTTCAAAACTCATGTGTTCATCAAAGAAACATTTCAAAATCATCATCAATTCCCAAAATTAATACATGGGTTTCAAAGTTCTCAAGCAATGATTACGAAAACATAGAAATTATCAAAAACCGATTAAAAACATACCTTGAATTGAATCAAAAGCTAGCCGAAACCTAGCTTCTTTTTCTTTTCTTCTTCTTTGGTATTTTTGATCAAAATAAGATGATAATCATCATCTTTTAAAATGGTTTATTTTCCTTATAAGGCCACTCCATTTAAAACCAAATCAAATAAGCACATTAACATATAGTATGTCACTTTTATCTTTTATGCAATTTAATCCTTTTCTCAAATTAAGCACACAGATGGACAAATTAACTCACGAAACTTTAACACATACCAACTCACATGCTGTAGACTCGAAAATAATATAAAAATATTTTTTGACTTGGATTTGTGGTCTCAAAACCACGATTCTGACTAGGGTCTAAATCGGATTGTTACATCCACCAAGCAAATAAAAGACATATCACAAATAACATTAGCCCATGCATAACTCCCATCCAATTTAACCAAGACAAGCCATCTTGCAAGGCCTTATAAAAAATAAAACATTTATCAATTACAAGCCAATACTTTTGGCCAATCATAATGACACATAAACCCAAAATGACTAAGTCCCTATACATGCCATATACTCAAAATGCTAAATTTCATCAATACCCAAAATAATAGTTTTGATAGTGCGAGGCAAATCTCTGATGATCCCCAATCCAAGCTAGCTTGGTGACACTATAAAAACATGGAAAATAAAGTGAGTATGCTAGATAGCTTATTAAGCTCGTATGAAAGAAATAAGCAAACCCTACCATACATTAACATGCAAGAAATGTAACATAAGATAATATAATTTACCATAGTCTCATGATCATATTTCACTTCTTCACAAACTTACCTTGAAATCATCATTTCACGAGTTAATAATCATAAGCTTTGAGTGCATACCTGTACCATCTCGAAAAGAATTTACACATAATCGCGCCTTTGACATACTCGTGAACCATTCGGAATAATAATGTCGGATACTCAGGAATCTTGCACACTAAGTGCCACATATGTAGCTAATGCTACTTAAATCTCATATCACATAGTTGCTCGCTCTCGAGCTAACAACGGGCTTGCTCACACAAGCTGTCGGTCAAGACGTAACTACGCGGTGATACTCACACAAGCTGTCAAGTAACCACAACATATGTTGGTATACTTAGCCACCGGTAGAACGTACAGGACCAGCACCTGGATCACATAATCACATAACACATGGTAACCCTAGTGACATGTCACTTGTATTCTAACCTATTCCTAAGATTCAAACGGGATTTCTTATTTGTCGAACCGTCATCAGACTCGTCCATAGAATTAGACTCGTCCACATAATCAATCATACATTTTATGCAATATTAAAGCATTTAAATACAATTATATTAAAGCTTATTTAACATACGAGCTTACCTCGGTTACAAAAATGGCCAAACGGGTCTATTCGTCAATTTCTTTAGTTTTCCCCCAATCTAGACCCGAACTTCATTTTTCTTTATCTATAATACCAAATTCATCTCATTTAATTATCATATTATTCAATTTAGCCCAAAAACACTTTATGGCAGAAATTAAATTTTTGCCCTTAAACTTTTGACATTTTACATTTTAGCCCCTAGGCTCAGTAAAATGAATTTCATTCAATTTCATTCAATTTCAATATCAAAATACATACATACTCTACATGGGAAAAATTTTTTTACTTTGACATCTATTCAAATTAATCCTTGAAATAGCAAGATTAGGTTAAGACAACTTTAAAAACATAAAAATCAACAAAAACGAGACAAGAACAGACTTACATTCGAGCTTGAAAGTGGCCAAAACCCTAGCTATGGACTCCCTTGAAATTTTAGCATAGGAGGTTGAAAATGAATAAAAATTTTGACTTATTTTTAGCTTATTAAATCATTTAATTACTAGTTTACAAAAATTCCCATAATGCCAAACTTTGGAAATTCACCAAACCATGTCCCTTTTTGTCCATCTTAAGGTATAATGGTCTAATTACCATTACCTCCAATATAAGGATTCTTTACAATTAAACACCCTTAGCTTCTAGAACACATATTTTGCACCTATTGCAATTCAAATCTGTTAGTCAAATTGGACACTCTATCGATAAAATTTCTTAACAAAATTTTCACACAATAATTTAATCATACTATAGACCTTAAAGAAATAAAAAAATTATTTCTACTTCAGACTCATGGTACTGAAATCATTGTTCCAATTTAACCCCAAAAAGGGGCTATTATACCCTACCCGTGCAAATGGGAATATTTTTCTTTTCTCTTAGTATGCCACCCATGTGGCTAGTATTCGGGTCAAATTCAAACATTGGTCAATTGATAAGTAGCAAAAAATCTAATAAGTTAGGATTTTTTTAATTTTTAATTTATTTTACTTTTAGTTTTTAGAAAATCCCACGCCAAAATACTCCCCCACTCAACCCTCCACCTCTCCACTTTTCCTCATTCTTCTCATTCTGTTTCACGCCAACTGCTATAAAAAAAATACTCTTTGATTTTTCTTCTTTCCTTTCTTTCTTGTTGTTGCTGTGAATTAACAACTATGCTGATTTTATTTGTTACTCCCAAAGCTTTCTTTTGCCATCTTGTATCATTTTTTTGCTGTGGTTCTATCGTTGGGATTGGTTGTGCATACTGTAAGGTTTGGTAAGGTTTTGAATATTTTGATGTTAGTATGTCATTGTTTTATCGAAAAGAAATAGGTTTGTTGGACTAATTATTTTGATGCATTGTTAGGAGAAGATTGTGAGGCATTTGACGTTCGTCCAACGAATTAGGTGCCTTAGACAACCATTTCTATCAAGGGTAAGTGACAAATGTTTGCGTTTAGAGGCTGGCTTGTTTTGTTAAGTTTTTGGATAGTGGTTGTGGTTGAATTAGAGGCTTAAATTTAATGTATTGATGCTTAATGGTTGGTTTTAACTGACGATTTAGGTACTAGAATTCTTGCCATGGTGCTTGCATCGAAAACTAATCAGGTCTATAACAGAAAACCTGAAAAAAAAAGCAAACGACGTGATGCCAAAAAGTGGACTGTTGACGCAACATAATATGTGTCATACTTGTGGGCCACACGGGTTGAGCCAGTTGGGTCATGTGAGCTACATGGGCGTGTGTGCCCATTTTTAAAAATTTCACTTTGGGATGTATTGATTTTTGATTCATATTTAGCCACTCTGTAGGGTCCATATTATTTAGAAATGACTTTGAAACATGAAATTTGATCAATTTTTATTGTTTGTGTTTTAATTACTAGCATGTCTAAAATGCAAAATTCGTATGTGATCTGTAATTTGATAGTTTTGATAGCATGTTTTGAAGTGAAAAGCATGCATGACATATGTTCATTTATTATCTGTTAGTACTTGCATGAGCATTGGGGTGAGAATATTAATACAACGGAAGAAGTGTTGCTAGCTTAATTATCTGCCTTATCAGGTTGTTTGAACTACATATATCTGTTCTGGTGGCTTGACCACATATATCGGTATCTGGTGGTTTACCGCGTATTATTATCTGGCAGCTTGACTGGACTATTTTTGAAAAGTGACATATGCTTACTTAATGGTGTGTGGGGTTGGATTGGTATTTGATACCCTAACTGGTGTGTAGGGATGGACGAAAATAGTGTATAACAGTTGGGGGTAGGATTTGATTCTATATGTGATATTGCATATGATTTTGTATCGGAGATTATATTTGAATTGCATTTGAAAATGTATCTGTTAATGTATGTGCAAGTGATATGTTGCTTGGGATGTGTTACACACTAAGCTCGTAAGCTCACTCTTTATTCGTTTTCCTTTCAGGTAACCAACAAACTTAGGATGAGTTGGTGTAGCGGGAGTTCGGGTTAAATTTTTGTTTTTTAATTTGGTTAAGTTAAAGTGTTATTTCTAATTGGACAACTTTGGACTCTTTGCGGATTGTTAATTGTTTTGAATTTTATTTGTTGTTTCGACCTACTTTATAGTATTTAAACTATTTAATTTCAAAATGTAAATTCATTGAATTTCAAATCAAACCATGATTTTCAAAACTCTATATAATTTAAAGAATTCCCTACAAAACTAAGTGATCTTATAAGTGCTTTTATGCAATTAAAATGCAATAACGTAAAAGGTTTTTTTTCCTAAAAATTGAAAAATATCATTATCAAGTATTGTTCTATGTTACGTTTCTAATTTTAATTTATGGTTTTAAAATGATCGTATGTAATTCCTCAAGATTCAGCCATAATGTCTAGAGTAAGTTTGGGGTGTTGCAACATGGGTTTGAGTGCGTTGCAATGCATTATCCTTCTTTTTATGAGTTGGAGTGGAGCCATGGGTAATTTTAGCTATTGTGTCAGAAATAACAGATATCAAAACTTATAATGAGATTGTTAAAAAAAAAAATAAAGTTTTTTGTTTCTTGCTTACTTGTTATAATGAATCTCTTGTTTCTAAAAACAAAAATAAACACTAATTAATTCTTATTAGAAAACCAATAGAGTGAGAAAATAAGAAGACCTGGGATTGACATAAATCATTCTTGGAATCAAAAGATCTTATCTAATTTCAAGCTCTTCATACTTGGAAACTTGAAGCAATCTTTTCCTCATTCTAACATTTCCAAGTTTTAAATCTTTCACTGATATAAACATAGAATATTTGTTGTAATTCTTCTGTAAATGGCATATATATTGTGTATAAGCTCACCTTGGGTGAAAGAACACTGGGATGCAACCAAATAAAATGGAATTAAAAAGTATATATTCTTGTTAATGAATCCCCAGAGGTTAGGCATAAAAGATTGAGATTCGAAACAAGTTCAAAGGACATTGCATTTGTAACATCCCAAAATTAGGGGTTTGCCATATCTATGTAATTGCATGTTATGCCTACTCTGCAGGTTTTTTAAGGGTGTTTAGGGGCTCTAAGGAGGCCTGGGGTCAAGGCCAAACCTTGGAAAAATTTTGGCTTTTTGGGCACTTTAGTGGAGAGGACTGTTGGAAGCAGGGCTTAAGGGAATTTGTTAGTGTTTTGTTAACACAAGTGGCCACATAGTGGAGTAGTGGTAGCGTCAACAAGGAAGCAAGGTGGGGTGGGGTTCGAATCCCACAAGTAGCATATGGGGAGTTTTTATTTTATGCTTTGGGGGGAGAAGAGGTGGAGTTGGATTGGAACTCTACATGGTGGAGGGAGACTTGGTCAAATGATTTGAATGGGAGGTGGGGAGTGAATGGTGGAGCAAAAAGAGGAGAGAATCAGGGGATAGGGGAGTGTGGGAGTGTTTGGCCGAATATGGAGTGTGTGGGGGATGAGAATTTTGACTAGGGGTTAGTGCTAGGTAGCATATTCAATCATTGAGTGAGGGAGACTGCCTTTTTTCTAAGTGTTCTTTTGAGAGGAATTTTTACCTTTTTGCATTTTGGCTAAAGCATTTCGGGTGTTCTTGTTGCAATTTTCTTTGCAGAAACCTCAACCTTTCTATTCACTTCTTCTCATATCTTTTCAAACACTTTTCTTTTCATTTGTTTTTGCCCAAACACCTGTAGCCAAATTCCTTTCTGACCTCTTTTCTTCGAGTAGCCGAATCTCTTCAACACCCATTCTTCATATTGCGTTCTTTAATTGGTAAGTCTCTATTTTCATATTCTTTCTTTTTCTTTTGGCATCATCTTTCTTTCTTGGATCGAATGCCATACTCTCATGGTTTTTATTCTTCTTCCCTATTTACTTAGCCTAAGCCGAACTTCTTCCTAGGGTGTAGACCGAATTTCTTTGGCAAACAACGGGCATAGGCTGTCAACTTTGGTCTTGGGTAAAGGTGAAGTTTTTCGATTACCTCTTTATTTTGGTGTTAAGGTATAACCTTTTTCTGGGGGGTTAGCTTTGGTCTCATTCTTCCCCGTAGGAGGGCAGAATGTTGATTAGATGCTAACCTCTTGGGTGCATCAATTACTCTCTTGTAGGAATGTGTGGTGGTAGCCAGGAAGCAAGGCCAAATCTTGGGATTCTGTAAAGGAGATCACGTTTTGGCGTAAGTGATTCTAGTGGTGTAGTGAATTCGAGTTTATGGAATGTTTGAAAGGTTAGGGCTAACTTTTGATCATTGTTGTTCTAAGGGCAACGAGGAGTGGTTCTTTCGGCCATCTAAACTAGGTGTGTAATCTCACACCACCTCGAGGAATGCATGTGATGTTCTCTGAAACAGCCAAAAGCTGAAAAGTCAAAAAGCCGGCAACTGTAACCACTCGAGCATGAGAACGCTCGTAGGGGTAAATCAAGCCACAAATGATGGCGATAGATCGTCGAGAATGTCACGAGCACTCTCGCAAAATTGAGGCTATAACGAGCCTGATCGAGCTAAATCGGGCCTAATAGGCTAACAGGCCCATATAGGCAAAACCGGTAGAAAACGATCGAGTAATAGATGCAATTACGAAACTAAGAAACTAAGACCAAAACCATACATAATGGTCCACACGAGCATGTGGTCCCGTTTGGGCCTAAAATGGATTTTGGGCCCAATTGCACCTTAGAAACCCATAAGGGGTCATGGGTTTCTCGAGGCGACAATAGGGTAAATTATTGAAATACCCCTAGAGGGTAAATTATCGAAATACCCTTGGAGGGTAAATTACTGAAATACCCTTAATGGGTAAATTACTAAAATACGCTTTGTGGGTAGAATTATTGAAATGCCCTCGTTGGGCAAAATTACTGTTATACCCTTAGGGGAAAATTTGGTCGCTGTATATAGTGTGATTAATTGCCATGATGATACATTACTGCATACACAGAATTATTATGCCATGACATGTTGCATTGGGTTGGGTTATATTTATGGAGGAAGTACTGTACTGGTGGCTATGTCACGATATACTGATTTTAGTGGCTCAAGAACATATATCGTTATCGGCACTTTTGTTACAGATATATCGGCAAATTTTGACTGCATTCTTGGAGTGTAAGGCTAGGTGGGTTGACTTGGTCCCCACATGGAGTGTAGGGCTAGTACGGGTGGAGTGTAAGGCTGGATTAGGGTGGGCTGCATTCTTTATTTGCATTACCATGACTTTAAATAGTGAGTCTGAATCGACATCAGATGGGGCTTAGGCTCGGACTAAGACTATGACTGTGATGAAAATGGGATTACACATCGAGTTCTTGTAACTCACCCTTCCTTTTCCATAACCTTGGGTAATCCCGGTGATAGTGGATTTGGGAGTCATGAAGACTCAATGGTGGCCATACTTGAGTTGTTCCTCATGAAACTCAAGAATTCAATTTATGCTTTATTTTAAGATTATTTCTTTTGGGTTAATATTTTGTAATAAGGCCTTTGGATTTTATTTTCTTTTAACTCCTAATTCGGCTATTCTTAAACTGTTAAATGGTTGAATACTGAGTTTTCCAAAATGCTAATAATTGTTTTCCAAAATGTCATGTATCCGCAACTATTCAAGTTCAATTTTCACAACAAAAACCATTTTTTAAAAAATAATAACAACTTAATAAAAATGGGCATTAAGTAAATTGGGTTTTTATAAACAAACAACAAAACTCGTAGTTTTCAAGAGAGACGTAACGTTTTCAACGAACACTTAGCTTTTCAACTATCTTTTAGTGTGACATGCTAGATCCGGCCATAACGTCTAGGCCAAGTTTGGGGTGTTACAACATTCTTGTCCCAAAGATTTACGGCCGAGTAATTTTTAGAGCTTTTTGGAAGCTCAACAAAGGCGAATGATCTCATTCCTTGTTGAATCCTTATGTCAGGTTCTTAAAGTAGTTGCAAAAGAAAATAAGTATGGCCAAGACCTACTTTGGGTTCTCATCAAATTCTTCCATTGAAGAACTAGACTATCATCATTCGATGAGGGAAGCTATCGAGTATGGAATAGTGATGTTTTTGCAGGTTACTTATTTGATTTTAACATCCATGTGTTCTTAGAGTGATAAAAATCTAAACTTTCTATTTCAATTAGATTTTCTATTGAATTTCTCTTGAAGTTATGATCAATCCTATTAGAGATAAAAAAAATCATGGTTACTCAACATTGTTTTCCATTTGAGTGTTCATTTAAGCCAATCAACCAAATCGAAGTCCATTGAATCTCTCATTGAAGTACGAATCCCCATAGATTGGACAAGATACAAACAAGGATAATATTGAGATGAAAATGGCAAAAGCAACATTTGAATCATTAGCTAAAAATCTTGTATTTTTTATCCTATTATGGAAAATTACATTTGAACTTGAATTAATAAATTGTTCTTCCATAAATTCAAAGCCCCAAAGTTTTCAATCCAAGGACACGCATAGTGAAAAAGAAGTAAACAAGAAATAAAATGTGTAAAATTAACAGAAAAATTAATTTTGTTAATTTACTAACAATTTATAACTGTGTCAAAAGAATAATGGTGGGGTGGCAGAAGAATTTTATTCGTACAATCACAAGTTCAATACAATTATTAGCACATGCCCAAATAATTCGCTTTTTTATATGGATAATACAAAATTAATATTTAAATACCTAAATGATATATTAATATCATTATTTATCAAAATGGCATGTTCTCAATAGTGTACATGGGTGGAGGGCATGAAGGAGGAGGCACCACAATTTTTTCTGATTAATCATACAACCATCATTACCAAACGATATGTGATAAATATATATTTAAAGGGTGGAGGGAGTAAGTGAGGCAGCACATGTATTTTGTGCCTATACATGGGTGAAATCAGGTAAAAATATGGGTTAAAAGGGTGGAGGGTGATTGAGATGCGGCACCCAGCGGAGGGTTCCTGATAGCATCACATAGTGGAAGGTACCTGACAGGCGGCACCAGTGTTGTACCCCTATTTAAGTAGTGTTTTCTTGAATGGTTTTGAAGATAAGAAAAGAAGAGGAAAATATTTGGTTGTAGAAGAAGAGAAATCTGAGAAGAATTTGTAATGTTAGTATATATGAATTTTATTTTTTTACAAGATATTATATTTCAAAATAAAATATTGAGAAATTAAATTATTTTCATAGATTTAGTATTGAAGATGGATAATCAATTTTTCGTATGCGTTTATTTCAATGGAGTATTTTTGACAACAAAAATTGGATGTATATTTGAATGTCGCCAACAAATAGCAATAAGATTTAATAGATGTGTTTTCGTTGATGATATGAAAGAAAGGATTAGTGCAAAAATTTTAGATGTTGTGGGAGCAAGATATCGAGACTGTTCTACAAATATCTAGTTTTGATAGATCCCATCAAATTCACCGAGCTGGAACTTGTATTCAATGAAGATGTGGACACAAATAGTTGCACTTTATTGCCAGAATCGGAGTCTCCAAAATGATCCGGTTCGCTTGTTTCTTTCAACTAGCTAATGTGGAGTCAGTTGAAGATTTCACTCCATTAGGTGAAGAACATAGAGTTCAAGATTTGTGTATGGTGGTTTTGAACGAGAACATTGATAAGCGATTGTGTAACACTCCAAACTCGCCCATACGCTATTTAATTTAATCTGGTATGCCACAAGGTGAAGTAAAATCGGACTTAGTTATATTTATGAAAACCATGATTTGAAAGATAACTTTTTTCGATTAGTATGTGGTCTTTTGAAAACATGATGATTAGTTTAATGAAACTCCAATTTAACTTTAATATTCAAACCACCGAGATGTCGTGTTTGATATAAACTGCAAAATAATAAAATAAACCAAAGTACAACCTTGAAAGGCCTTATTACATAACGAAAATCCCAAATTAAAATAAACTTATAGAAATGCCGAAACTATAAGGAAAAGAAATCGAAAGTATGGCCTCCACGAGTTCCGCTTTCTATTTGCATCCACGAGCTACTGCTCACCTAAAAAGTTAAGGAAAGGGGTAAGTCACCAAGATTCAATGTGTAAAAATCTACCACATTATACATACTACATCCAATCCACAATCACACATTGGCCTTAGCCCACATATCAACATACACATAAGAATGCAATAAGCCCGACCCAAACCTAATTTTTCCATCCACTACACACCAACCCGTACCAACCAATCACACCATGGGGATTTCTACAATCGACCCTCCATCCACTACACTCCATCACGACAGTCATGCTGCCAAGTACACACAATCACTAGGTGACCAAATAATATTTTGTGGCACAGCCACTGATCACTATGCGACCAAATAAAATATATATATACATCGTGTTAGAGCCACCGATCACTATGTGACCAAAAATAATGTATGAACATATGTATATATATCGTGGCAAAGCCACCGATCACTACGTGACCAATTAAGCACTTCCCCTTCATATCAAACCCATACCCATGATCTACATACAATCCTAACAATGCAACATGCTAATCATAACACATCACCTATTATACATACATTCGCTATACAAAGTAACGACATACCACGTGCACTGCAATCCTAGCCTTACCCTTATGGTACCATGATCGCTCACATACCTTTTCCAACTTTTCAGCCCACTCAAGCATTAGTACAGTTATAGTATAGTGTGTGAAAGTTTACACACCGATAACACGAAGACGACACTCTCTATGTCGACGCTATCACTAGTCAAACTATCGCTATCCGCCTACTATTCGCTTTCGTAAGCCGCCCACAACCCGGTGGCCAATCACGAATAGTAGACACTGCGCATTTCTTGAACTTTGGGACTGGGACTACAGATCCAACCCCTTCCTTCAATTTCCTGACGTTCGAGTCCATGAATGACCTTGGTCAGAAGGTACTATAATAATTGCTTAATGAAGCATTAGATTATGGCACGAAACGAAAAGAAACCGATTGATCAACTTAGGGAGAATTGAAATCCTTACCTTGAAATCCCGAAAGAAATAATATGATTCGAATGCTACCGATTTCTGGCTTAGAAACCTAGGTGATTAGATCTCCTTCAAATCCCGGAATGTCGCCCAAAAAGAACACAAGATCAATGAAAACGTCAAACTAAAGATGGCCTTAATCACCAACAAGCCATTTGGCTTTGGCCTCAAAAGCCAAAAAAGATTGCAAAAAAAATAATAGCACAAGTTGACACTTACCTTTGCAGAGGATTTCGGCTACCACTTGCAAGAAGATCCGGCAATTAAAGAAGAAGATTGAAACGATGAAAGAAATAAACCAAGCCACAAACGAGATCTAAGAGTTTTCGACTTTTAAGAAAGATCCGAAAAAGAGATGAACAAGAAGAGGCTTAGGCATTTTCGGCTTTAGAATAACAGAGTTAGGAGTTTTTTGGCTTTTGGCAGAAAAAGAGAAGAAGAAGAAGAAATCATTAGTTGCCAAAATTTAGGAGGAGAAAAGAAGAAGAGAAAGAAAATCAAAAAGCTATACTCTAGGAAAATAATGAAAATTCGGCACCCTTTAGCCTCATCTAGCCGTTTCCCCCTTGCACACAGTCCCATAGTCAGCCACCTCTTCCCCCTCTATCCAATCCCTCATTTTTCTCTTATCCTCATCTCCCTATCTTGTGACTAAATCCACACCCACTCCTTTAGAGTCCCAACCAAAACCACCTCTCACTCCTTAGGCACATATTATAAAAAAAACACTCCTTTTACTTAACATGGGATTCAAACCTGCTCCATCCAAACCTGCATGTGGCGTCACTTATCTGCTCCCTTAGTGGCACCTCCTTGCCACTTTAAAAATTAAGTTCTTGTGTTAACTTTCCCATTGAAGTACCCTTATGGCCCACTTCGCCTAGTTTTCCCTTACAGTGACTAAAAACGAAATTTCTACCAAGGCTCAGACCTAAACTCAAGCCTTCCCTAAAGCTCTAAACACACCAGACACACACACACATGATGGCATACACACATAACACATCCCAAGCGCAGAGCCCCCAATGTAGGATGTTACAGATTGACTGTACGTGGTACCGACATCAATCTTAATGCTCCACTTACGTTTAAGAACCTTAACCTAGGCCCCCGTTTACAAATACATCGGTGGTGATTGAGACCGATACAAATGGTGATGATGAATATAATAACCATGGTCCTTCCAACAAAAGGTTCAAAATTATAGTGATACCAATCTAGACGAGGTCCCGTATAACACCCCAAACCTAGCCTACACGTAAGTACTGAATCCTGAGGAATTACATTAACTTGTTCAAAAAAATTTTTTGATTTAATCAAACTCTGTGTGTGTTTCGAAAACATAAATTTTGGTACAACTCTCACAAATGTTTTTTTAAAAAAAAACTTATGTTTGGAAACAACTATTTTAACCGTAATTTGATTTTGGAATCTCATATTTTCAAATCTTAGTTTCAAAAAATAGTTTTCAGTTCAAAAGCAAACGCTCATTTTAAATTATTTTTTATTTACAAAAAAATACTTAAACGATTACTTAATTTTTTTACAGAAAACTTCTAGAGTTTTAATTGAAAACCAAGTTTTAATTTATTATGCTTGAATGATGTCGCAGTTTAACATTAAAATACTAAAAGCCGACGAACAAAACACAAATCGAAACTTAGCCAAAAATAGAATTATAGTCCCAGAATAGTTAATTACGAAAACCACCTTTTTTAATTAACCGAAAAACAATTTGAGCTCCCGTCGTCTGATCCTGAACTTAATGATTACCTGAAAAGTCTGAAATAAAACAAATGAGTGAGCTATAGAGCCTAGTGTATAACAAAACTCAAACATAGAACACACATATCACAATATACAAATCAGAGTATCATAGAGAATTTCATCACGAAGAACTGAGCAGAATTGAGAATGCATGATTATGTCAATGCGATATTTTGCAAAAATCATAATGCAGATTTTTTAGAAAACTTCTACCTAACTCTACTACACACCAAACTAGAGTTCCTTAGAACTCGTCTAACCAAATCATACCAACAGATAATTGTGGACATTGCCACTAGAGTTGCAGTTAAAACTGCTAGATTAGATATATGTGAGCGAGCCATTATATTGCAACCAAGCTGCCAGAACAGAAGTATAGTAGATCATTAAATTGCCAGAACTTCCTCCATATCATATTATTCTAGCTCCATGCAATGTGACATGACATGCAAATACAGAAACAAAATGATAAGCATATTAAACATGCATTCATATCTTTAACAAAAACCAATAAACATGCTATTACATGCTTTACAGATAGATATATCACAAACCCAATAGAACCAAATTAGTTTCTCCATAACGTCACATGCATGGTCATATAGTAGATTCATAGAAATAAAAAATAACATATTCAGACATCATTTGCTCATAAACAAACATAGTAGCATGGACACATGACATCAAAATTAAAGTAGTCAGATAATGCGTACTTTATTCACATACCTTAGTTATATCGCCTACAATAGCATATTAACAAATCTCATGTTTTCACACCTTAATTGTGTCGTATGGACCCTACGGAGAGTCTAAATATGTATTATGGGTCAAAACGGGCCTAGATGAAAATTTTTAGAAAATAGTCCCACACGACCCAACTAGTTAGCTCGTGTGGTCGACACAGCCTCACACATGCCCGTGTGGCCCAGACGATGAAATTAACGTAGCCTGTGTGACACAAACGGTCATGTGACATCGACAAAATGCTTTTCAACTTTTCACTGTTTGCTATTTTTCTAATTTTTCATTACACACGTGATCAATTTTTTATACCGAATCAACACTCACAATTCCAGATCTTAAAATCATTGTTCAAAATACACTAATTAGCATGATTTTACCAAATTCGACTCACTAACATGACATAATTATCACCAAACAAACTTAATTATTGAAAAATCAGCCGCTATCACAGTGAATAATTACTTACCCTCGCACAAACAGTAAGTCCAAATTGTAATTAAACCGCTAGAGAATTGTCGCACACTTCACGTTCTTCTTCTATCAAAAACCAAAACAATAATTACTCACATACCTTTCTTGAAATAGAAAAGAGCAACAATGACACTGTTAACAAAAGAATACGAAATCACTTACCTAAATAAGAATACCCCAACCTCAGGCTCAAATTCACGAAAATACAATTGTACCCACAAGAAGCGATTATCTTGGCAAAAAGGTAGAATGACAACAAGAAAACAGGAAAAACAAATAGTGAAAACTAAAGTTATCACTAATGACAGAAAGGAAGTGACAAAGAAACAAAAAAGAAAGTGAAATGAGAACATGAAAGGGAAAAATAGTAGAGAAGAGATGATCAAAAGCATTCTCGATAACTCTAAGAAATTAACGTAAAAAGAAGCAAAACTCAAATATAGAGAAAAATGGAAACATGAAATGATAGGATGAAGGAAGTGGGTGTAACAACCTGATTTTTAGTGGTGTCAGAAATAATGGTTTTGAGACCATAATTCTAACATAATAATCTGTAAATGTTGTTTATTAATATTTATGAGGTCATTAATGTGGTATTAATTTTATTAGGAAATTTGAACATTTAAGTGGTTAATTAAGTAAAAGGGTTAAATCGTAAAGGTTGTAAAAGTTTCATTCTTTTAGAGGAATGTATTAAAATGGCATAGGAAAGGTAAGGAAGGATTCAAATGGAAATTATACCATTTTAATAATGGTGGACGATTAGCCTAGTGAATTATAAGGATATTTTATTAAATTAAAAAGGGTTTTAATGGCAAAATTGTAAATAAATGGAAATGTAAGTTAAATTAAAAGAAAAAGATGAAAATATCTTCCCTAACTTCATCTTCCACCTAAATTAGAATAGGAAAATACAATTGAAAAACCTTAGGGTTCGACTAAAGAAAGGTTAAGGCTTTTAGGTAATTTTCCTACCTATTTTTAGTAATTTTATGTTTTTGAGCTCATATTAGCTTGATTTAACTAACATGACTAATTTGTGAAACTGTAAAATGTTATAAATGTTTCCATTGATGAGTTGAGTTTTTTCTTGAAGTTAATGTTTGTTGCTTGGGTAGACTAATTTGTAAAGTGATTTTTAATGATTTTGACGTTTAAGGACTAAATTGTTAAAATGATAAAATTAATTATACTTAATGTGAAATAATTGCAAATACGGATTTTTAGAAAGCCATAGATCATTCGGATGAACTTGGATTTAGAAAGAAATGGTTAATTTTCTTTTTTAAGGCTTATCGGCTTTATAAACCATAATTTATACATATTTTGACCCCATGCTTGGCATATTTTTGGATGAATTTTCATTAGATTTGATGAATTCGATGCTTCTAATCCTTTAATTTCATGTTTTACACTTAGGAGAGCTTAGGGAATCGAAAAGAATGAGAAACGGGCCAAAGAAGGAACAAGATGGGTCTACCTCAAAAATCAACACGGCTTGGACTATCGTATAAGTAAGGCGGACCACCACCGATGGTGTGTGACAAGCAGAATCGAACACGACCTAAGCTATCACACATAGGCATGTCCCCGCTGGACCCAAGTCTGATTCTATTTGGAAAAGACTACTTGTGGGCCAAGAAAGGTGCTCCAAAGCCTATATAAACACCCTAGGGGAGGACCTAAGAGGACACACAAAGTAGAAAGAAGAAAATACTCAAAGACAGTCATTGGGAGCAGCTTGGAAGAAGGATCCCCATCAAGACTTAAGATCTCCTATCAATTTCTCTTGAAGTTTTTGGGTTTTCTTATGTTTTGTAGTTTTTCTTATTTTAAGATGTTCCCCTCTATCAGTATGAACTAATCTCCCTTAATATCTAGGGAGGATGAAACCTAGATGAATCTTATTATTTAATAAATCTGAATTATGTGATAAATACTTGTTCTTGTTCTTATTATGTGTTCTTAACCCTTGTTTTAATGTTTTTAGGAATATTAATTCTATAATGCCCCAAAAGTTAGGGGTTAGTAGTTTTGCTTAAATTCATGTTGTGCTTATTGGGCTTGCTATTTGAGTGTGTTTGGGGGGGGGTCCTATAGAGGCCTGGGTTCGAGGTTGAGCTTTGGAAAATTTTTGGTTTTGGCCTTTTTGGGAAGGCTATAGGAGGCAGGACTAAAGTAGATTAAAATGTGCCTTACTAACACAAGTGGAATGTGTGGTGTGGTGGCTGTGGCGTCATTGGCAGAACAAGGGGGAAGGAGTTCAATTCCCTTAGTGTAACACCCCAAACTCGACCCAAACACCACGACCGGATCTGGTATGTCACTAAGGAGATTTTATAAAACTTGTGGCACTTTGGAAACCAATCATCAGGTTTAAACATTTATACCGAAAACTTAATAATTTATTAAGTTATATAAGATATGAAGTTATAAAATGCCTTGGTGTTTTTAAAGTAAAACCAAAATTTACCACATGTCCCAAACTTAATTTAAACATAAAATTTAAATGCCTAAGAATACAAAAACCCAACATAAAACCCCAAAATAAATATAAGTCTAGTGGCCCATGGCCTTATTACATTGAGACTTAAAATCCTTAATCAAAAATATTAAAATAAAATTACCTGGATCGATACTCTCTTGCATGGCCACCTTGCGCCCTCTCCACTCGGTCCGATACACTAGGTGCTACCTAAAAATATTAAATAATAGGTTGACTAAGTGTGCAACCCTCATGCACCATTAGATTTGGGCCTTAGCCCCACAGAACAGAATAATTGATTAATATATATAACAATAATTATGTAAGCCCAACCCAAATCCTAGGTTTCCATCCGCTACACGTCACCCGCATTCACCATTCACACTATTGGGGATTTCTACAATCAACCCACACCGCTACACACCATCAGATCATGTCAAAATGCCACTACAATAGATCATGGCATAAGCCACTACAATGATCATGGCATAAGCCACTACAATGATCATGGCATAAGCCACTACAGAGAACACTTCCCCTTTCATTAATCACCCAACCCTGCAATCACGTAAACCGCATACATGTTTATCATATCAAATCAATAGAACCATTACTTTAGAATGGCAGAGATCACTAACCTGGTGATTCGCCTTTACCCTATTCGGGTTTCAACCGTTATGCCGGGATTTCAACATTTAACTGAATGTAACAGATTTATAACCATATTATAATAGGCAATCTAAATGGTGTGGAAGTGTTACACACCTGATAACGTGTAGCTTTATACCCTTAGTCAATATCCTTACTATTTGGATCTACAACCCTTAGTCTAAAACCTTGCTCAAAAGCCGGAAGAACGCAAGGATAAGGCCTCTCCTATATTCGACCAAGGTTAGTACTTTACCCGATTTATACATTTAAATTAACTGATCTCCTTACCTTAAAATCTCGAAAGTAATTTGATTCGAAAGCTCTTGAACTCGGCTTAGAAATCTAGCGATTGACTCCTTCAAATTCGTGAATGCCGCAAATGAGAGAAAACACCCAATTAGTTAACCATATAGCCATTCGGCTAAGATCTCTAAAAGTAGAAAAAGATTGAGATCTCACGAATCGACACTTACCTATACAAATGGTTTTGGCTACTCCTTGCAGGAAGATTTGGTAATCACAGTAGAAGATCGAAGCGTAGAAGATTAGAGATCTAAGAATTTTAGCTTTTAAGAAAATCCCAAAAAAAATGAACAAGAGGAAGATTTAGGCTATAAGAACAAACAAGAGTGTAGTTTCACTTTTAGTGAATAGGAGAAGAATAACAATGGAGATCAGAAGATTCGACTAATAGGAAATTTCAAAGAAAGAAGAAAGGGTGAAGGATGTGGTGATTTTCGGCTTTTTGAAAGAAAGTTGACAGAAATTATGGAGGGAGAGACTGAGAATTTTGGCACAAAGAATGAAGAAAAAGTAAGGTTCAAATGCCGAAATTGATGAGCTATTCCCCCTATTTATAGAAAATTCGGCACGCCCTATGGCTATTAGAAACTGATTTATTTACTCCTCTAGGTGATGGAATTTCGGCCAACTCTGCTCTCAGTAGATAGCTCCTAATTTGTCTTCTTTTATCTTCTATATTATCAACTATATTATCTACATTATCCTATTCACATAAATCCTACTATTTTTGAGCCTTGTAGCCGTCCACTCCACCTAACCCTAATGCCGAAAATTAGCTAACTTGAATCCAAGGAATTGGGCTCCTTGAAACTTAAATTTGGGCCCCTAACTCCCTGGTGTGGCATCACCTCCTTGCTCCCTAAGTGGCGCTACTAACAACTAGGCCACTAGCCCATTTTGATATTTTAAACACAGGTACTACCTTTTAAGTCCTATAATGCCCAAACAGAAAATTTTAATTAAGGCCTCTGCCAAGCTTTGAGCCCAATTTAGACCCTTAACAGTTAAATTAACACTTTAAACATATACACACACTAAATGCATAGGCCTAAAAATTTAGGATGTTACAGTTCTACCCTCCTTAAAGAAATTTAGTCCTCGAAATTTCCAATTAACTAGTAATCATACTGCCTAAGTCTCACCACTATGCTTCCGCCACGCACTTTAAAAAAAATAAACAATCAATATACTACAGTAGGGTATGCACCATTATTCGTATCTGGAGCGTCTTCGTCCCCTTGTACTCATTCTTTCGATCGACGTTTATCTGATTAAGAATTTTATGAATAATTAATTCTTCCCACTTATTAACCGCGAACAATCTTATGTAAAATTATTTCGATAGTAGTTCTTCAATTCGAATTCTATCTATAGGTTTAGTTTTCAAGTCTATATTTCCTAATTCTAGAATTCTCATTCAATCATCATCAACCAGAACATCACATACACGCATCAACCACACAAGCAACATCCATGAACTCATATTCCTCTCCTAGGGGTATTTTCATCATTTCACTACCCAGGGGTATTTTCGTAATTTTAAGCTATAGGGGTATTTTAGTAAATTTCAAAATAAGGTGTCTTAGTGAGTTTTCAAGATAGGGGTATTTCAATAATTTTACAAATTAGGGGTATTTTGGGAATTTTACAAAACTAGGGCATTCTAGTAATTTTTGTGCAAATAGAGTGGCTGGTCCCTTTTGGGTTTCAGTTAGAACTTTGGCCCGTTAACAAGTCCTTACGGTTAAGGTGAGCAGTCACTACGCACCAGGTAGGATTCCAGAGAAGAGGAGGTGAGTCACTAGGACTGTTAAAATACTAAGCTCTTCCTAGATCCAATCCTAGACATGCGTATGCTTGTTTCCACACCTTAACCCTGTGCCTCGCTCACAGACATGTTTAATTAGGGAAATTAAGTTTTATAAAGGGTAAAGATTTGTTTAAGCTAAGCCTAAATTCCATCAAATTCTAATTAAAACTACTCTACGTCCCTTAAAGCCTTTCAAGCCCATATATATTGTAATATCCCGAATTTATGGGTTATGCGTTGAATGCATAATTCGTAAGTTAGTAGGCTCAGGCTATGGTTGAGTGTGTTTTAAGGGTTTTGAGAATCCAGGGATGTAGGAGGAAGTCTTGGAAAAATATTGGAATTGTAAGTCTAAAGGAAAAGCTAGGTGAAGGAGGCCTTAAGAGAATTTATGTGGAGTTTATGTCACGCAAATGGGCTTGGTAAAGTGGCTACAAGGCACCACTTAGGTCCTTGGAGAATGACGCCATAAGCTGGGAGGAAGGGAGGAGGTTCGAGCAGCGTGGGAAGCAAATGGGCATTTATTTTTGCGTCAAGAAAGCGCTTGGCTAAGGAAGTCTTAAAAGAAATTCTGGGTGAAACATGTCACAAAAAGCACCTTGGCAAAATGGCTTGAGACGCTACCTAAGGTGCTGGGGGAATTGCGTCAGCAGGAGATTCAAGGGAGGTGGTTCGAGCTGCAGAAATTACACTTTGGCAATTGTTTTTGCTTCAAAAGGTGAGAAGAGTAGTGGACGGCACATGGACTTTCAATTGGATGAGGATTGAGCTTATTTCTCCTTTTAATTTTTGCCTAGATAAGATAAAGGTTGGATTTATTTTTGTTTATTTTAATGAATGATAAGAAGATAATTGTGGCCTTATTTTAATTATTTTAGTTTAATAGGTGATAAAAAAATATATAGGAGTTTGATATGGGATAATGTGATGATTTATTTTATTTTATTTGTTAAGATAATAAAAGGGAAAAATGTGGGTGTTGATAGGAAAGGATGAAGTGGCCGAATATGGGTCTCTTTGGGGTTGGTAAATTCAGCCATAAAGGGGGGTGTGTAGTAGCCGAATTCTTTATAAGGGGGAGTGATCATCTTTGGCATCTCTTTTGCTTCTTTAATTTTCTTTGTGCCGAAAAACCATAGGAACTCAACTTGTTTCTCTTTTGACAAATGCCAAACCCTTTTACTATTAATTATCATTGCTTAGAACTCTCCTAGGCCTCTCCCATTCATTTATTCTTCTTTTCTTCAAACTCCATACTTGTCTTTTGATAGTGAATATTTCTTCACCCTTTGTAAGGCTTAGCCAGAACCTCGTGGTGCCTTATTCTCTTATTTGCCAGAAGTCTTAAAAGCCAAAATCAAGTACTTTGTCTCTTTTGTCGACTACTCTCCGCTCTTCCAAATGTGGGTGGTGGTAAATATATTCTTCTTTAGTAATCGGTTTGGGTTCTTTTTAGGACAATGAATCTTTTTAAGCCATGTTGTGTGTTTCTTTCAGATGTGCCAACGTTAATAAGCGTTAAAGGAGAAGCTTTCTAGATTTGTATGCTCAAGGATTTCGACTATTCAAGTAGCTAAGGATTTCGCTAAATAGTAAGGTAAGTGTTATGTGATATTCGGCTATAGGCCATATTTTGGATATTAAGGGTTGACCGATTGAGTACTTTGGTGTTAAGGGCAAATCGACAGGCATAAGGGCAAGTTTCGGGATTCAGATACATTTTCAGTAAGGATATTTAGTAAGTATAGTTTCGATTTGATATGTTTTGATTAAGGTATTAGTGTTTAACTGTTTGATCTGATTAAGTGTTGTCGATGGATGCGAATGCTAATCAAGGAGGACAAGGGATAATTCCTATCCCCAAGTTTAAGAGGAGATCCGCTTTCAGATTCGGGATTGGCCACTGTGGTGTGGACCAAATACGAGAAAGCAGCAGAGTAGGCAGATAGCCGTAGTCTCGATTAGTGATAGCATCAGGATTGAAAGCGTAGTTCTCCAAGTTATAAGGTGTGTAGTTAGCCTACCATTTTCTAGGTTTAAGCTATGAATGTGATATTGTGTATGTGTTATAAATGTGCTATCTAGTGCAATGGAAATTGTGATATGGATACCTCATGGGGTATGTCGACAATCCGTAAGTTCTAAATCAATGTGATGTGGTTATTAATGTGAATATGTGATAATATGCTAAATAACATGTACATGCACTATCATCATGGCATTATTTTATGTTGCACGTGCATGGGTGGGATATGATTATGAAAGAAGGACAGGGTGTACTTCGAGTACATGGTTTGATGAATGGCTCTATGCCTCATCGTGATTGATATAGGCCATGTGCCATATCATCGTTACTGATGGCTTTGTGCTCATCGTGGTTTTGATGATAGCTCCGGCTACATCGTGGATTGACGTGACTGAGGTCGCGTTGTGGATTATTTGCGATTAAGTTCACGTGGACGGCATTGGTTGCCATATTGGAGTGAAAAGGGGAGGGTGATTTAATAATCCCCTGGTGTGTGGTAGGCTGGATATGGGGGTGTGTAGAGGATGGACCCTAGGCTGGGTTGGGCTTCATAATTGCATAATTTTGTATGTGAATATATGTGAAAATGGGGCCAAGCCCAACATGTGATATGAATATATGTGAAAATGGGGCCAAGCCCAACATGTGATATGAACAAATGAGCAAATGGGCCAAGCCCAATATGATATGTGGATTGATGTGAAAATGGGCCAAGCCCAGTATGTGGTGTGGATTAAAGTGGTAATGGGCCAAGCCCAATATATGTGGAAACATGTGGTTAAATACACTACTATATGAATGTGATATGAATATGGGTCAAGCCCAATAAGTGAAAGCATGTGAATAAGTTGCATTGATGTCTGATAAGTGGGTTATTATATGGTTTGACATGTGGGTGGAATTCAGTGGACTAAGTGCACACTGAGTCTGTATGACTCACCCAAATTTTTACCAACATCGCAGGTGATAGATGTTGATCGGACCGGGTTTGGAGTGGATACAAGGTGGCCCATGCAGAAGAAGTTTTGCTTGTTTAAAGTATTTTATATTTCAATAATTATGAATTATTATTTAATGTAATAAGGGCCACTCAAAGTGTTTGAATTTTTGCTATGTTTCAGTTGGATTTATAATTAAGTTAATATTGTGTAAGTTCTATTTTAAAAGCTATTTATATCTCAAAAGTCATATTAAAGTTTTGAATCCGTATTTTATAACAACTTAATTTTTACTTAGAATGTTTTAGATTTCAAAATGTTTTATTAAAGGCAACAAATTTTTAACGGTTTTTACTTTTAAGTAAGAATATTTTTAAACGTTTTCCACAAATGGCATTTCAAATTGATTCAGTAGTGAATGGAAATTTGGGTTTGGGGTGTTCTGAGTTTGGTATCGAGCTGTGTTCAAAACTCGACTTTGAGGGATTTGGGCCCAAAACATTTTTCAAAATGGGCTTTTAAAAAAAATATGGACTTTTGTGAATAATTTTTCAGGTTATTCTGGCATGGCACCTGTATCTCCGACCCGAAGTCCACCAGGTAAGTACCTCTAATTGTTGAAGTGATTTGCATATGTGAATGTTATGGGCATATTTTGGGCTCGTAGATTAGAAGATTAGGGCTGATGAACCCTAGGGCTAGTGTACTCAAGCACATGCATAAGACTTAAGGACAACCACACAAACCTGTGACTAAGTCGCCGAGTTAAGGTGTGGCAACCATTGTGCGCATGTCTAGGAGTGGATTCCGTAAGAGCTTGGTACTTAAGTAGTCCTAGCGACTCACCTCCTCTTTACCCGAATCCTACCTGGTGCGTAGTAACGGTTCACCCTAACCAAGAGGACTTATTCACAGGCTAAACCCGATAATTAAAACCCGAAAGGGATTGACCATGTTTTTATAAACACCTTAGTTTTTAAATCCTTAAATTACCCCCGTCGATTTGTAACAAAATCTGTTTTTGAAAATTTCTTGAAAAATTTTTTCAGTGTACCAAATTTCTAAAATACCCCTGGTGATAAAATAACAAAAATGCCCTTAGTTTCTAAAATTTCCATATTACCCTCGATTTTAATAAAATTTCCTTACTTTGTAAAAGTGTCCAAAAACTCTATTTTGCAAAAAATTCAAGATACTTTAATATGGGAAAATTACTAAAATGGCCCTGACTTCCAAAATTACCGAAATAACCCTGATTTCTAAAATTTTTGCAACACCTCTGATTTGGAAAAACAAATTTTCAAGATAACCCCCGAGGTTTTGTAAATTCTGAAATGCCTTTGATTTGTAAAATATTTTTGAATTGACCCTGATTTATTACCAAAATACCCTTATAGGAAAAATGACAAAATTACCCCTAGGTGGGAATGATCAGGAATGCCCAAAGTAGTGAAGTGAATGTTGTGAATGAATGTGTCTCTATCGAGATGGATGAATGTGAATGTGAATGTGAATCTCTGAATTAGAATAGTGAACTTGAATTGAGACTTTGTTTGATCGAGAGAACCACTATTAAACTCTTTTTCATTAAACTGTTTGCGGATAAACAGTGGAACAAAGAACTAATGCATAAAACTTATTAATTAGATTAAATCGCAACGTTAGTAATGAGTTCTAGTGGACGTGGTCGAGGTAGAATGACAAGAGCGTAACGATGAAGGTCCGCCATGGGATGAAAGTGGTGTGCCGCCAAAGAAGGGACGCGGAGGATCGTGGATCGATTGGAGGAGATGAGGCAAGATCGCTGGCTATCTTTGTGAGTGCTAGAGCGAGTGGCGAGGAGCTAGTCGAGCAAAGGAGCTCAAAATCGATGCTGAAAGACTTAAGTCAAACGGAGCTTAGATTTTTAGAGGAGTGTCTGGAGTAGCCCGAATGTAGCGGATAATGGCTAGAAGCGATTGAAAGGATTATGGATGATTTGGATCTAACGGCGGAAGAAAAGTTGAAAAGTCTTTGTCTCGTTGCTCAGGATGAAGCTTATCGATGGTGGCTCACTGTTAGACAAGGTACCCTGCAGATCGAGTAGATTGGGAGTACTTTAAGGTTATGTTCAAGGAAATACATTGAGCTAGTTATTTAGACTCGCAAAGGAAGGCGTTTCTAAATTTGGTACAAGGAAGTATGTCAGAGTGAGTACTGAAGCTTAAATTTGCAGTTAAGTCAAGATGCTAAAGGAATCGTGGCCACCGATTACAAAAGGTGTGTCCGATTCAAGATGGATTACGGATGAGCTGTGAGTGTTGATCGCTCTGCAGAGAGAACGAGATTTTGTAATTCTAGTAGAGAAAGCTCGGATAGCTAAAGAAGTTAAGAAGACTGTGAGGCAAAACCGAGAAAAGAATAGAAACCGGAATAAGAGAAGTTTTGGATCGTCGGAATCATCTGAAGGTTTTCAGAAAAGGCCAAGGATTGAGAATTCTGTACGTGTACCTATACCAGTTGCGAAGAATCTGAGTCGTCTATGTGTCCAATGTGGGAGAGCTCATGTAGGAGAATATTGGGGAAATAGCAAGGAATGTTTTCAGTGTGGGTATAAGGCTCATTTGGTTAATAAATGTCCTCAAGTGATTGATAGGGCTCAGGGCCAAGGATGTGAACACCAAGCAGAGGTGCTGAAGGTTTGGATGCAAGGTAACCAAGGTTGGCTTAGGCAATCATCATAGCAAGGAGGAAGTTGGACGGATAGGATCGGTATGTTCCTAATCCGGAATTTCTTTATTGCTTGGGTTGTTATAAAGTTAGTTCGTTCTTGTATTGCTAGTGAAGTGCCTGAAACCTTGGATGTAAACCTAGAGACTGTGCCTAGGAAGTGTGATAGTACTATTAAGATTAGAGTGCGCAACGGAAGCGTGGTGTGGTGTGGTGAGTAGGAGTGCATGTAGTCAAGTAATTTCGAGGACGAAATTATTTTTAAGGGGGGTAGAATTGTAATATCCTGGATTTAGGAGTTATGCGTTGAATGCATAATTTGTAAGTTAGTAGGCTCAGGCTATGGTTGAGTGTGTTTTAAGGGTTTTGAGAATCCAAGGATGTAGGAGGAAGTCTTGGAAAAATATTGGAATTGTAAGTCTAAAGGAGAAGCTAGGTGAAGGAGGCCTTAAGAGAATTTATGTGGAGTTTATGTCACGCAAATGGGCTTGGTAAAGTGGCTACAAGGCGCCACTTAGGGCCTTGGAGAATGACACCATAAGCTGGGAGGAAGGGAGGAGGTTCGAGCAGCGTGGGAAGTAAATGGGCATTTATTTTTACGTCAAGAAGGCGCTTGGCTAAGGAGGTCTTAAAAGAAATTCTGGGTGAAACATGTCACAAAAAGTGCCTTGGCAAAGTGGCTTGAGACGCTACCTAAGGAGCTGGGGGAATTGCGTCAGCAGGAGATTCAAGGGAGGTGGTTCGAGCTGCAGAAATTGCATTTTGGCAATTATTTTTACATCAAAAGGTGAGAAGAGTAGTGGACGGCACATGGACTTTCAATTGGATGAGGATTGCGCTTATTTCTCCTTTTAATTTTTAGCTAGATAAGATAAAGGTTGGATTTATTTTTGTTTATTTTAATGAATGATAAGAAGATAATTGTGGCCTTATTTTAATTATTTTCGTTTAATATGTGATAAGAGAATATATAGGAGTTTGATATGGGATAATGTGATGATTTATTTTATTTTATTTGTTAAGATAATAAAAGGAAAAATGCGGGTGTTGATAGGAAAGGATGAAGTGGCGAATATGGGTCTCTTTGGAGTTGGTAAATTCGACCATAAAGGGTGTGTGTAGTAGCCAATTCTTTATAAGGGGAGTGATCATCTTTGGCATCTCTTTGCTTCTTTAATTTTCTTTGTAGAAAAACCATAGGAACTCAACTTGTTTCCTCTTTTGACAAATGCCAAACCCTCTACTATTAATTATCATTGCTGAACTCTCCTAGGCCTCTCCCATTCATTTGTTATTCTTTTCTTCAAACTCCATACTTGTACTTTTGATAGCCGAATATTTCTTCACCCTTTGTAAGGCTTAGCTGAACCTTAGGGTGCCTTATTCTCTTATTTGCTGCAAGTCTTAAAAGCCGAAAATCAAGCACTTTGTCTCTTTTTGTCGACTACTCTCTCTGGCTCTTCCAAATGTGGGTGGTGGTAAGTAGATTCTTCTTTAGTAATCGATTTGGGTTCTTTTTAGGATAGCCGAATCTTCTTTTAGCCATGTTGTGTGTTTCTTTCGTATGTGCCAATATTAAGGAGCGTTAAAGGAGAAGCTTTCGAGATTTATGGCGTTCAAAGGATTTCGACTATTCAAGTAGCTAAGGATTTCGCTAAATAGTAAGGTAAGTGTTATGTGATATTCGGCTATAGGCCATATTTTGGATATTATGGGTTGACTGATTGAGTACTTTGGTGTTAAGGGCAAATCGACAGGCATAAGGGCAAGTTTCATGATTCAGATACATTTTCGGTAAGGATATTTAGTAAGTATAGTTTCGATTCAATATGTTTTGATTAAGGTATTAGTGTTTAACCGTTTGATCTGATTAAGTGTTGTCGATGGATGCGAATGCTAGTCAAGGAGGACAAGGGATAACTCCTATCCCCAAGTTTAAGAGGAGATCCATTTCTACAGTTCGGGATTGGCCATCGAGGTGTGGACCAGCGTTAGAGCAGCAGAGTAGGCAGATAGCCGTATTCTCGATTAGTGATAGCATCGGGATTGAAAGCGTAGTTCTCCAAGTTATAAGGTGCGTAGTTAGCCTACCATTTTCTGGGTTTAAGCTATGAATGTGATATTGTGTATGTGTTATAAATGTGCTATTGATATTGTGTATGTGTTATAAATGTGCTATCTAGTACGATTGGAAATTGTGATATGGATACCCTCATGGGGTATGTCAACAATCCGGTAAGTTCTAAATCAATATGATGTGGTTATTAATGTGAATATGTGATAATATGCTAAATAACATGTACATGCATTATCATCATGGCATTATTTTATGTTGCATGTGCATGGGTGGGATATGATTATGAAAGAAGGATAGGGTGTACTTCGAGTATGTGGTTTGATGAATTGCTCTGTGCCTCATCATGATTGATATAGGCTACGTGCCATATCATTGTTACTGATGGCTTTGTGCTCATCGTGGTTTTGATGATAGCTCTGGCTACATCGTGGATTGACGTGACTGAGGTTGCGTTGTGGATTATTTGCGATTAAGTTCGCGTGGACAGCATTTGTTGCCATATTACAGTGAAAAGGGGAGGGTGATTTAATAATCCCCTGGTGTGTGGTTGGCTGGATACGGGGGTGTGTAGAGGATGGACCCTAGGCTGGGTTGGGCTTCATAATTTCATAATTTTGTATGTGAATATATGTGAAAATAGGGCCAAGCCCAACATGTGATATGAATATATTTGAAAATGAGGCCAAGCCCAACATGTGATATGCACAAATGAGCAAATGTGCCAAGCCCAATATGATATGTGGATTAATGTGAAAATGGGCCAAGCCCAGTATGTGGTGTGGATTAAAGTGGTAATGGGCCAAGCCCAATATATGTGGAAACATGTGGTTAAATACACTACTATATGAAGGTGATATGAATATGGGTCAAGCCCAATAAGTGAAAGCATGTGAATAAGTTGCATTGATGTCGATAAGTGGGTTATTATATGGTTTGACATGTGGGTGGAATTCATGGACTAAGTACATCGAGTCTGTATGACTCACCCAAATTTTTACCAACATCGCAGTGATAGATGTTGATCGGACCGGTTTGGAGTGGATACAAGGTGGCCCATGCAGAAGAAGTTTTGCTTGTTTAAAGTATTTTATATTTCAATAATTATGAATTATTATTTAATGTAATAAGGGCCACTCAAAGTGTTTGAATTTACGCTATGTTTCATTGGATTTATAATTAAGTTAATATTGTGTAAGTTCTATTTTAAAAGCTATTTATATCTCAAAAGTCATATTAAAGTGTAACACCCCAAACCCAAATTCACAAGCCCCGACCGGATCGGTTATGTCCTTTAAAAGAACGGTTGAAAATAATTTTTTTCCTTTAGAGATAAAACGTGAAAATATACTAACTTTTAAAATTCCATGTCTATTTGATATTGTATGAAAACTTTGATGTTACTATAATGTCCAAAATTGAACCTTAGTGAATACATGTAAAACCCATTTGAATAAATAAGTTGATAAAATTTAATCCATCTTCACATAGCATTCAATTTAACCAAGCCAAAATAAAAATACTTATAAAAGCAATTCCGAAATAAATAAAAGGCCTTTATTACAACCCATAATTAAACATGATACTTAATATAAAAAACACTTAAAACAATTTAACATCTTCTTCTCGCATGGGCCACCTTGTGTCCTCTCCGATCCCGGTCCAACTTCAAGAGTCACCTGAAATGTTAAGAAAATAACTGGGTGAGTCCACAGACTCAGTGCATAACCATAACACATATTTCCACACGTATGGGGTTGGCCCATATCCACACAATCCACGAACCATTCATGCAATCATGCATCACAGCCCAACCTAGATCCATCCATACGCCAACCATAGTAGACTCCCTGCTCAAGGCCGTGGCTAATCCACTGATCACAATTTAGTGATCCCACACATCTTACCTCGGCAGACCTATCAGACAAGGTCAGTGGCGAGCCACCGATCAACCAAAGTGATCCCAACAACATACTCCGTCCACGGTGATGCACATAGCCATCAACCGCCGAGATGGGCACCGAGCCACACCTCCCTTGAGGTAGCACATAGCTCACCCTCAAGCGCTAATGTAGCCTGAGCTAACATTAGACCACGTACATCAACATGTACACTCCTTCCTTCATCGATCCAATCCACCTCCCATGTATGTATGTAAAAATGTAACAGGTCAGATCATAACATAAGAGTAGGCATCACATGTTAATTACCATATCATGTGTATATATATCATAAATAACTTAATGTCAAAGGCTTACTCACCTGATATCCAATTACCCAAAAATAAGCATTCACCACTTAAGCCATTATAATCGGCTACCACACATCATGCATATGTTTAAACATCAGCAAGTAAATAACCGAGAAATAGTGCGATGATTACGCACCTAATCACTTGAAGTTCTAGACCCTCGATCTCAATGCTATCGCTAAACAAAACTACAGCGATCTGCCTAAACCGCCGCTTCTCCGATTTGGCCCACACCCCGTGGCCAATCCCAACCACCGAGACAACTTTTTCTTGAACTTCTGGATAGGGCTTTCCTTGTCCTCCTTGGTGGTGTTCACCTCCATCAAAATGCTTAATCGATCGAAAGGTTAATCTTCCAAGCCATAAATCCAAGTATTTAAACTTACTGAATCTTACCAACATTGCTTACCAATCCAACTTGAATCCCGATTGCTCCTACAACACTTGATGAATCGGACTTAAGAGTCTTCCTTACCGCTCCTCCTTGCCGACCTTCACCACGACTAGAGAAAAGACCCGAAAAGCTCCACCCCTTGCTTAAGATTCGGCCAACCACGATACAACAAGGAAGGTTTCAGCAAAGGTTGAGGAGAGATTCGGCTCAAGGAGTTTCGGCAACAGGGTTTGAGAAAGAAAGAGAAGGTATGAGGAGACAAGATGAAATGGTTTTGGCTCAGGAGAAATGGAGAGAAACAAGTAGGAAATTCGGCTAAGTGGCCTTGAAGATTCGGCCAAAGTGCACAGGTGAGGAGAAAGAACATTTCTAGTGTGGTTAGAATATGAGAAGAGAAGTGTGAAGGCTTAAGAAGAAACTACAATTCGGCAAGGGAGAAAATGAAGGAAAAATGGGTGAAAGTTTTAGGAGCACAAGCCAAAATTCGGCAACAAGGAAGCCCACACCTTTTAAATAGAGTTCAGCCACCTTTCCCAACCCTTAATGACCGAAAATACCCTCAAGAGCACCCCCTAGCCGTCCAACTCTCTTACTCTCCCTCAAATCCCTAAATTTCCTCCTAAACACTCTACACCAACCCTTCAAACAATTCAAAATAAAAACCAACTCATCTCTCCTCCTAGCCACCCATTTAAACCAATTTGAACTAGTCAAAATCCTTCTTTAAAGGTGCCAAACCAAACCAACTCCTTCCCTCTCTCCTAACGCAAAAACAAAGCAAAAAGTCGCCTTGCAGCTCGAACACCGCCCCCTTGCACCATGAGGCGCCACCTTCCCAAGGCCTAAAGTAGCGCCTCCTTGCCACTCTTCCAAAGCAATTCTTGTGTCTAAACCTCCCCAAATATTTCTTTTAAAACCCCCATAGCCAAGCTCCCCCCTATTTAGCACTAAAAACTAAAAATTTTCTAAGGCATTCCACTATCTTCTAGGGTTCTCAAGACCCCAAAACTCACCCAACCACTCATCAAGTATGCCAACACCGAGTTATGCACTAAATGCATAACCCCTAGAACCGTGGTGTTACAATTCTACCCTCTTTAAAAATAATTTTGTCCTCGAAATTACTTAGTCGCCTAACCGTCAGACATCTTAATTCACCACACTACGCTATAGTTGCGCACTCTGATCTTAAGAAACTACCATAATCTTTAGGCACAGTATCCAAGTCCACCCTCAAGGTTCTAGATACTTTGCTAGCAAAAAAAAAAAAAAAACAACCACCATAGCGAACAAAACCACAAAGAATATTCCAGACATAGGAAACTTACCCGCTGGCATATCTGTTACGTCACTATCCTACCTCCGACGAACCGCATATACCAAACCTGGCTGCCTTGCCTCAGTGCTACTATTCCCGTGGCCTATTGCTCCCCGACCTCAACCGGAACCATTCCCTCCCTGGTTCGGACCACGACCTCTTGTCGCCTGCTGACCACCTCTGCCGGGCTGCACATAACTTATCGCCCGAGTCCTATTTGGGTCCTGGGACAATCTTTAACAGATGAGACTTGACTTGCATCTGAAGCATTCTCGATCCCGATTCCAAGACTCGCCAATATGATATCTTCCACACCGAGCACATGGACGATCCGAATTCCCAAAGAATCGACTTAGA
This sequence comes from Gossypium rotundifolium, assembly GCA_025506655.1. Lineage (NCBI taxonomy): Eukaryota > Viridiplantae > Streptophyta > Magnoliopsida > Malvales > Malvaceae > Gossypium > Gossypium rotundifolium. Next base: position 85,050,766 of record CP106728.1, read on the forward strand.
AATCTGAGCGAAGTCTCGACCTTGGTCTTTTTCAAATCTCTCAAATGATTACGACGATCTCGAACTCCTCTTATCCGGCTCCTTTCTCTATCTCTATTCGCCTCTTAGTCCTCTTGACCTCCTCGCCTATCCGAGCTTTCTCCACTAAAACGGCGAAATCTCTTTCCGTTCTTGAGCAATCGAACCCGCACTCATCCATGACCCATCTTGAATCTAACACATCTCTCATAATCAGAGCCACGATACCCCGAGCATCTCGACTCAAGCAGAAACTCGCTTCAGACTGCTATCGACTTGCTACCTTGCACCAAATTGAGTAACGCCTTCCCGAGCATCCACATAGCTCGCTCGACATACTTCCTTCAAACTTGATCTTAAAGTAGCCCCAGTCCACTCGATCCGTAGGGCACTTTCCTTAATAAATGAGCCACCACGGTAGGCTTCATCCGTAACAACGAAACAAAGACCCTTAAGCTTCTCCTCTGCAGATTAAATCCAAGTCGTCCATAATCCTTTCAACTGCCTCAAGCCAGTATTTTGCCACGTTCGGAGCTACCCTAGACACTCCTCTGAAAATTTTAGCTCCGCTCGACCTAAGTCTTTCAGCTACCGACTTCCGAGTCCCATTGCCCACACTGGCTCCTGCCACCCTCTCGAGCACCCGCAGCATAGCTTGTGATACTGCATCGTCTCCTCCTGTCTGATCCTGATGTTCCACCTCAACGGTGGTGGTGGCATAGATATCTCTCGACCCATGGCGAGACCCTACCGGTTTCGACACCGCCATCCTGCCTCTACCACACGCCTGACGGACGCTCACGACCTCTTGAACTCATGTCTCGCGCCACGACTTAATCTGTTTAGAAAGTTTTATGCATTAGAAATTTTTGTTCCACTATTTATCCACGTGCAAATTTTATGAATAACAGTTTCCAGAAGTAGTTCTTTCGATCAATCAAAGTTTCATCTAAAGTTCTTTATTCTAATACAAACATTCACATTCTTTACTAAAGACACATACATTCATCCATGTCACTTTCTTGAGCCTTCCCAACCCAGGGGTAATTTCGTCTTTTTCCTATAGGGGTATATCGGTAATAACTCATAGTTTCCAAAAGATATTTTAGAATTTACAAAATCTCGGGGGTCATCTTGAAAATTTTGTTTTTCATACAAAATGTGTTACAAAAATTTCAGAAAGCAGGGTTATTTTAGTAATTTTGGAAATCATAGGCAGTTTCGTAAATTCTCAAAATTGGAATATCACAATGTTTCACAAAATAGGATTTTCTAATATTTGGTAAAATAGGAATATTTCAATAAAAGTCGAGAGAAATCTGAAAATTTAAAAACCAAGGGCATTTTGGTAATTTTATCAACCAGGGGTGTTTTCGTAAATTCTTACAAACTAGGGTATCTTAATATTTTGAAAACTCGAGATTTTGGTATTTTGCAAAGTAAAATCATTTTATCAAAAGTTAAGGGTAATACATAATTTTACAATACAGGGGCATTTTGGTAATTTTGCCACTAGGGGCATTTTGGTAATTTTATAAATCGAGAAAACATCTTCCAAAATCAGATTTAGGGTTTACAAACCAAAAGGTAAATTTGAAAAAATTCAAAACCAAGGATCTTTGAAACAGTAAGGTTAAATCCCTTTCGGGTTTTAGTAATTGGTTTACCCCATGAACAAGTCCTCTTGGTTAAGGTGAACCGTAGCTACGCACCAGGTAGGATTCGAGTAAAGAGGAGGTGAGTCGCTAGGACTGCTTAAATACCAAGCTCTTACTGAATCCAATCCTCGACATGCGTACAGTGGTTGCCACACCTTAACTCGGTGACTTACTTCACAGGTTTGTTTAATAGCCTTAAGTCTTATGCATATGTGTGAGTAAACTAATCCTAAGGTCCAATGGTCCTAACATTCTATTCTACGAGCCCAAATAATCCTATAACAATTCATATAAACAAATCACGTCAAAAGTTCGAAGTACTTACCTGGTGGACTTCGGGCCGGAGGTACAGGTGCCATGCCAGAATAACCTGAAATAAAAGCCCATATTTTGAAAAGCCCATTTTGAAGATCGCCGAGCCCAAAACCTCAAAGTCGAAGTTTTGAACCGGCTCGATACCAATTTGTATCACCCCAAACCTCGCCCACAAGCCTGGCCGGATCTGGTTATGTCCTTTGTGGAAGAACGGTTGAAAATAATTTTTTTCCTTTAGAGATAAAACATGAAAATATACTAACTTTTAAAATTCCATGTCTATTTGATATTGTATGAAAACTTTGATGTTACTATAATGTCCAAAATTGAACCTTAGTGAATACATGTAAAACCCATTTGAATAAATAAGTTGATAAAATTTAATTCATCTTCACATAGCATTCAATTTAAACAAACCATAATAAAGATAATAATAAAATAATTCCAAAAATATATAGAAAGGCCCTTATTACAACCCATAATTAAACATGATACTTAATATAAAAAAAAACACTTAAAACAATTTAACATCTTCTTCTGCATGGGCCACCTTGTGTCCTCTCCGATCCCGGTCCAACTTCAAGAGTCACCTGAAATGTTAAGAAAATAACTGGGTGAGTCCACCGACTCAGTGCATAACCATAACACATATTTCCACACGTATGGGCTTGGCCCATATCCACACAATCCACGAACCATTCATGCAATCATGCATCACAGCCCAACCTAGATCCATCCATACGCCAACCATAGTAGACTCCCTGCTCAAGGCCATGGCTAATCCACCGATCACAATCGAGTGATCCCACACATCTTACCTCGGCAGACCTGCTGCACAAGGCCGTGGTAGAGCCACTGATCAACCAAAGTGATCCCAACAACATACTCCGTCCACGGTGATGCACATAGCCATCAACTGCCGAGATGGGCACCGAGCCACACCTCCCTTGAGGTAGCACATAGCTCACCTCAAGCGCTAATGTAGCCCGAGCTAACATTAGACCACGACACCAACATGTACACTCCTTCCTTCATCGATCCAATCCACCTCCCATGTATGTATGTAAAATGTAACAGTCGATCATAACATAAGAGTAGGCATCACATGTTAATTACCATATCATGTGTATGTATATCATAAATAACTTAATGTCAAAGACTTACTCACCTGATATCCAATTACCCAAAATTAAGCATTCACCACTTAAGCCATTATAATCGGCTACCACACATCATGCATATGTTTAAACATCAGCAAGCAAATAATCGAGAAATAGTGCGATGATTACGCACCTAATCACTTGAAGTTCTAGACCCTCGATCTCAATGCTATCGCTAAACGAAACTACGTTGATCTCGCCTAAACCGCTTTGCTCGACGGCCCACACCTCGGTGGCCAATCCCGAACCACCGAGACAACCCTTTTCTTGAACTTCGGGATAGGGGCTTTCCCTTGTCCTCCTTGACTGGTGTTCACCTCCATCAAAATGCTTAATCAGATCGAAAGGTTAATCTTCCAAGCCATAAATCCAAGTATTTAAACTTACTGAATCTTACCAATATTGCTTACCAATCCAACTTGAATCCCGATTGCTCCTACAACACTTGATGAATCAGACTTAAGAGTTTTCCTTACCGCTCCTCCTTGCCAACCTTCACCACGACTAGAGAAAAGACCCGAAAAGCTCCACCCCTTGCTTAAGATTCGGCCAACCACAATACAACAAGGAAGGTTTCAGCAAAGGTTGAGGAGAGATTCGGCTCAAGGAGTTTCGGCAACAGGGTTTGAGAAAGAAAGAGAAGGTATGAGGAGACAAGATGAAATGGTTTTAGCTCAGGAGAAATGGAGAGAAACAAGTAGGAAATTCGGCTAAGTGGCCTTGAAGATTCGGCCAAAGTGCACAGGTGAGGAGAAAGAACGTTTCTAGTGTGGTTAGAATATGAGAAGAGAAGTGTGAAGGCTTAAGAAGAAACTACAATTCGGCAAGGGAGAAAATGAAGGAAAAAGGGGTGAAAGTTTTAGGAGCACAAGCCAAAATTCGGCAACAAGGAAGCCCACACCCTTTTAAATAGGGTTCAGCCACCTTCCCCAACCCTTAATGACCGAAAATACCCTCAGGAGCACCCTCTAGCCATCCAACTCTCTTACTCTCCCTCAAATCCCTAAATTTCCTCCTAATCACTCTACACCAACCTTTCAAACAATTCAAAATAAAAACCAACTCATCTCTCCTCCTAGCCACCCATTTAAACCAATTTGAACAAGTCAAAATCCTTCTTTAAAGGTGCCAAAACCGAAACCAACTCCTTCCCCTCTCCTGACGCAAAAACAAAAGCAAAAAGCTGCCCTTGCAGCTCGAACACTGGCCCCCCTTGCACCATGAGGCGTCACCTTCCCAAGGCCTAAAGTAGCGCCTCCTTGCCACTCTTCCAAAGCAATTCTTGTGTCGAAACCTCCCCAAATATTTCTTTTAAAACCCTCATAGCCAAGCTCCCCCCTATTTAGCACTAAAAACTAAAAATTTTCTAAGGCATTCCACTATCTTCTAGGGTTCTCAAGACCCCTAAAACTCACCCAACCACTCACTGAAGTATGCCAACACCTGAGTTATGCACTAAATGCATAACCCCTAGAACCAGGGTGTTACATAAAGTTTTGAATCCGGTATTTTTATAACAACTTAATTTTTACTTAGAATGTTTTAAATTTCGAAAATGTTTTATTTAAGGCAACAAATTTTTAACGGTTTTTACTTTTAAGTAAGAATATTTTCAAACATTTTCTGCAGTGGCATTTCAAATTCGGTCGTAGTGAATGGGCCGGGTTTGGGGGTGTTACATATATATATCACACAATGGTTCAGAATACTTACCTGGCGTACTTGGGCCGGAGATGCAGGTGCTATGCCGAGCTAACAGACCTATATCATTTATGAAAACGCATGTTTCAAAATCCATCTAAAAATGTTTTGAGGCCAAAACCCCAAAGATGAGTTTTGAACCTGGCTCTGATACCAATTTGTAACACCCCAAACCTGACCCAAACACCACAACCAGATCTGGTATGTCACTAAGGAGATTTTATAAAACTTGGGGCACTTTGGAAACCAATCATCAGGTTTAAACATTTATAACGAAAACGTAATAATTTATTAGCTTATGTAAGATATGAAGTTATAAAATGCCTTGGTGTTTTTTAAAGTAAAACTGAAATTTACCAAATGTCTCAGCTTAATTTAAACATAAAATTTAAATGCCTAAGAATAAAAAAAACCCCAACATAAAACCCCAAAACAAATATAAGTCTAGTGGCCCATGGCCTTATTACATTGAGACTTAAAATCCTTAATCAAAAATATTAAAAATAAAATTCTGCTGGATCAAATACTCTCTTGCATGGCCACCTTGCACTTCTCTCCAGCCTGGTCCGATGCACTAGGTGCTACCTGAAAATATTAAATAATAGGCTGAGTCGCGAGACTCAGTGTGCAACCCTCATGCACCATTAGATTTGGGCCTTAGCCCCACAGAACAGAATAATTGATTAATATATATAACAATAATTATGCAAGCCCAACCCAAATCCTAGGTTTCCATCCACTACACGCCACCCGTACCAGCCATTCACACCATTGGGGATTTCTACAATCAACCCACACCGCTACACACCATCAGATCATGGCAAAAAGCCACTACAACAGATCATGGCATAAGCCACTACAACAGATCATGACATAAGCCACTACAATGATCATGGCATAAGCCACTACAATGAGATCAAGGCATAAGCCACTACAATGATCATGGCATAAGCCACTACAATGAACACTTCCCTTTCATTAATCACCCAACCCGTGCAATCACGTAAAGCGGCATACATGTTTATCACATCAAATCAGCAGAACCATTCACTTTATAATGACAGAGATCACTAACCTGGTGATTCGCCTTTACCCTATTCGGGTTTCAACCGTTATGCCGGGATTTTGACATTTAACAGAATTTAAAAGATTTATAACCATATTATAACAGGCAATCTAAATGGTGTGGAAGTGTTACACACCTAATAACGCGTAGCTTTACACTCTTAGTCAATATCCTTACTATCTGGATATACAACCCTTAGTCTAAAACCTTGCTCAAAAGCCGGAAGAACGCAAGGATAAGGCCTCTCCTATTTTCGGACAAGGTTAGTGCTTTACCCGATTTATACATTTAAATTAACAAATCTCCTTACCTTAAAATCCTGAAAGTAATTCGATCCGAGTGTTACTGAAATCTGGCTTAGAAATCTAAGCGATTGGACCCCCTTCGAATCCCGGAATGCCATAAATGAGAGAAAACACCCGATTAGTTAACCATATAGCCATTCGGCTAATATCTCTAAAAGTCAGAAAAAGATTGAGATCTCACGAATCGACACTTACCTATACAAATGGTTTCGGCTACTCCTTGCAGGAAGATTCAGCAATCACAGTAGAAGATCGAAGCGTAGAAGATTAGAGATCTAAGAATTTAAGCTTTTAAGAAAATCCCCAAAAAAATGAACAAGAGGAAGATTTCAGCTATAAGAACAAACAAGAGTGTAGTTTTGACTTTTACTGAATGGGAAAAGAATAACAATGGAGATCAGAAGATTCGGCTAACAGGAAATTTCAAAGAAAGAAGAAAGGGTGAAGGAGGTGGTAATTTTTGGCTTTCTGAAAGAAATTTGATAGAAATTGTGGAGGGAGAGACTGAGAATTTCGGCACAAAGAATGAAGAAAATGTAAGGTTCAAATGCCAAAATTCATGAGCTATTTCCCCTATTTATAAAAAATTCGGCACCCCTATGGCTATTAGAAACCGATTTCTTTACTCCTCTAGGTGATGGAATTTACGCCAACTCGCTCTCGTGAGATAGCTCCTAATTTTTCTTCTTTTATCTTCCATATTATCAACTATATTATCTACATTATCCCATTCACATAAATCCTAATATTTTTGAGCCTTATAGCCATCAACTCCACCAAACCCTAATACCGAAAATTAGCTAACTTGAATCCAAGGGATTGGGCTCCTTAAAACATAAATTTGGGCCCCTAACTCCCTGTTGTGGCGTCACCTCCTTGTTCCCTAAGTGGCGCTACTGACCACTGGGCCACAAGCCCATTTTGATATTTTAAACACAGGTACTACCTTTTAAGTCCTATGATGCCCAAACAAAAAAATTTTAATCAAGGCCTCTGCCTAAGCCTGAGCCAAATTTAGACCCTTAACAGTTAAATTAACACTTTAAACATATACACACACTAAACGCAGAGGCCCAAAAATTCAAGATGTTACACTTGGGAAGAAACCTAATGCATTTATTTTATGCTTTGGGATAGGAGGAAGCAGAGTTGGAATCAAACTCTGCTATGGGAGTTGGAGAATGGGTCAAACATTTCAAATGGATGAAGGAGAGGGATTGTAGGAGAAAAAAGGGGGAGAAAATTGTGGAAGTAATGGGTGTGGGAGGTGTTGGCCGAAAGTAGGGGTCCTGCTAAGGAGAATTTCGACTGAAGAGGAGTATTGGAGTGCATTTTTGGTCATTTGGTGTTAAGGGGGAACCGAAACCCTTATTTGCTTTTGAGTGTTTTCTTTTGGGTTCTTTTCTTTGAGGGTGACATTTTGGGTACTTTCACTTGTTCTTTTTTTCCTTTTTCCTACACATTAGTTACCGCTCGTGTATCTTGAGCAATTTTTCTTTCTCTTATTGTTAGCCGAACCTTTGGAGTTGGCCGAATCTCTAGTCTTTCTCTCATTTCTTATCACGCTTTGTTCATCCCTTGGTTGTCTAGCCGAACCTATTCTCTATTCTTTTGTTCTTGAACTAGCTTCATGTCTTTTTGATGATCCTCTTTTCATAATACAAAGATAGCCGATTTAGAGGGGTAAGCCGAATCTTTTCTCTTCTCTTTAGTATTTGATTGGTGCTTTTTCTTTTCCCTTCTACATCATTTGATTTTCTTACAGTTTATTTTTATTAGCCGAACACCCTTTATTGCTTATTGTGTTGGGCATACTCACTGCATCTGGTGAGTTAGTCCTTGGCCGAATCATAGTCCTGTTCTTTCCTAGAGTGTTGCTGCAAGGAATTGGAAAATCGGTAAGGGGTAGTCTTCTCTTTATTTATAACTCTGCTGTTATTCAGGTTCTTTTTCATTAATTGCATGTTCTTATTTCTCTCCCGTTGGATCTAAGATATACTCTTATTGTGATATGACCATCGTTGGGTTTGGGGTTCATTAAGTGAAGGAGCACAAGTGATTGTTTTAATCAAATCTTTATCTGTAACTCATCAAGCAAGGGAGGTAAGAGTGTTGCCATAATTTCTTTGGTTTGGCTTGGAGTGGGATGATTGCTGGTAACTCTCTTGTTCACCAATTATTGTTAGGGACTTGTTAGCTAAGAGATAAGGCCAATTATTGGTGCATTGAAGGAGACGGTGTTCATGGTAAGTAAAGTTAGCCTAGTAAGGCGCTCCAAGGTTAAAGTTTTTAAGGTTGAGACTAACTACTTGATTAATTATCACGACAGGTGTTTTAGAAGCGTTGGACAACACAACTCGTAATCAGGTGTGTACTCACACCATTCCAACTATAGATCGACAAATGCTGAAAAGCCAAAATTTTGGCAATTGATGCCACACGAGCGTGCGATAGCACATGTGGTAGGCCGAGACCATGAATATGGGTGTAAGATGCTTGAGTCCACCATGAGCGTTCTCATGGGCTTAGGACATTTTGGGCCTCGTTTGGCTGAAGTGGGTCGAATTGGCCCAATAGGCCCGTGGGCCCTACGCGGGTAAATTTTGTGGACAAATAGGAAATGAGGAGCCAGCCATGGCGATCACATGGCCAAAGGCAGTTTTGGGCGGAATGGGCCACACGAGAGTGTGGGCCCACCTGGACCGAGTATTAGGCTTTGGACCCAAATATACCGTTTTGATGAAATATGTTATCTGTGTCGCTCAAGGCAACTGTAAACCTTTGGGAAGGTGATAAGATTACTAAAATACCCTCAATAGGTAAAATGATCGATATGCCCCTAAAGGAAAAATGACGAAAATGCCCCTACATGCTATATGGTTATTTTTGTATGCGATTTTTGATTGTTATCGTATACTTATTATGGTATGTTGCATTCATGTGTTATTATGTTGCATGGGGATGTGATTATTGATACGAAGGAAGTGCTGATAGGATCGCATCGTCGCTTGATGACTGTGGATCCACCAAAGGCTTTAAGCCGATTATATGACTGGCATCTCTGCTGCAATATTGTTAGTGCCGTAATCGGTGCTACATAAGGAGTATAGGGATAGGTGGGTCTATTAAATACCCATAGGAGTGCAGGGTTGGTATGCACATTAACGCATGGCATGTATGGATTCTAATATTGAGATGGGCTTAGGCCCCGAGAAATATGATATGAGACATTTGATATGGGTTAAGGCCCAACTAAGGCTTTTGTGGGTTAAGGCCCGCCACATTTATCAGAATGTGAGCTTAGGCCAGGATTGTTGTGATGCATGTCTTTTTCTGATAAGGGATTGTACACACTGAGTTTTCGTAAACTCACCCCCTCTTTTTACTAAATGTTTCAGGTAATCCTCAGTAGGCGGTTCGACATACTGGAGGACTCGGAGGTGGCCATACTACGAGCAGCTTTGAATTTAGTATTCTATTCTACCTTATTTAAATAATTTTCTTATTGGGTTGTAATAAGGCCTCTCTTAAATTCTGGTTTTTAATTTAGGGATTTTTAGTTTATTACGTTTAAAATCTACTAAACGTTGAACCCGATTTTCCCAAAACGATAATTGTTTTCTAAACACTATGTTTCTACAACTCAATTTTTGGATAACACGCCTTCGTAAATAATAATTTTAAATTAAGCTTCCACAACAATGAGGTTTTAAAGTTAATAACTTTTAATAAACGTTGATTAATAATAAACAAATACAAACTGAGACTTTAGTTTTTTTAATATCAAAAAGGGTTTTTCAACGAAACCACGATTTTTGAGAAACACCTCAATGTGACACGCCAAATTCGAGCCTAACTTCTAGGCCGAGTTTGGGGTGTTACATTTAGTGGCATCAGAGCCCAGTTGCAAAACTCGGACTGTGAAATGGGCTTTAGTTTTTATTTTAAAGATGTTTACAAATGATTTTGAAGTGGTTTTGGAAGATTTTTGTGTGGCACACCGAGTCTTCGGCGTCTGATCAAGTAAGCTTTCTGATACTAAAATCTATTTTAAACTATTATGCTATTGATAGTTACTGGGCTTACTCTAGATGATAGACTATATTGAGACTCTTAGTTAGAGTAAAACTGAGGCCGTAAGAGACTAAAATTGTAGTGAGCTTGCGATTGCAAAACAACTCATAACTACTACTTCCATAAAACATTTGTTTAATTACTGAAACTATGAGCTAAAATCATAAAACTTCTAATCCAAATAATACACGAAGTGAAAATGAGCGCTAGAAGGGGTGAAGAGGCCATGGTAGAGGTCGTGGAAGTGCTAGGGCTAGGTGTTCGGCATCAGACCATATGCCCAAGGTCGAGGCGAGAGAAGCATCGCCTTCATCGTAATCAAAGTGGTCGTTCGATTGAGCTGCTGGGGATGATGCACTATCTTAGTCAATGCTTCGTATTTTAGAAAGAGTTGCTGGGACTGTTGAGCCTAATATCGTTTTTTGGGGTCGTGGGCCGGTTGCAAAATGACTCTGGTCTAATGGAGCAGAGATTTCAGTGGAGTTTCTGGGGTGGCCCCAAGTGTGGCGGAGTACTGGTTAGAGGCCACCAAAAGAATTATAGACGACCTCGATTACACGCCGGAATAAAAGTTGAAGGGTGTCGTGTCTTTGCTGAGGGATGAAGCCTACCAGTGGAGGCTTACGGTAAAAGAGGGTACCTCGTCTGATCGATTGACCTAGGAATTCTTCAAGTCCACATTTCAGGGAAAAATATGTGGGTACTAGCTATGTTGATGCTCCTAGGAAAGAATTTCTGAATCTGGTTCAAGGTGACAAGTCTGTGGCTGAGTACGAGGTAGAATTTTTGCGACTTAGTCGATATGCTCAAGAAGTTGTGACAATAGAGTATGGACGTTGTGTTCGGTTCGAAGATAGCCTCAGGGACAGTCACTGAGTATTGATAGCTCCACAGAGGGAGTGGGACTTTGCTGCATTAGTAGAGAAAGCTAAGATAGCTGAAGATATGAAGCACTCTGAGCGCCTAAATAGGGAAAGAGAAAGGGTCAGAAATAAGAGGGATTTCGAGCATTCCAACTCTGATCAGAGATTTAAGAGAAGGGCTAGAGTAGATGGGCCATCGAGTGGGCCCCTATTACTACTCTCGGGTTACCACCTTGTGCTACTTGTGGGAAAGGTCATGTGGTCGAGTGCTGGAGAATGACAGGGGCTTGTTTGAGTTGTGGTTCCATGCAAAATCATCTTAGAGAGTGTCCCAGAAGATCAGATCAGAGCCAGGATTTTGGTAGGGGTAATGTATAGCCACTGAGGGGTAGACAGTAGCCACCTAGAGGCCGTGGGCATGCTAGAGATGGAAGCAGTTTGGGCCATTGAGCACCAGGTAGAGGTGCTGGTCTTGCGGAGGTAAGGCAGCCAGCTTTGGTTTATGTAGCAAGTCGCCGAGAGGACGGAGACGCTCCAGATGCGAATAATGGTACGTACTTTACCTATAACCTGCTATTTACCAAATTTTCATTTAGGGTCAGAGTGGCATAGCAGAATCAAAGTGATATAACCAATATTGTGCGCTATTAGATAGTTGGAAATTTCGAGGATGAAATTTCTATAAGGGGGTAGAGTTGTAATGCCCTAAAAGTTAGGGGTTAGTAGTTTTACTTAAATTCATGTTGTGCTTATTAGGATTACTATTTGAGTGTGTTTGGGGGTCCTATAGAGGCTTGGGTTCGAGGTTGAGCTTTGGAAAATTTTTGGTTTTTGGCCTTTTAGGGGGGAAGGCTGTAGGATGGAAGACTAAAGTAGATTAAAATGTTCCTTACTAACACAAGTGGAGTGTGTGGTGTGGTGGCTGTGGCGTCAATGGCAGAACTAGGGGTGAAGGGGTTCGATTCCCTTGGCAAGCAAACTAATGCATTTATTTTATGCTTTGGGAGAGGAGGAAGCAGAGTTAGGATCAAACTCTGCTATGGGAGTTAGAGAATGGGTCAAACATTTCAAATGGATGAATGAGAGGGATTGGAAGAGGAAAAGGGGGAGAAAATCATGGAAGTGATGGGTGTGGGAGGTGTTGGCCTAAAGTGGGGGTCTCGCTAAGGAGAATTTCGGTTGAAGAGGAGTATAGGAGTACATTTTCGATCATTTGGTGTAAAGGGGGAACTAAAACTCTTATTTTCTTCTGAGTGTTTTCTTTCGGGTTCTTTTCTTTGAGTGTGACATTTTGGGTACTTTCACTTGTTCTTTTTTTCCTTTTTCCTACTCATTACTTACCACTCATGTATCTTGAGCAATTCTTCTTTCTTTTGTTGTTAACCGAACCTTTGGAGTTTGTCGAATCTCTAGTCTTCCTCTCGTTTCTTATCACGCTTTGCTCATCCCTTGGTTGTCTAGCCGAACCTATTCTCCATTCTTTTGTTCTTGAACTAGCTTCTTGTCTTCTTAATGATCCTCCCATCATAATACAAAGCTAGCCAATTTGGGGGGCGTAAGCCGAATCTTTTCTCTTCCCTTTAGTCTTTGATTCGTGCTTCTTCTTTTCCCTCCTACATCTTTCAGTTTTCTTGCAGTTTATTTCTCTTAGATGAACACCCTCTATTTCTTATTGTGTTGGGCATACTCACTGCATCTGGTGAGTTAGTCCTTGGCCGAATCATAGTCCTGTTCTTTCCTAGAGTGGCGCTGCAAGGAATTGGAAAATCGGTAAGGGGTAGTCTTTTTTTGTCTATAACTCTGTTGTCATTTAGGTTCCTTTTCATTAATCGTGTGTTCTTCTTTCTCTCTCGTTAGATCTAAGACATACTCTTGTTGTGATATGACCATCGTTGGGTTTGGGGTTCATCAAGGTGAAGGAGCACAAGTGATTATTTTAATCAAATCTTTATCTATAACTCATCAAGCAAGGGAGGTAAGAGTGTTGCCATAATTTCTTTGGTTTGGCTGGGAGTGGGATGATTGCTAATAACTCTCATGTTCACCAATTATTGTTAGGAACTTGTTAGCTAAGAGATAAGGCCGATTATTTGTGCATTGAAGGAGACGGTGTTCATGGTAAGTAAAGTTAGCCTAGTAAGGTGCTTCAAGGTTATGGTTTTTAAGGTTGAGACTAACCACTTGATTAATTATCACTATAGGTGTTTTGGAAGCGATGGAAAACAAAGCTCGTAATCAGGTTTGTACTCACACCATTCCAACTATAGATCGGCAAATGCCGAAAAGTCGAAATACTGGGAAATGATGCCACACGAGCATGCAATCGCATGTATGGTGGGCCGAGACCATGAATATGGGCATAAAATGCTTAAGGCCACCATAAGCGTTCTCATGGGCTTAGGACATTTTGGGCCTCATTTGGCTGAAGTGGGCCGAATGGGCCCAACGGGCCTATGGGACCTACGCGAGTAAATGTTGTGGACAGATAGGAAATGAGGATCCGACCATGGCGATCATATGGCCAAAGGCAGTTTTGGGCGGAATAGGCCACACGAGAGTGTGGGCCCACCTGGACTGAGTATTAGGCTTTGGACCCAAATACACCATTTTGATGAAATATGTTATTTGTGTCACTCGAGGCGACTATAGACCTTCGGAAAGATGATAAAATTATTAAACTACCCTCGATGGGTAAAATGATCGAGTTGCCCCTAAAGGGAAAAATGACGAAAATTCCCCTACATGCTATATGGTTATTTTTGTATGCGATTTCTGATTGTTATCGTATGTTTAGTATGGTATGTTGTATTCATGTGCTATTATGTTGCATGGGGATGGGATTGTTAATACGGAGGAAGTACTGATAGGATTGCATGGTCACTTGACGGCTGTGGATCCACCGAAGGCTTTGGCTTTAAACCGATTATATGACTAACAGCTCTGCTGCAATATTGTTAGTGCCGCAACCGGTGCTACATAAGGAGTGTAGGGATGGGTGGGTCGATTAAATCCCCACAGGAGCGCAGGGTTGGTATGGGCATTAATGCATTGCATATATGGATTCTAATATTGAGATGGGCTTAGGCCCTGAGAAATATGATATGAGACATTTGGTATGGGTTAAGGCCCAACTGAGGCTTTTGTGGGCTAAGGCCCAATTGCCACCATGACTGTAATGGGCTTAGGCCTGGATTGTTTTCATAAACTGAGTTTTCATAAACTCACCCCCTCTTTTTACAAAATGTTTCAGGTAATCCTCGGTAGGCGGTTCAACGTACTAGAGGACTCAGAGGTGGCCACACTACGAGTAGCTTTCAATTTAGTATTCTATTCTACCTTATTTAAATCATTTTCTTATTGGGTTGTAATAAGGCCTCTCTTAAAATTTGGTTTTAATTTGGGGATTTTTAGTTTATTATGTTTTAAATCTGCTAAACGTTGAACCCTATTTTCCCAAAACGATAACTGTTTTCTAAACACTACATTTTCGCAACTCAATTTTTGGATAACACGCCTTCGTAAATCATAATTTTAAATTAAGCTTCGGTAACAACAAGGTTTTGAAGTTAATAACTTTTAATAAACATCAATTAATAATAAACAAATGCAAACTGAGACTTTAGTTTTTTTAATATCAAGGGTTTTTCAACGAAACCACGGTTTTCGAAAAACACTTCAATGTGACATGCCAGATTCAGGACTAACTTCTAGGCCGAGCTTCGGGTGTTACAAATTCAAGATTGATGTGCTTATTAAGTGGAGCAAAATTCCCTGTTTAAGAGTAGATCTATCATAATTAAGCGGAGCTGATTGCAACCCTAGAAATAGGATGACATAAATCTGCCGGATTAAAGTCAAATCTAATATGGGAATCCATAGATCGAGTTAATGCAACGATAGGGGTTTTAATTAGAAAGAGATTTCAATTAATCAACCTAGAGTTAGTTATTTTTAGTCTCGAAAGAGATATTAACATAATTTAGGGATTTCTATAGATCAAGTCAAGTGAATAAATCATTTAATTTAAAGTCAGAATAATGAGTGAAGTTTAGGTGGATTCTTCATTAGGTATTGTCTTTATTATTGGTTTATTCGATTATTTCTTTCATTCTCTGTCGCGTTCATAGTCAATTAGTTAGTTAATTTTAGAATAAAATAAATCCCCTAATTATTAGGCTAGATAATAAAAAATTCATTATTACTAGTAATTTTAGTCCTTGAGGATACGATATTCCGGACTTACCACAACTATACTACTGTTCGATAGGTGCACTTGCCTTTGTCGAAATATTAGTTAGTTTCGAGCCGATCAAGTTTTTGGTGCCATTGCCAGGGACTAAGATATTAGGAACACTAAATTTTTATTACTTTAGCCATTTTTATTTTATTGTTACTTTTTTAATTTTTCTCTTTCTTTGCTTTTGGCAGGTGTCTCTAGTTTATGACTAGAAGAAACCCGTCAGGACCTTTGCTTTACGACAGTGAGATTGAGAGTATAGCTCGTATAAACCGAAGAGAGATAAGGCGAAGCCTACAATACATACAAGAAGAGGAAGAGAACGATATCACTAATACTGAGGAGATAGCTGATCCCCAGAATAATCTGCTACCTCATGTGGTCACTGTAGATCCAGTAAATTAGAATTCTACTCCTCGAACTATTTATGATTATGCTAAGCCTACTTTAATAAGAACTAAATCAAGTATTGTTAGACATGTTGTTGCTGCAAATAATTTTAAACTAAAACCTAACACTATTCAAATGATTCAGTAGTTTGTTCAGTTTGATGGTTTGCAGGATGAGGATCTAAACAATCAGTTGGCAAATTTTCTGGAATTCTGTGACACTTTCAAGATTAATGGCATTTCTGATTATGCCATTCGCATTCAGTTGTTTCCCTTCTCATTGTGGAACAAAGCTAAACAGTGGTTAAACTCGTTACCACGAGGATCAATCACTACATGAGAACAAATGACTGAAAAATTTTTACTTAAATATTTTTCGCCGGCTAAAACAGCTGAGTTGAAGAATGATATCTCTTCTTTTGTGCAGATAGATTTAGAAACACTTCATGATGCATGGGAGAGATACAAGGATCTACTGATGCATTCACCATGGGTTACCATTATGGCTATAGGTTTAAATCTTTTTCAATAGTGTGAACCCCTCAACTAGGCAATTGATTGATGTAGTTACTGGCGGTACACTAAACAACAAAACACCTGAGGCTGCCTACGAAATCATTGAAGAGATATCACTAAATAACTACAGTAGCAAGTTATGAGGACGAAGCCAACAAAGGCAGACGGTGTTTTCAACCTCGACGCAATTACCATGCTATCAAACTAGGTAGAGCTTTTAAATAAAAAGATTGATGGTTTGTGTGGTCTTTCGCAGGTACATCCAGTAATGCAGTGCGATACGAATGGAGGAGGAATGTGGAATACAGAATATCCATCCTACAACCCTGGCATAGATAGTGATCAGATGAACTATATGGGTAATAATTCTAGGCCTCAGAGTAATCCCTATAGTAACACTTATAATCCAGGTTGGAGAAACCACCCAAAATTCTAATAAAGAGGACAAGGAAACCAAAGACAGCAACCCCTTTCAGTCTTTCAGCCACCTTACCATTAGGAAAAGAAGCTGAACCTTGAAGAGATGCTTACTAAACTCATCTCGGTGTCAGAAACTCGTTTTGAAAACACTGAAACAACACTCAAAAACCAACAGGCAATGATTTTAAGGCTCGAAAACCAAATAGGTCAGCTTGCTAAGTTGATCTTAGAATGACCACAAGGTAGCTTGCCGAGTAATACTGAACCTAATCCAAGGGAGCAACTCCATGCCATCACGATGTGCGATGACGAATGGTTAGTAGAATCTAAATCTGAACCCAGGAAAGAACATATGATAAGTAAAGGTAAGGGTGGGGAAAGCCACAATATGTGGAAACAGGTAAGTAAAGAGCATGTACCTTGTGTGCCATATCCTAACGCGACGAAGAAAGACCATACTAATGAGCAATTTGGTAAATTTCTTAAACTCTTAAGAAAGTTACATATTAACTTACTGTTTGCCAAAGCTCTTTCGCAAATGCCCAACTCAGCCAAATTTTTGAAGGAGCTTTTAGCAAACAAACGGAAGTTAGACGATGCATCACACGTGGAATTAAATGCAGACTGATCAACCATTTTACAAAATAAACTACCCAGCAAATTAAAAGATCCAGGGAGTTTTACTATTCCTCACTTTATTGGTGGTTTATCTGTTAATAATGCTTTAGCTAATTTTGGGGCAAGTATCAATGCTATGCCTTATAAAATGTTTAAACAGCTAGGTCTTGGGAAACCCAAACAAACTAGGATGAGCATTCAATTAGTTGATAAAACCATTAGATTTCCTAGGGGTATAATTAAAGATGTGCTAGTCAAAATTGATAAATTCATATTCCCAAGAGACTTTGTTGTTTTAGACATGGATGAGGATAGTGACGTTCCTTTAATTTTAAGACGATCCTTTTTAGCAACTTCTAGGACCATTATTGATGTTGGTACAGGGGAATTAATACTTCGTATAGGTGATGACATGATTAAACTCCAAACACGTGATTCTTCAGAATACCTAGTGATCAAGATGATATAAGTCCTGTTAATGTAAGTGAACTTAATGTTCAATCTTCTTTGCAAGAAATTCCTCGAAAAAAGATGACAGAGCCATGGTCTAGCTCTCATATTTAGAATAGAACTGTTCATAAAGAATGAAGGCTCCAGATGGAGAAACTAGATGAATGGCAAACACAGTTTAAGGAGAAATTGAAAGTACACGATGAACCAAAGCAGAGACATGATGAGCCTAAAAATAAAACGAGTCAAATTAAGGGTGGAGACCGAGTTCTAATGGATAATTGCAGATCCTCGTGTTGCCACTTCTGAACCTAATGAAACAACCCCTTTCACGGTACTTAATATTTTTCCATACGGTACAGTCGAGGTAACTCATTCCAAATTTAACACCTTCAAGATACTCGTCTAAAACCTTATTTTAACAAAATTTATAGCAGGAATGAGGAGTTTCAACTCCTCGAACCACTATGATTATTAGAATGAAAGGTGAGTCGAGCTTAGACTCTAAATAAGCACTTTTCGGCTGGCGACTCAAGCACGAACCTTATTAATGTCCATATTTTTTATTTTTAGCACCTAACTAAAAACTAACCAAATTAATAGGCGTAGGTTTCCCTACCCACACGGCCTTGCACACGAGCGTGGCCATGGCCGTGTGGACACCACGAGTAGTTACATTGGCGTGGCAGAGACCGTGTGGAAACATGATGAAAATTTTCTCCAAAGCACGAGCTACAATAAAATGCCACGACCGTGCGATGCGGCCGTGGTTGAAATTGACTAAAGAACATGGGATGCGATAAACCCACATAGGCGTGCCTTAAGACCGTGGGCGATACTGAGTAAGTGACATGAGCGTGCGACACGCCCATGCCCAGAAGCCATGGTTGAAACTAAGTAAGTCACACGGGTGTGCAACATGCCTGTGCCTATAGGCCGTGGTCTATACTCATTAATTAACATAGGCGCATGAACCTCTACACGAGAGTGGGGGAAATGAATTAAGTATCACACGGTCGTGCGATTCGACCGTGTGTTCCAACACGCCTAGGGAACAGGGCGTGGGCCAAGACTCAGACACGCCCTAAACCAACATTTACGAAACACACAGGCTAAACACAGGGCACACGGGCGTGGGCGACGATCGTGTGCCCCAATCCCTATTTAAACCCCCGTCTACTGTTCACCTTCTCTCGCAAATTTCCCCCCAAAACCCTAACCACTCTCTCACCCAAACACCCTCTTTATTCCTTCTCCCCTACTCCGGCCACCACCTCGACGACCCACTAGTGGCTAAACTATCCCCCATATCCTTTCATTCTTTTCCTTTCCTCTTCTCCCTTTCTTTTCCACGCGCACCAACCTCCACAGTCCACACTCGTGCGCTATCACCACGCCGGTGTGCCACCACCACGTCTGTGCGTAGCCTTAATACCTCCATCGATTTTCTCTTCCCCTTCACTTTTTAGTTCACTGATCATTTTTATTACTGTGAGTCCATTTTATAAGTCTCATTTTCAGATTCAGGTTGAGTTGCTAAGTATACTCATATTAATTATTAGGTTGCATTTGTCACATTTTTATTCTCTATACTAATTGATACTTGACAATAATTTTTCTCTCGTTAGATTACTGCTTTTGATAATGCCATGCATTTTGGGATTCCCATTAGTCTTGTTAATTAGTCTCATTACTGTAACACTTTTAGGCTCGTTGCTACTTAATCATTATTAGTTAGTATCTTACATTGATAAATCTTTGCATTTAGGAACCACAACTTCATCACAGGCACATAATGACTCCTCCACATGGGAAAAAATAGCTGTCCCCACTTCGAAAAAGTGGAAGGGACCTGAAGCTACCTCAACGAGTGCATCTGTCGAAGTGCGCCATCCTTTTCTACAGTTTCCCCTGGGACCTCAGGAGGAACTTTTTCAGATACTCCGTACACGACCCCTCGGTGTGGGGAGATGTATTGATTGGGCCACCTTAGAGTAAGTCCAACAGTTGATGCGATTCGGCCCTATTGATCTGCGACAGTCTGGGGCATTTTATTGAGATTGTCGAGCTGACCTACTTAGAGCTTACTTTGGACTCTGTTCCACCTTTCACCTTCTAGCGGTCATGACAAAGTTCAACAACCCAGGCACAGTCTAGTTTCGCCTTGGAGGCCTAGTATGTGAGTTGAGTATCCCAGAGTTTGGGGTCACTTTGGGACTTCATTCCGAGGAATTTATGAAGGACGACGTCTTTAAGAACCTTCATCGCCACATCCACTACTCCCCTTCTTCCTTCTGGATAGCCTTAGTTCCTGCCTCGACTACCTACGATCCCAGTCGCTCCAAGGCATCAGCTTTCGCCCCATCCTTGAGGTATTTACACACCATCTTGGCTCAAGCTTTGACAAGTAGGTGAGAGAGCGCTGGTATTGTCAACGCTCACAACACCTACTTTTTATAGAGCATGGAACATGGGCATGTGTTCAATTTAGCTTACTTCATTGCCCTCGCCATTCGACATTAGATAGAGCGACATAAGAAGGGGGTCCTCTCCATTGGCCCATATGTGACACGCCTAGCTCAATACATTGGCCTCCTCAAAATCGCAGCTCGACGATGCTTTACTAGACAGATGTCCCCACAGGGCACCTCGACGATGCTTTATATGAGGATGAATAAATGTCGTCGTGGGTTTGATCCTCCTCAATACTGTCTATTGCAAGCCACTGATCAGAACGGCCCATAGGACATTACTGATGATGTCCCTTTTGTAACACCCCAAACTCGGCCTAGAAGTTAGGCCTGAATCTGGTGTGTCACATTGGGGTACTTTTCGAGAAACCATGGTTCCATTTGAAAAGCTTTCTTGATATTAAAAACTAAAGTCCCAGTTTGCGTTTGTTCATTATTAATCGACATTTATTAAAAAGTTATCACCAAAAAACCTTTGTTGGTTGTAAAAATTTAATTAAAATGATCGACTTATGAAAACGTGATGTTTACGACCTATTCGCGAAAGCGTAGTATTTTGAAAGCAGATATTGTTTTCAAAAACCGTGATACAAAGTTTAGTAGATTTAAGACATAATAAACTAAAAATCCAAAACTAAAACCAGAATTTAAGAGAGGCGTTATTACAAAATATTAACCCAAGTTAAAAATAAGTAAAATACTAGAGTCCAAAACTACTCGTAGTGTGCCCACTCCGAGTCCTCTAGCACGGCAAATCGCTTACTGAGGATTACCTGAGAAAAAAATATTAAAAAGAGGGTGTGAGTTTATGAAAACTCGGTGTGCATAACCCTCATCAATAAGAATATGAATCACAATAGTTTGGGCGAAGCCCATTTCAGTAACGGTGGCAATTGGGCCTTAGCACATAAAAGCCTTAGTTGGGCCTTAACCCATAAATGTCACAAAACATATTTATCTGGGCCTCAGCCCATCTCAAATAAAACCACATATGCAATGCATTAATGCCCATACCAACCCTGCACTCCGTCTCCTGTCCAACCCTGTACTTCTATGGGGATTTAATCGACCCACCCATCCCTACACTCCTTATGTAGCATGTAACACCCCAAACCTGGCCCAAACACTACAACCGGATCTGGTATGTCACTAAGAAAATTTTAGTAAAACCAATCGTGTTGATAGAAAAGCCCAAATATAATTTATATAAAATATGCCTAATAATAAAAAGCCTAAAACTAAAATACATGTCTTAGTTTTAACATAAATAAAAATAAACAATAAAGGCCCATAACAAAACAAAAAGGTAAACTAGTGGCCCATGGCCTTATTACAATGTAGTTCAAATCCATAACATAGAATACTAAAAAAAACTAATAAAGGAAAACTTTTCGCCAGATCCACACGTGCTTTTGCATGGCCACCTTGAGTTCCACTCTGGCCTGGTCTGATGCGCTAATCGTCACCTGAAAGGTTAGTTTAATTGGTGAGTCGCGAGACTCAGTGTGCAACCCTCATGCACCACTAGATTTGGGCCTCATAATACATAGTAATAATTTCATTTACATAGGTAACAGATAATATGCAAAACCCACCCCAATTGCCTAGGTTTCCATCCGCTACATGGCCCCGTACCAACCAACACACCATTGGGGATTTCTACAATCAACCCACACCGCTACACGCCAAGATGGCAGTCATGTTGCTCATCAACATATATTGGTCAAGCCCTTATAACAGTCACTGACATTAGCGCTCTGAAGAAATCACAGTAAAAACCGCTACACATATACATATACATATAACTTCCTCCTTTATCACCCAACCCATGCAAACATGTACAATAATTTAAGAAACATGTACAACAATTTACTTGTAACATATAATCAGATTATTTACTAACCTGAGGGTCCGCTATTTAAATTTGAGATTTTGGCTTTTAATGTAACATATAAAACTTATGAACATATATATATAATTAATCGATCTAGAGCGGTGGGGAAGTTTTACACACGATATCGCTGAAATCAATATTCTTAGTTGAAGTCCTTACTATCCGGATCTATTATCCTCAATCTATAGCTTTGCTTAAAAGCCAAAAAAACTGTGAAAATATGCCCTCTCCTATATTCGGCCATGGTTAGTTTTCTACCCGATTTTATATATATAAATAAACAAATCCTCTTACCTTGAAATCTCGAGAGTAACACGATTCTATAACTTAGAGATCTATGCGACTGCCCTCCTTCTTCAAATCCCGGAATGCCGAAAAGAAGTATGAAATAAAAGATTAGTTTCTAATAGCCATTCAGCTAAGGACTTTGAAAAGCTGAAAGAACATTGAAATCCTGAAATCAAAACTTACCTATTGTTTCTTTTAAATTCAGGCACAAGTAGACTCCATTAAAGAGGATTCGACTTATATGGTCAAAGAGAAAAATCGATAGGTATTAGTACACATGATTCAGGTTAGATCTTAGGAAAAGAAAGAGTGAAATTGAATAGAACAAAATCCCAAAACTCACCGGATTACAGAGGAGTATTCGGCGTACGGTGCACCTTTGGGAAATAGAGATCTCACCTAATGGTTTGGCTATGGAGGAAGAAGATGTACACCAAGAGTATTCGGCCTTCAGAAGGGTTTTTGAAGAGAGGAGAAACACTAAGGATTTTTGGCTAGAAGAGAAAAAATTAAGGCAAGTGGGTGAGAAGAGTTTCGGCTAGAGAGGAAAAAGTGTGAGAGAAAGAGAAGCAAATGGAAGAAAAAGATGATTTCCTCCTACTAAATTCGGCACACACACACCAACACATAGAGTTGGAGTTTCTGCCAATTCTCTCCCTCCTGATAGCCTTCATCTCACCTGATAACCCAATCCTTATCTTAGCTTTAGAAGAGCCCATTTGAGAACAACCTCTTCCTCCTAATTATCATCTTTTTATCACCTAAAATAAAAGAAATAAACACTCCTAAATGCTAACAAGTGTGCCGCCCACTCTCCCTCCTTGGTATGTCAAAATTTTACCCTAACTCTTGGACCTCAAGTGGCCACACATGGCCCAATAACCTCCCTAAGTGGCGTCACCTTAGTGCCCACTCAAAGCACTCTAACTTTTTTTTTTGGGCCACAAGCCCAGCTTGCTACCAAACATAACTATTTAAATTTAATTACTACTAACACTATTTTTAATCATTCTAACCCAAGTTTTAAAGCCCAAAATATCACTTAAACTTCTCAGAACATTAAATTAAACTCTAATCCATATATTTAACCAAGGTCTCGGCCCGAGCCTTAAATTCTCGAACCAACATGTTAAACCAACATATAAATGCACCGGCCCATATTTAGGATGTTACATAGCACCGGTTGCATCACTAACTTATCGGTGCAGCATAGTTGCTCGGGGGCTAAGACCCTTCAGTGGATCCACAGTCGTCAAGCAACCATGCGATCCTATCTGCACTTCCCCTTTCGAATAATCCCATCCCTATGCAATATAATAACACATGAATGCAACATGCAATAATAATCATCCGATAACAATCATAAATCACATACAAGAATAATCATATAACATATAGGGGCGTTTTCATTATTTTTGCCCTCTAGGGGCATATCGATCATTTTACCCATCGAGGGTATTTTTGTAATTTACTTACCAAAGATGTTTTCGTAATTTACCTACCAAGGGTATTTTCGTAAGTTACCTACCAAGGGCATTTTTGTAATTTACCTACCAAGGGTATTTTCGTAATTTGCCTACCAAGGGTATTTTTGTAATTTACCCACCAAGGGTATTTTCGTAATTTACCTAATAAGGGTAATTCGATAATTTACCTACCAAGGGTATTTTCACAATTTACCCACTAAGGGTATTTCAGTAATTTTACAAACTGGGGGTATTTTGGTAATTTCATAAATCAGGGGTATTTCGATAATTTTCCAAACCAGGGGTATTTCGGTAATTTCCTAAATTAGGGGTATTTTGATAATTTTGTAAATCAAGGGTATTTTGGTAATTTCACAAATCGGGGTTATTTCGATAATTTTACAAATCAAGGGTATTTTGGTAATTTCACAAACCAGTGGTATTTTGGTAGTATCAAAAATTAGGGTTATTTCGACAATTTTACAAACCGAGGGTATTTCAATAATTTCACAAATTAGGGGTATTTTGGTAATTTTACAAAATAGGGGTATTTTGGTACTTTGCCAATATAAGGGTATTTTAGTAATTTAACAAATATAAGGGAATTTGGACCATTTGGATTTTAGTTATGAACTTTGGCCCATCAACAAGTCCTCGCGGCTACAGTGAAAGAACACTACGCACCAGATAGGATTCCAGAAAAGAGGAGGTGGGCCACGAGGGCCGCTTAAGAACCAAGCTCTCCCTAGATCCAATCCTAGACATGCGTACGCCCGTTGCCACACTTCAACCCAGCGACTTGTTTACGGACATGTTTAATTATTAGAAAGTATTATGGAATTTAAGAGTTTTTCAAACTAGGCCTAAGGTCCATAAACCCTAGCATACTTGTCTACGTCCCCATAAAGCTCATCAAACCCAAATTACATCCTTACGGCCCATTAGGCCCAAATCTCATCATATGCCCTACTAGGCCAAAAACA
The DNA here is from genome assembly GCA_025506655.1 of Gossypium rotundifolium. Taxonomy (NCBI): domain Eukaryota; kingdom Viridiplantae; phylum Streptophyta; class Magnoliopsida; order Malvales; family Malvaceae; genus Gossypium; species Gossypium rotundifolium. Next base: position 85,075,658 of record CP106728.1, read on the forward strand.
AATCTAATTCACGTATCATGCATGACTAACTCAATTCGTATAACCAACCAAACCATTTCATCAATTCTTACCCTTAGGGCCCACCAGGCCCATTTAGCCACTTTCAGCTTTTTCGCTTTTCGGCATTGCTAATATCGTGTGTGTAGTGTTTGTACACACCTGGTAACCTCGCGTGCTGTAAACCCCTTAGTCACGAACCTACAGTCGACATCACCTGACGATTAATCATAACTTAATATACACTTATCGAAACCAAAACCTCACCGTAACCTTACTGTGTACCTCACGCTCTAGTAGCCCTTCCTTCGCTACTATTGTTGATTATCCTCAGGTCCGCACCCAAACGCCCACCAAGGTATATTAACTCTCCTCAAAGAATGCTCTATATAGCTAGCTTCTCACCTTCCTTCTTTGTATCTTACTTGGGTGTGGGATCCTCAGATTAGCGAGTTTAAATCCAACTCAAACTCTTCTCATCCAATCTGTAAAATAAATACTCCCTTGCACCCTTAATGATGCCTTGCCACTGGACCACTCACTTTCTTGTGTCTAAAATCATGCGCAACTAAATATAACCCTATGGCAAAATTCTAGAGTCTATTTAAAAAGAAATCCAAAATGCAAGAGCCAAGACTTGAACCTTGGACCTCCTTCCTTACTTGTGGCATCACCCCCTTGTCTCTTATGTGGCATCACTTTGCCACTACACCACACAGTCCACTTGTGTCATTTTTCTCCACATTTTATTCTTAAAGCCTACCTACCAAATCCTAGGGTTTTTTTCACCTAAAACCAAAATTTTTCCTATTGCCTAACTTTAACCTGGGACTTCATAAAAGCCTCCTAACCTTCCAAAATCACTCACCTAATAGGTCCAACTTGCCTTAGTATCATTCTCTTGTTCTCAAAAATTTTAAACGCTATTACCCCCAAGGCCCATTGGGCCTAATCCTACTAGGCCCAACTTTGGGATGTTACAAATCTACCCTCCTTAAAGAAATTTCGTCCTCGGAATTTCCAACTATCCCATAGCCGCACAATACTGGATAGACCACTATGCTTCTACTGCGCACTCTAGTCCTAATTATCTGAATTACAAATTTTATAAATTTAGCTCATAGTTCCAATAATTGCACAAATGTTTTATGGAAGTAATAGTTAAGAGGTGTTGTCGAAATTGCCGACTCACTATAGTTTTTAGTCCTCACGGGACTTAGTATAGTCTATCATCTAAAGTAAGCCCAAGATTCATCTACAAAGAAGAATAGATTTAAAAGCAGATAAGAGAACTTACTTGGTCCGACGCTGGATACAAGTGTGCCACACAAAAACCTTTCAAAACTACTTCAAAAATTATTTGTAAACATCATTAAAATAAACACTAAAACCCATCTCACAGCCTGAGTTTTGCAACCTGGGCTCTGATACCACTAAATGTAACACCCCAAACCTGACTTAGAAGTTAGCGCCGAATCTGGCGTGTCACATTGGGGTGCTTTTTGAGAAACCATGGTACCATTTGAAAACCTTTCTTCATATTAAAAACTAAAGTCTCAGTTTATGTTTGTTCATTATTAATCGACATTTATTAAAAAGTTATTACCAAAAAAACTTTGTTGGTTGCAAAAACTTAATTAAAATGACTGACTTATGAAAACGTGATGTTTACGACCTATTCGCGAAAGCGTAGTATTTTGAAAGAAGATATTGTTTTGGAAAACCGTGATACAAAGTTAAGCAGATTTAAGACATAATAAACTAAAAATCTGAAACTAAAACCAGAATTTAAGAGAGGCCTTATTACAAAATATTAACCCAAGTTAAAAATAAGTAAAATTCTAGAGTCCAAGCGCTTTCGTAGTGTGGCTACCTCCGAGTCCTCTAGCACGTCGAACCGCTTCGAGGATTACGAGAAAAAATATTAAAAAGAGGTGTGAGTTTACGAAAACTCGATTGTGTATAACCCTCATCAATAAGAACATGAATTAGAGCGGTTTAGTAGAATCCCATTTCGAGAACGATGGCAATTGGGCCTTAGCCCATAAAAGCCTCAATTGTGCCTCAACCCATAAATGTCACAAAACATAATAAAACCACATATGCAATGCATTAATGCCCATACCAACCCTGCACTCCATCTTCTGTCCAACCCTACACTTCTGTGGGGATTTAATTGACCCATCCATCCCTACATTCCTTATGTAGCATCGGTTGTGGCACTAACTTATCGGTGCAGCATAGCTGCTTGGTGGCTAAAAGCCTTCGGTGGATCCACAGTCGTCAAGCGACCATACGATCCTATCTACACTTCCCCTTTCGAATAATTCCATCCCTGTGCAACATAATGACACATGAATGCAACATACAATAATAATCATACGATAACAATCATAGATCACATACAAGAATAATCATATAACATGTAGGGGCGTTTTTGTCATTTTTGCCCTCCAATGGCATATCGATCAATTTACCCATCGAGGGTATTTCCGTAATTTACTTGCCAAGGATGTTTTCCTAATTTACCTACCAAGGGTATTTTCGTAAGTTACCTACCAAGGGTATTTTTGTAATTTACCTACCAAGGGTATTTTCGTAATTCACCTACTAAGGGTATTTTCGTAATTTACCCACCAAGGGTATTTTCGTAATTTACCCACCAAGGGTATTTTCGTAATTTACCCCAAGGGTATTTTAATAATTTCACAAACTGGGGGTATTTTGGTAATTTCGTAAATCGGGGATATTTCGGTAATTTTTTAAACTAGGGGTATTTCGATAATTGTGTAAATTAGGGGTATTTTGGTTATTTCATAAATCGAGGGTATTTTGGTAATTTCATAAATCGGGAGTATTTCGATAATTTTGCAAACCTGTGGTATTTTGGTAATTTCACAAACCAGGGGTATTTTGGTAATATCACAAATAGAGGTTATTTTGATAATTTCACAAATCGAGGGTATTTTGGTAATTTCACAAATTAGGGGTATTTTGGTAATTTTGCAAAATAAGGGTATTTTGGTACTTTACCAATATAAGGGTATTTTAGTAATTTAACAAATAGAATGGTATTTTGGTACTTTACCAATATAAGGGTATTTTAGTAATTTAAAAAATATAAGGGTATTTTGTCCCTCTCGGATTTTAGTTATGAACTTTGGCCCATCAACAAGTCCTCGTGGCTAAAGTGAACAAACACTACGAGGGCCACGAGGGCCGCTTAAGAACCAAACTCTCCCTAGAGCCAATCCTAGACATGCGTACGCCCGTTGCCACACTCTAACCCAGCGACTTGTTTACGAACAAGTTTAACTATTAGAAAGTTTTATGAAATTTAAGAGTTGTTCAAACTAGGCCTAAGGTCCATAAACCCTAGCATACTTGTCTACGTCCCCATAAAGCACATCAAACCCAAATTACATCCTTACGGTCCATTAGGCCCAAATCTCATCATATGGCCTACTAGGCCCAAAACAAATCCAATTCATGTATCATGCATGACTAATTCAATTCGAATAACCAACCAAACCATTTCATCAATTCTTAGCCTCAGGGCCCACCGGGCCCATTTAGCCACTTTCGGCTTTTTAACTTTTTGACTTTTCGGCATTGTCGATATCGTGTGTGTAGTGTTTGTACACACCTGGTAACCTCGCGTGCTGTAAACCCCTTAGTCATGAACCTACAATCGACATCACCTAACGATTAATCAAAACTTAATATACACTTATCGAAAATCGAAACCTCACCGTAACCTTACCGTGTACCTCACGCTCTAGTAGCCCTTCCTTTGCTACTATTGCCGATTATCCTCAAGGTCTGCACCCAAACGCCCACCAAGGTATATTAACTCTCCTCATAGAATGCTCTATAAATAGCTAGCTTCTCACCTTCCTTCTTTGTGTCTTACCGATGTGGGATCCCTCCGTTAGCAAAGTTTAAATCCAACTCAAACTCTTCTCGTTCAATCTGGAAAATAAATACTCCCTTGCTTGTCATGAGATTCAAACCCAAGCTCCCTTGCACCCTTAATGACGCCTTGCCACTAGACCACTCACTTTCTTGTGTCTAAAATCATGCGCAACTAAATATAACCCTATGGTAAAATTCTAGAGTCCATTTAAAAAGAAATCCAAAATGCAAGAACCAAGACTTGAACCTTGGACCTCCTTCCTTCCTTGTGGCGTCACCCCTTGTCTCTTATGTGGCATCACTTTGCCACTACAACACATAGTCCACTTGTGTCATTTTTCTCCATATTTTATTCTTAAAGCCTACCTACCAACTCCCAGGGTGTTTTTCACCTAAAACCAAAATTTTTCCTATGGCCTAACTTTAACCTGGGACTTCATAAAAGCCTCCTAACCTTCCAAAATCACTCACCTAATAGGTCCAACTTGCCTTAATACCATTCTCTTGTTGTCAAAAATTTTAAACGCTACTACTCCCAAGGCCCATTGGGCCTAATCCTACTAGGCCCAACTTTGGGTACCCTCCTTAAATAAATTTTGTCCTCGAAATTTCCAACTATCTCATAGCTGTACAATACTAGATATACCACTACGCTTCTGCTGCGCACTCTAGTCCTAATTATCTGAATTACAAATTTTATGAATTTAGCTCATAGTTCCAATAATTAAACAAATGTTTATGGAAGTAGTAGTTAAGAGTTATTTTCGAAATTGCCAGCTCACTATAGTTTTTAGTCCCCTACGGGCCTCAGTATAGTCTATCATCTAAAGTAAGCCAAGCATCTACCTACAGTAGTAACAGTTTAAAATAGATAAGAGAACTTACTTGGTCTGACACTGGAGACTCGGTGTGCCACAAAAAAGCCTTTCAAAACAACTTCAAAAATCATTTGTAAACATCTTTAAAATAAACACTAAAACCCATCTCACAGCCCGAGTTTTGTAACCTGGGCTCTGATACCACTAAATGTAACACCCCAAACCCAGCCTAGAAGTTAGGTCCGAATCTGGCGTGTCACATTGCGGTGCTTTGAGAGAAATTATGGTTCCATTTGAAACCCTTTCTTGATATTAAAAACTAAAGTCTCAGTTTGCGTTTGTTCATTACTAATCGACATTTATTAAAAAGTTATTACCAAAAAACTTTGTTGGATGCGGAAACTTAATTAAAATGACTGACTTATGAAAACGTGATGTTTACGACCTATTTGCAAAAGCGTAGTATTTTAAAAGCAGATCTTGTTTTGGAAAATCGTGATACAATGTTTAGCAGATTTAAGACATAATAAACTAAAAATCCAAAACTAAAATCAGAATTTAAGAGAGGCCTTATTACAAAATATTAACCCAAGTTCAAAATAAGCAAAATACTAGAGTCCAAAGCGCTTGTAGTGTGGCCACCTCGAGTCCTCTAGCACGTCGAATCGCATCGAGGATTACCCGAGAGAAAATATCAAAAGAGGTTGTGAGTTTACTGAAAACTTAGTGTGCATAACCCTCATCAATAAGAACATGAATCCTAGCAGTTTGGTAGAAGCCCATTTCAATAACGGTGGCAATTGGGCCTTAGCCCATAAAAGCCTCGTTGGGCCTTAACCAATAAATGTCACAAAACATATTTATCCGGGCCCGAGCCCATCTCAAATAAAACCACATATGCAATGCATTAATGCCCATACCAACCCACGACTCCATCTCCCGTCCAACCTCGCACTCGTGGGGATTTAATCGACCCACCCATCCCTACACTCCTTATGTAGCACCGGTTGTGGCACTAACTTATTGAGTGCGGCAAAGATAGTCAGTGGCTAAAGCCTTGGTGGATCCACAATGATGTCAGCGGCCGATGCGATCCTATCTCGCACTTTCCATTTCAATAATCCCATCCCTATGCAACATTATAACACATGAATGCAACATACAATAATAATCATACGATAACAATCATAAATCACATACAAGAATAATCATATAACATGTAGCAGCATTTTCATCATTTTGCCCTCTAGGGGCATATCGATCAATTTACGCATCGAGGGTATTTCTTTAATTTACCTACCAAGGGTGTTTTCGTAATTTACCTACCAAGGGTATTTTCGTAAGTCGCCTACCAAGGGTATTTTCGTAATTTACCTACCAAGGGTATTTTCGTAATTTACCTACCAAGGGTAATTCGGTAGTTACCCACCAAGGGTATTCTCGTAATTTACCCACCAAGGGTATTTTAGTAATGTCATAAACTAGGGGTATTTTGGTAATTTTGTAAATCGGGGGTATTTCGATAATTTTATAAACCAGGGGTATTTTGGTAATTTCACAAACTGGAGGTATTTTGGTAATTTCATAAATCGAGGGTATTTTGGTAATTTCACAAATCAAAGGTATTTCGATAATTTTGTAAACTGGGGGTATATTGGTAATTTTACAAGTCAGAGGTATTTTGGTAATATCACAAATCGGGGTTATCTCGATAATTTTACAAACTGGGGGTATTTCGATAATTTTACAAATTAGGGGCATTTTGGTAATTTTAAAAAATAGGGGTATTTTGGTACTTTACCAATATAAGGGTATTTTAGTAATTTAACAAATATAATGGTATTTGGTCCCTCTTAGATTTTAGTTATGAACTTTGGCCCATCAACAAATCCTCACGGCTAAAGTGAACGAACACTACGCACCAGGTAGGATTCTAGAAAAGAGGAGGTGGGCCACGAGGCCGCTTAAGAACCAAACTCTCCCTAGATCCAATCCTAGACATGCGTACTCCCGTTGCCACACTCCAACCCAGCGACTTCTTTACGGACATGTTTAATTATTAGACAGTCTTATGAAATTTAAGAGTTGTTCAAACTAGGCTTAAGGTCTATAAACCCTAGCATACTTGTCTACGTCCCCATAAAGCTCATCAAACCCAAACTACATCCTTACGGCCCATTAGGCCCAAATCTTATCATATGGCCTATTAGGCCCAAAACAAATCCAATTCATGTATCATGCATGACTAATTCAATTCGTATAACCAACCAAACCATTTCATCAATTCTTAGCCTCAAGGCCCACCGAGCCCATTTAGCCACTTTCGGGTTTTTGGCTTTCGACTTTTCGGCATTGTCGATATCGTGTGTGAGTGTTTGTACACACCTGGTAATCTCGCGTGCTGTAAACCCCTTAGTCACGAACCTACAATCGACATCACCTAACGATTAATTATAACTTAATATACACTTATCAGAAACTGAAACCTCATCATAACCTTACCGTGTACCATACGTTCTAGTAGCCCTTCCGTCGCTACTATTGCCGATTATCCTCTAGGTCTGCACCCAAACGCCCACCAAGGTATATTAACTCTCCTCATAGAATGCTCTATATATAGCTAGCTTCTCACCTCCCTTTTTTGTATCTTACCGATGTGGGATCCCTCCGTTAGCAGAGTTTAAATCCAACTCAAACTCTTCTCGTCCAATGTGCAAAATAAATACTACCTTGCTTGTCATAAGATTCGAACCCAAGCTCCCTTGCACCCTTAATGACGCCTTGCCACTAGAGCACTCACTTTCTTGTGTTTAAAATCATGCACAACTAAATATAACCCTATGGCAAAAATCTAGAGTCCATTTAAAAAGAAATCCAAAATACAAGAGCCAAGACTTGAACCTTGGACCTCCTTCCTTCCTTGTGACGTCACCCCCTTGTCTCTTATGTGGCATCACTTTGCCACTACACCACACAGTCCACTTGTGTCATTTTTCTCCATATTTTATTCTTAAAACCTACCTAGCAACTCCCAGGGTTTTTATCACCTAAAACCAAAATTTTTCCTATGGCCTAACTTTAACCTGGGACTTCATAAAAGCCTCCTAACCTTCCAAAATCACTCACCTAATAGGTCCAACTTGCCTTAGTACCATTCTCTTATTCTCAAAATTTTTAAACGCTACTACCTCCAAGGCCCATTGGGCCTAATCCTACTAGGCCCAACTTTGGGATGTTACAAATCTACCCTCATTAAAGAAATTTCATCCTCAAAATTTCTAACTATCTTAGAGCCGCACAATATCGGATATACCACTCACGCTTCGTCACAAGACTCTAGTCCTAATTATCTGAATTACAAATTTTATGAATTTAGCTCATAGTTCCGATAATTAAACAAATGTTTTATGGAAGTAGTAGTTAAGAGTTATTTTCAAAATTGCCACTCACTATAGTTTTTAGTCCCTACGGCCCAAAGATAGTCTATCATCTAAAGTAAGCCCAGATTCACCTATATAGTAACAATTTAAAAGCAGATAAGAGAACTTACTTGGTCCAACGCTGAAGACTCGGTGTGCCACACAAAACCTTTCAAAACTACTTCAAAATCATTTGTAAACATCTTTAAAGTAAACACTAAAACCCATCTCACAGCCTGAGTTTTGCAACCTGGGCTCTGATACCACTAAATATAACACCCCAAACCGGCCAGAAGTTAGGCCCGAATCTGGAATGTCACATTAGGGTGCTTTTCGAGAAATCATGGTTCCATTTGAAAACCTTTCTTGATATTAAAAACTAAAATCTCAGTTTGCGTTGGTTTATTATTAATCGACATTTATTGAAAAGTTATTACAAAAAAAAAAACTTTCTTGGATGTGAAAACTTAATTATGAAAACATGATGCTTACAACCTATTCGCGAAAGCGTAGTATTTTGAAAGCAGATATTATTTTTGAAAACCTTGATACAAAGTTTAGCATATTTAAGACATAATAAACTTAAAATCCAAAACTAAAACCAAAATTTAAGAGTGGCCTTATTACAAAATATTAATCCAAGTTAAAAATAAGTAAAATACTAGAGTCCAAAATCGCCCTAGTGTGGCCACCTTCGAGTCCTCTAGCACGTCAAAGCGCTATCGAGGATTACCCGAGAAAAAATATTAAAAGATGGTGTGAGTTTATTTAAAACTCAAAGTGCATAACCCTCATCAATAAAACATGAATCACAACAGTTTAAATAAGCCCATTTCAAAGAAGGTGGCAATTGGGCCTTAGCTGTAATATCCTGGAATAGGGGCTATTTTTGTTATTGCATTGTTTGCATGTGGTTGATCTGCAGTGTGGTTGTTTTTGATGTTTTGGGGCTTAGTTGTAAGCCTAGTGTAAGCTTGAGTGGTAGAGAAAATTTTATTTTTGAAGCTTTAAGTGAATGGAGCTGAAGGAGCTGGGGGTTATAGGTATTTTTAGGTGGATTTTAGCACAAGAATGGAGCTAGTTGAGTGGCAAGGAAGGCGCCACTTAGAGCTTGTGGGTGTGACGCCTTGCAAGGGGAAGAGGTCATGTGTTCGAGCTGCGGAAGCCTCACATTTTGCTTCCATTTTGACGGCATGGAGGAGGAGAAGTAGTGTGCAGTTTAAACTCTGCCATAGACTAAGTCAAATAATTCAAATGGTGGGCAAGGAGTGAATTAAGGAGTGAATTAAGGATTTGACTAATTCAAATCGGTTTGAATTAGTGGCCATGAGTGAGCATAGGAGGTGGCCGAATGTTGGAGTCCTCATGGGGTGGAGAGTGGCCGGTTTGGTAGGTGTGTAAGTGGGAGTGCCGAATGTTCCTTGGCATTTTGGGTGTATTTTCGGTCAACATTTGTGAAAGCCAAGTTCTTCCTTTTTGACATAGCTAGCCGAATTTTCAAAAAGAACTCTTTTATTTTTTTTACTTCTTGAAACCGAAAGTCCAAAGCAACCATACCTTTGCCGAAATTTGTCTCCTAAAGTTTGTGTGTGGCCGAATGCTCTTTTCCTTTTCTTTTTGTTCTTTTTCATTGGTGTTAAGCCGAAACTAACATTCTCCCTTCTCAAATTTTTCATTTCTTTCTTTCTTAGAACACTTATGCCGAAATACATATTGCCTTCTTAGCCGAAATTGCTCTCTCTCTCTTTTCTAATCTACTTTGCCGTTTCTCCCTTCTTTTTTAATCATTTCTTTGCTTCTACTTCCAAACTGTAGCCGAATTCTCCACTTGTTTCTCTCCATTTCACTTGAGCCGAAATTATCTCAGTTTGTCCCCTCAAACTTTCCTTCTCTTTTCTCAAAACCCTTGCTGAAACCTTACCTCCATTTCACCCCTTCTCTTCCTCTCTTACCACTCAAGCCGTACCATAAGTGGTGTTAAGCACCTATAGCCGAACCTTGATTAATAGTTTTAAGCAACCAAAGCTGAATCTTCTTCTCTTTTTGTTTAAAGTCTTGGCCGAATCACAAGCAAGGGGGTGGTCTCTTCTCTTTTTTCTCCAATCGGGATTTTAGGGGAAGGTTAGTGCTAGGCCGAATGCCTATTTCTTCCCCTCCTTATTCTCTAACGACTTTTGCAAGGTAAGAGTTGATTCAGCATTTGATTGGGAGTGTGCTAATCGATTGTTTTGGAACCATTGTGTTATAGGGTCTCCAAAATCTCGAAGTAGTCAAGCGAAGCCTCCACTTGAGAGTGAACGGTTGGTAAGTGGTGGTAAGGGTTGGTTTTGTTAGTCTATTCTCTTAGTTTTGTTAAGCCAAGGTCTTCAAAGGATTAACCGTTCTTTTTATCGTGGTGTGGCCGATTGTCGAGGAACCATCTGTTGGTTCAGATTTGGTAGAAACCAAATCATTCTTAAGGTAAGGGTTTGGCGTTAACCTCTTAAGTTATTTGGTTTGGCCGATTGGTATAGGTTACTAATCTCATGTTTGGCCGATTATAGGAGCAAGGTAATCGGGGGTCTTAGATCGGTTCATTGGGATTAAGGCTTGCGCTTTAGCAGGTGTGTAAACTAACACACTCTTTACTTAGTAATATGCTTAATAACCTGATTGCTTAATAAAGCCGAAACAGTATGGTTGATTGATATGATACCTTATGGGGTATGTGCACGGATTCGGGTAAGTCCATTTCATTTCAAGTTCTATTATTGATATGATATAATGATCTATGATGTATGTATTATGAGATGCTACACTAAACATATTAGCATGATTTGCATGATTTGCACATTTTGCATCAGTATGGTATGTTTATGGGTGATGTGAGAGGAGGGGGAATATGATATCCGTGTCTTTGGGACACCAGAGGTTTGGCATCTCCAGTGGTTTGGCCACAGATCGATTTATTGTGACTTTGGGTCACCAGAGGTTTGGCACCTCATAGCGACTTGTCCCAGCGGCTTAGTACCACAGTGGGTTGGCCCCACAGTTGATATTACGGGATCGTCACCAGTGATTTGGTATCACACGTTGGTTGACCCCATAACTTGGCTATTCGTGACTTCGGTCACCAGTGATTTGGTATCCAATTGTGCCTTTGGGACACGTGAGGTTTGGCACCTTATAGCGACTCGTCCCCGTGGCTTAGTACCACCGTGGGTTGGCCCCACTATTGAGATCTGGGATTGTCGCCATGATTTGGTATCACACGGGTTGGCCCCACATATGGATTATTCGTGACTTTGGGTCACTAGTGGTTTGGCACCACATTGATGGATATCGTGACTTTGGGTCACCGAATGGTTTGGCACCACCGGTGGTTTGGTACCACACGGGTAGAAAAGGTGTTATGGATGGTTAGGATCGTGCATTAATTGTATTGCTTTGTTATGTTGTGTGTTAGTATGTTGCATTCATCGGGAGGGATTTATGCTTTGAGTCTTGCGACTCACCTTCTCCCTTATCATTTCAGTGACACTTAGATCGCGGACACAGGCCGGGTGGACTCGAGGTGACCATGCTAAAAATAAAGTCGACTTGCAATCGATTTTCTAACTTGGTACTTTACCTTATTTAATTTCATTTGATTTGGTTGGGATTGTAAAAGGCCTTTTAAAATTTTACTTTGGTTATTTTATGCTTAAATTTGATTTGGATATGCCTTAACAAATTATTGGGTAATATTCGATAAAACTTGGAACGATAAGGTTTTCAAAACTACAAAGCGATATGTTTTAAACTTTACCATCTGTATCACGTTGTAATTTAAAATGAATGCAACTCAAATGTTTTTTCAAATTCAAAGTCAATTAAAGCTGCTTTTAAGCAACTAAAAAGGAATAACTCGAATTTCCAAATGATATAAATTAGTTTTGCAATTGGATTCCACTAAGTTTTCAAAACTTTCGGGTTAGCAAAGTGCACTATCGGTTTTAAACAATCATGCCCAAGATTTTTACAAAGTACAAAATACAGCAAAGAGTTTTCATCAAACCTTTATTCGAAAATCTAACCTTTCAAATACGTTTTCCCCGTAACATACCAGATTCGGTCGTAGTGTATTGACCGGGTTTGGGGTGTTACAATTGTGGTATCAGAGCCTAGGTTCAAAGGCTCGGCTGTGGGCCAGAGGCCCAAAATATTTTAAAGATTGGTTTAAGTAATGTCATTTTTAAATAAATGGTTTGAAAGGCATGGCACCGAGACTCCGGCACCAATCCGCCCAGGTAAGTACCCCTTACTATTGCTTGAGATTTTGATGCAATGTGACTGAATGACTAACGGCAGTAAACTACTTTAGAAACTAAAATCGATAGGGCTTAGTGGACTCGCAAAAACAAAACTTCTTTAATAAGAGATATTCATAAGACTCTTGCCTTTAAAGACAGTGGAATATTTTCTAATGCATAAACTTCTAATCAGACAAGACGAGATATTAGTCATGAGCGCCGAGGTGGGCGTGGTCGGGACGCGGTCGGGGTAGGATAGCGCTTTTGGACCCGTAGGATCCGGTCGGAGTCGAGAATGAGATACTGGTACCACCACCGGTGGAGGTGGTGAGTTTTAGGAATGATCGAGGGGACGACGCATTGTCACAAAGCGATCTTTGAGTTCGAAAAGGGTAGTTGGAGTAGGTGGAGGCGCAGAGCTTGAAAATCGGTGCTGAATGACTCGAGCAAATGGTAATGAGGTATTTCGAGGTGTGTCCGGTGTGGCTCCCAGCACGACTGAGTATTGGCTGGAGGCGACGGAGCGAATCATGGACAATTTGGACCTGACTGCTGAAGAGAACTTAAAAGGGATAGTATCGCTTCTTCGAGATGAGTCATACCAGTGGTGGCTCATGGTTCGGGATAGTGCTGCAGCGGAAGATCTGACTTGGGATTATTTTAAGGCTGCATATAAGAAAAAGTACATTGGAGCTAGCTACATTAATGATCAACGGAAGGCATTTCTGAGGCTGGTGCAGGGGAGTAAGTCTGTGTCGGAGTACGAGGCAGAGTTCTTGAGGCTGAGTCGATATGCTAGGGGCATGGTGGCTACTGAACACGAGAGGTGTGTTCGTTTTGAGGATGGTCTGAGAGACAAATTAAGGTTACTGATTGCTCCACAGCAGGAGCGTGAGTTCGTTGTCCTGGTAGAAAAGGCTAAGGTAGCCGAAGGGGTTATGTAACACTCAAACCCGATCAATACGCCAATACCGAATCTGGTATGTCACTAAGGAAAATAATTTTGAAAGAATCAATTAACAATTAAATTTTGTGAAAAACTCTTTGTAATTCTTTATTTGTCAAAATAAGTTAAAATTGAAATTTACTTGAAATTACATAAAACTTTAAAACTTAGTTGATAAATCATATGATAGAAAACATTTATATCTTTTTAAGAAAATTGAAATATCATTTTGGAAAATTAGTTTGCAATTGAGTATAGAAACTTGAATTTTGGAAATCACTTAATTTGTTGAAAACATTTAACTTGTAATTTTACTATTGAACTATTCATGTTACACGATGGTAAGATTTTTAAAACCATTGCGAGTTTTAGTTTAGAAAACTTTGGGCTCAATTATTAAATTAACCAAGTAATTTAAAAGCCATATTTTAAACATATTCAAAACATAAAAATAATCCAAAACATAATTAAGCAGGCCTTATTACAAATCCATAAAAATATGAAAACCAAATTAAAATAAAGTACCCAATTGGAAATTCATGTAAAACCAAATTTTATTGCATGGCCTCCTTGAGTTCATCCGGCTCCTCATCCGCAAACTCACGAATCACTGAAAAGATAAGGGAAGGTGAGTCACCAAGACTCAATGCATATTCCCTCTCCGGGTAAATACCACATACTTACACAAATTATAACAAAGCAACATATATGTATAATGCACCCAACCTAGCCATCCATAACTCCTTTTCTACCCGTGTGGTACCAAACCACCGGTGGTGGCAAACCACTGGTGACCAAGTCACGATATAAATGTGATACCAAATCTTTGGTGACCAAAGTCACAAATAATCCATCTATGGGGCCAACCCGTGTGATACCAAATTCGGTGGCGATCCCATATCTCAAAAGTGGGGCCAACCCGGTGGTTTTAACCACGGGATGAGTCGCTATGAGGTGCCAAACCTCCGGTGTCGAAGACACGAATGTGATACCAAATCCTTGGTGGTGCCAAACCACCGGTGGTGCCAAACCACTGGTGACCGAAGTCACGAATCATCAAGTTGTGGGGCCAACCCGTGTGATACCAAATCTTGGCGGCGATCCCATATCTCAAAAGTAGGGCCAACCCACGGTGGTATTAACCACGAGGGACGAGTCGCTATGAGGTGCCAAACCTCTAGTGTCCAGAAGACACGAATGTGATACCAAATCACTTTGGTGACCGAAGTCACGATATCAATCTTCCCTCCTCTCATCATGCAGTGCAATATGACATAATAATTCGTGTATGCGTTATGTCATGCATGCTGAACATATATCAAATATAAGTATAAGATGAATTACCATCATAATCGAGATAGACATAAAACAACATAATCATGCTAATCAACCTCTAAAGGTATAACCATAATTTTACCTACCAAGGGTATTTTCGTAATTTATCCACCAAGGGTATTTTCGTAATTTACCCACCAAGGGCATTTTCGTAATTTACCCACCAAGGGTTTTGTACTGGAATGGCCTTTCTAAAGGTCTTGATGTCGCCTTGAGCGACTCAACTACCATTTTGGTCTTTCTGGGGAATTGTTAGGCTAAAACCCAATTTGGCCCATTCAGGGCCCACACGCTCGTGTGGCCCACCTAACACAAATCTATCCACATATATAAGTTCCACCTAGTCTAGTTCACTATATACTATATCATCATACAATTTATTCCAATTGGGCCTCTGAGCCCATTGGGCCCACTTGACCCATCGCATTCAAGCGATTCAACCCACACGAATACTCACGATGCCTCAACTATCGCGTTGAAGCCCCACCGCGTGCTTTCGCTTGCGCTCGTGTAACTACTATTGCCGTGACCTGCACTTCGACATTGCCGCTCTACAACTAGAGTAGAGAGTTACACACCGATAGGACTACGGTGCTAAACCGTGCTGCGACCACTCCTCGTGCTCAACGCCACCAAGGTATGTTAACCCTTCTCTGGCATGCTCTTTATATAGCTAGCTCTTCACCTTCATTCCTTGTATCTTTTACGATGTGGGATCCTTCGTCAAGAGAGTTTAAATTCAACTGAAACTCTTTCGTCCACTCCATAAAATAAATACTCCCTTGCTTCTCATGAGATTGAACCCGGGCTCCCTTATAACATAATCCCACGCTGCTAGCCACTTTACCAACTAGCTCCTTGTGCCTCAAACCATGCGCAATTAAATATAACCCTATGGCCAAGGTCTAAATTCATTTAATAAAATAATCAAAAGGAATGCAAACGCTACAACTAGAACCTTGGATCTCCTTCGTTCCTTGTGGCATCACTTTGCCACTACACCACACACACCACTTGTGTCATTTTCCTCCACATTTTATTCTTAAGGCCTACCTACCAACCTCTAAGGGTTTTTTTTTCACTTAAAACCAAAATTTTCCCAAAGCTAATATTTGATCCGGGACTTCATGAAGCCCCTAACCTTCTAAAATCACTTATCTAAAAGGTCCAACTTGCACTTAAGCCGATCTCCTATTCTCCAAAAAATTTTAAACACTACTACGCCTAAGGCCCATTGGGCTCAATCCTACTAGGCCTAATTTGGGATGTTACAAATCTACCCTCCTTAAAGAAATTTCATCCTAAATTTCCAACTAACTAACAGATACACATCCTAACCTACCACACTACGCTCAGCAAGACTCGATCTAATAACACTAATAAACCAAATCTAAAACTTCTTTCACATAACTAGATAACTAAACACAAAAGCAAATCGATATTTATACATACAATTTCTATATCCAAACTAGCACACACAAAATAAATACCAAAAATACAGTCATAACATTGTCTTAACAAACATAAAATAAGGGAACTTACGAATTTGGATCTAGGAGACTCAAGGTGCCATACTTCCAAACAACATGTATTTTCAAACAAACTTTTTGAACCCCATAACCCATGTACCGAAGTTTTTGAAACCTAGGCTCGATACCAATTTGTAACACTCCAAACCAGATCAATACATACGGCCAGAATACGGTATGTCACTAAGGAAAATAATTTTTGAAAGAATCAATTAACAATTAAATTTTTGTGAAAAACTCTTTGTAATTCTTTATTTGTCGAAAATAAGTTAAAATTGAAATTTACTTGAAATTACATAAAACTTTAAAACTTAGTTGATAAATCATATGATAGAAAACATTTATATCTTTTTAAGAAAATTCGAAATATCATTTTGGAAAATTCGTTTGCAATTGAGTATAGAAACTTGAATTTTGGAAATCACTTAATTTGTTGAAAACATTTAACTTGTAATTTTACTATTGAACTATTCATGTTACACGATGGTAAGATTTTTAAAACCATTGCGAGTTTTTAGTTTAGAAAACTTTGGGCTCAATTATTAAATTAACCAAGTAATTTAAAAGCCATATTTTAAACATATTCAAAACATAAAATAATCCAAAACATAATTAAAGCAGGCCTTATTACAAATCCATAAAAATATGAAAACCAAATTAAAATAAAGTACCCAATTGGAAATTCATGTAAAACCAAATTTTATTGCATGGCCTCCTTGAGTTCATCCCGGCTCCTCATCCGCAAACTCACGAATCACACGAAAAGATAAGGGAGAAGGTGAGTCACCAAGACTCAGTGCATATTCCCTCTCCGGGTAAATACCACATACTTACACAAATTATAACAAAGCAACATATATGTATAATGCACCCAACCTAGCCATCCATAACTCCTTTTCTACCCCGTGGTACCAAACCAGCGGTGGTGGCAAACCACAGTGACCGAAGTCACGATATAAATGTGATACCAAATCACCGTGACCAAAGTCACAAATAATCCATCTATGGGGCCAACCCGTGTGATACCAAATCATGGCGGCGATCCCATATCTCAAAAGTGGGGCCAACCCACGGTGGTGTTAACCACGTGGACGAGTCGCTATGAGGTGCCAAACCCTCGGTGTCCGAAGACACGAATGTGATACCAAATCTTTGGTGGTGCCAAACCACCGGTGGTGCCAAACCACCGGTGACCGAAGTCACGAATCATCAAGTTGTGGGGCCAACCCCGTGTGATACCAAATCATGGCGACGATCCCATATCTCAAAAGTAGGGCCAACCCACGGTGGTATTAACCACGTGGACGAGTCGCTATGAGGTGCCAAACCTCTAGTGTCCGAAGACACGAATGTGATACCAAATCACTTGGTGACCAAAGTCATGATATCAATCTTCCCTCCTCTCATCATACCCGCAATATGACATAATAATTGTGTATGCAGATGTCATGCATGCTAGACATATATCAAATATAAGTATAAGATGAATTACCATCATAATCGATAGACATAAAACAACATAATCATGCTAATCAACCTCTAAGGGTATAACCGTAATTTTACCTACCAAGGGTATTTTAAGTAATTTATCCACCAAGGGTATTTTAGTAATTTACCCACCAAGGGTATTTTCGTAATTTACCCACCAAGGGTTTTGTACCTGGAATGGCCTTTCTAAAGGTGCAGTTTCGCCTTGAGCGACTCAACTACCATTTTCGGTCTTTACCGGACTGTTAGGCCTAAAACCCAATTTCGGCCCATTCGGGCCCACACGTTCGTGTGGCCCACCTAACACAAATCTATTCACATATATAAGTTCCACCTAGTCTAGTTAACTATATACTATATCATCATACAATTTATTCCAATTGGGCTCACGAGCCCATTGGGCCCACTTGACCATCGCAGCCTCAAGCATTTCAACCCACACGTAATACTCATCGATGCCCTCAACTATCGCGTTGAAGCCCCACACGTCGCGCCTTGCGCTCGTGTAACTACTATTGCCGTGATGGCACTTCGACATTTGCCGCTCTACAACTAGAGTAGAGAGTTACACACCGATAGACTCGGTGCTAACCGTATGCGACCACTCCTATGCCCAACGCCCACCAAGGTATGTTAACCCTTCTCCGGCATGCTCTTTATATAGCTAGCTCTTCACCTTCATTCCTTGTATCTTTACGAAGGGATCCTTCGTCGGTAGTGTTTAAATTCAATGAAACTCTTCTCGCCCACTCATAAAATAAATACTCCTTGTTTCTCATGAGATTCAACCCAGGCTCCCTTATAACATAATCACGCTGCTAGCCACTTTACCAACTAGCTCCTTGTGCCTCAAACCATGCATAATTAAATATAACCCTATGGCCAAGGTCTAAATTCATTTAATAAAATAATCAAAAGGAATGCAACGCTACAACTAGAACCTTAGACCTCCTTCCTTCCTTGTGGCATCACTTTGCCACTACACCACACACACCACTTGTGTCATTTTCCTCCACATTTTATTCTTAAGGCCTACCCGCCAACCTCTAAGGGTTTTTTTTTTTCACCTAAAACCAAAATTTTCCCAAAGCTAATATTTGATCCCGGGACTTCATAGAAGCCCCCTAACCTTCTAAAATCACTTATCTAAAAGGTCCAACTTGCACTTAAGCCGATCTCCTATTCTCCAAAAAAATTTTAAACACTACTACGCCTAAGGCCCATTGGGCTCAATCCTACTAGGCCTAATTTCAGGATGTTACAGGTTAAAGAGTCTGTGAGGCAGAACTTGGATAGGAACAGGCAAAAGCAGAGTTTTGGATCTTCTGGGTCGTTAGGTAATCCTCAGAAAAGGGCTATACAGAGTGGGCCAAATCAGTCTGGTAGGTTCATTGCTGCTAATCAGGGGCCGCCACAGTGTAACTGTTGTGGGAAAGCTCATTGGAGAGGATGTTGGACTGGTGGAAGAGGATGTTTTGAGTTTGGTTCGCTAGACCACCGTGTGAGGGACAGTCCACGTAAGTTGGCTAGGATTCATCGAGGTCGGGGCGCTTCGGTTTGAAATAATGGACTGCCACCGCAGAGGGATCGTGGTAATGGCAGAGGGGGTAATGGTTCTAGTCGGGGCCGCGGAGCACCAGGAAGGTGCGTGGTATTTTTGAGGCAAGACAATCGTGGTTAGTGTATGCAATGAGGCGCCGAGAGGAGGAGGCGGCGCACAGCACGTCATAAGATGCGTTCTTGATCTTTGGTTCTCCATTTTGCTTTGATTGATATGGGTTCAACGCATTCATACGTTGCAAGTAGCATAGTGAAGACCATGGATTTAGACTCGAGATATCTTCTAGGCGGATGACCGTAATTAGCCCTCAGGTCACTCAGTAATTGTAGATAAGTTGTATAGAGATGTACCCTAGAACTCCAGGGGTAGTGTTTGAGGTCGATCGATGGAACTACCGTTTGGAGAGTTTGACATGATTCTTGGGATGGACTGGTTGGTTAAGTACCACGTGAGGTTGGATTACGCAGCTAAACGCATGGTTCTAAGGACGACTAAGGGTGACAATGTGGTCATGATAGGCAACAGAAGGAATTACTTATCCAACGTGGTGTCTGCCCTGAAAGCTGAGAAGATGGTCAGGAAGGGCTGTGAAGCATATGTGGTTCATGTGTATGCCTTAGAGGCTAAGGAGTCTACTGTTGGGAAGGTCTGAACAGTTAAGGAATTTGTTGATGTGTTTCCAGAGGAGCTTCTGGGATTGCCACCGGATCATGAGGTGAAGTTTGGAATAGATCTGTTACCCAGAACTGCGCCAGTGTCTATTGCTCCGTATAGGATGGCACCTAAAGAGTTAGTAGAGCTGAAGGCTTAGATTCAAGAGTTATTGGACCGAGGCTTTATCAGGCCAAGTGTTTCACCTTGGGGAGCGCCAGTACTCTTTGTCAAAAAGAAGGACGGTACTATGCGGATGTGTATAGACTACCGCCAGTTGAATAAGCTGACGATCAAAAACAAGCATCCATTGCCAAGGATAGATGACTTGTTTGATCAGCTGAAGGGTGCATCGGTATTCTCAAAGATCGATTTAAGGTCTGGGTATCACCAGTTAAAGGTGAATGAGGCGGATATCGCAAGGCATGCGTTTACGTACTCGGTATGGGCACTATGAATTTACGGTAATGCCATTTGGGTTGACTAACTTCATGGCAAGCATTCATGGATATGATGAATAGGGTGTTCAAAGAGTATTTGGATCAATTCGCCGTGGTTTTTATTAGCGACATCTTGGTGTATTCAAGGACCGAGGAAGAGCATGATCGCATTCTGAGTTGTGTTGTAGATTACGAGGAGAAAGAAATGACTCTATGCTAAGTTTAGTAAGTCACGAGTTACGGTGAGGAGGTAATCTTCTTGGGTCATGTGGTGTCGGTGAGGGATTAGAGTGGATCCTCGAAAGATTGAGGCGGTTTTGGGTTGGAAGCCGCCTAAGTCGATGGTGAGATTGAGTTTTACGGGCTTGGTAGGTACTACCAAGATTTGTAGAAGGATTTTCGTTGATCGCATTGTACCGATAACCAAGTTGTTAAGAAAAGGGTTAGATTCGTTTGACCGAGAAGTAGCAGGAGAGTTTCGACAAGTTGAAGAAGATTTTGGTGAAGCTCGATTCTAATTCAACGAGGCGGTGAAAGGAATTCACGGTATATTGCGATGCATCACATCTGAGTTTGGGTTGTGTCTTTGATGTAGGAAGGAAAGGTTGTGGCTTACGCATCTCGGCAATGAGGCCACATGAAGTCAATTATCCAACGCACGCGACTTGGAGTTAGTGGTAGTAGTCTTCGCCTTGAAAATTTGGAGGCACTACTTATGCGGAGAGAGATCGATAGTGTACAGATCACAAGAGTCCAAGTACCTTTTGACTCGAAGGATTTAAATTTGAGGCGTGAGATGGATTGAGTTGCTAAAGGATTACGACCGCTCGATTAAGTATCATCCGAAGCAAGGCTAACGTGGTGGCAGACGCGTTGAGCCCTAAGGTTGTAGCGGACTTAAGAGCGATGTTTGCCCATTTGAGTTTGTATGATTGACAGAGTATTCAGCGTAATTGCGAGTTAAGCCTACGTGGGTTGAACAGATTAAGGAGAAATAGTTAGAGGATGAGGTTCTGAAAGCGCAGAGGTGCAAGTGCAAAATGATAGTTTGGAGGGTTACAATTTGTCTAGTGATGGAGTGTTGTGTTTTCAAGAAAGAGCTTGTATGCTGAGGGATATTGAGTTATGACAGAAGATTCTTCAGGACGCACATAGCAGCCCCTACGCTATGCATCCTGGAGGTAGTAAGATGTATCGGGATCTAAAAGAGCAGTTTTGGTGGCCGGGTTTGAAAAGGGAAGTGACAAAGCTTGTAGGGAAGTGTTTGACATGTCAGCAGGTCAAGGCTGAACATCAGTTGCCGTCAGGGTTGCTTCAGCTAGTGAAGATTCCACAGTGGAAGTGGGAAAGGATAACTATGGATTTCGTCAGTGGATTACCTCTTACGCCTAGCAAGAAGGACTCAGTTTGGGTAATTGTGGATCGTCTGACTAAATCAGCTCACTTCATTCCGGTGAGGGTGGATTACTCACTTCAGAGGTTAGCGAAGCTATATGTGTCAGAGATAGTGAGGCTGCACGGTGTGCCATTATCGATCATCTCAGATAGGGATCCCAGATTTACATCAAGGTTCTGGAAAGCGTTGCATCAGGCTCTGGGTACACGTTTGGATTTCAGCACGGTATTTCACCCGCATCGATCAGGCGATCGGAAAGGGTTATATAGATCTTAGAGGATATGCTACGAGGTTGTGTCCGGACTTGAGGTAGTTGGGAAGAGTTTCTACCATTAAGCGGGTTTGCCTACAACAACGATTACCAAGCTAGCATCAAGATGGCACCATATGAGGCATTGTATGGTAGGAAATGTCGCTCACCTACATGTTGGACGGAGTTGGGTGAACTTGGATGTTGGGACCGAGTTGGTTATGAGGCGAAGACAAAGTTAAGTTGATTCGAGCTCGATTGAAGGAAGCTTCGACAGGCTGAAGTCTTACGCTGATCTCAAGCGTAGAGATATAGAGTTTTCCGTAGGTGATAAGGTCTTTCTGAAGGTTTTGCCTTGGAAGAAAGTGTTAAGGTTCGGGAGGGAAGGCAAGTTAAGTCCGAGGTTTATTAGGCGTATAAGGTAATCAAAGCGAGTGGGACCCGATGGTTTATCGACTTGAATTGCCGGTGAGCTAAGTCGATTCATGATGTATTCCACGTTTCGATGCTTAGGCGTTATCGTTTAGATCCATCGCATGTCATAGTAGTGAAAGATATCGAGGTGAATCCAGATTTGACCATGGAGGAGGAACCAGTGCAGATTCTAGATCGAGATGTGAAAGTCTTGCGTAGGAAGTCAGTTCCTTTGGTAAAAGTGCTATGGCGGAATCATGGTGTGGAAGAAGCTACGTGGGAACGAGAGGATGCGATGAGGCGACAACACCCTCAACTCTTTTGATCGTAATTTTGGTTGAAATTATTTTTAAGGGGTAGAAGCGTAATATCCTAGAATAGGGGCTATTTTGTTATTGCATTGTTTGCATGTGGTTAATCTGCGAGTGTGGTTGTTTTTGATGTTTTGGGGCTTAGTTGTAAGCCTAGTGTAAGCTCGAGTGGTAGAGAAAATTTTAGTTTTGAAGCTTTAAGTGAATGGAGCTAAAGGAGCTGGGGGTTATAGGTATTTTTATGTGGATTTTAACACAAGAATGGAGCTAGTTGAGTGGCAAGGAAGGTGCCACTTAGAGCTTGTGGGTGTGACGCCTTGCAAGGGGAAGAGGTCATGTGTTCGAGATGCGGAAGCCTCACATTTTGCTTCCATTTTGACGGCATGGAGGAGGAGAAGTAGTGTGCAGTTCAAACTCTGCCATAGACTAAGTCAAATAATTCAAATGGTGGGCTAGGAGTGAATTAAGGATTTGAATAATTCAAATCGTTTTGAATTAGTGGCCATGAGTGAGCATAGGAGGTGGCCGAATGTTGGAGTCTTCATGGGGGGAGAGTGGCCAGTTTGGTAGGTGTGTAAGTGGGAGTGCCGAATGTTCCTTGGCATTTTGGGTGTATTTTGGTCAACATTTGTGAAAGCCAAGTTCTTCCTTTTGACATAGCTAATGAATTTTCAAAAGAACTCTTTCATTTTTTACTTCTTGAAACCGAAAGTCCAAAACAACCATACCTTTGTCAAAATTTGTCTCCTAAAGTTTGTGTGTGGCCGAATGCTCTCTTCCTTTTCTTTTTGTTCTTTTTCATTGGTGTTAAGCCAAAACTAGCATTCTCCCTTCTCATATTTTTCATTTCTTTCTTTCTTAGAACACTTATGCCGAAATACATATTGCCTTCTTAGCTGAAATTGCTCTCTCTCTTTTCTAATCTACTTTGCCGCTTTCTCCTTCTTCTTTAATCATTTCTTTGCTTCTACTTCAAAGCAGAGTCAATTCTCCACTTGTTTCTCTCCATTTCACTTGGCCGAAACCATCTCGGCTTGTCCCTCAAACTTTCCTTCTCTTTTCTCAAAACCCTTGCCGAAACCTTACCTCCATTTCACCCCTTCTCTTCCTCTCTTACCACTCAAGCCGTACCATAAGTGGTGTTAAGAACCTATAGCCGAACCTTGATTAATAGTTTTAAGCAACCAAAGCCGAATCTTCTTCTCTTTTTGTTTAAAGTCTTGGCTGAATCACAAGCGAGGGGGTGGTCTCTTCTCTTTTTTCTCCAATCGGGTTTTTAGGGGAAGGTTAGTGCTAGGCCGAATGCCTATTTCTTCCCCTCCTTGTTCTCTAACGACTTTTGCAAGGTAAGAGTTGATTCGGCATTTGATTGGGAGTGTGCTAATCGATTGTTTTGGAACCATTATGTTATAGGGTCTCTGAAATTTCGAAGTAGTCAAGCGAAGCCTCCACTTGAGAGTGAACGGTTGGTAAGTGGTGGTAAGGGTTGGTTTTGTTAGTCTATTCTCTTAGTTTTGTTAAGCCAAGGTCTTCAAAGGATTAACTGTTCTTTTTATCAGGGTGTGGCCGATTGTCAGAGGAACCATCTGTTGGTTCAGGATTTGGTAGGAAACCAAATCATTCTTAAGGTAAGGGTTTGAGCGTTAACCCTATTAAGTTATTTGGTTTGGCCGATTGGTATAGGTTGCTAATCTCATGTTTGGCCGATTATAGGAGCAAGGTAATTGGGGGTCTTAGATCGGTTCATTGGGATTAAGGCTTGCACTTTAGATGGTGTGTAAACTAACACACTCTTTACTTAGTAATATGCTTAATAACCTGATTGCTTAATAAAGCCGAAATAGTATGGTTGATTGATATGATACCTTATGGGGTATGTGCACGGATTCGGGTAAGTCCGTTTCATTTCGAGTTCTGTTATTGATATGATATCATGATCTATGATGTATGTATTATGAGATGCTACACTAAACATATTAGCATGATTTGCATGATTTGCACGTTTTGCATCAGTATGGTATGTTTATGGGTGATGTGAGAGAAGGGGGAATATGATATCCGTGTCTTTGGGACACCAGAGGTTTGGCACCTCCAGTGGTTTGCTACCACAGATCGATTTATTGTGACTTTGGGTCACCAGAGGTTTGGCACCTCATAGCGACTTGTCCCAATGGCTTAGTACCACAGTGGGTTGGCCCTACGATTGATATTACGGGATCGCCGCCGGTGATTTGGTATCACACGTGGGTTGGCCCCATTAACTTGGCTATTCGTGACTTTGGTCACGGTGATTTAGTATCACAATTGTGTCTTTGGGACACCGGAGGTTTGGCACCTCATAGCGACTCGTCCACGTGGCTTAGTACCACCGTGGGTTAGCCCCACTATTGAGATCTGGGATTGTTGCGGTGATTTGGTATCACACGTGGGTTGGCCCCCATATGGATTATTCGTGACTTTGGGTCACCAAAGTGGTTTGGCACCACATTGATGGATATCGTGACTTTGGGTCACCGGTGGTTTGGCACCACCGGTGGTTTGGTACCACACGGGTAGAAAGCGGTGTTATGGATGGTTAGGATCGGGTGCATTAATTGTATTTCTTTGTTATGTTGTGTGTTAGTATGTTGCATTCATCGGAGGGGATTTATGCCTTTGAGTCTTCGACTCACCTTCTCCTTATCATTTCGGTGACACTTAGATCGCGAACACTGGTAGGGTGGACTCGAGGTGACCATGCTAATAATAAAGTCAGACTTGCACTGATTTTTGAACTTGGTACTTTACCTTATTTAATTTCATTTGATTTGGTTGGGATTGTAAAAGGCCTTTTTAAAATTTTACTTTGGTTATTTTTATGCTTAAATTTGATTTCAGATATGCCTTAACAAATTATTGGGTAATATTCGATAAAACTTGGAACGATAAGGTTTTCAAAACTACAAAGCGATATGTTTTAAACTTTACCATCGGGTATCACGCTGTAATTTAAAATGAATGCAACTCAAATGTTTTTTCAAATTCAAGCTGAATTAAACTGTTTTTAAGCAACTAAAAAGGAATAACTCGAATTTCCAAATGATATAAATTAGTTTTGCAATTGGATTCCACTAAGTTTTCAAAACTTATGGGTTAGCAAAGTGCACTATCGGTTTTAAACAATCATGCCCATGATTTTTTTTACAAAGTACAAAATACAGCAAAGAGTTTTCATCAAACCTTTATCCAGAAATCTAACCTTTCAAATACGTTTTCCCCGTAACATACCAGATTCGGTCGTGGTGTATTGACCGGGTTTGGGGTGTTACATTAGCCCATAAAAGCCTCAGTTGGGCCTTAACCCATAAATGACACAAAACATATTTATTTGGGCCTGAGCCCATCTCAAATAAAACCACATATGCAATGCATTAGTGCCCATACCAACCACCTCAGTCTGCTCTCCTGCCTGCACTCACGTGGGGATTTAATCGATCCACCCATCCCTACACTCCTTATGTAGCACCGGTTGCGGCACTAACTTATCGGTGCTTGAGAGAATCTTTCGGTGGCTAAAGCCTTGATGGATCCACAATCGTCAGCGACCATGCGATCCTATCTCGCACTTCCCTCTTGAATAATCCCATCCCCATACAACATAATAACACATGAATGCAACATACAATAATATTCATACGATAATAATTATAAATCACATACAAGAATAATCATATAACATGTAGGGGCGTTTTCATCATTTTTTCCCTCTAGGGGCACATCGGTCATTTTACCCATCAAGGATATTTCTGTAATTTACCTATCAAAGGTGTTTTCGTACTTTACCTACCAAGGGTATTTTAATAATTTACCTACCATGGATATTTTTGTAATTTGCCTACCAAGGGTATTTTTGTAATTTACCTACCAAGGGTATTTTTGTAATTTACCCTCCAAGGGTATTTTCGTAATTTACCTACCAAAGGTAATTCTGTAATTTACCCACCAACGGTATTTTCGTAGTTTACCCACCAAGGGTATTTTAGTAATTTCACAAACTAGAGGTATTTTGGTAATTTCGTAAATCAGGGGTCTTTCGATAATTTTGCAAACCAGGGGTATTTCAATAATTTCAGAAATTGGGGGTATTTTGGTAATTTTATAAATCGAGGGTATTTTGGTAATTTTACAAATTAGGGGTATTTTGGTAATTTTGTAAATTGGGGGTATTTTGGTAATGTCACAAATCGAGGGTATTTTGGTAATATCACAAATCAGGGTTTTTTTGATAATTTCACAAATCGGGGGTATTTCAATAATTTCACAAATTAGGGGTATTTTGGTAATTTTCCAAACTAGGGGTATTTTGGTACTTTATCAATATAAGTGCATTTTAGTAATTTAACAAATATAAGGGTATTTGGTCCCTCTCGGATTTTAGTTATGAACTTTGGCCCACCAACATGTCATCGCGACTAAAGTGAACAGACACTACGCACCAGGTAGGATTCCAGAAAAGAGGAGGTGGGCCACAAGGGCCGCTTAAGAACCAAACTCTCCCTAGATCCAATCTTAGACATGCGCACGCCCGTTGCCAGACTCCAACCCAGCGACTTGTTTACGGACATGTTTAATTATTAGAAAGTCTTATGGAATTTAAGAGTTGTTCAAACTAGGCCTAAGGTCTATAAACCCTATCATACTTGTCTACATCCCCATAAAGCTCATCAAACCCAAATTACATCCTTACGGCCCATTAGGCCAAAATCTCAACATATGGCCTATTAGGCCCAAAACAAATCCAATTCATGTATCATGCATGACTAATTCAATTCGTATAACCAACCAAACCATTTCATCAATTCTTAGCCTTAGGGCCCACCGGGCCCATTTAGCCACTTTCGGCTTTTCAGCTTTCAGCTTTTTGGTATTACCGATATCGTGTGTGAGTGTTTGTACACACCTGGTAATCTCGGGTGCTATAAACCACTAAGTCACGAACCTACAATTTACATCACCTAACGATTAATCATAACTTAATATACACTTATCGAAAACTGAAACCTCACCGTAACCTTACCGTGTACCTCAGGTTCTAGTAGCCCTTCCTCCGCTACTATTGCCGATTATCGTCTAGGTCTGCACCCAAATGCCCACCAAGGTTTATTAACTCTCCTCATAGAATGCTCTATATATAGCTAGCTTCTCACCTTCCTTCTTTGTATCTTACCGATGTGGAATCCCTACGTTAGCAGAGTTTAAATCCAACTCAAACTCTTCTCTTCCAATCTACAAAATAAATACTCCCTTGCTTGTCATGAGATTCGAACCCAAGCTCCCTTGCACCCTTAATGATGCCTTGCCACTAGACCACTCACTTTCTTGTGCCTAAAATCATGCGCAACTAAATATAACCCTATGGCAAAATTCTAGAGTCCATTTAAAAAGAAATCCAAAATGCAAGAGCCAAGACTTGAACCTTGGACCTCCTTCCTTCCTTGTGGCATCACCCTTTTGTCTCTTATGTGGCATCACTTTGCCACTACACCACACAGTCCACTTGTGTCATTTTTCTCCACATTTTATTCTTAAAGCCTACTTACCAACTCCCAGGGTCTTTTTCACCTAAAACCAAAATTTTTCCTATGGCCTAACTTTAACCTGGGACTTCATAAAAGCCTCCTAACCTTTCAAAATAACTCACCTAATAGGTCCAACTTGCCTTAATACCATTCTCTTCTTCTCAAAAATTTTAAATGCTACTACCCCCAAGGCCCATTGGGCTTAATCCTACTAGGCCCAACTTTGGGATGTTACAAATCTACCCTCCTTAAATAAATTTCGTCCACAAAATTTCCAACTATCTCATAGCCGCACAATAACGGATATACCACTACGCTTCTGCTGCGCACTCTAGTCCTAATTATCTAAATTACAAATTTTATGAATTTAGGTCCTAATTAAAATGACTGACTTATGGAAACGTGATGTTTATTTAATTTTCATAAAGTTTAGTATTTTGAAAGCAGATATTATTTTGGAAAACCGTGATACAAAGTTTAGCGATTTAAGACATAATAAACTAAAATCCAAAACTAAAACCAGAATTTAAGAGAGGCCTTATTACAAAATATTAACCCAAGTTCAAAATAAGTAAAATACTAGAGTCCAAACTGCTCGTAGTATGGCCACCTCCGAGTCCTCTAGCACGTTAAACCGCTTACTGAGGATTACTTGAGAAAAAAAATTAAAAAGAGGGTGTGAGTTTACGAAAACTCGGTGTGCATAACCTCATCAATAAGAACATGAATCACAACAGTTTGGGTGAAGCCCATTTCAGTAACGGTGGCAATTGGGCCTTAGCCCATAGAAGCCTTAGTTGTGCCTTAACCCATAAATGTCACAAAACATATTTATCTGGGCCTGAGCCCATCTCAAATAAAACCACATATGCAATGCATTAATGCCCATACCAACCCACACTCCGCCTCTCGTCCAAACCTCGCACTGTGGGGATTTAATGACCCAACCATCCCTACACTCCTTATGTAGCACCGACAAGACTAACTTATCTGGCAAAGATAGCTACTCGGTGGCTAAAAGCCTTCGGTGGATCCACAGTCGTCAAGCGACCATGCGATCCTATCTACACTTCCTCTTTCGAATAATCACATCCCCATGCAACATAAGAACACATGAATGCAACATGCAATAATAATCATACGATAACAATCATAAATCACATACAAGAGTAATCATATAACATGTAAGGGCGTTTTTGTCATTTTTACCATTCAGGGGCATATCGGTCATTTTACCCATCGAGGGTATTTTCGTAATTTACCTACCAAGGGTGTTTTCGTAATTTACCTACCAAGGGTATTTTTATAATTTACCTACCAAGGGTATTTTCGTAATTTAACTACCATGGGTATTTTTGTAATTCACCTACCAAGGGTATTTTCGTAATTTACCCACCAAGAATATTTTCGTAATTTACCTACCAAGGGTAATTCGGTAATTTACCCACCTAGGGTATTTTTGTAATTTACCCACCAAGGGTATTTTAGTAATTTCACAAACTGGGGGGTATTTTGGTAATTTCATAAATTGGGGGTATTTCGAAAATTTTGCAAACCAAGGGTATTTCGGTAATTTTTCAAATCAGGGTTATTTTGGTAATTCATAAATCGAGGGTATTTTGGTAATTTCACAAATCAAAAGTATTTCGGTAATATTACAAACTAGGGGTTTATTGGTAATTTCATAAATCGGGGGTATTTTGGTAATATCACAAATCGAGGTTATTTCGATAATTTTGCAAATCGGGGTATTTTGGTAATTTTACAAATTAGGGGTATTTTGGTAATTACAGAAAATCGGGTATTTTGGCACTTTACCAATATAAGGGTATTTTAGTAATTTAACAAATATAGGGTATTTGGTCCCTCTCAAATTTTAGTTATGAACTTTGGCCCATCGACAAGTCTTCGCGGCTAAAGTGAACAAACACTACGCACCAAGCAGGATTCTAGAAAAGAGGAGGTGGGCCACGATGGCCGCTTAAGAACCAAACTCTCCCTAGATCCAATCCTAGACATGCGTATGCCCGTTGCCACACTCCAACCCAGCGACTTGTTTATGGACATGTTCAATTATTAGAAAGTCTTATGGAATTTAAGAGTTGTTCAAACTAGGCCTAAAGTCTATAAACCTTAGCATACTTGTCTACGTCCCCATAAAGCTCATCAAACCCAAATTACACCCTTATGACCCATTAGGCCAAAATCTCATCATATGGCCTATTAGGCCCAAAATAAATCCAATTCATGTATCATGCATGACTAATTCAATTCGTATAACCAACCAAACCATTTCATTAATTCTTAGCCTCAGGGCCCACCGGGCCCATTTAGCCACTTTCGACTTTTTGGCTTTCGGCTTTTCGGCATTGCCAATATCGTGTGTGTAGTGTTTGTACACACCTGGTAACCTCGCGTGCTGGAAACCCCGTAGTCACGAACCTACAATCGACATCACCTAACGATTAATCATAACTTGATATACACTTATCGGAAACTGAAACCTGACCGTAACCTTACCGTGTACCTACGTTCTAATAGCCCTGCCTTCGCTACTATTGTCGATTGTCCTCTAGGTCTGCACCCAAACGCCCACCAAGGTATATTAACTCTCCTCATAGAATGCTCTATATATAGCTAGGTTCTCACCTTCCTTCTTTGTATCTTACTGATGTGGGATCCTTCCGTTAGTAGAGTTTAAATCCAACTAATACTCTTCTCGTCCAATTTGTAAAATAAATACTCCCATGCTTGTCATGAGATTCGAACCCAAGCTCCCTTGTACCCTTAATGACGCCTTGCCACTAGACCACTCACTTTCTTGTGTCTAAAATCATGCGCAACTAAATATAACCCTATGGCAAAATTCTAGAGTCCATTTAAAGAGAAATCCAAAATGCAAGAGCCAAGACTTGAACCTTGGACCTCCTTCCTTCCTTGTGGCGTCACCCTCTTACCTCTTATGTGGCATCACT
Source organism: Gossypium rotundifolium (assembly GCA_025506655.1). NCBI lineage: Eukaryota > Viridiplantae > Streptophyta > Magnoliopsida > Malvales > Malvaceae > Gossypium > Gossypium rotundifolium. Next base: position 85,106,932 of record CP106728.1, read on the forward strand.
TTGCCACTACACCACATAGTCCACTTGTGTCATTTTTCTCCACATTTTATTCTTAAAGCCTACCTATCAACTCCCAGGGTTTTTTCACCTAAAACCAAAATTTTTCCTGTGGCCTAACTTTAACCTGGGACTTTATAAAAGCCTCCTAACCTTCCAAAATCACTCACCTAATAGGTCCAACTTGCCTTAGTACCATTCTCTTGTTCTCAAAAATGTTAAACGCTACTACCCCCAAGGCCCGTTGGGCCTAATCCTACTAGGCCCAACTTTGAGATGTTACAAATCTACCCTCCTTAAAGAAATTTCGTCCTCGAAATTTCCAACTATCTCATAGCTGCACAATACTGGATATACCACTACGCTTCTGCTGCGCACTCTAGTCCAAATTATCTGAATTACAAATTTTATGAATTTAGCTCATAGTTCCAATAATTAAACAAATGTTTTATGGAAGTAGTAGTTAAGAGTTGTAAGCCCAGTATCTACCTACATCAATAACATTTTAAAACAGATAAGAGAACTTACTTGGTCCGCCACTGGAGACTCGGTGTGACACACAAAAACCTTTCAAAACTACTTCAAAAATCATTTGTAAACATCTTGAAAATAAACACTAAAACCCATCTCACAGCCCGAGTTTTGCAACCTGGGCTCTGATACCACTAAATGTAACACCCCAAACCCGGCCAAGAAATTAGGCCCGAATTTGGCCTGTCACATTGGGTGCTTTTCGAGAAACAATGGTTCCATTTGAAAGCCTTTCTTGATATTAAAAACTAAAGTCTCAGTTTGTATTTATTCATTATTAATCGACATTTATTAAAAAGTTATTACCAAAAAATACTTTGTTGGTTGCTAAAACTTAATTAAAATGACTGACTTATGAAAACGTGATGTTTACGACCTATTCGCTAAATCGTAGTATTTTGAAAAATGATATTGTTTTGGAAAAAAAGTGATACATAGTTTAGACGATTTAAGACATAATAAACTAAAAATCCAAAACTAAAACTAGAATTTAAGAGAGGCCTTATTACAAAATATTAACCCAAGTTAAAAATAAGTAAAATACTAGAGTCCAAAACTGCTCGTAGTGTGGCCACCTCCGAGTCATCTAGCACGTCGAACCGCTTATTGAGGATTACTTGAGAAAAAAATAAAAAGAGGGTGTGAGTTTACGAAAACTCAGTGTGCATAACCCTCATAAATAAGAACAAGAATCATAATAGTTTGGGCGAAGCCCACTTCAATAACGGTAGCAATTGGGCCTTAGCCCATAAAAGCCTCAGTTGGGCCTTAACCTATAAATGTCACAAAACATATTTATCTGGGCCTGAGCCCATCTCAAATAAAACCACATATGCAATGCATTAATGCCAATACCAACCCTCACTCTGCCTCCGTCTAATCACTCGCACTCCTGGGATTTAATCGACCCACCCATCCCTACACTCCTTATGTAGCACCGATTGCAAAGACTAACTTATCGGGCAAGATAGTCGCTTTCGGTGGCTAAAAGTTTCTATGGATCCACAATGTGAAACGCGACCATGCGATCCTATCTACACTTCCCCTTTCAAATAATCCCATCCCCATGCAACATAATAACACATGAATGCAACATACAATTATAATCATACGATAACAATCATAAATCACATACAAAAATAATCATATAACATGTAGGGGCGTTTTCATCATTTTTGCCCTCTAGGGGCATATCGATCATTTTACCCATTGAGGGTATTTCCGTAATTTACCTACCAAGGGTGTTTTCGTAATTTACCTTTCAAGTGTATTTTCATAATTTACCTACCAAGGGTATTTTCGTAATTTACCCACCAAGGGTATTTTCGTAATTTACCTACCAAGGGTAATTCGATAATTTACCCCCAAGGGTATTTTTCATAATTTACCCACCAAGGGTATTTCAGTAATTTCACAAACCAGGGGCATTTTGGTAATTTCGTGAATCGGGGGTATTTCAATAATTTTGCAAACCAGGGGTATTTCAGTAATTTCACAAATTGGGGGTATTTTGGTAATTTTATAAATCGAGGGCATTTTGGTAATTTCACAGATCGGAGGTATTTCGGTAATTTTACAAATCGAGGGTATTTTGGTAATTTCACAAATTGAGGTATTTTTGTAATATCACAAATCGGGGTTATTTCGATAATTTTGCAAACCGAAGGTATTTCGATAATTTTACAAATTAGGGGTATTTTGGTAATTTTGCAAAATAAGGGTATTTTGGTACTTTACCAATATACGGGTATTTTAGTAATTTAACAAATATAAGGGTATTTGGTCCCTCTCGGATTTTAGTTATGAACTTTGGCCCACCAACAAGTCCTCGCGGCTAAAGTGAACAGACACTAGGCACTAGGTAGGATTCCAAAAAAGAGGAGGTGGGCCGCGAGGGCCGCTTAAGAACCAAACTCTCCCTAGATCCAATCCTAGACATGCGTACGCCCGTTGCCACACTTCAACCCATCGACTTGTTTACGAACATGTTTAATTACTAGAAAGTCTTATGGAATTTAAGAGTTGTTTAAACTAGGCCTAAGGTCCATAAACCCTAACATATTTGTCTACGTCCCCATAAAGCTCATCAGACCCAAATTACATCCTTACGGCTCATTAGGCCCAAATCTCATCATATAGCCTATTAGGCCCAAAACAAATCCAATTCATGTATCATGCATGACTAATTCAATTCGTATAACCAACCAAACCATTTCATCAATTCAGAGCCCCAGGGCCCACCGGGCCCATTTAGCCACTTTCGGCTTTTCGACTTTTTGGCTTTTCAGTATTGCTGATATCATGTGTGTAGTGCTTGTACACACCTGGTAACCTTGCGTGCTATAAACCCCTTAGTCACGAACCTATAATCGACATCACCTAACAATTAATCATAACTTAATATACACTTATTGGAAATCGAAACCTCACCGCAACCTTACCGTGTACCCACGTTCTTGTAGCCGTTCAATCGCTACTATGGCTGATTATCCTCTAGGCCTGCACCCAAATGCCTACCAAGGTATATTAACTTTCCTCATAGAATGCTCTATATATAGCTAGCTTCTCACCTTCCTTCTTTGTATCTTACCGATGTGGGATTCCTCAGTTAGCGAGTTTAAATCCAACTCAAACTCTTCTCGCCTAATCGCAAAATAAATACTCCCTTGCTTGTCATGAGATTCAACCCAAGCTCCCTTGCACCCTTAATGACACCTTGCCACTAGGCGACTCACTTTCTTGTGTCTAAAATCATGCAACTAAATATAACCCTATGGCAAAATTCTAGAGTCCATTTAAAAGAAATCCAAAATGTCGAGCCAAGACCAAGCTTGGACCTCCTTCCTTCCTTGTATGCCACCCCTTGTCTCTTATGTGGCATCACTTTGCCACTACCCCACACTGATCCACTTGTGTCATTTTCTCCAAATTTTATTCTTAAAGCCTACCTACCAACTCCTGTGGTTTTTTCACCTAAAACCAAAATTTTTCCTATGGCCTACCTTTAACCTGGGACTTCATAAAAGCCTCCTAACCTTCCAAAATCACTCACCTAATAGGTCCAACTTGCCCTAGTACCATTCTCTTGTTCTCAAAAATTTTAAACGCTACTACCCCCAAGGCCCCATTGGGCCTAATCCTACTAGGCCCAACTTTGGGATGTTACAAATCTACCCTCCTTAAAGAAATTTCGTCCTTAAAATTTCCAACTATCTCATAGTCGCACAATACCAGATATACCACTACGCTTCTGCTGTGCACTCTAGTCCTAATTATCTGAATTACAAATTTTATGAATTTAGCTCACAGTTCCAATAATTAAACAAGTGTTTTATTGAAGTTGTAGTTAAATGTTGTTTTCGAAATTGCCAGCTCACTATAGTTTTTAGTCCCCTACGGGCCTCAGTATAGTCTATCATTTAAAGTAAGCCCAGTATTTGCCTACAGCAGTAACACTTTAAAACAGATAAGAGATCTTATTTGGTCCGACGCTGGAAACTCGGTGTGCCACACAAAACCTTTCAAAACTACTTCAAAAATCATTTGTAAACATATTTAAAATAAACACTAAAACCCATCTCACAGCCGAAGTTTTGCAACTGGCTTTGATGTTACTAAATGTAACACCCCAAACCGGCCTAGAAGTTAGGCCCGAATCAGCGTGTCACATTGGGGTGCTTTTCGAGAAACCATGGTTCCATTTGAAAACCTTTCTTGATATTAAAACTAAAGTCTCGCTCGCTTGTTCATTATTAATTGAAATTTATTAAAAAGTTATTACCAAAAAAACTTTATTGGTTGCGGAAACTTAATTAAAATGACTGACTTATGAAAACGTGATGTTTACGACCTATTCGCAAAAATGTATTATTTTGAAAGCGTATATTGTTTTGGAAAATCGTGATACAAAGTTTAGCAGGTTTAAGACATAATAATCTAAAAATCCAAAACTAAAACTAAAATTTAAGAGAGGCCTTATTACAAAATATTAACCCAAGTTAAAAATAAGTAAAATACTAGAGTCCAAATCGCTCAGTAGTGTGGCTACCTCACGAGTCCTCTAGCACGCCAAACCGCTACCGAGGATTACATGAGAAAAAATATTAAAAGATGGTGTGAGTTTACGAAAACTCAGTGTGCATAACCCTCATCAATAAGAACATGAATCATAATAGTTTGGTGAAGCCCATTTCAAGAATCTGATGGCAATTGGGCCTTAGCCTATAAAAGCCTGGGATTGGGCCTTAACCCATAAACGTCACAAAACATATTTATCCGGGCTGAGCCCATCTCAAATAAAACCACATATGCAATGCATTAATGCCCATACCAACCCTACACTCCGCCTCCGTCTAACCTCGCACTCTCTGGGATTTAATCGACCCACCCATCCCTACACTCCTTATGTATCACCGATTTTAAGACTAACTTATCGGTGCAAAGATAGTCTTTTTCGGTGGCTAAAAGCCTTTGGTGGATCCATAATCGTCAGCGATCATGCGATCCTATCTACACTTCCCCTTTCAGATAATCCCATCCCCAGCATAATAACACATGAATGTAACATACAATAATAATGATACGATAACAATCATAAATCACATACAAGAATAATCATATAACATGTAGGGGCGTTTTCATCTTTTTTGCCATCTAGGGGCATATCAGTCATTTTACCCATCGAGGGTATTTCCGTAATTTACCTACCAAGGGTGTTTTCATAATTTACCTATCAAGGGTATTTTCGTAATTTACCTACCAAGGGTATTTTAGTAATTTAATTACCAAGGGTATTTTCATAATTCGCCTACTAAGGGTATTTTCGTAATTTACCCACCAAGGGTATTTTAGTAATTTACCTATTAAGGGTAATTCGGTAATTTACCCACCAAGGGTATTTTCATAATTTACCCACTGATGGTATTTCAGTAATTTCACAAACTGGGGGTATTTTGGTAATCTCATAAATCAGGGGTATTTCAATAATTTTGCAAACAAGGGGTATTTCGATAATTTTGGAAATTAGGGGTATTTTGGTAATTTTGTAAATTGAGGGTATTTTGGTAATTTCATAAATCAAGGGTATTTTGGTAATTTTGCAAATCGAGGGTATTTTGGTAATTTTACAAATCGGGGGTATTTTGGTAATATCACAAATTGGGGTTATTTCGATAATTTCGCAAATCGGGGGTATGACGGTAATTTCACAAATTAGGGGTATTTTGGTAATTTTACAAAACAGGGGTATTTTGGTACTTTACCAATATAAGGGTATTTTAGTAATTTAACAAATATAGGGTATTTGGTCCCTTTCGGATTTTAGTTATGAACTTAAGCCCATCAACAAGTCCTCATGGCTAAAGTGAGCAGAACACTAGGCACCGTGTAGGATTCCAAAAAAGGAGGTGGGCCACGAGGCCGCTAAGAACCAAACTCTCCCTAGATCCAATCCTAGACATGCGTACGCCCGTTGCCACACTTCAACCCAGTGACTTGTTTACGGACATGTTTAATTACTAGAAAGTCGTATGGAATTTAAGAGTTGTTTAAACTAGGCCTAAGGTCCATAAACCCTAGTATACTTGTCTACGTCCCCATAAAGCTCATCAAACCCAAATTACATCCTTACGGCTCATTAGGCCCAAATCTCATCATATGGCCTATTAGGCCCAAAACAAATCCAATTCATGTATCATGCATGATTAATTCAATTCGTATAACCAACCAAACCATTTCATCAATTCAAAGCCACAGGGCCCATCGGGCCCATTTAGCCACTTTCAGCTTTTTGGCTTTTCGGCTTTTCAGTAATATCGATATCGTGTGTGTAGTGTTTGTACACACCTGATAACCTTGCGTGCTATAAACCCCTTAGTCACGAACCTACAATCGACATTACCTAACTATTAATCATAACTTAATATACACTTATCGAAAACCGAAACCTCACCACAACCTTACCGTGTACCCACGTTCTTGTAGCCCTTCAATCGCTACTATTGCCGATTATCCTCTAGGTCTGCACCTAAAAGCCCACCAAGGTATATTAACTTTCCTCATAGAATGCTCTATATATAGCTAGCTTCTCACCTTCCTTCTTTGTATCTTACCGATGTGGGATTCCTCCGTTAGCAGAGTTTAAATCCAACTTAAACTCTTCTCATCCAATCTGTAAAATAAATACTCCCTTGCTTGTCATGAGATTCGAACCCAAGCTCCCTTGCACCCTTAATGACACCTTACCACTAGACCACTCACTTTCTTGTGTCTAAAATCATGCGCAACTAAATATAACCCTATGGCAAAATTCTAGAGTCCATTTAAAAAGAAATCCAAAATGTAAGAGCCAAGACTTGAACCTTGGACCTCCTTCCTTCCTTGTGGCGTCAGCCCCTTGTCTCTTATGTGGCATCACTTTGCCACTACACCACACAGTCTACTTGTGTCATTTTCTCCACATTTGATTCTTAAAGCCTACCTAGCAACTCCCAGGGTTTTTTTCACCTAAAACCAAAATTTTTCCTATGGCCTAACTTTAACCTGGGACTTCATAAAAGCCTCATAACCTTCCAAAATCACTCACCTAATAGGTCCAACTTGCCTTAGTACCATTCTCTTGTTCTCAAAAATTTTAAACGCTACTACCCACAAGGCCCATTGGGCCTAATCCTACTAGGCCCAACTTTGGGATGTTACAAATCTACCCTTCATAAAGAAATTTCACCCTCGAAATTTCCAACTATCTCATTGCCGCACAATACCGAATATAACACTACGCTTCTGCTGTGCACTCTAGTCCTAATTATCTGAATTACAAATTTTATGAATTTAGCTCATAGTTCCAATAATTAAACAAATGTTTTATGGAAGTAGTAGTTAAGAGTTGTTTTCAAAATTGCTAGCTCACTATAGTTTTTAGTCCCCTACGGGCCTCAGTATAGTCTATCATCTAAAGTAAGCCCAGTATCTACCTACAGCAGTAGCACTTTAAAACAGATAAGAGAACTTACTTGGTCCGACGCTGGAGACTCAGTGTGCAACACAAAAACCTTTCCAAACTACTTCAAAAATTATTTCTAAACATCTTTAAAATAAACAGTAAAACCCATCTCACAGCCCGAGTTTTGCAACCTGGGCTTTGATACCACTAAATGTAACACCTTAAACCCGGCCTAGAAGTTAGGCCCAAATCTGGCGTGTCACATTGGGGTGCTTTTCGAGAAACAATGGTTCCATTTGAAAACCTTTCTTGATATTAAAAACTAAAGTCTCAATTTGCGTTTGTTCATTATTAATCGACATTTATTAAAAAGTTATTGCCAAAAAAGCTTTATTGGTTGCGAAAACTTAATTAAAATGACAGACTTATGAAAACATGATGTTTACAACCTATTCGCGAAAGCATAGTATTTTGAAAGCAGATATTGTTTTAGAAAACCGTGATACAAAGTTTAGCAAACTTAAGACATAATAAACTAAAAATCCAAAACTAAAACTAGAATTTAAGAGAGGCCTTATTACAAAATATTAACCCAAGTTAAAAATAAGTAAAATACTAGAGTCCAAATCGTCGTGGTGTGGCCACCTCCGAGTCCTCTAGCACGTCGAACCGCTTACTAAGGATTACCGAGAAAAAATATTAAAAGAGGGTGTGAGTTTACAAAACTCAGTGTGCATAACCCTCATCAATAAGAACATGAATCAAAACTGTTTAGGCGAAGCCCATTTCAGTAACGGTGGCAATTGGACCTTAGCCCATAAAAGCCTCAGTTGGGCCTTAACCTATAAATGTCACAAAACATATTTATCTAGGCCTAAGCCCATCTCAAATAAAACCACATATGCAATGCATTAATGCCCATACCAACCCTACACTCCATCTCCTGTCCAAGCCTGCACTCCTGTGGGGATTTAATCGACCCACCCATCCCTACACTCCTTATAGCACTAGTTGCGGCACTAACTTATCGGTGCAGCATAGCTGCTCGGTGGCTAAAAGCCTTTCGTGGATCCACAATCGTCAAGCGACCATACGATCCTATCTACACTTCCCCTTTTGGATAATCCCATCCCCAACATAATAACACATGAATGCAACATACAATAATAATCATACTATAACAATCATAAATCACATACAAGAATAATCATATAACATGTAGGGGCATTTTCATCATTTTTGCCATCCAGGGGAATATCGGTCATTTTACCCATCAAGGGTATTTCCGTAATTTACCTACCAAGGGTGTTTTTGTAATTTACCTATCAAGGGTATTTTCGTAATTTACCTACCAAGGGTATTTTAGCAATTTACTTACCAAGGGTATTTTTATAATTCGCCTACCAAGGGTATTTTCGTAATTTACCCACCAAGGGTATTTTAGTAATTTACCTACTAAGGGTAATTCAGTAATTTACCCACCGAGGGTATTTTCGTAATTTACCCACTGAGGGTATTTCAGTAATTTCACAAAATGGGGGTATTTTGGTAATTTTATAAATCGGGGGTATTTCGGTAATTTTACAAACCAGGGGTATTTCGGTATTTTTAAAAATCGGGGGTATTTTGGTTATTTCGTAAATTGAGGGTATTTTGATAATTTCACAAATCGGGGGTATTTTGGTAATTTTAAAAACCGGGGGTTTTTGGTAATTTCACAAATTGGGGGTATTTTGGTAATATCACAAATTGAGGTTATTTTGATAATTTCCCAAATCGGGGATATTTCGGTAATTTCACAAATTAGGGGTATTTTGGTAATTTTGCAAAACATGGGTATTTTGGTACTTTACCAATATAAGGGTATTTCAGTAATTTAACAAATATAAGGGTATTTGGTTCCTCTCGGATATTATTTATGAACTTTGGCCCATCAACAAGTCCTCGCGGCTAAAGTGAACAGACACTAGGCACTAGGTAGGATTCCAGAAAAGAGGAGGTGGGCCACGAGGGCCGCTTAAGAACCAAACTCTCCCTAGATCTAGTCCTAGACATACGTACGCCCGTTGCCACTCTCCAACCCAGCGACTTGTTTAAGGACATGTTTAATTATTAGAAAGTCTTATGGAATTTAAGAGTTCTTTAAACTAGGCCTAAGGTCAATAAACCCTAGCATACTTGTCTACGTCCCCATAAAGCTCATCAAACCCAAATTACATCCTTACGGCCCATTAGGCCCAAATCTCATCAGATGGCCTATTAGGCCCAAAACAAATCCAATTCATGTCTCATGCATGACTAATTCAATTCGTATAACCAACCAAACCATTTCATCAATTCTTAGCCTTAGGGCCCATCGGGCCCATTTAGCCACTTTCGACTTTTCAGCTTTTCAGCTTTTCAGCATTGCCGATATTGTGTGTGTATTATTTGTACACACCTGGTAACCTCGCGTGCTGTAAACCCCTTAGTCACGAACCTAAAATCGACATCACCTAACGGTTTATCATAACTTAATATACACTTATCGAAAACCGAAACCTCACCGTAACCTTACCGTGTACCTCAAGTTCTAGTAGCCCTTCCTTCGCTACTATTGCTGATTATCCTCTAGGTCTACACCCAAACGCCTACCAAGGTATATTAACTCTCCTCATAGAATGCACTATATATAGCTAGCTTCTCACATTCCTTCTTTGTATCTTACCGATGGGGGATCCCTCCATTAGCAAAGTTTAATTCCAACTCAAACTCTTCTCGTCCAATCTGCAAAATAAATACTCCCTTACTTGTCATGAGATTCGAACCCAAGCTCCCTTGCACCCTTAATGACACCTTGCCACTAGACCACTCACTTTCTTGTATCTAAAATCAAGCGCAACTAAATATAACCCTATGGCAAAATTCTAGAGTCCATTTAAAAAGAAATCCAAAACTAAAAATCCAAACTAAAGCAGATATTGTTTTGGAAAACCGTGATACAAAGTTTAGCAGATTTAAGACATAATAAACTATAAATCCAAAACTAAAACTAGAATTTAAGAGAGGCCTTATTACAAAATATTAACCCAAGTTAAAAATAAGTAAAATACTAGAGTCCAAAATTGCTCATAGTGTGGCCACCTCCGAGTCCTCTAGCACGTCGAACCGCTTACTGAGGATTACCTGAGAAAAAAATATTAAAAAGAAGGTGTGAGTTTACGAAAACGCAGTGTGCATAACCCTCATCAATAAGAACATGAATCGCAACAGTTTGGGCGAAGCCCATTTCAGTAACGGTGGCAATTGGGCCTTAGCCCATAAAAGCCTCAGTTGTGCCTTAACCCATAAATGTCACAAAACATATTTATCTGGGCCCGAGCCCATCTCAAATAAAATCACATATGCAATGCATTAATGCCCATACCAACCACAGACTGCCTCTCGTCCAACCCTCGCACTCGTGAGGATTTAATCGACCCACCCATCATTACACTCCTTATGTAGCACCAGCTATGCACTAACTTATCGGTGTAGCATAGCTTTCGGTGGGTAAAGCCTTCTGTATCCACAATCGTCAAGAGACCATGCGATCCTATCTCGCACTTCCCTTTGAATAACCTCATCCCCATGCAACATAATAACACATGAATGCAACATACAATAATAATCATACGATAACAATCATAAATCAAATACAAGAATAATCATATAACATGTAGGGGCATTTTCATCATTTTTGCCCTCCAAGGGCATATCGGTCATTTTACCCATCGAGGGTATTTTTGTAATTTACCTACCAAGGGTGTTTTCGTAATTTACCTACCAAGAGTATTTTCGTAATTTACCTACCAATTGTATTTTGGTAATTTACCTACAATGGGTATTTTTGTAATTCGCCTACCAAGGGTATTTTCATAATTTACTCACCAAGGGTACTTTCGTAATTTACCTTCCAAGGGTAATTAGTAATTTACCCACCAAGGGTATTTTCGTAATTTACCCACCAAGGGTATTTCAGTAATTTCACAAACTGGTGGTATTTTGGTAATTTCATAAATCGGGGTATTTCGATAATTTTTCAAACTAGGGGTATTTCGGTAGTTGCTCAAATCGGGGGTATTTTGGTAATTCTGTAAATGAAGGGTATTTTGGTAATTTCACAAATCGAGGGCATTTCAGTAATTTTGCAAATTGGGGTTAGTTTGGTAATTTAACAAATCGGGGGTATTTTGGTATTATCACAAATCGGGGTTATTTCGATAATTTTGCAAAACCAGGTAGGATTCCATGAAAGAGGAGGTGGGCTACGAGGGCCACTTAAGAACTAAACTCTCCCTAAATCCAATCCTAGACATGCGTACGCCCCTTGCCACACTCCAACCCAAATGATTTGTTTACGATATGTTTAATTATTAGAAAGTCTTATGGAATTTAAGAGTTGTTCAAACTAGGCCTAAGGTCCATAAACCCCAGCATACTTGTTCACGCCCCATAAAGCTCATCAAATCGAAATTACATCCTTACGGCCCATTAGGCCCAAATCTCCTCATATGGCCTATTAGGCCCAAAACAAATCCAATTCATGTATCATGCATGACTAATTCAACTCGTATAACCAACCAAACCATTTCATCAATTCTTAGCCTCAGGGCCCACCGGGCCCATTTAGCCACATTCGACTTTTCGACTTTTTGGCATTGCCAATATCATGTGTGTAGTGTTTGTACACACCTGGTAACCTCGCGTGCTGGAAACCCCTTAGTCACGAACCTACAATCGACATCACCTAACGGTTTATCATAACTTAATATACACTTATCGAAAACTAAAACCTCACTGTAACCTTACCGTATACCTCACTTTCTAGTAGCCCTTCCTTTGCTACTATTGCCTATTATCCTTTAGGTCTGCACCCAAACGCCCACCAAGGTATATTAACTATCCTCATAGAATGCTCTATATATAGCTAGCTTCTTACCTTCCTTCTTTGTATCTTACCGATGGGGGATCCCTCCGTTAGCAGAGTTTAAATCCAACTCAAACTCTTCTCGTCCAATCTACAAATAAATACTCCCTTGCTTGTCTTGAGATTCGAACCCAAGCTCCCTTGCACCCTTAATGACACCTTGCCACTAGACCACTCACTTTCTTGTGTCTAAAATCCTGCGCAACTAAATATAACCCTATGGAAAAATTCTAGAGTCCATTTAAAAAGAAATCCAAAATGCAAGAGCCAAGATTTTAACTTTGGACATCCTTCCTTCCTTGTGGCGTCGCCCCCTTGTCTCTTATGTGGCATCACTATGCCACTACACCACACACTCCACTTGTGTCATTTTTCTCCACATTTTGTTCTTAAAGCCTACCTACCAACTCCCAGGGTTTTTTTCACCTAAAACCAAAATTTTTCCTATGGCCTAACTTTAACCTGGGACTTCATAAAAGCCTCCTAACCTTCCAAAATCACTCACCTAATAGGTCCAACTTGGCTTAGTACCATTCTCTCGTTCATAAAAATTTTAAATGCTACTACCCCCAAGGCCCATTGGGCCTAATCCTACTAGGCCCAACTTTAGGATGTTACACCTTTACATCATGAGGAGCCACCTTATGGCCCACCACCGCCTCATCGACCAATTCATGCGGCTGCTTCATTGACTAACATATCTGAGCGCCTCACTCTTTTCGATCTGTACTGTACTCAACAATTCAATGACAATGCTTGACGATTTGACGGCCTCGAGGCGACTCTACAACAGATTTGTCAGCACTTCCAAATATCACCACCACCCCCACCTCGCGAACCATCTGTTGATGAGGACTTTTGAGTCGATTTATGTTTTCTTTTTCTTTTATTTTAATTTTTAAACTCTTTCTCTTTATCTTTCTTGTCTTTGGTTTATATTATTATATATTGATTTCTTTATATCTCCGGCTATTTATTATTGAGTAACCATAATGAAGTCCATTAATAAAACTCCCTAAAACTTTACTGATGACTCTGCAGTTTCAAAAGGTTCAAGGTGCTACAAAGGAACGAACAAACTACTAGAGTATTCTCCCCCACCTTCACCTCTGCCTAGTTCATCATACTTCTCATTGGACCTATTGCTACAATTTTCACTTTCTAAGGATTTCATCCATAATTCAGGAAGTTTCACCTCCTTCCCTCTCTTATGATATTCTATTTACATTGCTATTATCTATCTTTGTACAATGAGGACAATGTACATCTTAAGTGTGGGGAGATTAACTATAGTATTATTAGAAAATTCCTGAATTGTATCTTGTTATTAAGTAATTTTCTCACACAACAACAGGAAAACAGACTTTTAGCAGTGTTTATAAGCACCACTAATAGTATTTGCGGTGCTTTTGAAAGCGCCGCTAAATCAAACAATGCAAACTTTAGCGGCGTTTATGAGAAAAAAACGCTACTAGAGTCATGACTTTTAGCGGCGCTTTTCCCACAAACGCCGCTAAATGTCATGACTTTTAGCGGCACTTTGCCCACAAACGCCGCTAAAGGTCATGATTTTTAGTGGCTGTTTTCCTACAAAGGCCGATAAAGACCATGACCATTAGCGGCGCTTTTCCCACAAACGCCACTAAAGACCATAACCTTTAATGCCGCTTTTCTCGCAAACGCCGCTAAAGACCATGATCTTTAGCGGCGCTTTTTCCACAAACACCGCTAAAAACCGTAACCTTTAGTGGCGCTTTTCTCATAAACGCCGCTAAAGGTCATGACCTTTAGCGGCACTTACCCAAAAACACCGCTAAAGAGCATGATCTTTAACGACACTTCCCCAAAAATGCCGCTAAAAACATGACCTTTAGCGGCGCTTTTACCAAAAATGCAACTAAAGGTCATGAAAAATAAAAAAAATTAAAATATTATAAAAATGAGCAGATATCAAAAAGAAGCATGCAATAGAATCAACACTATTTGCATTACTTTGACAACAGTTCCTATACAAATCCATTTATGTTCTAGGGGCACAACTAACTTCTCTTTGATTGTAATAATCAGCCCATTTCTTGTAACGCTACTGATATGAACTCTGCAAAGATATGAAAGTCACGCAAATCAACCGCAAGTAGCTTGTAGTGATCACTGAGCACTTCTCCATTCTCTTCAAAGATATGAACTCTATATCATTCTACAAAGAAGCATGTGCCAAAATGCACCAAAAGCAAGATACTATAAAGTACAAGAAGCTAGCTATGTAATTTTTTCAATCAAAAGTTTGTAGATGCACAATGAACCATAATATATTAAAATAATGAGAATGACAGGTCCTAATCCCTAAATAACCTCTCTAACCTTAGGATCATAATGTTGACTGAATCCTTGGCCTACAAAATACCCAGAAAGAATAATAATCCGATAGATTCACAACAATTTAACCTAGAACCTTTCAAGGTACAATTTTATATGCATCATTATCCTTCAATTATTAAATCTAGTTGTAATCATGATGTGAAGAAAATTTCAGAGTAAGAAAAATACCTTCACCATCAATTAACTGTAGCTTCTCAACCAATGACACAAAAATCCTTTTGGTAATAGAAGAGTCTGTTATTGAAGCCAAGCATCCAATGGCATCCTGACAACACATGATCGGAAGAAATTTGGTGTTTTACATTAATAAGATATCAATAGGTGTTTCATATTACCAAAGAAGGGAATATGCCTGCTTTATATATCAAAGTCGAACAATTTGTACTACCAAGAAAGAACTTTTCATTTTATCAAAGTAATTTGAATAAGTCTATCAAATTTCAAACCGGACACTAAGATGAAAGAATGAAAATGTTAACCTTAAGATATATGCGCTTTTGGAATGGAATGAATAAATACATCATCGAGCTCAAGAATCTCCGAGCACATGATGATAATGCCTTCATATTTTTAGTTGCAATTTTCTTTGAATAAGTGGTTGGAATTCGAGCTCTAATTTAGAGTCTCCCATTACAAGATTGTTTGATTCATTAGCATCTTCTCCAGATCTAAGTATATTTTTGTTTTGGTTGACAAGAATCTATAGAAAAAATAACACCACTATAGATATTATACAAGAGAAAAGAAAACAACTGACAAAAGTTATTTGGAAAAAGGATCAACATAAGTTCTAGGACTGTAACACCCCAAACCCAGCCCAAACACTACAACCGGATCTGGTATGTCACCAAGAAAAATTTTATCGAAACATGTCGCATTTTCGAAAAAGCCCAAATATGTTTTATATAGAATATGCTTAAGTAAAGTAAAATCCAAACTTAAATACATGCCTTTTAATTAAAATAAAAGCTTAAATGACTTAAAGTAATAGAAGCCCATAATAAAACATAATAGCCCATGGCCTTATTACAACGAGGTTTGAAGTCCATTAATTAAAAATATAAAATAAAACTTGAGTCTCTTTTGCCAAATCTACATATTATTCGCATGGCCACCTTATGCTCCTCCTCGGCCAACCCAAATCACTCTCAGATCACCGAAATGTTAATTAAAGGGTGAGTCATGAGACTCGATGTGCAACCCTCATGCACCACTAGAGTTTAGGCCTTAAGCCCATTAAACAACATAAACAGTGTAATAATCATAATAAAAATTAATAGCAATTAATATGTAAGGCCTAACCCGTTTGCCTAGGTTTCCATCCGCTACACACCCCGCATCAACTGCTCACACCATTGGGGATTTCTACAATCGACCCACACCACTACACACCATGATGGCAGTCATGCTGCTCATTCACATATGATGATCAAGCCTTTATAACATATAATGGCCGAAGCTTGTAGAACATTTAATGGTCAAAGCCCGTATAGTAGTTCACGGCATTAGCCGCTACACATGTAACGTATAACTTCCTCCTTTCATCAACCCAACCCATGCAATCACATACAAGCATTTTACTTATAACATTTAAACAGATTATTTACTAACCTAGGATCCGCTTTTTCCTCCTTGGGCTTGCATCAATAAACCGAGATTTCGCATTTATCAAAACATAAAAAACACATGAACATACAATAATAGGCGATCTAGATGGTGGGGAGGCATTACACACCAGTTACTGCGAAAATCTATTATCCCTAACGTAGGGCCTTATTTGTCGAATCCCGAAAATCCCTAAGACAATGTCACCTTCCTACCTTCGGCTTTTCCACCAAATCGGCACAGGAGACTTTTAATGAGATAGATTCGGCTACTAAAAGTAGAGAGGGAAAATCGATGTGCCTTAAATAAGTATTTCGGGTTAGATTTGAATGAAAAGAAAGAGTGAAATCGCATAGAATAAAATCCTGAAACCTACCAAATTACTAAGGAGTATGTGGCTTATGGTGCACCTTCGGGAAATGTAAGCCTCCCTTGTAGGTTCGGCTATGTGAGATGAGAGTATGAATCAAATGGAATTCGCTTTTAGAAAAAGAAAGAGAAAGCTAGGAGAGGCTTGGAAATTTTGGCGGAGAATGAGAGAAAAATAGGTTTGAAATCATGAAATTGAAGAATACTACTCCTATTTATAGAGAAATTTTGGCATATCATCCATACACGAGTTGGAATTTCGCCAACTCTTCCCTTCTCCGATAGCCTTTATCTCACCCGATAACCCAATCCTTATCTCCTCAAAAAAAAAAAATAGCCTCATCTTTCTCTTCATTATCTTCCTATTTATCAAGAAATAAAAGAATTAAAATCCCTATTTTGTAGCTAGTGTGCAGTCCACTCCTAGGGCTTGTAAGTGCCGAATTTTCGTCTTAAAATTTGGGCTCTAAGTGGCCATACTAGGCCCAAACTCCTCCCCCTTATGATGCCACCTTATGCCCACTTAAAGCTCTTCAAATCCTTGGGCCACAAGCCCAAATTTTGTCACTTAATTAACTATCTACTTAAATTATAAGCTAACACCATGTATTAGCCACCTAACCCATATTTTTAAAGCCCAATATATCACTTTAAAATACCCGAGCACTAATTTAAACCCTAATCCACATATTTAATCAAAAAGTCACCCGATCCTTAGAATCTCAATTTAACATATTAAACTATATCCTTAATGCGCAGCCCACGCTTAGGATGTTACGCTTCTACCCCTTAAAATAAATTTCCTCGAAATTTACCTGATCAGAAAAGATGGGGATATTGCTGTCGCATAATCTCCTCCGGTTGCCACATCGCCTCTTCTGCGCAGTGGTTTCTCCACAAGACTTTGACCAAAGGAACGAACTTCCTTCTCAACACTTTTATGTCTTGATCTAAAATTCGCACTGGTTCCTCCTTAAAAGATAACCGCCTTACTTCAATTTCTTCCACGGCACTATGTGCGATGGATCGATCGATAACGTCTCAAAGATCGAGACATGGAACACGTCATGTATCTGCTCCAACTCTGAAGGCAACTCCAAATGATAAGCCACTGGGCCCACACGTTCTAACACCCGATAAGGCCCAATAAACCGAGGACTTAGCTTACCCTTTCGTCTAAACCTCATTGCCTTTTTCCATGGAGAAACCTTTAAGAAGACTTGATCTCCTACTGCGAATTCTACTTCCTTCCGCTTAAGATCCGCATAAGATTTCTGCCGATTAGATGCTTCCTTCAATCGAGCCTGCATTAACTTAACTTTTTCCTCCGTTTTTGAAACTAGTTCAGGACCCAATACCTGACGTTCACCTAACTTCGTCCAACAAGTTGGGGTACGACATCTCCCTCCATATAATGCTTCATACGGCGCCATTTGAATACTGGCTGGATAACATTATTGTACGCGAATTTAGCCAAGGGTAAATGCTCCTCCCAACTACCCCTAAAATTGATGATGCAACCCCTTAGCATATCCTCCAATATCCGAATTACCCTCTCGGACCGACCATCTGATTTGTGGGTGAAAAGTGCATCAAGTCTAACCTCGCTCCTATTGCTTGATGGAGAGCCCCAAAATCGTGAAGTGAACCTAGGGTCCCTATCCGATATGATCGACATCGGCACACCATGTAATCGTACAACCTCAGCCACATACAACTTAGCCAACTTTTGCAAAGAGTAGTTGACCAATCAAGATGAAGTGAGCAGACTTCGCCACCGATCCAAAATTACCCAAATTGCATCTTTCTTGGTGGGTGTGAGGGTAACCCACTAACAAAATCCATTGTGATTCGCTCCCATTTCCATTCTTTGGATCTTTATAATCAGAATAATCCTCAAGGCGGTGATGTTCCGCTTTCACACCGACAGGTCAAACACTTTCCCACATATTACAGAATCTCTCGCTCAAACCCGACCACCGTAACTATTCTCGCAAATCTCGATACATCTTAACTCCTCCAGATGCATAGCATAGGGGCTACTATGCGATTCCCGAAGAATCATCTACCTTAGCTCCTCATCTTTTGGTATACAAACCTTCCCACGAAAACACAAAACTCCATCATTGTTCAGACTATAATCCTCTACTTCACCCTCCTGCACTTGTCAGATTTGAATACTCAAGACATCATCCAAAAGTTACTTCTCCTTGATTAGACTCGTCCACATAGGTCTTACTTGTAGTTTAGCTACCAGGCTACCATCCTCATACAAACTAAGATGAGCAAACATCGCCCTTAGGTCTGCTATCACCTTTTTACTCAACGCATCCGCCACCACATTCGCCTTGCCGAGATGGTATTCAATCAAGCAATCATAGTCCTTCAAGAGCTCGATCCACCTATGTTGTCGTAAATTTAACTCCTTCTGAGTAAGGAGATACTTCAAGCTTTTATGGTCGGTGTAAATTACCAACTTTTCCCCGTACAGGTAGTGCCTCCAAATCTTCAAAGCAAACACTACCTCAACCAATTCCAAGTCATGCGTAAGGTAGTTCAACTCATGCGGTCTCAAGCTGCCAAGATACGATGCCACAACTTTTCCATCTCAGATCAACACACACCCTAAACACGTGTGACGATCACAAGAGGCGATAGATTCTTTTCACGCCTCCGTCAATTAACACCAAGCACTTAGTCAAAATTCTCTTCAGCTTCTCAAAGCTCTCCTATTGTTTGTCAATCCACACAAAAGATACTCCATTCCTCAACAACTTAGTTAATGGTGCCGCTATTGAAGAGAACCCCTCAACGAACCTTCGGTAATATCCTGCTAATACTAAGAAACTTCAAATTTCGCCCCGCTTTCAGATTTTCCAATTTAACACAGCTTCTACTTTTCGAGGGTCTACCCTAATCCACTCTGCGGAAACTACATGCCCTAGAAAAGTCACCTCTTTTAGTAAGAACTCACACTTACTGAACTTTGAGTACATCTGCTTTTCCCTCAGAATTTGTAACACCACTCGAAGATGTGCATCATGCTCCTCTTCAGACTTGGAATAAACCAATATATCATTGATAAACACTACGACGAACCGATCAAGGTATGGCTGAAACACCGGATTCATCATATCCATAAATGCTATTGGCGCATTCGTCAAACCGAACGACATTACTAAAAACTCGTAATGACCGTAGCGTATTCGAAATGTCGTTTTATGAATATCTTCTTCCTTCACCTTTAACTGATGATATCCCGACCTGAGATCAATCTTAGAAAAGACCGAAGCTCCTTTGAGCTGGTCGAACAAATCGTCGATTCTTGGTAATGGGTACTTATTTTTAATCGTCAACTTATTCAGTTGATGATAATCCACGCACATACGCATGGATCTGTCCTTCTTCTTTATAAATAGGAGTGGTGCTCCCCATGGAGACACACTCGGTCGAATAAACCCACGATCCAACAGTTCCTGAATCTGAGCTTTGAGCTCCACCAGTTCCTTCAGCGCCATTTGATAAGGAGCAATTGATCTGGGAGTCAGAGTGGAGTAGTTCTATTCCAAATTCTACCTCACGATCCGGGAGCAATCTCGGCAACTCCTTCAGAAGACGCTCGCAAAATCCTTGACTGCTCGAACCTCATCGATCACCTCTTTAGCATCCAAAGCACTAATAAAAGCTAAAAAGGCGTTACATCCTTCCGAATCATCTTTACAAATTTTCAAGGTCGACACCACGTTGGACAAATAATTACTTTTTCTCCTAACACAACCATCTCCCGCCTTCCGGGGTACTTAACACCATGCGCTTAGTCCCACAATCCAATTTAGCACGATGCTTTGATGACCATCCATTCCTAAGATAAGATCGAACTCTCGAATGGCAATTCCATTAAGTCTACCGAAAACACTACCCTTGAGTCTCTAAAGGTATATCCCTAAACAAACTTGTTCACTACCCTAGATTGTCCTAAGGACTAACCACACCATCTTCCTAGTAGTTGTTTGGGATCTATACTTAAGGTCTCGGATATCGAACATGCAATATAGGAGTGGGTTGACCCAATATCAATCAAAGCAAGAAAAGGGTTGTCAGCTATAAGAAACGTACCGGTTATGACATCCGATATGTCACCATCCTTCTATTGATGAACTGCATAAACTAGACCCGGCTGCCTAGCCTCTACATTACCTGCACCTCTGCCAGGTGCTCCACGACCTCGACTAGCCCCATTTTCTCCTCTACCTACACCACGACCCCTTGGTCCAGACTGATCACCTCTCCTCACTTGATCAGCACCTCGGCCCATTGGCTGCCCCCGATCCATCTGGGGATAGTCCTTAATCAGGTGTCCTGTGGATCCACACTTAAAGCACCCACCTGTCTTCACTCTGCATTCCCCATGGTGCGCCTTGCCACATGTAGAACATGTTTGGTTTTGATTCGTCGGAACACGAACTAGCCCATCAGCCCTAGGCCTCTTTTGGAAAATCCCCGATGCTCTTGATGGCCCAAAACTTCTCTTATTCTTACCCGATCCTTATCCCTTTCTTGCCTCTCAACCCATTTCACTTCTTCACTATTTTAACTTCGATCTACCAAAACAAAGAAAACCCTTTCCGTTAAGGTGCTATCGTAACCCTTAACTCATTTCTCACCCATCCTCAAACCGAACACAATGTTTATACTCCGTTGCTACCATTCCTTGAGCGAACTGGCTCAAGCAGTAAACTCGGCCTCATATTGACCCACGACTTACTTCCTATACCAGATTCAAGAATGCCTTCCTTTGGGCATCTATATAGCTGGCCCCGACATACTTCCTCTGAAATGACTCCTTAAAGAAGTCCCAGTCAATTTGGTCTGCAGCAATGCCTTCTTTCACCGTGAGCCACCACTGGTAGGCCTCATCTTGGAGGAAAGACACGACCCCTTTCCACTTTTCCTCTACCGTGAAGTCTAAGTCATCCATTATGCGCTCGACCGCTTCCATCCAAGATCTCATTTGTGTTAGAGCTACCCCAAAACTCCCCAAACACTTCGCCCATTGGCCTTAAGCCGCTTCAGCATGACATTATCAGACTCTTGTGCCCATGCCTACTCCAAAGAACCCTATCTAAAACCCTCAACATCGCCTGAGATACAGCATCATCTCTAGGCGCCTCATCCCGAAATTCTCCTTCTACAACTGGCAGTTTTGGCATCTCATTTCCCGACCCATGGTCAGACCCTACTGGCTCTGATGCGGTCATTCTACCCCTACCGCGTCCATGCGGCGGACGTCCTCGACCTCTTAAACTCATTCCTCTGATTGACGTTTATCTGATTAAGAATTTTATGGATTATTAATTTTCTTCCACTAGTTAACCACTAACAGTCTTATGAATAATAGTTTTAAAAGTGGTTCTTCAATTCGCATTCTGTCTGATCTCAAGTTCAATCATCAACATTCATGGACTCGCTCATTACGTAAAAGTGTTGTCGTTGTTGTCGTTGTTGTTGTTTCTACTACCTGTGGGTATTTTTATAATTTTGTCCTCTGAGGTATTTTCGTAATTTTTTCAAAATAAGGTCCTTGGTGATTTTGTGGAGTAAGGGTATTTTGGTAAATTTTTTAATTCGGGGTATTTCAAAATTTTGAAAATTTAGGGGTACTTTGGTAATTTTAGAAACTGGAGGTATTTGGCAATTTTGGAAATCCGAGGGTATTTTAGTAATTTTGGAAATTCGGGTCATTTTGGTCATTTCGCAAAATAAGGGTAATTTTTCAAACGTTGATGGTTTTTTTTTGTTTTTTTTTGAAGCAGGGTTGATTGGAATTTATTTATTTATTTACTTATTTATTTATAAAACAAAGGAATTTTGAAAATTTTACAAAACTTGGTTTTTTTTTTTTGAGAAAAGGTGGTTTGGTCCTTTGGGTTTTAATCATAGGGTTTAGCCCATCAACCAGCCCTCATAATTAGGGTGAATAGTCACTACACACCAGGTAGGATTCTAGTGAAGAGGAGGTGAGTCGCTAGGACTGCTTAAATACCAAGCTCTCCCTAATCCACTCCTAGACATGCGATGCCTATTGCCACACCCTAACTCGACTAAGGTGAAGCAATACCACGCACTGTAGGATTCCAGTGAAGAGGAGGTGAGTCACTAGGATCGCTTAAATACCGGCTCTTGGGATCCTTCCTAGACATGCGATGATTTGGTACCACACCCCACCCTCATGCTCGATGTGAGGTTTGTTCGGTGAAATTAAGTTTTATGAATCTTAAGAAGTGGTTTAAACTAAGCCTAGAGTCCATCAAGTTCTAATTCTAGCTTAGTCTACGTCCCACTAGGCCCACTAAGCCCACATATATAAATATCACACAATGGTTCGAGTACTTACAGCGGACTTGGTAGAGACGCAGCAGTCTTAGTCTTGAGCTAATGCACTGTTATTATTTAAAAACATGTATATTTCAAAAGCCCATCTTTAAAAAACATTTTGAGCCCAAAAACCCCTAGAGCCGAGTTTTGAAATGGGCTCTAATACCAATTTGTAACACCCCACACCCGGCCCAAACACTACAACCGGATCGGGTATGTCACCAGGAAAAATTTTATCGAAACATGTCGCATTTTGGAAAAGCCCAAATATGTTTTATATAGAATATGCTTAAGTAAAATAAATCCAAACTTAAATACATGCCTTTTAATTAAAATAAAAAGCTTAAACGACTTAAAGTAATAGAAGCCCATAATAAAACATAATAGCCCATGGCCTTATTACAACGAGGTTTGAAGTCCATTAATTAAAAATATAAAATAAAACTTGAGTCTCTTTTGCCAAATCTACATATTCTTACTCAGATGGCCACCTATGCGTTCCTCTCCACCCGGTCCGAATCACTAGGTATCACCTGAAATGTTAATTAAAGGGTGAGTCACGAGACTCAGTGTGCAACCCTCATGCACCACTAGAGTTTGGGCCTTAAGCCCATTAAACAAAATAAACAGTGTAATAATCATAATAAAAATTAATAGCAATTAATATGCAAGGCCCAACCCGTTTGCATAGGTTTCCATCCGCTACACACCCCCATACCAACTGTTCACACCATTGGGGATTTCTACAATCGACCCACACCACTACACACCATGATGGCAGTCATGCTGCTCATTCACATATGATGGCCGAAGCCCTTATAACATATAATGGCCGAAGCCCGTATAACATTTAATGGCCAAAGCCCGTATAACAGTTCACGGCATTAGCCGCTACACATGTAACGTATAACTTCCTCCTTTCATCAACCCAACCCATGCAATCATACTTATAACATTTAAATAGATTATTTACTAACCTGGGGATCCGTTTTTTCCCTCCTTGGCCTTGCATCAATAAACCGAGATTTCGGCATTTATCAAAACATAAAAAAAACACATGAACATACAATAATAGGCAGATCTAGATGGTGGGGAGGTATTACACACCTGGTTACCGCGAAAATCTATTATCCCTAATGTAGAGCCTTATTTGTCGAATCCCAAAAATCCCTAAGACAACGTCACCTTCCTACCTTTGGGTTTTCCACCAAATCGGCACAGGAGACTTTTAATGAGACAGATTCGACTACTAAACGTAGAGAGGGAAAATCGACAGGCCTTAAATAAGTGTTTTGGGTTAGATTTGAATGAAAAGAAAGAGTGAAATCGCATAGAATAAAATCCCGAAACTTACCAAATTACTAAGGAGTATGTGGCTTATGGTGCACCTTTGGGAAACAAAAACCTCCCTTGTAGGTTCAGCTATGTGAGATGAGAGTATGAATCAAATGGAATTCGGCTTTTAGAAAAAGAAAAAGTGAAACTGTAGGAAAGGCTTGGAAATTTTGGCGGAGAATGAGAGAAAAATAGGGTTTGAATCAATCAAATTGAAGAATACTACTCCCTATTTATAGAGAAATTTTGGCATATCATCCACACACGAGTTGGAATTTCTACCAACTCTTCCCTTCTCTCGATAGCCTTTATCTCACCGATAACCCAATCCTTATCTCCTCAAAAAAATAGCCCTCATCTTTCTCTTCATTATCTTCCTATTTATCAAGAAATAAAAGAATTAAAATCCCTATTTTGTAGATAGTGTGCTATCCACTCCTAGGGCTTGTAAGTCTTGAATTTTCGTCTTAAAATTTGGGCTCTAAGTGGCCATACTAGGCCCAAACTCCTCCCCTTTATGATGCCACCTTATGCCCACTTAAAGCTCCTCAAATCCTTGGGCCACAAGCCCGATTTTGTCACTTAATTAACTATCTACTTAAATTATAAGCTAACACCATGTATTAGCCACCTAAACCATATTTTTAAAGCCCAATATATCACTTTAAAATACCCAGAGCACTAATTTAAACCCTAATCCACATATTTACTCAAAAAGTCAGCCCGATCCTTAGAATCTCAATTTAACATATTAAACTATCACCTTAATGCGCAGGCCCACGTTTAGGATGTTACAAGGACTTACAAAAATAATGGTAACAATAATGAAAACAAAACAAAAGTTACCTGTATGGCAACATCAATATTTTCATGCATAAGCAAGTCCTCCTTAAGGATATCAATTAAAAGTTCAGCCAAAGCTTTAAACGATTGCGTGTATCAATAGGATAACGACAAAAGGCGTGTAGTAATCCCAAGAGGCTATGACCGTGAGCTCGCAGATCTTGACGAATTATGAGACTTTTTCTTGAATAAAGTGGAAAAGGAAAAGTCAAAAGTCAAACCAAAAAATATTAGAAAATGGAAAAGCTCTTAGGACTAAACACAGAGTAAAAGCACTTGGGATGTTAAGCTAGATGGCTACAACATTTTAAATCGATAACAGGATGTTAAGCCATAATGCTAAACTAAAAACAATGGAGCCACTTAGAGAAGCCAAATAAACCGAAATAATATTTAAGTAAACCAGATAGCTAACGCTTTTGCAACCACCGACTAGAAATGATAATGAGATATAAAATTTCAGATTCATTAAAATAATGAGAATGACAGGTCCTAATCCCTAAATAACCTCTCTAACCTCAAGATCATAATGTTGATCAATCCTTGGCCTACAAAATACCCGTAAAGAATAATAATTGATAGATTCACAACAATTTAACCTAGAACCTTTCAAGGTGCAATTTTATGTCATCATTATCCTTCAATTATTAAATCTAGCCACAATCATCATGTGAAGAAAATTTGAGTAAGAAAATACCTTTACAACTTGCTTTGTGAAAGGATTTTACTAGTGGCAATCTTTATGCTCCATATAATAGCTAAGAGATGCTCCAATGACATAGTCTTTCAATATGGGTACCAACCACATGTTTGAATGCATTAACTTATCAACAACAAGGGTTATAGGCAAAAGAGTTGACATCCTCTCCGCCCAATAACGATAGAATCACGATCCTACATAATTAAAAGTCGTAAATTATAACAAAAAATGATATCAATAGTTTTCCGGTGATCACCATGGAAGATACAACAATCACAAGTTGAAGTAGTGAACTTTAAACATAGGGTTAGTAAAACATAATATGACATTTTGTTGTCATGATGTTAAACCATAATCGAGATAAATTATTTGGATGCAACATGGACATATAAAATATGGAAAACATAGCATAGTTTTCAAACTAAATGCATTAAAAATTGGTATTAAAATTAATCGTGCGGAAAGAGGAATATGTAGACTTTATCTTACTTTACCATCTTATAATGCTAATCATGCCATCTTACTTGACCACCTCAGAATGCCTACATCCGTAGGAGAAGTAACGATGCTTAGGATTTGTGAATTTCCCACCCCATCCTTTATACTTGTACAATTACGTGGAAACATATACACATCTGGGCACCCTCCGTAGAGGATGACTCCAATGAATCATCGCCACGGTGAGAACCTACACCGAAGTTGTGATTTTGTTAATCATATAGCATAATCAATGTATAATATGAATAAAAAACTTAAGGGTCTGCTAGTAAACTTGTATGGCATCCACTTCACGTTTATCCTTAAAATCAAATAAAAATACCAAGATGTCTCCTCATGAGCGCATGGTCATATGCACAATATGTCATATAAAATAAATGTTTAGGGATCGTAATTACCAAAGAACTGTAACCTATAGCAGACATTCTATAAATAATAATAACAACAACAACAACAACAACAACAACAACAACAACAACAATAATAATAATAATAAAGAATGGGAAAAATAAAAAAAGAGGCCAGCTTCTGATAGAAGTTTGCAGGAAAAGAGAAAAGGTCAAGTTTTCTCAGAAAGAAGACCTCCCATAACGAACTTGGAAACAAGCATAGAGGATCCCTCATTTGAAATAGTAATCGTAAATCCCAAAGCCTATCTATATTTACAACACTTCAAATCATATTAAAAGTTCCACAAAGTTATGATTCTTTACTTGTATCATCTCATCAACTCTCTGTAGTAAAAAAAAATTACTTTTAAATAAATTTCTACTACATTATTTTGTTTTCTCCAAGCAGACATTGGATCAAAACAATCATTCTTGAAGAAACAACAAAACAAATTTTAACCTTTTCACTTTTCGTTTTCTTCTTTTCCTTTTAACAATTTTCTTACTTTTCAAATCCAAATCGCCTCTTCACGCCACCACCGGTACCACTACATCAAATCCCCGTGATTTATTTAAGCTTCAAGAAAGACAAAGAACAATCTTTATTATTCACATCAACAAGATAAACAAAGTTTCAACATTATTTATAGGATCATTCTCCCAATGATTCTCTGATTTTTTTTAAAATTAATTTCAACATCAATTATTTGATTGTAATTGCACCAAATTAGACCCCCGTTAATCTCTGTGGAGAACAAAACTAAATTCACACAAGAACATGTCCAAATAAAGATATACATACCATTAATTTTTGCCTCAATGGCCTTATTTTTTATTTGTTCTTCACTAAATTGTTTAATGTATGGAAGAAGTCTCAAGCACGATTCGGTATATGTGAACTTCTTCACCACCACCGAACTTTGGATTAAGTGTCTTTTCCAATTTCTACAAGTCATCAATTATACAATATCATAAATCAAGCATGACATCATGTATGCAACAAAGTGAGCGAAGAAGGCTATGAATTTGTAACTAACTTTGAGTAGGCGGTCATCCAGTAAGCATGCTTTGCAATTGCAATTCTCTCAACAAACAAGGCGTGCATCAGCAATTTCATCCTTAGACATCTTGGGATACCTAGTCCCGAAAAGACACAATGCTTAACCAGCTAAAAGGGAAAAAGAACAACATAGTAACATACTCACTTACGATTAAGATTGACTATAACTAGAGAGAAAAGCAGCAAAGTTCATGAGAAATTAGCAATCGCATGCAATGCAGATACATTTAGATAGAAACCCATTTCCATAAAAGAATCAAGTGAAAGAAGTATCAATTTTTTATGCAAGGGATGCAATATCGTTTACTATTGCAAAGTTTGCATCTCACAACCCTACCTTTATCATTCCTCTTCCACTGATGGCACGTTAATCTATCTTCTTTGGCAATGGTAATCCATTGTAGAAAAAGCAAAAACAAGAAGCACCAGCAACATGAAACTGAAAATGAAAGAAAAGACACATTATAACAATAATGCAGGAATTAAAGCAAAAACTTTTACCTTAACATCCCTCTTTAGCTTTTGACGAGGCACGGGCTCTTCTTCTTCCCCGGGAACCCTTAAAGGCTTAACCAAATTTTCTAGCTCATTCATTCCCAAAGACCCATTTTTGCCTTTCTTCGACTCTTATCTGGGTTTGTGGACTTAGGAAATTTAAGGTTTGGGGAAATAAAAATGGGGTTATAAGGATATTTTTTAGCACAGAAAAAATGACACCTTTATAGCTTATTTTTTTGTATGCTTACCACTATTACATAATTTTATTTTTTTTCTATTTTGAGTATTAAACTTTTAACTTTAATTTTTTAATTTTAATTTTAATTTTAATTTTAACCTATATTTTTTATGTTTTTCTTTTAAAATTTTTGTCCGAGATTATCATTTTTTTATTTTTGATTTTTATTATATTTTGAGTATTGAACTTTTTAACTAAAATATTAAATATTAAGTTTTTAAGTTTTATATTTTTAATATTTTATTATTAAAATTTAAAATTTTAATTACCATTATCAACTCTTTTAGGAATTTCTTTTTCAAATTTCTTTTTACATCAACATAAGTTGTTTAGATTTTTATATAAATGGCATTTAATTATATGTATACACTTAAATTTTGATATAGATACATCTCAAAATTATATATGAATTTTGGTTTAATGTGTAATTCTAGATGTGAAATTCTAGTTGTGGTTTAAATGCATAGTTGAAACTTTAATTTTGATTTAATCATACACATTATTTTAAAATATAAATACATCAATATATTTTTATATTGAATAAATATAAATTTTATGTATGCAATATATAAATAAAAAATGATGTTAATTATATCAATAATTGTGTTAATATTTTACAAGATCTGGATTAAATTAAAGTTCATGTATAAAATTGCACACTAGACCATTGTTCATGTATGCTTTTGGGATTTAACCCATTTTGATATATATTTTTTATAATAATAATTTACGTTTATCTTATTTTGATTTATATTCTAAAATATCTAAGATTAATCCCTAAATCATAAACCTTAGACCCTAAATATTATACTTTAAACCACAAACACCAAACCCTAAATCCTAAACTCAAAACCCCAAACCATAAATCCTAGACCATAAAACTCAAACCTTAAACTCTAAACCGCAAACTTTAAACCATAATAATGGACCAAATTTTTAGGAATTCATGTGGCCAGTGTTAGTGTAGTACAAAACATATATTTTATATTATTATATTAAATAATATGGGTGTAGTACAAAATAGCATGAACCTCAGTAAATTCCAAATGTTTTTTGGTTTTCAAACAGTATCCTTAAACTTTAAATCCCAAACCTTAAACCCCAAATCCAAACTATAAAACATAAACCCTTAACCCAAAATAATAAACATTATATCATAAACCATAAAACTCTAAACTATAGACATTAAACTTTAAATTCTAAACCCTAAACCCTAAAATAAAATATGTTTTCTTTGCGGCGCTTTTATAAAAAAACGCCACTAAAGCATACCTTTTGTGGCCTTTTTGTAAAAACGTCGTTAATGCTCAGATCTTTTGCGGCGATTTTAAGAAAGCGCCACTAATGCTCAGATCTTTAGCGGCGTTTGGGCCAAAAACGCTGCTATTGCTCAACTTTTTGAGGCGTTTTCTTTCAAGCGCCACTAATGTATAATATTTGCAGCGTTTTTTATTAAAACGCCACTAAAAACGTCGCTAAAAGTCTGTTTTGGACTAGTGACATTACCATTAGAATGAAACTTCCATATACTTATGATTTTCATTGATATGTTTTGGATTAAGTCATAGATAATTGTGCATTGATCGTTTATACTTTAAGATATTAGAGAACCAAGCATGATAAGTCTATTTTCAAATTTAAAAATTTGTTAGGTTGTTTCC
Source organism: Gossypium rotundifolium (assembly GCA_025506655.1). NCBI lineage: Eukaryota > Viridiplantae > Streptophyta > Magnoliopsida > Malvales > Malvaceae > Gossypium > Gossypium rotundifolium. The sequence goes on from CP106728.1 coordinate 85,137,298, forward strand.
CTAAATTTAAATATTTCTTTGAAGTTTAAAATTTGCAAGGTTGAGATTAAAAAACCATAATTTTTGTGAGATTTTGAGCATTTTAGAGCATATTCTTTTCCTGCTTACTTTATTGTTGGTTATGAGTGTGTCAATATTGATTTGTTATTCTAGAACTTGCTTCAATTATGCATGTCGAAACCACACCCTTGATTTGATATATTGAGATGATAAAGGCACCTAGGTTTTAACCCACTTATCCCAATAAAGTCTACCTTTAAAATTAACCCTTAGTGAAACCCTTTGATCCTAATAAACCGCTTCTTGGTTTACCATTAATATTAACCCAAGACTCATTCTTTTTTTTTTCATTGAGAATTTTTCCTAATATTTTAGCTCCTTTTTGTCGAGATTTGATTTGAGCAGTTGCCTAACTATGTTCTTTATTTCAGTTGTTAAATTATGTACGTGATAAAAAAAGTTGGAAATATATCCATTATTAGTTCTATGTTATTTGAGCTTAAACGGTTAATTTCACATTTTGAGAAAAAGCTCGTGTTATTAGTGATAAGTTTTCAATTGATGTAATTATTTAGTATTAGATCATTTTTTCTAGTTAGGTAAATTGTCAATCCAATCTCGATTCTAACCCTCTGATTCAACCTTTATCCAAACCTTTAACCGAAGCCCCATTACAACCTTTTTAAGACCTTTTGATTTGTGTATCATCTTATTTTATAGTGGTGGAGATTTGATTTTCATGCAAGCCTATCGTAATAGCTTTTCATGTTTGACTTTTGAGTGCATAATTTGAACCTTAAACATGTTGAGTGATTTGAGTGAATCTTTAGTGAGGATGTCAATCATTGTCGGTTTTGAATTAAAGGTGATTATTTAGGTAAAGGGAAACACCTATGTTTTAGTGTTATAAAAATTTGTAACTTAAATTGTTTGAATCTTTAGGACTCTTTTAGTTAAATTATCAATATATGAATTATCTATGAATTATGTGTAATATCCTAGAGTTAGAGGTTCTATATTTTATGTTATTGCTTGTTTTTGGCTTGTTAAGCATGTTATTTTGGTGTGTTTGAGGGTCTTAGGGAGGCTCGGGGTCAAGCCAGAGCCTTGGTGAAATTTTGGTTTTTGGGGTTTAAGGAGGGAAAGCTAGTGGAGGCAGGCTTTAAGAATAACTAATTGTGTTTGTTGACACAAGAGGGAGTGTGGTGTGGTGGCAAGGTGACGCCACTTAAGGAGCAAGGGAGTGGCGTCACAAGAGAGTTGGAGAGGGGAGGATTTTGAATTCCATAAGCCTCAATATGAACCTTTATTTTTGGCACCAGGATGGAGAGAAGATGGTTTCAGCAGGGACTCTTCAAGGTGGTTGTTGAATGGGTCAATGCATTTGAATGGATGGACAAGAGGAGCTTGTGGAGTTTGAATTGTTCAACCAATTCAAATGGGTGATGGAGAGTGAAACTAGGAGGAAATCAAGGAAGCGGGGAGGTGGGTGAGTGTTGGCCGAATGTGGGGGTCTTGGGGGGAGAATTTCGGCTATGTGATGTAGTAGCTGGAAATTTCGGCATGGGGTGAGTGTTAGCAAAAATCGAGAGCTCTTAGTGTGTGTGTGTGTACTGAATGTTCTGCTTGTGATTAAGTTTTCTTTTTTTGTTTGTTTGTTTTGATAACTCAAGCACTCGGGGATCTGTTCTTGTTAACTTTTCCTGCTAGTGCCGAAACACTCAAGCCTCTTTTTCCTTATTTTTTTTCTACTCTCCAATTTGGTGTTGGCCGAAACCTCTTGGCACCTGTAACACCCAAAACCCTGCCTAGAAGTTAGGCCCGAATCTGGCATGTCACAAAAAAAAAACTCGTTTGAAAATTTCAGCCTCTTTGTTAAAACCCAAAACACTTAAGCAAATGTTAACTACTTGAAAATGTAATTATCTTTTAAGAAAAACCTTTTGGTGGCGAAAACGATTTGAAATAAATGATTTTAAAATAAGCGATGTTTAGAAAGAGAGTTGCGAAGTATTTTGAAATCATTATGAAACGTAAATAAAATACAAGTATTTTTGAGAGATTGATTGATGAGTCAACAATCAAAGTAGTGAACTTTAAAACCGTGACTTTTGAAAATATTGTTTGATAGTTCGAGAAAATAACTTCCGTGTTAAAATATTTATAAAGCTTATTATGAAATTCATTTGTTAATCGATTTTGGAAAACCTCTATTTAAGTTTTTGAAAAATTCTCATTTAAAATAAATTAAGCAAAATAATAAGTCTATCAACCATAAAGCAAATTACAAAATACTCCGAGGCCTTATTACAACTTAAACCAATATAGCAAAATAATAAAATAAACGAAATAGAAATTTAAAATTTAATAACACCATTTCTCAAGTATGGCCTCCACCGAGTCATCCATGGCCCAAGTCCACCTCACGGAGCATTACCTACTGTGGTTAAGAAAGAAGGGGGTGAGTTACAAGAATTCAGTGTGAAATCCCCTTACCGTTGTTCACTGGGCCAAAATCTCATTAAGAAATTATTTGGGCCTAAGCCAACATACAATAATAATAACGTAATGAATATAACATGAATATGAAATGCAATTCCCAAACCAAACCTAGTTTTCCATTCGCTACACACCACCCGTACCAACCAACACACCTGTGGGGAGCTTTAGTCACCCACCCCGCCAAACACACCAAATGTAGGCATTAAGCCATTTATAACAGATTATTTGTGGACAAGCCACTAGAATAACAGAATTTACGTGGCATAGCCACCAGACAGATTGTGACAGAGCCACCAAAATTATGTAGCAAAGCTACCAAAACTTCTCTTCATCATTATCCCATCCCATGCAATTCATGTATATGCATCATACATATCAAATCATGATATTTAGAAATATAATAACAATAATTAAAAATTTAGAAATTTATGATAAACAAATTGGCCCAATAACACTTTGCAAAATCGGCCCATTGGAGCAATATATCAAATCGGCCCATTTTATCACATATCCATTAGGCCCATTTAATCACATATCAATTCAGCCCATTTAGTCACATATCAATTCGGCCCACTTAGTCACATATCCAATTGGCTCATATAGCAAAATATCAGATCGACCCATTAATCAATATGTCCAATCGGCCCATAAGGCAATATGTCAATTCAGTCCATTAAGCAATATCGTATTTCGGCCCTTTAGGGACATTTCGGTAATTCGGTAATCTTACCCACTAAGGGTATTTTGGTAATTTGGCCCATAGGGTCATTTTAGTAAATTGGTAATATTACCCACTAAGGGTAATTTGGTTATTTCGCAATCCAGACTTAACTACTAATTTGGGCATAAAAATTTAAACTGTCCATCTGCGTCGTACTGACTAAATTGACTATAACTTGAGTTAGGAAACTCGAAATATAAATCTGTAAATTTTCCTTGAAACTAGACTCATATATCTTCTTACTAAAAGTTTTACATAATTTTTGGCTTAACTATTTAGTACAGTTTATTTATTAAAGTTTCCCTTGTTTTACTGTCCAACGATTCTGACCTCTATTACTCAAAATTCAAATATCTCATTGCACGATTTTCATATGTTGCTCGCACTTATCTCTATTGAAAATAGACTCACTAAGGAATCCATACATATCAATTATAACTCATAAATCACTTTGTACAATTTTATATGATTTTTTCGAAGACAGATTAGGGAACCACGAAATCATTCAGAACCAATCTCACTAAAATTAACATATCTCAGAATATAAAATTCCTTTTCCTTCTCTGTTTCTTCCTTATCAAAATAGACACAGTAAGATTTTATTCAATATCTCATTCACTTTCTAATTTCCTTTCTTCTATTTTTCGTGATTTTTTAGATACACATCACTGCTTCTAACCGAAACTATTTTATTATAAAATATAATTACCACTACGATCATACGCACGCCCGAGTGATTACGGATGCCGATTTTTGTTTTCTTCGGTATTTCAACAGATTCACAGAATATTTCATACAAACTTTCAGAGAAGTGTGAGATTACACACCATTTCAGATATGTATACGTAAGGTACGGGATTACACATCTGATTTCGATTTCCTAACGAACCACTCGTCGTTGACCTAGAACAATACCAACCAAAAGTTAGCCTTGGATTTCCAAAAGATTTTGTATCACTTACACTTGGATCACTTACCACAATCCGAGTCTCTTGTTATGAGGGATAGATCGAGCAATTTAGTCCCTAAAAATATGATCATTGCAAAAACAGTCTAGTTTTAATATTTATAAAGAGTGATCAAACACAGATCGATGCGACAACGATAGAGGCAAGCGCACCTATCGAGCAAAGAGTATAGCTCTGCAAGAATATCTTATCGAACCCAAGGAACCTAAAAGTACTACTACTCACTTTCTTTCTATTATTTAGCCTAAAATATGGAGTGATTGGTTTAATAATCTAAAACAAATGAAATACTTAAACTTAAATGCAAAGACAAAAGAACAAAACTTTGGAAAAGACTTTGAAGAAAACTCAATTGATAAAGATGATACCTTCAGGAAGAATCCACCTATGACTTCACTTATTATCTACCTTTTCAATTCATATGATTTTGTTACTTAGCCCGATCCGTGAGACTCCATAACCTATATTAAACCTTCTCTCAAGCTTAATAACGCCTAACCTTAGGTTAATTAGTGGAACTCTCGTTCTCTTATAATAACCCCTAAGGAAGCAAGAATCGATCAATGGACTCCCATATAAGGTTTCACCCTAATCCAAAGAAAATCTCATAACCCTATCTCTAGGCGCTCGATCAACTCCGCTTAATTATGCTAGATCTACTCTTGCGTGGTCTATTCCTCCTCCACCTAAGCACATCGAGATAAATTTAAGCAACATAATTAAGAACAAACTAAGTATTTATCATATAAATCGAAAGGATTAAATAACAAAATCCATCATAGGTTTCATCCCTTCAGTATCCGAGGGTTTAGTTCATAACTAAACAAGAAAACATCTCAAGATAAAAGATAAAACAAAACATAAGAAATCCCTAAAACCCCCTGAAGGAATTGAAGAGGAGATCCTCCGTCTTGAGTAGAACTCTGACTCTTCGAGATGGATCAATTGGCTATCTTTGAGACAATCCCTGAACGAGAAAGGCTTGGCAGAAAACTCTGCTCAATCCTCGACCCCTTGAATAGCCGCCTTGGGGTGTTTTTATAGAGTTTTGGGATGCTTTACTTCTCTCCTAAGTACTCATAATTCAGGTACAATTCATCATAGGTGTTTAAGTAGACTTAGGATTGCATTTCTTGGGCTCCAAGCATCCTATTTCGAGTGAAAATGCTCTTTCCAACGGCAGGGGCACGGCTAAGGCATGCCCGTGTAAATTGAGGCTCAGCCCGTGTCTCTATTTTGTTGATTTCGTCACGACTGCAGCACGCCTGCAAGTCGAGGGTCAGAGTGTTTGTGTCCGTGCATCGATTGGGGCGCAACCATGCAAATCTGGATAGCCGTGTTGGGCTTTTTGTCGACGAGACATGGCCGTAAATTGGTGACAGTCGTGTTCTAGGTGGATAGCAAGGCACGGTCGTGTGGAATAAAGCCAAGGCCGTGTTGACTTCTTGAGTTGGCCCAATTTGATCCGCTTTTAAGCTCGCTTTACGCTCTTTTATCATTAGGTGTTCTCCGAGTATAAGACATGAAAAGAAAGGATTAAGAGCACCTTTTACATAAATCGAGGATAAATTCATCAAAAGCATACTAAATGTGGGATTAAAATATGTTACTTTTACGGTTTATCAAATACCCCACATTTAAGCTTTTGCTTGTCCTCAAGCAAAATTCGAACTTACAATTAAAACGAACTTTCCATAATTCATAATTCCTATTAATAATGCCTCATCATAATTCATAGATAATTTATACATGGATAATTTAATTCAAAGAGCCTAAAGTTTCAAACGAGATAAGTCATGATTTTGTAGCATGAAAACATAGGTGTCTCCCTTATCTAAGTAATTTCCTTTAATTCAAAACCGACAAGGATTGACATCCTCACGTAAGATTCACTCAAATCACTCAAAGTGTTTAAGGTTCAAGAAATAAGCACTCTAAGTTGAACTCAAATGTTAATCTCATAGGCTTGCTCGAAACCAAATCTCCACCATTGTATATGAGATGATACACAAATCAAAAGGTCTTTAATCGTGGTTGTAACGGGCTAGGTTAAAAGTGCGAATCTGAGGCTTAATTAGTGGTTATAATCGAGACCGACTTGACAAATTACCTAACTAGAAACATTGAACTAAATATGAATATTGACTTCAAATGAAAACTAATTATATCATCGTTGATAATTACTCTATAGTAAGAAGTATTTTGATAATACTTTAATACGAGCTTTTTCTTCAATAATTGGAGTTTAAATGCTCTAAGCTCTTTTATATACTACTAATATTGAATATATACTTGAAATTTTTTAAGAACAAACTAAGTTAAACATAATAGAAGGAACTTTGGTGATTGAAATAACCTAATTCGGTGATTGATCAAATCAATTCTCGATAAAGGGTAGTCAAAGGAATGTTGATAACAAATACAAAGGGATTTTGGGTTAATATTAGCGGGTGAGTCAATAAAAAGGTTGTTACGATTCAATGGGGTTCACTAGGGGTTAATTTGTATGGGTAGGCTTTTTAGCGTAGTGAAGGGGTTAAAACCTAGGTGCGTTTATCATCTCAGTGTATCAAATCATTAATGTGGTCTCCACATGTATAAACGAGGCAAGTTCTAGAATAACAGTTCAAAGTTGACACACTCATAATCAAATAAAGTGAGTACGAAAAAGAATATATGCTCTATAAGGCTCAAAATCTCACAAAAAATTATGGGTGTTTTGACATCAATCCTTATAAATTTTGGACTTCAAGGTGATACTCAAATTCAGTTCAACGACCCATCAAATTTTATTTTTTTAGAAAGTAGGCTTATCATGCTCGATTCTCTAGTATTCTTCAAATTTAATCATCAATGCACGATTAACTATGACTTACTCTAAAACATATCAATAAAAATCACAAATCATTAGAAATTTCACCCTAATTAATAATATGAGAAAAATACTTAAGATCAAGTCTAAATTTTAGGGTTTTGAGAATTATGCAAAAAGTTAGGCACTATTACCCCCACACTTAAGATGTACATTGTCCTCAATGTACAAAGATAGATAATGAAATTTATGTGCCAAATCAAAAAGATAAGTAGGGAAAGTAATACTCCCTGAAATCTGGATGATCACGGGCGTCTTTGATGGCGGTGATAGTGTTTTCTATGGGCCCGGTGGAGTGGCTACCAAGAAACAATTTGCTAGATGAAGAAATTGGGTAGCCTCGACGGCTGTAGTGTGTGATTCCCTAGTAGCCTTTAGATCCTAAAACCAAGAAACTACTATGAAATAAATTAAATTAAGCAGAAAAGAAGTATAGATAAGGAAAATAAAGGAGTCGAGAAAAGAAAAATAGAACCGAAAAGGTTTCCAAGACCCTTGGCGTGTCATTTAAGTGAACTCCCGGCATGAACTCATGTTGAGGTTTCCTCTAATGAGATGATGCTTACATTTCTTCGGCATGATCTTTGTGTTGCTCAAGTGTCTTAGATCTTTTCTATGAATAGGGAAAAAATTGAAAGAAAAGAGAAAGAAGGAATAAGAAAGAAGATGGGACAAAGAGGACGGGCTGTGGGGTTTTAAATAAAATTTCAAATTTGGCTTGTTCCCACGCCAGTGTGCCGAGGGTGTGTCGATTCACACAGCTACCTAGCATTGTCATGGCTAATAGCGTGTTACTTCTTACACGTCTATTTCTTAGTTAGCCACGCACATTTCGAGAAAGGCAGTATCCACACACAGTTCAGAGGCACGCCCGTGCTTATTTTATCGGCACCCGTGCTTCAGGGTGGTTGGACTGACTTGCGCGGCCCTGCTCTTGTCAGTGTGGCTATTCCAGTGGTCCACCCGGTGACGGACATGGCCGTGTGTAAGGCCGTGTGGTCTGGAAATCTACACTTTTGTGTTAGTTTCCAACTAAATACTTAGGAAAGGAAGATGGAAAGAAAAGAAACTGAAAACAAATTTGAAAATAAATAGTGTTAATGTTCGGCCTGCCTCTCGAGAAGCCTTCGTTTATAGTCTTAAGCTAGACTGTCCTCATGTTTGAAAATTTCAGGGAGGTTTAAAGGTTTGAATATCTTCCCTCATGCTTGCGATTTTATTTTCATGACAAAGTTGGAGTCGAGAAGCATTTACCTTGAATTTATCGAATTTTGGGTTACTTACCTCGACTGTGTTGTGGGGGAAGATTTCGTGTACCTTGGGAAGAATTTCTCCCTTTTTCCTCAAGTCTGTTGAAGTGATGTGAAGATCGGCTTTGTCTAACAGCACCTGGTCTCCTATTTTAAAGTGATTTGATGTTCCTCTGGGCTCTTTTGGTGGTTCCTTAGGTTTTACATCGTGTGGATCCGGCTTTTCTTTGGTGCATATCTTTTGTTCTTTTAAATTGTTGATCGTACGCTTTTGTGCTGGCTCAGTTTTGATGCTTCGTGATGTTTCCTACGATGGAGATTGAATAATTTGATTATCTATTGAAACGACTTTCTTACCTTCATCTTTCGTGGTTCGGCCGAGTCGAGAGCTTGAAGATTGACTGATTCATCTCCTATACGAAGTATGAGTTCTCCGTGGCAACATCAATTTTAGTCTTGGCAGTTGCAAGAAAAGGTCTTCCTAAAATTAAAGGGATTGAATTTTCCTCATCCATGTCTAAAACAACAAAATTCATGGGAAAACAAATTTATCAATTTTACTAAAACGCCTTCAATAATGCCCTAGGAATTCTAATAGTTTTATCACTACTTGGATACTTATCCTAGTTTGTTTGGGCTTCCTAGACCTAGTCGCTTAAATAGTGTATAAGGCATGACATTTATACTTGCCCCAAATCAGCTAACGATTATCAATAGTTAAACTACCAATAAAACATGGAATCGTAAAACTCCCTGGATCTTTTAATTTATGCGGTAGTCGGTTTTGTAGCATTGCTGAGCATGTTGCTTTAAGTTCCACATGGTGCTCTTCATCTATTTTGTGTTTGTTTGTTAAGAGCTGTCTTAAAAATCTCCTTGAGTCGGGCATCTAAAAAAAAGCTTCAAGAAGAGGTAAGTTAATGTGTAATTTCTTTAGAAGTTTTAGAAACTTACCAAATTGTTCCTCTGAATCATCTCTTTTAAATGCTTCGAGATAAGGTATTTGAGGGTGGTACTTTTTAATTACAGGTTTTTCTTGTGCTACCTCAATTTTAACTGTTTCTTCCTTTGTTTCTTGTACTGGGGTGGGCTTGTCTACCTTTATATCCTCTTGAGATGTGATGGCTTGTATCTATTCTTTTCGGTTTATTTCTGTGTTGCTTGGTAGACGCCCTTATTGACGTTCTGAAACAAGCTTTGTGATTTGTCCCACTGACCTAGTGATTTCCCCAACTTGTTCCTTGATTTCTTTGATCGATATTCCTTGGTTATCAAGCGTTGTATCGCTTCTTTGGAGAGGGCATCCGTGGTTCCGCCATGAACTTTTTCAACATCTCTTTAAGAGTCGACTTCTTTTTGTGGATAAGGTTGATTTTGGTAATTTGGAAGAGGTTCTCGCTTTGATTTCCTTGTCCTCCCACTTAAAAATATGGGTGGTTCTTCCAACCTAGATTGTAAGTGTTACTATAAGGATTATTATTAGATTTGAAATTGTTACCTATATAGTTTGTCCGCTTCGTTTTTGCTCCTAGTTGGTAAGGTGGGTAATCAGAATTCACCACATTTTTGCTCGCTTCGCATTGCATGACTGGATGTAATTGTGAAGAACATAAATTATCAAGCTTTTTATTCATTAACTCCATTTGTGTTGACAACATTGCCACTGTGTCTATGTTAAAAACTCCGGCTGATTTTGTCAGTTTAGCCCTTGTAATTTTCCATTGATAGGTATTCAACGACATCTCCTCAATAAAATCGTAAGCTGCTTCAGGAGTTTTATTATTCAGATTTCCACGGGTCGATGAATCACCATTTTCCTTGTTGGAGAATTCGCACCATTGTAAAAAGTTTGGACTTGAAACCACATAGGTAATCAGGTGGTGTGGGCATCTCCTTAGAGATCCTTATATCTTTCCGTGCATCATATAATGTTTCGCGTCATCCAAAGATAAAAGAAGATATATCATTCCTAAATTTGGCCATTTTGGTCGGTGGAAAATATTTTAAAAGAAATTTTCACTATTTGATCCCATGTGGTGATTGACCCTCGTGGTAACGAAGTTCAACCAACGCTTTTCTTTATTTCTTAATGAAAAGGAAATAATCGAAGACGTATGGCATCGTCAGAAACACCATTTATTTTGAAGGTATCACAGAATTCTAAAAAATAAGATATATGAGTGTTTGGATCTTCATCCTCGCAAACCATCAAATTGAACAAATTGTTGAATCATTTGTATTGTGTTAGGCTTTAATTCAAAATTATTAGCACTATAGCGGCCTAACAATACTAGATTCTGCTCTGTTAAATTAGGTTTAGCATAATCGTACATAGTATGCGGAGCATTCTGTTCTTGCACATTTGGCGGTGGATTGTTTTCGTTCATCCCTTCAGTAGGATTGGATCTTTGCTGTTCTCCTCTTTGATAGTCTAGGGCTCGTCTAATTTCTTTGTGATTTTTGAGGCGGTAGCTTCAATGTCACTTTCGTATTCTAATGGTCCTCTCGAATTCCTTTCAGATTCAATGTCACTTCTAGTCATAAACTAGATGTACCGCTATGAAAAGAAAGGAAGAATTTTAGAAAAACAAAATAAATGTATAAAAATAAGAGAAATTTAAAATAAAAATAATGGCTAAAGTAATAGAAATAGAGTTTTCTTAATATTTTAGGAGTCCACGCAAGCGCTACTAAAAACTTGATCATTGCAAAAGCAGTCTAGTTTTAATATTTATAAAAGAGTGATCGAACCTGTAGATTGAGTGTGACAACGATAGAGGCAAGAGCACCTATCGAATAGTAGTATAGCTTAGGCAAGAATATCTTATCGAACCCAAGGAACCTAAAAGTACTACTACTCACTTTCTTTCTATTATTTAGCCTAAAATATGGAGTGATTGGTTTATTAATCTGAAACAAATGAAATACTTAAACTTAAATGCAAAGACAAAAGAACAAAACTTTGGGAAAAGACTTTAAAGAAAACTCAATTGATAAAGACGATACCTTCTGGAAGAATCCACATATGGCTTCACTTATTATCTACCTTTTCAATTCATATGATTTCTTTACTTAGCTTGATCCATGAGACTCCCTAACCTATATTAAACCTTCTCTCAAAGTGAATAATGTCTAACCTTAGGTTAATTAGTGGAACTCTCATTCTCTTATAATAACCCCTAAGGAAGCAAGAATCGATCAATGGACTCCCATATTAGGTTTCACCCTAATCCGCAAAATCTCATAACCCTATCTCTAGGCGCTCGATCAACTCCGCTTAATTATGCTAGATCTACTCTTAGGCAGGGTCTATTCCTCCTCCACCTAAGCACATCAAATAAATTTAAGCAACATAATTAATAACAAACTTAGTATTTATCATATAAGTTTAAAGAATTAAATAACAAAATCGATCATTGGTTTCATCACCTTCAGGTATCTGAGGGGTTTGGTTCATTACTAAACAAGAAAACATCTCAAGATAAAGATAAAACAAAACATAAGAAATCCCTAAAACCCCCTGAAGGAATTGAAGAGGAGATCCTCCGTCTTGAGTAGAACTCTGACTCTTCGAGATGGATCAATTGGCTATCTTTGAGACAATCCCTGAATGAGAAAGGCTTAGCAGAAAACTCTGCTCAATCCTCGACCCCTTGAATAGCTGCCTTGGGGTGTTTTTATAGACTTTTGGGATGCTTTACTTGTCTTCTAAGTACTCATAATTCAGGTACAATTCATCCTAGGTGTTTGAGTAGACTTAAGATTGCGTTTCTTAGGCTCCAAGCATCCTATTTCGAGTGAAATTGCTCTTTCCCGCGGCAGGGGCACGGCTAAGGCACGCCCGTGTAAATTGAGGCTCAGCCCGTGTCTCTATTTTGTTGATTTAGGCATAGTTGTGGCACGCCCGTGCAAGTTAAGGGTCAGGACGTGCTTCGAGTCTGTCGATTGGGGCACAGCCATGCAAATCAGGGATAGGCCATGTTGGGCTTTTTGTCGACGAGACACGGCCGTGTAAATTGGTGGCAGGCCATGTTCTAGGTGGATAGCAAGGCACGGCCGTGTGGAATAAAGCCCAGGCCGTGTCGACTTCTTGGGTTGGCCCAATTTGATCCGTTTTAAGGCCGTTTTACGTTCTTTTTATCCTTAGGTGTTCTCGACATGAAAAGAAAGGATTAAGAGCTCCATTTTACATAAATCGAGGATAAATTCATCCAAAAGCATACTAAATGTTGGATTAAAATATGTTACTTTTACGGTTTATCAAAATATAATCAATTAGTCACAACCACTATCTCGTTAAGCAAAATAACCGGTCAACGAAAAGATCCAAAAAGAACCATAATGAATCTCTTACCTTAACGATATTAGTTCTAATTTTTAACGATTGTACAATGGCTACGAATGAGTCAAAGTTTTGGCCTTCCACTATAACTCGATTGATCAAATGAGTGAGTGTCAACACAAATGAGTAGAAATGATTATAAGAAAGGAGAAGATGTATCAAGGTGTTTGGAGTGTTTTGGTCAACACCAAAAGAGATATGAACCAAAGAGAAATGTGATTATTTCAGCAACAAGAGGAATGGTGAAAGATGGATTAAGGTTTCGGAACCCAAGGAAGAAGTGAAGAAAATATGCTCACTAATGGCTTGTAAATTCGACACAAAGCAAAAGAAAGATTTTGGAGAAAAACACAAAATAGTGCAAAAGTGATTTTTGCCTAACAACACCAATATTCTACCAAATGACCAAGAAAAATTTAGCTACCTCCCTATCCCCCAAAATCGTCCACATACATGACCATAATGGTTAAAATTTGGCCCACCATACCTTCCATAACACTTCCCTTGAAAAAGGCCACATGTTCCCCTTACTTGCCCTTTTCTTTTGATTCCCTTCCATCTATTTTTCCTTACCATATTTCCTTAGCCACCTTGCCTTAAAATAAAGTCCACCTTGCCTTATTTTGTTCCTCAATCTCCTCTCCATCACCTCAATCTCCTCTCCATCTCCATGATTTCCTCCATGAATCCCTCCACTTGTCCTCTTATCATTTCTTCTCCTTTTTGGCAAAAATAAAACTCCCTTGCTTTCCAAGAGATTCAAATCCTAGTTCTCCCATCAGCCAATTCACACCACTTGCCACTAAGCCACACGTTCCTCTTGTGTGTACTAAATACACCTATTTATTCCTAAGTCCTTCTTCCATCAACCATATCCACTAAAAGTCCAAAAATGAAAATTCTTCCTCTGGCCTAACTTGAACCCGAGACTTTATAGAACCCTCATAACCTTCCAAATTCACTTAACTAAAAAGTCTAATTGGTAACAACGCCATTCTCTTATTCTCAATTATTGTAAACAGTCCTACGCCCAAGGCCTATTGGGCCCAATCCTACTAGGCCCAATTTTGGGATGTTACAGCACCCCTCTTCTCGTCTTCTCTCTTTTCTTTCTCCCTAGCCCTTTGGTTTCTTTTGGTGTCGCCAAGAGTCGAACCTCTCGTTTACCTCCTACTATTGGCCTCTCCTCCATAACCGAACCTTAACTCTCTTCTTTACATCTCCACCTTCTTCATAAGAACTGAAACCTCTACTTCTTTTATTCTTGTTTAGTTTCCTCCCTAGCCGAATTTCGGGTGTCCTCCAGCATTGTTGCCAGAGCCGAATTTCTTTGGTTTCTATTCGACTTTTCTCTGTTTAAGGTAAGGTTCTCTTCTTTTATTTTTATTTATGGTCATTCTTTCTGTTCCCTTTTCTTTTATGATGAAGCTGAATCTCTCCTAGTGACCACTAAATCCATTTCTTTCATTCTGTACCTGGTAGCTGAACCCCAAGAACCAAGGAGCTTGTAGTTGCCGAAGGTCTTCTCTCAGTCGATTTTTGTTGAGCAAGTTAAGGGAGACTCTTTTAGTTCTTTCTCTATTTTCTTTTGGTTCTGAGTGGTCTTAGCCAAATGGCCATTTTGCTTTTGTTAGTAGTTCGCGGCTAATCCCTCCTTTTCTTCTCTTATTTTGGAACGATCACTCCGAGAAATCCCAGTAGCCGAATGCGTTGTAGTTCGAAGCCTGAAGGTCTGTTAGTTGCCGAATCTCACCATTTCGTTCGGGTTATTAAGGTAAGGAACCCTCTTTTGTTTTTGTGATCAGCCTCTATTCATTTACTCTGTCATAATCAAACCCCTTGTTGGGGAAATCATTGTTTCGCTATAGTATTGTACTGATCAAGTCTCTTCATGGATACTAGTGCTAGTCAATCTAAGGAGGGGAGTGGACCATTAATCTCTGCTCCTAAATTTAAGAGACGTATGGTATCGGCGGTTTGAAACTTTTCGACGGGATGTGGTAGAGAGCTGACGTCTGCCTGGGATAGGCAAATCACTGTTATCCCTACTTGTGAGAGTGTCGACACAGAGAGTCTAGTTTTACGCGTAGTTAGGTGTGTAATGCTCACACTTTACTTTATTAATTTGTGTTAATAACTGTGTTGGCTGAAAGCCGAAACGACGGTTTAGATAGTTGGGATACCCTTGTGGGTAAGGTTGGAGACACGGGGTAAGTTCGGCTATGATGTTACTTTCAAATACATGTATGTATGAATTAATTATCTGTTGTACATTGAAAGTATGTTGCATTCATCTCAGTATGATAATATGTTGAATGGGCTTTGGGAAATGATTGAAATGGAAAGTGTGATTCAGTGGCTTCTGTCACAGTGGTCTGGGACAACAGTGGTTTGGAACCACGTATACATATATTTATCAGTGAATCATTTCAGTGGTCTGGGACTACAGTAGGTCGGCCCCACATATACTTATCAGACATTATCATAGTGGTCTGAGAGCATAATGGGTTGGCTCCACGTTTATATATTTTGTGACTCTGTCACAATTGGTCTGGGACCACAGTGGATTGATACCACAGGTGTTTGGCTAGTTTAGGTGACCTATAGGACGAAAAACTGGGTTGGGTGGGGCTGCATTGCATACATGTTTAACATGCTATCTTATATGGGCTAAGGCCCAATGGGCATTTGTGGGCTTGAGGCACAGATTGCGTTATAAGGGGATATACACACTGAGTCTTGTTGACTCACCCTCTGCTTAATTTTGTAGGTAACTCTTAGTTGCGGATTGGGAGCCGAGGAAGACTACGAGGTGGCCATACAATGTTTCTTCTGTAAATTTCGTTTCTTTCATTTAAACTTACTTTTAATTTGGGATTTTGTTTTGTAATAAGGCCTCCATAACTTTAATTTGGGTTTGATTCAATTTGGGATTTTACTAATATGTTTTGAGATACTTAACACTAAGTTTTTCTTAAAATATAAATAAATGTTTTCCAAAATACTAACGAATGAATAACATGCAGAGTAATAATTCAAATTCAGAAAGTTTGCTTAAAACCACAAACACTGTTTTCAAAATATCACATTTATGAAACGCCCTAATTTCTACTTCTATAGAAATGAACATGTTTACGACTTTTAGTTCGAATTAATAAAAGAATTTGGTAAGAAACCTTCCAAAAAAAATTTTTAAATTATCTCTAAGATGGATTCACTATGCGAAAAGTTTTTTTTCGGTTCCGATGTTTTCCCAAAAATTTCGAAACTACATTTCTTGTAACATACCAGATTTGGTCGAAACATATTGACTGAGTTTGGGGTGTTACAATTGTGGTATGAGAGCCTAGGTTTCAAAAACTCGGCTATAGAAATGGGTTCAAAACGGTTTTCCAAAAATTGGTTTGAAATATGGTTTAGAAAAAAAAATAAACATGTTTTCTAGAAGCATGGCACCTGAGTCTCCGCCATCAATCCGCACTGTAAGTTTTTTTTATTTTTGTTTGATTTCTTATTGAAATACTATATTGCGATTGATAGTTTTAAGAACTTAAACTTTAGACATTAAAACTTTTAGAATTATGTCTTGCATAAAAAAATAATTACTTCTAATTCTATTTTCATAAGACTGTCGGGTAATAAACAGTGGAAGAAATATTAACTCATAAAATTTGTAATCAGAATAAGTCGAATTCGTATTCATGAGTGCTAAAGGACGTGGACATGGTATACGCGGTCGTGGTAGAGGTTGGGGGTATTGAAGCTGAACCCGCGAAATTAGGGCATGGGCTGGAAGGTGAAGTGCCATCATCGCCAATTGCGGAAGCGACATTTTAGGATCAAACTGGCGGAGACGATGCTATGTCTCAAGCTATGTTACGTGTTCTGGAGCTGGTTGCTCGAGCGAGCACAGGATCAGTAACTCAAAAATTTATTTCTGAGCGAATCTAAGCTAATGGAGCTGAGATGTTTAGGGGCATTTCTGGTGTGACTCCTAACGTAGCTGAGTATTGGCTAGAAGCGGTTGAATGAATCATGGACAATCTTGATTGTACCGCTGAGGAAAAGTTGAAGGGAGTACTGTCTCTCCTTCGAGACGAGGCATACCAGTGGTGGCTTACGGTAAGAGATGGTACATTAGCGGACCATATTACTTGGGACTTCTTTAAGTCAAGATTTCGGGAAGTATGTTGGAGCGAAAGTTACGTGGACGCCGAGAAAGGCATTTTAAACTTGGTCCAGGGAATAAGTCGGTGATTGAGTATGAGGCGGAGTTTCTGCGTCTAAGTCGCTATGCTCGAGTATCGTCAGAATCGATTATGTACGTTGTGTTCGATTTGAGGATGGTCTGAAGGATAAATTACAAGTACTGATAGCTCCGCAACGGGAGAGAGAGTTTGCTAATCTGGTTGAGAAGGCTAAAATAGCGAAAGAGGTGAAGTGGTTTGAGAGATAGAATCGGGATAAGGATAGGGGTAGGAATAAAAGGAATTTTGGGTCGTCAGGGTCTGCTGGGAGCTTTCAAAAGAGGCCTAGGTTTGATGGGCCGGGTCGAGTTGCAAAGCCAGTTACTGTTGGTCAGTCTCAACCATGTGCTAGATGTGGAAATTTTTATTCGCGGGAGTGTTGGGCAAGAAATAAAGGATGCTTCAGGTGTGGGTATATAGATCATCTGTTAAGGGACTGTTCGCAGGAGCCAAACAAGGCACGACCAGTTGGTCAGGGTTATGCACAGGCTAGAAGAGGTGGTCAGCAGCCGCCGAGAGGTCATGGTCCCACCAGAGGAAGAAATGGATTTGGTCAAGGGTGCGAAACATCAGGCAGAGGTGCCGAGAATACAGATGCGAGACAGCCTGGGTTGGTTTATGCAGCTAGACGTTGAGAGGATAGAGATACATCAGACGTCATGATCGGTACGTTTTTTATTTTTTACTGCTCCCTTTACTACTTTGATAGATATTGGGTCTACACATTCATAAGTTGCTAGTACTGTGTCTGAAACTTTCAATATAGAATCTGAGATTACTTCTAGAGGAATAATAGTGATTAGCCCTTTATGACAATCTGTAGTGGTGGATAAACTATTTAGAAGTGAGCCTTTAGAAGTACAAGGGGTTGTTTTTCTGGCTGATTTGATGGAATTGCCATTCGACGAGTTCAATTTGATATTAAGTGTGGACTGGTTAGTTAAGTATCGGGCAATCTTGGATTGTGCTACTAAGTGCATGGTATTGAAGACTCTCGAGGATAAGGAGGTGCTGGTGATAGGTGAGAAAAAGAATTACCTGTCCAATGTGGTGTTTGCTTTAAAGGCTGAACGGATGGTGCGAAAAAGATGTGGGGCATTCTTAGCTTTCATCAGTGCTTTAGAAGTCAATGAGTTATCTGTAAGAGAAGTTCGAACAGTGAATGAGTTCTCAGATGTTCTTCCAGAAGAGCTTCCAAGATTACCTTCGGATTGCGAGGTGGAGTTCGGCATTGATTTACTTCCGGGAATAGCTTCGGTGTCCATTGCCCCTTATAGGATGGCGCCGAAGGAGCTAGTAGAACTTAAAACTTAGATTTAGGAACTGTTGGACCGGGGTTTCATCCGACCAAGTGTGTCATCATGGGGAGCACCGGTGTTATTTGTTAAGAAAAAGGGCGGGTCGATGCGGATGCGTATTAACTATAGGCAATTGAACAAGTTGACAATTAAGAACAAATACCCGTTGCCAAGGATTGACGATCTATTCGATCAGCTGCAAGGTGCTTCAATTTTTTAAAGATAGACTTGAGATCAGGTTATCATCAGTTTAAGGTCAAGGAGGTGGATATTCATGAGACTGCTTTTCGAACTCGTTATGGTCACTACGAGTTCTTAGTGATGCCATTCAGGTTGAAAAATGCACCAGCTACGTTTATGGACAAGATGAACCGGGTATTGCAACCCTACCTGGATCGATTTTTCATAGTGTTCATAGACGATATCTTGGTTTATTCAAGGACGAAAGAGGAGCATGATTTGCATCTTCTGATTGTTCTACAGATTTTGAGAGAGAAGCAACTGTATGCCAAATTCAGCAAATGTGAATTCTTGTTAAAGGAAGTTACTTTTCTAGGGCATGTTGTGTCAGCTGAGGGGAGTAGGGTTGATCCCCGAAAGATTCAAGCTGATTTGGATTAGAAACCACCGAAGTTAGTGGCAGAAATTTGAAGTTTTCTTGGGTTAGCTGGGTACTACAAAAGGTTTGTTGAGGGATTCTCATTGATAGTTGCACCTTTAACCAAGTTGTTACGGAAAGGGATACCGTTTGTCTGGTCAGATAAGCAGTAGGAAAGTTTTGAGAAGTTGAAGAGGATTTTAACTAAGGCACCGGTGTTGATTCAGCTTGAGGATGGAAAGAAGTTTGTTGTCTATTGTGATGCGCCACACACAGGGTTAGAATGTGTACTAATACAAGAAGGGAAGGTAGTAGCGTATGCGTCTCGGCAGTTAAGACCGCATGAAGTGAATTATCCCACTCATGATCTAGAGTTAGCTGCAGTGGTGTTCGCTCTGAAAATTTGGAGGCACTAATTATAAAGAGAGAAGTCGATCATCTACATCGATCATAAGAGCCTGAAATATCCCCTTACTCCGAATGAGTTAAATTTAAGGCAGCGGAGGTGGATTGAATTGCTGAAAGACTATGATTGTTCGATCTAGTATCACCAAGGTAAAACTAACGTAGTGGCAGATGCATTGAGCCGTAAGGTGATATCTGATTTGAGGGCGATGTTTGCTCATCTCAGTTTGTATGAAGATGGAAGCTTGTTAGCTGAACTTCAAGTGAAGCCTTCATGGGTAAGTCAGATTAAAGAAAAGCAGTTGTTAGATGAATCGTTAAGTACTCGACTTCAACAAGTGGAAGGTGGTGAGACAGAAGAATTTAGTTTGAATAGTGATTGGGTATTGTGCTTTTGTGGAAATGCTTGTATGCCGAAGGATTCTGAGTTGAGATAGAGGATTCTGCAGGAAGCACATAGTAGTCCATACGTTATGCATCCTAGTGGGAGTAAGATGTATTGAGATTTACGTGAGCAATTTTTGTGGCCAAGTCTGAAGCAAGAAGTTACCAAGTTTGTGAGTAAGTGTTTGACGTGTCTGTAGGTAAAAGCAGAGCATCAATTGCCTTTGGGGTTTCTACAGCTAGTGAAGATTCCACTTTAGAAGTGGGAGAGGATAATGATGAACTTTGTTAGTGGGCTACCTCTTACACCTACTAAGAAGGATTCAGTGTGGGTGATTATCGATCGATTGACGAAGTCCGCTCACTTCATACCGGTTCGTATCGACTGCTCACTCCAAAAGTTAGCCAAGCTGTATGTAGCGGAGATTGTGAGGTTGCATGGGGTACTAGTGTCTATCATATCAAACAGAAACCCAAGGTTTACATCACGATTCTGGAAGGCGTTACATCAGGAGTTGGGTACAAGATTGGATTTCAGCACAGCGTTTAATCCACAGACTGATGGTCAGTCATATAAGGTAATTCAGATGCTGGAAGATATGTTGAGAGGATGTGTTATCGACTTCAGGGGTTGTTGGGAAGATTATCTACCGTTGGCAGAGTTTGCGTACAACAATAGCTATTAATCCAGTATTAAGATGGCGCCCTCATCTCTTTTGACCAGGTATATTTCGAGGCTGAAATTTCTTTAAAGGGGTAGAACTGTAACATCCTAGAGTTAGGGGTTCTTCATTTTATGCTATTGCTTGTGTTTGGCTCGTAAAGCATGTTATTTTGGTGTGTTTGGGTGTCCTGGAGAGGCTCGGGGTCAAGCCAGAGCCTTGGGGAAATTTTGGTTTTTGGGGTTTGAGGAGGGAAATCTAGTGGAGGCAGGCTTTAAGAATAACTAATTGTGTTTGTTAATACAAGAAGGAGTGTAGTGTGGTGGCAAGGTGACGACACTTAAGAAGCAAAGGAGAGGCGTCACAAGAAAGTAGGACAGGGGAGGAGTTCGGATCCCATAAGCCTCAATATAAAGCTTTATTTTTGGCGCCATGATGGAGAGAAGATGGTTTCGATAGGGACTTTTCAAGGTGGTTGTTGAATGGATCAATGCATTTGAATGGATGGACAAGAGGAGCTTGCGGAGTTTAAATTGGTCAACCAATTCAAATGGGTGATGGAGTGTAAAACTAGGAGGAAATCATGGAAGTGGGGAGGTGGGTGAGTGTTGGCCGAATGTGGGGGTCTTGGGGGAAGAATTTCGGCTATGTGATGTAGTAGCTAGGAATTTTGGCATGGGGTGAGTGTTAGCAAAAACTGAGAGCTCTTAGTGTGTGTGTGTGTGTGTGCTGAATGTTCTACTTGTGATTAAGATTTCTTTTTTTGTTTGTTTTGATAACTCAAGCAGTCGGGGGTCTGTTCTTGTCAACTTTTCCTACTAGTGTCGAAACACTCAAGCTTCCTTTTGGTATTTTTGTTCTACTCTCTAATTTGGTGTTTATCGAAACCCCTTGGCACCCTTCTTCTGGTCTTCTCTTTTTTCTTTCTCCCTAGACCTTTGGTTTCTTTTGGTGTCGTCAAGAGTCGAACCTCTCGTTTACCTCCTACTGTTGGCCTCACCTCCATAACCGAACCTTAACTCTATTCTTTACATCTCTACCATCTTCATAAGAACCAAAACCTCTACTTCTTTTGTTCTTGTTTAGTTTCCTCCCTAGCTGAATTTGGGGTGTCCTCCACCATTATTGCCAGAGCCAAATTTCTTTGGTTTCCATTTGGCTTTTCTCTATTTAAGGTAAGGTTCTCTTCTTTTATTTTTATTTATGGTCATTCTTTCTGTTCCCTGTTCTTCAATGATGAAGCCGAATCACTCCTGGTTACCACTAAATCCATTTCTTTCATTACAGACCTAGTAGTGAACCCCAAGAACAAAGGGACTTTTGGTTGTCAAGGTCTCTCTCAATGGGTTTCTACCGAGCAAGGTAAGGGAGACTCTTTTGGTTCTTTCTCTATTTTCTTTCGGTTTTAAGTGGTCTTAGCCAAATGGCCATTTTGCTTTTGCTAGTTGTTCATGCTAATCCCTCCTTTTTCTTCTCCCATTTTAGAACGATCACTCCAGGAAATCCCTGTAGTCGAATGTGTTGTAGACCGAAGCCTGAAGGCCTGACAGTTGCCGAATCTTACAATTTCATTCGGGTTCTTAAGGGAAGGAACCCTCTTTTTTTTTTTTTTGTGATCAGCCTCTATTCATTTACTCTGTCCTAATCAAACCTCTTGTTGGGGAAATCGTTGTTTCGCTATAGTACTGTACTGATCAAGTCTCTTCATGGATACGAGTGCTAGTCAATCTAATGAGGGGAGAAGACCCGTAATCTCTGCTCCTAAATTTAAGAGACGTACAGTATCAACGGTTTGAGACTTTTCATCGGGCTATTGTAGAGAGCCGACGTCTGCTTGGGATAGGCAAATCGCCGTTATCCCTGCTAGTGAAAGGGTCGACACAGAGAGTCTAGTTTTGTGCGTAATTAGGTGTATAATGCTCAAATTTTACTTTATTAATTTGCGTTAATAATTGTGTTGGCTAAAATCCAGAACGACAGTTTAGATAGTTGGAAAACCCTTGTGGGTAAGGTTTGAAACACTAGGTAAGTTCCGCTATGATGTTACTTTCAGATACATGTATGTATGAATTAATTATCTGTTGTACATTAAAAGTATGTTGCATTCATCTCAGTATGATAATATGTTGCATGGGCTTTGGAAATTGATAGAAAGGGAAAGTGTGATTCAGTGATTTCTGTCACAGTGGTTTGGGACCATAGTGGTTTGGAATCACGTATACATATATTTATTAGTGACTCATCTCAGTGGTCTGGGACCACAGTGGATTGGCCCCACATATACTTACAGTGGGCTGGCCCTACTTTTATATATTTTGTGACTCTATCACAAGTGGTCTGGGACCACAGTGGCTTGATGTCATGGGTGTTTGATCAGTTCAGGTGACCTAGAGGATGGAAAACTAGGTTGGGTGGGGCTGTATTGCATACATGTTTAACATGCTATCTTATGTGGGCTAAGGCCCAATGGGCATCTGTGGGCTTGAGGCACAGATTGAGTTATAAGGGGATATACACACTAAGTCTTGTTGACTCACCCCTCTGCTTAATTTTACAGGCAACTCTTAGTTGCAAATTGGGAGCCGAGGAGGACTTCGAGGTGGCCATGCAATGTTTTTTTCCGTAAATTTCGTTTCTTTCTTTTAAACTTACTTTTTATTTGGGATTTTATTTTGTAATAAGGCCTCCATAACTTTAATTTGGGTTTGATTCAATTTGGGATTTTACTAATATGTTATGAGATGCTTAACACTAAGTTTTTGTTAAAATATAAATAAATGTTTTCCAAAATAATAACAAACGAATAACATGCGAGTAATAATTCAAATTTGGAAAGTTTGCTTAAAACCACAAACACTCTTTTCAAAATATCATGTTTATGAAATTCCTTAATTTTGACTTAGTAGAATGAACTGCTTACTACTTTTAGTTCGAATTAATAAAAGAAGTTGGTAAGAAACCTTCCAACAAAATTTTAAATTATCTCTAAGATGGATTCACTACGCGAAAAGTTTTTTTTAGGTTGTGATGTTTTCCATAAAATTTTGAAATTACCTTTCTTGTAACATCCCAAATTTGATCGAAACATATTAACCGAGTTTGGTGTGTTACAATTGTGGTATCAGAGCCTAGGTTTCAAAAACTCAACTGTGGAAATGAGTTTAAAACGGTTTTCCAAAAATTGGTTTGAAATTGGTTTAGAAAAAATATATACATGTTTTCTGGAAGTACGGCACCTGAGTCTCTAGCATCAATCTACACTGTAAGTTTTTTGATTTTTGTTTGATTTCTTATGGAAAGAATATATTGTGATTGATAGTTTTAAGAACTTCAACTTTAGGGATTAAGACCTTTAGAATTATGTCTTGCATGAAAAAACCCATTACTTCTAATTCTATTTTCATAAGGCTGTCAAGTAATAAACTGGAGGATATACTAACTCATAAAACTTGTAATCAGAATAAGTTGAATTCGTAGTCATGAGTGCTAGACGACAAGGACGTGGTATACGCGGCGTGGTAGAGATAGGGGTATTGAGGTTGAACACGCGAAATCAGGACATGGGCCGGAAGGTGATGTGCCAACATCACCAATTGCGGAAGTGGGATTTCAAGATCAAACTGGTAGAGATGATGCTGTGTCTCAAGCTATGTTACGTGTTCTAGAGCGGGTCGCTGGAGCGAGCACAAGATTAGTAGCTATAAAATCTGTTAGTGAGTGACTCCAAGCTAATAGGGCTAAGATGTTTAGGGGCAATTCTGGTGTGACTCCTAACGTAGTTGAGTATTGGCTAGAAGCGGTTGAACGAATCATGGACAATCTCGATTGTACCGCAGAGGAAAAGTTGAAGGGAGTAGTGTCTCTCCTTCGAGACGATGCATACCAGTGGTGGGTCACGGTAAAAGATAGTACATCATCGACCAGACATTTGGGACTTCTTTAAGTCAACATTTTAGGGGATGTATGTTGGAGCGAGTTACGTGGACGCTCAGAGAAAGGCATTTTCAAACTTGGTCCAGGGGAATAAGTCAGTGGCTAAGTATGAGGCGGAGTTCCTGCGTCTAAGTCGCTATGCTCGGGGTATCGTCGCAACTGATTACAAGCGTTGTGTTCAATTTGAGGATGCTCTAAAAGATGAATTACGAGTACTGATAGCTCCGCAATGGGAAAGAGAGTTTGCTAATCTGGTTGAAAATGCTAAAATAGCGGAAGAGGTGAAGTGGTTTGAGAGACAGAATCGGGATAAGGATAGAGGTAGGAATAAAAGGAATTTTGGGTCGTCAGGGTCTGTTGGGAGTTTCCAAAAGAGGTCTAAGTTTGATGGGCCGGGTCGAGTTATGAAGCCTGTTACTATTGGTCGGTCTCAACCGTGTGGTAGATGTGGAAATTTTAATTCGGGGGAGTGTTGGGCAAGAAATAAAGGATGCTTTAGGTGCGGTCTGTAGATCATCTGGTAAGAGACTGTCCGTAGGAGCCAAACAGGGCACGGCCAGTTGGTCAGGGTTATGTACAGGCTGGAAGAGGTGGTCGCCATCACGAGAGGTCGTGGTCCGGCCAGACGAGGAAATAGATTTGGTCGAGGGCGCAGAGCATCGGGTAGAGGTATCGAGAGTATAGATGCGAGACAGACTGGGTTGGTTTATACAGCTAGACGCCAAGAGGATGGCGGCCGCACAGACGTCATGACCAAGATCGTTCTTTATTTTTGGTGCGCCTTTATCGCTTTGATAGATATTGGGTCTACATTCATATGATGCTAATCTTGTATGCGGAACTTTGAATATAGAATCTGAGATTGCTTCTAGAGGAATGACAATGACTAGCCCTTTAGGACAATCTGTAGTGGTGGATAAACTATTTAGAAGTGTGCCTTTAGAAGTACAAAGGGTTATTTTTTTGACTGATTTGATGGAATTACCGTTCGGCGAGTTCAATTTGATATTAGGCATGGACTAGTTAGTTAAGTATCGGGAAAACTTGGATTGTGCTGCTAAGCGCATGGTATTGAAGACTTTTGAGGATAAGGAGGTGCTGGTTATAGGTGAGAGAATGAATTACCTGTCCAATGTGGTGTCTGCTTTAAAGTCTGAAAGGATGGTGCAGAAAGGATGTAGGGCATTCTTAGCTTTCATCAGTGCTTTGAAAGCCAAGGAGTTATCTGTAAGAGATGTTCGAATGGTGAAAGAGTTCTCAGATGTTTTTCTAGAAGAGCTTCCAGGGTTACCTTCGGATTGCGAGGTAGAGTTCGACATTGATTTACTTCCGGGAACAGCTCTGGTGTCCGTTGCCCCTTGTAGGATGGCGCCAAAGGAGCTGGTAGAACTTAAAGCTTAGATGTAAGAACTGTTGGACGGGGTTTCATCTAACCAAATGTGTCACCATAGGGAGCACCGGTGTTATTTGTTAAGAAAAAGGGCAGGTCGATGCGGATGTACATTGACTATAGGCAATTGAACAAGTTGACGATTAAGAACAAATACACGTTGCCTAGGATTGACGATCTGTTCGATCAACTGCAAGGTGCTTCAATTTTCTCAAAGATAGACTTGAGGTCAGGTTATCATCAGCTTAAGGTCAAGGAGACGGATATTCATAAGTCTGCTTTTCGAACTCGTTATGGTCACTATGAGTTCTTAGTGTTGCCATTCGGGTTGACAAATACACCAGTTGCATTTATGGACATGATGAACCGGGTATTATAACCCTACCTGGATTGGTTTGTCGTAGTGTTCATAGACGATATCTTGGTTTATTCAAGGACGAAAGAGGAGCATGATTCGCATCTTCGGATTGTTCTGCAGATTTTAAGAAAGAAGAATATGTGCTAAATTCAAAGAAGTGTGAATTACATTTTGAGGAAGTTACTTTTACGGGGCATGTTGTGTCGCTAAGGGATTAGGTTGATCCCGAAAGATTGAAGCTATTTTGGATTGAAACCACCAAAGCCAGAGGCAGAAATTCAAAGTTTTCTTGGGTTAGCTGGGTACTACAAAAGGTTCGTTGAGGGATTCTCGTTGATAGTTGCACCTTTAACCAAGTTGTTATGGAAAAGGATACCGTTTTCTAGTCAGATAAGTAGCAGGAAAGTTTTGAGAAGTTGAAGAGGATTTTGACTGAGGCACCGGTCTTAATTTAGCCTAATGCTGGAAAGGAGTTTGTTTTATATTGTGATGCATCACATGCAGGGTTAGGATGTGTACTAATGCAAGAAGGGAATGTAGTAACGTATGCGTCTCGGCAGTTAAGACCGCATGAAGTGAATTATTCAACTTATGATCTAGAGTTGGCTACGGTGGTGTTTGCTCTAAAAATTTGGAGGCACTACTTATATGGAGAAAAGTCGATCATCTACACCGAGCATAAGAGCTTGAAATATCTCGTTACTCAGAAGGAGTTCAATTTAAGGCAGCGGAGGTGGATTAAATTGCTGAAAGACTATGATTGTTCGATTGAGTATCACCAAGGTAACGCTAACGTAGTGGCAGATGTGTTGAGCCGTTAAGTGATATCTTATTTGAGGGTGATGTTTGCTCATCTCAATTTGTATGAAGATGGAAGCTTGTTGGCTGAACTTCAAGTGAAGCCTTCATAGGTAAGTCAGATTAAAGAAAAGCAGTTGTTAGATGAATCGTTAAGTTCTCGACTTCAACAAGTGGAAGGTGGTGAGATAGAAGATTTTAGTTTGAACAGTGATGGGGTATTGTGCTTTCGTGGAAAGGCTTGTATGCCGAAGGATTCTGAGTTGAGATAGAGGATTTTGTAGGAAGCACATAGTAGTCCATACGCTATGCATCCCAGTGGGAATAAGATGTATCGAGATTTGCGTGAGTAGTTCCGGTGGCTAGGTTTGAAGCAAAAAATTACCGAGTTTGTGAGTAAGTGTTTGACGTGTCAGTAGGTAAAGGCAGAGCATCAGTTGTCTTCGAGGTTTCTACAGCCAGTGAAAATTCCACTTTGGAAATGGGAGAGGATAACGATGGACTTTCTTAGAGAGCTACCTCTTACGCCTATTAAGAAAGATTCGGTGTGGGTGATTGTCGATCGGTTGACAAAGTTCGCTCACTTCATACCGCTTCGTATCTACTACTCACTCCAGAAGTTAGCCAAGCTGTATGTAGCGGAGATTGTGAGGTTGCATGGGGTACCAGTGTCTATCATATTAGATAGAGACCCTAGGTTTACATCGTGGTTCTTGAAGGCATTACATCAAGCGTTGGGTACAAGACTGGATTTTAGCACGACGTTTCATCCACAGACTGATGGTCAGTCAGAGAGGGTAATTCAGATACTGGAAGATATGTTGAGAGGCTGTGTTATCGACTTCAGGGGTTATTGGGAAGATTATCTACTGTTGGAAGAGTTTGCGTACAACAATAGCTATTAATCCAGTACTAAGATGGCACCCTACGAAGCGTTGTATGGTTGTAGGTGTCGTACTCCAACCTGCTGGACAGATTTAGGTGAGCGATAATTGTTAGGTCTGAAATTGGTTTCAGAGACGGAGGAAAAGGTTAAGTTGATTCAGGATCGATTGAAGGAAGCTTCTGACAGGCAGAAATCGTATACAGACTTAAAGCGTAAGGAAATAGAGTTCGCAGAGGGTGATCAGGTTTTTCTGAAAGTTTTACCTTGCAAGAAGGTTTTAAGGTTTGGGCGAAAGGGCAAGTTGAACCCCAGATTCATCGGGCTTTATCGGGTGTTGAAACATGTGGGACCGGTAGTGTATCAGCTTGAGTTACCGCCGAAGTTGAATTGGATGCATGATGTATTCCATGTTTCAATGTTGAGGCTCTATCGTTCAGATCCATCTCACATAGTGCCGGTAGAGAAAATTGAAGTAAGACCTGATTTGTCTTTTGAAGAAGAAACCGTTTAAATCTTAGGTCGAGATGTTAAAGTGTTGAGAAGGAAGTCAGTTCCATTGGTTAAAGTTTTATCGCAGAATCACGGTTCAGAGGAAGCCACATGGGAGCCAGAAGATGTAATGCGACAGCAATACCCTCATCTCTTTTGATCAGGTAAATTTTGAGGCCAAAATTTCTTTAAGGGGGTAGAACTGTAACATCCTAGAGTTAGGGTTCTGCATTTTATGCTATGCTTTTTTTTGGCTCGTTAAGCATGTTATTTTGGTATGTTTAGGGGTCCTGGGGAGGCTCGGGGTCAAGCTAGAGCCTTGGTGAAATTTTGGTTTTGGGGGTTTAAGGAGGGAAAGCTAGTGGAGGCAGGCTTTAAGAATAACTAATTGTGTTTGTTGACACAAGAAAGAGTGTGGTGTGGTGGCAAGGTGATGACACTTAATGAGCAAATGAGTAGCGTCACAAGAGAGCAGGAGATGGGAGGAGTTCGAATCCTATAAGCCTCAATATGAAGCTTTATTTTTGGTGCCATGATGGAAAGAAGATAGTTTTGGCAGGGACTCTTCAAGGTGGTTTTTGAATGGGTCAATGCATTTGAATGGATGGACAAGAGGAGGTTGTGGAGTTTGAATTGGTCAACCATTTCAAATGGGTGATAGAGTGTGAAACTAGGAGGAAATCATGAAAGTGGGGAGGTGGGTGAGTGTTGGCCGAATGTGGGGGTATTGAGGGGAGAATTTCAGCTATGTGATGTAGTAGCTAGGAATTTCGGCATAGGGTGAGTGTTAGAAAAAACCGAGAGCTCTTTGTATGTGTGTGTGTGTGTGCCAAATGTTCTGCTTGTGATTAAGTTTTCTTTTTTTCATTTGTTTTGATATCTCAAGCATTCGGGGGTCTGTTATTGTCAACTTTTCCTGCTAGCGTCGAAACAATCGAGCCTTATTTTCCTTATTTTTTTCTACTCTCCAATTTGGTGTTGGCCGAAACCTCCTGGCACCCCTCTTCTCGTCTTCTCTCTTTTCTTTCTCCCTAGCCCTTTGGTTTCTTTTGGTGTCGTCAAGAGCCAAACCTCTCGTTTACCTCCTACTATTGGCCTCTCCTCCATAACCGAACCTTAACTCTCTTCTTTACATCTCCACTTTCTTTATAAGAACCAAAACCTCTATTTCTTTTGTTCTTGTTTAGTTTCCTCCCTATTCGAATTTGGGGTGTCCTCCACCATTATTGCCAGAGCTGAATTTCTTTGGTTTCCATTTGGCTTTTCTCTATTTAAGGTAAGGTTCTCTTCTTTTATTTTTATTTATGGTCATTCTTTATGTTCCCTTTTCTTCTATGATGAAGTCGAATAACTCCTGGTGACCACTAAATCTGTTTCCTTCATTCTGTACCTGGTAGCCGAACCCCAAGAACCAAGGAGCTTGTGGTTACCGAAGGTTTTCTCTCAATGGGTTTCTGTTGAGCAAGGTAAAGGAGACTCTTTTGGTTCTTTCTCTATTTTCTTTCGGTTCCGAGTGGTCTTAGCCAAATGGCCATTTTTCTTTTGTTAGTTGTTCGCGGCTAATCCCTCATTTTTTTTCCCATTTTGGAATGATCACTCTGGAAAATCCCAGTAGCCGAACATGTTGTAGTCTGAAGCCTGAGGATCTGTTAGTTGCCGAATCTTACCATTTCATTCAGGTTCTTAAGGTAAGGAACCCTCTTTTGTTTTTGTGATCAGCCTCTATTCATTTACTCTGTCATAATCAAACCCCTTGTTGGGGAAATCGTTGTTTCGCTATAGTACTGTGCTGATCAAGTCTCTTCATGGATACGAGTTCTAGTCAATCTAAGGAGGGGAGCAGACCCATAATCTCTACTCCTAAATTTAAGAGACGTGCAGTATCGGCGGTTTGAGACTTCCTGCCGGGCTGTGGTAGAGAGCCGACGTCTTCCTAGGATAGGCAAATCGCTGTTATCCCTGCTAGTGAAAGGGTCGACATAGAGAGTCTAGTTTTGCGCGTAATCAGGTGTGTAATGCTCACACTTTACTTTATTAATTTGCGTTAATAATTGTGTTGGCTAAAAGCGGAACAACGGTTTAGATAGTTGAGATACCCTTGTGGGTAAGGTTGGAGACACAAGGTAAGTTCGGCTATGATGTTACTTTCAAATACATGCATGTAACAACCCAATTTACGGGCTAGTCAGAATAGTGATCTTGAAATCACTAATTCGAGGTTAGAGAAAATTATTTTCATGTTATATTATGTGTTATAACATGTTTATAAGGATGCATACAAATTTTGGTGCCTTAATTTTAGCAAATTCTAGCTAAATTGTGAAAAAGGACTAAATCGCATTAAGTGCAAAAGTTCTATTTTATTTGCTGGAGGTGCCAAATAGCAATGGATTATAAATTGGAGGTCCCAAATGTGCAATTAGGCCTTGTTAAGTGTGTTGGCCAGCCATAAGAAGCTAGGGGGACAAAGGCATTAAATGTGGGACATGTTAGGTGACTAAAAAGAATAAAATAAGATGAAATAAGAAAAGCTATCATCTTTTTTATTTCTTCTTCCCTTTCACCGAAAATGAGCAGCAAGAATGGGGTTTTTGACGCTCAAAATTCCAGCCAAGCTATCTCCCTTATTAGTAAGTGATTTTGATGACTTTTCTTGATAAAAATTGTATTTTTGAAGTCCCCAAAGCTTAAGCTAGCTAATGAGGGGACAATTTTGCAATATGGTTGAGAGTCTAGGGACTTTCCATTAGAGAGTTTATGCTGGTTGCTGAGTTTTTATGGAAGAAAATGAATGATAAGATGATGAGAAATCATAAAAACACCTAATTTGGGCTAAAATGCAAAAGTTGTAAATTATTCATTAAGGCATGAAATAGTTGAAATTGTGGATAGTTATAAGAGGATAAAATGACTAGCTAGGCTTTTTTAACAAGAAAATGTGATGAAAATTCATTTACGAGACTAGGGGCAAAATCATAATTTTCCTAAAGTATAGGGGCAAAATGGTCATTTTTGCTTATGTGGATATTATGTTGTAATACGATCATTAAGTGATTAAACGAGTAAATTTTATTATTCTAGATCGAAGAAAACGAGATTCAGACCTAGAACGGGATAAAGAGAAATGTGGGCAGAAAGCCCTTTTTCGCCTTTTCGTCATCGAGGTAAGTTCGTATGCAAACCTTGCAAGTACGTGTGGGTAATTTAATATTCCAATATTGTATGGAATGTATAATTGTGCAATGAATGTATGAAATAAGTGTTGATGAGTTGTTAAGAGAATTGGAATATAAGAATAGTAAGAAATGCAAATTTATGAAATGATGATAGTTAAGGTTCCGTGTAAGATCATATTGAAATATGGCCTCGGTGAGAGAATTTGTATAGGACCATGTCAGAAACATGGCATCAATAGATTAATTCGTGTATGATGTCAATGTGATATTATGTGTACGAGACTTAAGGGAGTTACTTAACGATTTTAGTGACTCAATAAGTATTTTAGAATTGAGAATGAATGTGTTGTACATGAGAGGTACAAGAATGTGTTAGAACTGAATCGAGGTGGATTTGGTATTTGATGAACCCATATTGGGTGATGTGTAAATGATGCACTTTAGTTGCATAAGTTATAATTATTATTTCATTGTGTGAATGCGAACAATTATAGTAGAAAGCCAAGTAAGAATAGTAGTGTGTGAAGAAGTTTCTGGGTAAACATTTGAAATAGAGAAATGCATGAGGATAACTATTCAAGAATGTATACATTCGGTGGGCTGTATGCATTACCACGATATATTATTAATTGATGGGTCGTAATGCGATACCATCAATTATATCACTATCGATGGCTAGGTGTGCGTTACCACGATATATTATTAATTGATGGACCGTATGCGATACCATCAATTATATTACTATCGTTGGACTGTGTACGTTACCACCTGATATATTATTAATGGATGGGTTGTGTGCGATACCATCAATTATATTACTATCGGTGGGCTGTCTGTGTTACCACTGATTAATTAAAAATCGATGGGCTATATGTGATACCATCGTTTATAAATGATTGGTGAGCTCAGTGCGAAATAACCATAAGTATAATTAATTGGTAGGCTGTGTGCGATACCACGCTATAAGAGATTCAATGGTGGACTAAGTGTGTAACCATCGAGAGATTAGTAATATTAGTGGCTTATTGAAAATACTTGATGTGTTGTTTTATATGACCTTGTGATGATCAGTGCAGGAATGTATGCAAGTTAAACGAGCATTTGGCTTGTGGCATGGTAAGAATATGGTAAGAGGTAGAATGAGTAAGCTTAAGGATGATTGAGTAAGTAACCATGAGTTCATGAGAAAATTTTATCATGATAATTTGTAGTCATGTATGTTCAATGAATATAAGTGTTTGTTAGTTATATGCTGATGAACTTACTAAGCATTTTTGCTTACTCCTTTTATTTTTTTCCTCATCTCTTATAGGTTAATTTAGCTAGCTCGGGTTGGAGATCGCCGGAGATATTTTCACACTGTCAGGCAGAAACTCGGTATGAGGTATCAAGTCCCCATGAGTTATGGCATGTATAGGGCTAGTACTTAAGGTTGATTAAGTCATTGTTGATGTAGCCAAATTGTGTTGGACTAAGTTGTTTTTAATTATATGGGAATAATTCTCCCTAGTGTGTGGGAGGAAAACTTTATTTTCATGAATCAAATGTATAAATTCATGTGTTTTAGTTGATGATTTGAGATTTCATTGAATTAGTATATGAAGGTATGCAAATTAGAGTGGTAAAAAGGCTTGGTAGATAGCCTTTAAGTTCCCACACGGATAGACACACGAGCGTGTGCCTAGGCCATGTGCACCCTACACCTTTGTGTCTTAAGTCAGTATATCAAGGTATGGCACACGGTCTAGGGCCACCGGCGTGTCAATGCCGTATAAGGTTAGTCAGTGTTCACCACGATTGTGGCGCACAGGCGTGCTATGGCCGTGGGGCAATTGGTAGAATGCTCGAGTTTTTAGCACGACTAGAGAATATGGGTGTGTGTGTCCACACACGGGCGTGTTACGTATTGCACGGGCGTGTGAGCCCTGTATAAGAGAAAATTTTTAAGAACGGAAAAGTTACGTCTGGTCCTGGAGCCTCGTATGTTTGAGTAAGGCTTTGTAAGTCGAGAATGGGAATGTTGAAGTAACATAAGAGAGTAGTCACGATGAGCCTTAGTAGCAATTAAGTGATTTCAGTACGGTAACGTCTCAAGCTTGGTTTTGGCTTAGAACTCGGGCAAAGAATGTTTCATTTAGTGGTATCAGAGCATGGTTTAGTCAGTTCTTGGACTAATCTAACGTGAGTAAGAGCCTAGCTATAAATGCCATAGGTGGACTGTGACAGATATCTCCCGGTACTGACGAAATTGTTTCGTTAAGACAGGGTTGATTCCCAACTGAGCTAAATCCAATAATGGTGTAAGTGATAATGGGAAAATTGAAATGCTCTTATGCATGAAATGAGAGTTATAAAGTGATAAGGTTATCTGTATTGGCAGGATGTGCATAAGTGTTATATACTCAACCTATTGGGTTAGGTGCATATGGTGAGTAAATTTACCAAGTGAATGGGTGTAATATTCGGGATTTAGGGGTTATGCATTTTCACTTAAATGTATGTGGTAGCATGCTTATGTGTGATTTGAATGTGTTTTGGGGGCTTCAGGAACCTTGGGATATAGGTAGAAGCCTTAGAAAAATATTTGATTTTAAGCCTAAAAAGGGGAACTAATGGAGCTAGGCCATAAGGAGTTTATTGTTTAGCTTAGGACACAAGTACTAAGCTGGTAAGGTGGTAAAGAGGTGCCACTTAGGGCCTTGTGAGGTGACGCCACAGGGAGTGTGAAAGGACCTAGGTTCGAGCAGCAAGGGAAGCATTTTGGAGCTTTTATTTTTTGGCAAGGAGGTGCAGTGGTGGACGACACAAGGACTCCGAATGGATAAATTGTAGATTAGGTTTGACAGTTTAAAGATTCGGCTAAGTAGGAGTGAAAAGGGGGATTTGGATGAGGGAAGAAGAGTTGGCTGAATGGAGGGGTCTTGGGGTGGTAGTTTCAGTCATGTAGGGGGAGTGGGTGCCGAAATTCATTTGGCATCTTTAAGTTTTTTTTTTTTTACTTTTTTTTCTTCTCTTTTGTTTCTCAACTGAAATTAAAGGTGACCATTTGGTGCATTTGACTATTTCCTTCCCTTTTATTTCTTCTCTTAAGCCGAACCATACCTCTCTTTCTTCTCATCTTTTCTTTCCATGTTGGTAGCCTTAAACTTACACTTCACTTTCAAAACTGAATAGCCCTTCTAGTCTTTGAAATCTTGGCCAAATCTACTATCCACAATTCCTCTTCACTTTGCGTTTATACCCTTCCTTTCTCTTCTTTCATCTCGATTTGTTCTTCAAGATTGATCACTAGGCCGAATCTGTTAGGATCTATTTCGATCGGATCTAATAGTTGGTAAAGGTTTCTCTTCTTTTTCCTTTGGTTAGCCGAAAATCGAAAGCTCTAATTCCTTTTATTCTTTTAACTGAAACCATGAAGGTGGGTTCGGAATCCTTGTAGTCAATGAGTAGAAGGAGACCTTTAGGGATTTGGATATCCAAGGTAAGCAGAATGTAACATTCGGCCAAGGGCCATTCTTATAGATCTTATGCAATAATCTAAATCTGACATAAGTTATGTAGGGATTTCGATATCTTCAAGGGCAAACGATAGTTTCGGGATTTAAGCAAGCAAGGAAGGGATGGTGATATTCGGCCAAAGGCCATATTCTCTTTTAGCCTATTTCTCATAAAAGGGTTATGTAGGTACTCAACCAATTCTCGAAGTAAAAGCCGGAAGCTTTAGCATTCTGTCGATCTTTGTTACCCCTGGTAGCGAGAGTGTCATTCTCAGTGTTGTCAGGTGTGTAACCCACCTTAAATTCCCGATTAATAATAATATTGTTATGTATATGTTAATAAGGCAATGAGTGAATATGGCTAAGGGTACCATTCAATGGTACAGTGCATTCAGGTACGTTACCCCTAACTCTCAGTTAATAAAGTTTATGAACATTGATACGAAAATATGAGAAATATCGTTATGGCCATAGGGTGAGGTATATTGCATGATATTTGTATGATATGTATGTTGCATGGGCATATGGATGATAATGATAAAGGGGAAGTGTTCTGGTGGTTTTTACCACATTATCCGGTGACTTATGTCACATATTATGAATCTGGTGACTTTGTCACATTATCTGGTGGCTATGCCATGATTATAAGGGCGATGTGCAGTTGACTGCAGCGACTGCCTTCAATGGTGTGTAGTGGATGGAGGGTCGATTTAGTAATCCCCACGGTGTGATTGGCAGGTACAGGTGATGTGTAGAGGTTGGATATCTAGGTGGGTTTGGGTTGCATCATTGCCTAAATTTGCAATATGTGAACTAATAAGCTTTAATCGTTTGGGAGTCTATGTTGGTTGTTACACACTGAGTCTATTGACTCACCCTTCCTCGGCTAACATTTTGCAGGTGATACTCGATTGGACCGGTCGTGAGGACTTAGTGGTAGCCATGCTCATTTCAAACATTTTCCAGTTTCTTATGATTAAATTTATCGCGTTTTCTTATTAAGTTTTTTTAGATTTATTTGGGTTTTGTTTTGTTGTAATAAGGCCATTACTATTTAACCATTTTAAGTTTACGTTTTAAATTTTTATTCGATCGATCAACATCAAACAAATGAATAAATATTTTCGTGAAACAACTTCAAGCGTTTTGGCACCTACAATTTCAACTTGATGATAAGCTCTAAAATTTGGCATTTCTTTTAACTTTAAATTTTTGAAACATGAAGATAACATTTTAATACAAAATTAAATTACAACACGGTTTTCAACATGAGAGTAACCCAAAATCTATTTTCTTCAAAACCACCAAGTATTTCAAGATGACGTAGCAAGATTTAATTATAGGAGCATGCCAGATCCGGTCAGGGCTTGTGGTCCGAGTTTGGGGTGTTTCAATTTGGTATCGAGCAGATTCAAAACTCGACCTTGAGGGCTTTGGGCCCAAAACATTTTTAAAATTGAGTTTTACTAAAGGATGAGCAGGTTTTAGGATGGCTTTGAGTCTCGGCTACGAAGTCCACAAGGTAAGTACCCCTAACCACTGTGTTATTTGTATGTCGGCATTACGGGATCGTAGGTTAGTAGATTAGGAGCTATTGAACCCTAGGATTAGCTAACTCCAACACAAAATTACATAAAATTTAAAGTCTAATCAAACAAACACGTGAGTGAGTCACCGAGTTAAGGGTGTGACAACCGTTGTGCGCATGTCTAGGATTGGATTCAGGGGGAGCTTGGTATTTAAACAGTCCTAGTGACTCACCTCCTCTTCGATCAAATCCTACCTGGTGCGTAGTGACGGTTCACCCTAACCAAGAGGACTTATTCACAAGCTAAATTCAATAATTAAAACCCGAAAGGGACTAGCTACACTGTTTTATAAAAACATTAGTTTTAAAATCACCGAATTACCCCTTTGACTTGTAAAAACTATTTTAGATTTTGAAAAAAAATATTTCTGAAATATCCCCGATTTACAAAAATTACCGAAATACCCCTGGTTTGTAAAATCACTAAAATACCTTCAGTTTATAAAATTGCCATACTACCCTCAACTTTTATCAAAATATTCCTATTTTGTAAAGATACCAAAAACCCCTATTTTGTAAAATATCAAGATACCCTAATTTGGAAAATTACCAAAATACCCTTATAGGATAAATTACGAAAATACCCCTAGTTTGGAACGTACGAAAATGTTTGAGTGGTGAGAGTGTGTAGTAGATACTATTAAATGAATATGATTCTCTGAATTAGGGTAGAAGACTTGAAACAAAAACCCTGAAATGATCGAAAGAACTACCATTAAACTTCTTTACATAAAACTTGTTCGTGGGTAATCAGTGGAACAAAAACTGATGCATAAAACTTTTTAAAGCAGATTAAATCGTGATCGTTGGCATGATTCTAGGGGACGTGGTCGTAATGTACGAGGGCGTGGTAGAGGCAGAATGACCGTATCGGAACCCGTTAGGTCAGGTTAAGGGTCCAAGAATGAGATGCCACCACCACCACCTCGGTGTTGAATATCGAGGATCGAGACGGGGATGATGCAAGATGCGCAGCGGCGATCTTTGCGAGTTCTTGAGAGGGTGGTGGAGCGGTGGAGGTATGGGAGCTCGAAAATCTGCACCGATCGACTCGAGCCAA
This sequence comes from Gossypium rotundifolium, assembly GCA_025506655.1. Taxonomy (NCBI): domain Eukaryota; kingdom Viridiplantae; phylum Streptophyta; class Magnoliopsida; order Malvales; family Malvaceae; genus Gossypium; species Gossypium rotundifolium. The sequence goes on from CP106728.1 coordinate 85,174,722, forward strand.
TGGAGCGGAGGTATTACGAGGTGTATCTGGTGTGGCGCCAATACTGGTGAATCTTGGTTGGAGACAACGGAGCGAATTATGGACGATTTAGACCTGACTGCTGAGGAGGAACTGAAAGGGGTGGTGTCGCTTCTCCGCGATGAGTCATACCAGTGGTGGCTCACGGTTCGGGATGGTGCTGCAGCGGATGATCTCACTTGGGAGTATTTTAAGGCGGCGTATCAGAAGAAGTATATAGGGACTAGCTATATTGATGCACAGAGGAAGGCGTTTCTGAGGCTGGTTTAGGGGAATAAGTCCATAGAGGAGTTCGAGGCAAAATTCTTATGGTTGAGCCGGTATGCTCGAGGTATCATGGCTACGAAACATGAACGATGTGTCAGGTTCGAGGACAGATTGAGGGATGACCTAAGATTGCTAATTGCTCCACAGCAGGAGCGGGAGTTTGCCGTATTGGTAGAAAAGGCTAAGGTAGCCGAAGGGGTTAAGGAATCTGTGAGGCAGAATGCAGACAAGAATAGACAAAAGAGAGGTTTTGGATCATCAGGGTCATCCGGGAATGTTCAAAAGAGACCTAGAGTTGATGGGTCACGAGGTCAGCAGGTTGTTATGGGAGGACAGTACCGTACTTGTGCTTAGTGTGGAAAGATGCACCTGGGAGAGTGTTGGAAGAAGACAGGGGGATGTTTTAAATGTGGGTCCAAGGATCACATGATTAGGGACTATCCTATGAAAACAGACGGGAGCCGACCAACAAGTCAGGGTCTTAATCAGGCTGGAAGAGGTGAGCAATGACCTCTGCTGGGTCGTGGTGCTGTTGGCGAGGTAATGGTTACGGAAGAGGTCGGGAGCCTTTGGCGGAGGTGTTGGTAACAGGAGGGAGGTCAATGGGTGCAGTGTATGCAATTCATCGAGGGAGGATGGTGGCCTTGCCGGACGTCATAGCGATGCGTTCCTTATAGCTAACAAGCATTACTTTGCTTTAATTGATGTTGGCTCGATCCACTCATATGTTGCATGTAGAATAGCTGAAACATTAGGTGTAGCATCTGAACTGTCTGTTAGGGAGGTGACTGTAGTGAGCTCGTTAAGTCAAACGGTAGTGGTGAATAGGATATTCTGGAGTGTGTCTCTAGAGATTCAGGGAGTGGTATTTCCTGCCAACTTGATGGAACTACCTTTTGGGGAATTTGATCTCATTCTAGGCATGGATTGGCTAGTGGAACATCGTGCTAAATTGGATTGCGCAGCTAAGCGAATGGAGTTGAGGACTCCGGAGGATGAGGAGATAATTATGATAGGAGAAAGAAGGAATTATTTGGCTAACGTAGTCTCCGCATTAAAGGCTGATAAGATGGTTCGGAAAGGGTGCAAGCCATTTTTGGCCTTCGTGAGTGCTTTGGATGCAAAAGAAGAAGGAGTTAGTGGAGTGAGAACAGTAAGGAAATTCGTGGATGTCTTTTCGAAGGAGCTGCCTGGGTTACCCCTGGACAGGAAGGTGGAGTTTGAAATTGATTTCTTTAGATGCACGGCTCCTATGTCAATTGCTCCGTCTTAGAATGGCACCAAAGGAGTTAGTAGAGCTTAAAGCCCAGATCCAAGAGTTACTCGATCGTGGGTTTATTTGACCTAGTGTGTCTCCATGGGGAGCACCGGTCCTATTCGTGAATAAGAAGGATGGTACTATGCGTATGTGTATAGATTATCGGCAGTTGAATAAGCTGACCATCAAGAACAAGTACCTATTGCCGAGGATAGACGACTTGTTTGATCATCTTAAGGGGGCCGCGGTATTTTCAAAGATAGATCTACAGTCGGGATATCATCAGCTTAGGGTGAAGGAAGCAGATATCCATAAGATAGCTTTTCAGACTAGATATGGGCATTATGAGTTCTTAGTAATGCGGTTCGAATTGACGAATTCCCCAGCTGCATTCATAGATATGATGAACTGGGTTTTCTAACCCTACCTGGATCGGTTCATCGTTGTGTTCATAGACGATATCTTAGTGTATTCCAAGTCTGAGGAAGAACATGATGAACATCTCCGGGTGGTGTTGCAAGTGTTAAGGGAAAAGAAACTATACGCCAAGTTCAGCAAGTGCAAATTTTGGCTGAAGGAAGTTACGTTCTTAGGGCATGTGGTGTCTGTAGAAGGAATAAGGATAGACCCTTGGAAGATTGAGGCAGTATTAGATTGAAAACCACCTAAGTCTGTGGCTGAGGTTCGTAGTTTCTTGGGGTTAGCAGGCTACTACAGGAGATTTGTTGAAGGGTTCTCATCAATAGCAGCACCTCTGACGAAGTTGTTAAGAAAGAAGGTACCTTTCATATGGGCGGATAAGCAGCAGGAGAGTTTTGAGAAGCTTAAAAGAGTATTGACGGAGGCTCCGATTTTGATTCAGCCGAAAGCAGGGAAAGATTTCGTGGTGTATTGTGATGCTTCCCATACAGGATTGGGATGTGTCCTTATGCAAGACAGGAAAGTGGTCGCTTATGCGTCTTGGAAGTTGAGGCCATGTAACACCCCTTACCCGAAACCCTTGCCGGAATCGAGTACATGGCATTACTAGACTTGACTATTAACTCGGGTGTAAGATTTTAAAGCTGTCCAACTGCGTCATGCTGACTAAATCGACCATAACTCGAGTTAAAAAACTCGAAATTTATATCCATAAATTTTCCTTGAAACTAGACTCATATAACTTTTCAACATAATTTTTCCAGAATTTTTCATGTGGCCAATTAGTACAGTTTATTCATCAAATTTACCCTTATTACACTGCTTGACAATTCTGACCTGTCTCTACAAAAATACAGTTATCTCATTGTAAAAATTTATGATAATGTTCTTGTTTATACCAATGAAAAATATACTCATTAAGGGTTATACACATATAAACCATGATTCTTAATGATTTTTGTTCAATTTTTACAATTTTTCCAAAACAGAACAGTGACTCATGAATTCATTCAGATCAGGTCTCACTAAAACTTAATTATCTCATAATATATAAATCTTTTGCCTACTCTGTTTCTTTTATGTAAAAATAGACACAATAAGGTTTAATTTAATATCTAATTCACCTTCTAATTCAATATACCCTATTTTTGGTGATTTTTCTAACTCACATCACTGCTGCTACTACAAGCTGTTTTGTTGCATTTTATGAAAGACTAGCTTCTAACCGAACCTACCTACATCCCTAATTCAAGGATTCATTTCGTATGCAAACATTTCCTTAACAAAACGATTACACTTTGATTAAGAATGCATAAACATTGCCATTATAAACCAACATACATATCAAGACACAACAGCGTACTTAACTAAAAAATTTAGCCATGTTCGCATGGCTATTATATCTATGAACCTTAAGATTTCATCAAACAAAGGCCAAGTCTTTCCTATACATGCCTTCGTTTAAAGATCAAAATGAAAGAGTACCCAAAATGTAGATTGATAGTGTGAGTGACTTTCCGAGCGATCCGAAGAGCTTGTAGCTTGCACCTAAACTATAAAACAGAGGAAACATTTCACATGATAAGCTTGCTAGCTTAGTAAGTCCTAATTTCATAAAAATAACATTTGAATTTTAACAATTAAATTACTATAATTCAACTTGTGGACTTGTGCTCATACTTATTTTCAAACTTTAATTTTCATACCCATATTAACAAGTATGAATTCATAGAAACGATATCTCTCTACCCACATGCTTATGATCAAAATACTTGTTTATAAACCAACCTTTCGAAACCCAAAATGTCATCGTATAATCATAGGTACATGCATTTATATACTTAAATGTCAATTACTATAACATGGCATCAATTACACAACCACTCATGTGGCTGAATATGCCTAGTCATGTATCCTCATATTAGAAGACCAAGATACAACAATCATATCATTCATTAGTAAAGCCGAGAACACATATTATAACCATATATATATGTGTATATATTCTACACTAAGTAACACATGCCATTTGTAATAAATTACTGATTTTCCTTGTCTCATATAAGTAAGAAATTCATTCCTACTTCACATACTCACCGAGTAGTTAACTCGATAAGTTTGCTTTAATTCGCCTTGAACATAAATTTCGGTTTCTATTTTGTAAAATACATCACCGGCATCAAGCCTGCTAGGCGTAAAAGCCCGATAAGTAACACCGGCACAAGGCCTGCTAGGCGTAAAAGCCCGATAAGTAACACCGGCACAAGGCCTGCTAGGCGTAAAAGCCCGATTAGTAACACCGGCACAAGGCCTGCTAGGCGTAAAAGCCCGATAAGTAAATCACCGGCACAAGGCCTGCTAGGCGTAAAAGCCCGATAAGTAAATCACCGGCACAAGGCCTGCTAGGCGTAAAAGCCCGAGTCGTGTCAATATAGTTAAACATTCTCAACAATTCCAATTACTTACTCAACATAATTCATCAACCAAATATGTCAATATACATTCGGCCATAAGGTAAAAGGGATACTAAAATTTATCAATTTTTATTTCATATTCCTTTCGAATATCTAATCAAACATACTTGATCACTTCACATATAACAAAACAATTTCAAATTCACTACCATAATTCACATTCGGCAATTTCCACATTTCTATCCTAAAAATGTAAAATTTCAACTTTTAATAGATTCGAAATTAGTCCCTTGACATGTATTAACTTAAGGACTTACCTCGATTGTCGATAGGTAGTGCAAATCGGCTATTCGAGAACCTTCGCTCTTTCCCAGATCTAAATCTGTTTTCTTTGCTCTTGATCTAAAACACATTAAAATTCAGCTCATTCAAGTGCAATTCATCTTAATTTAGTCCCTAAGCACATAAATGGGCAAATTACTATTTTACCCCTAGCATTTCACACTTTGCAATTTAGTCCTATTTGCTTAACACACAAAATACACCAAATTAGCCAAAACTATGCAAGGGCCGAATGTTCCTAGGGACCTTACAAGTCCTCACATTTCATTTATTTTGCAAATAGGCCCCTCTAAAAATTTATTTTTACAATTTAGCCCTAAAAACTCAATTTCATCAAAACTTCCAACACAAAACATATTAATCCTTTACATATCTTTCATCTAAAATCATCAAATATCAAAAACCACATGAATACAACAATGGCCGAACATCAAGCATGCTTAGATTCAAAAATTACAACATGGGTCGGTTACGGTTCGAAGCAACGATCTCAAAAACCGTAAAAATTTACAAAAACCGACTAAGAATTTACCTTGAATTTGGCTTGGATATTGCGAAATTTCAAAGAACTTAGCTCCCCTTGTGTTTCTCAATATTCAGCCAAAAAGATGAATGAAAATATCCATTATTTCTTTTATGTTTTATTTAACATATAATATGGTTTTTAATTTATTTACTATTTTAACCTTAATTCATAAAATTATATAATATAAAACTTAAGGTTAATTTTGTCATATACCAACCCACTAACTTAAAAATGGGTTATTTACCCATTTAACACTTCATATTAAAAAGCCAAGCTCAAACTAGCACATTATACTTTAGTATGCCACTTGTACCTATTACGCGATTAAGTCCTTTTTATCAAATTAAGCACTTAAACGATAAAATTTTTCTACGAAACTTTCACACACATTAATTCACATATAATAAACTCAAAATATAATATTAAATTATTTCTTGGTCTCGGATTCGTGGTCCCGAAACCACCGTTCCGATTAGGGTCGAATTCGATCTATTACAGGCCACATGAGGTTAACTATCCGACGCATGACCTGGAGTTGGCTGCAGTAGTTTTCACTCTAAAAGTGTGGAGGCACTACTTGTATGGAGAAAAGTCAGTGATTTACACGGATCACAAGAGTCTGAAGTATCTGCTGACTCAGAAGAAGCTGAATTTGAGACAGCGAAGGTGGGTAGAGTTGTTGAAAGACTACGACTGTTCAATAGAGTATCACCCGGGCAAGGCAAATGTAGTGGCTGATGCCCTAAGTCAGAAAGTGGTGTCGAATCTGAGGGCGATGTTCGCACATCTTAGCCTTTATGAGGATGGAAGTTTGCTAGCGGAGTTGCAAGTGAAGCCAACATGGCTAAGTCAGGTAAAGGAGAAACAATTGGTAGATGGTGAACTCAGTGCTAAGCTGCTACAAGTACAAAATGGGAAGTTGGAAGACTATGGTGTAAACGGTGATGGAGTGCTATATTTTTGGGGCAAGGTCTGTATGCCAAAGGATGAGGAATTAAGGCATATAATTCTTCAGGAATCGCATAGTAGCCCTTATGCTATGCATCCTGGAAGAAGTAAGTTATACAGGGATTTACGGGATCTATTTTGGTGGCCTGGTCTTAAGCGAAAAGTTAAAGAATTTGTAGGAATGTGCTTAATGTGTCAGCAAGTCAAGGCTGAACACCAAGTACCGTTAGGATTGCTTCAGCTGATAAAGATTCCGCAATGGAAGTGGAAGAGAATTACCATGGACTTCGTTAGTGGGCTTCCCCTTATGCCTACTAAGAAAGACTTGCTATGGGTGATAGTAGATCGGTTGACGAAGTCTACACATTTCATACCGGTCTTGGTGGACTATTTCCCTCTGATTGGCAAAATTATATGTAGCGTAAATCGTGAGGTGCATTTGAATCTGCGTATCAATTATCTCAGATAAGGATTCGAGGTTTATGTTTCGATTTTGGAAAGCAATACATCATGCATTAGGCACCAAGTTGGACTTCAGTACGGCATTCCATCCGCAGTCGGACGGCCAATCTGAGCGGGTAATTCAAGTGTTAGAGGATATGTTGAGGGGTTGCGTGATAGATTTCAGAGGAAGTTGGGAGGAGTTCTTGCCTTTAGCGGAGTTTGCGTACAATAATAGCTATCAAGCAAGTATTCGGATGGCACCGCACTAAGCGCTGTATGGAAGGAGGTGTCGGACTCCTACGTGTTGGATAGAATTGGGGGAACGTCATGTTTTAGGTCTAAAGATTGTGGCAGAATCCGAAGAAAAGGTTAAGGTAATTCGGGCACGGTTGAAGGAGGCACCTGACAGGCAGAAGTCATATGTAGATCTTAAGCGGAAGGAGATAGAGTTTGCTATGGGAGATCAAGTGTTTCTTAAAGTTTCACCGTGGAAGAAGGTGATGAGATTTGTTTGCAAATGAAAGCTAAGTCCTAGGTTTATAGTACATTATCGGGTTTTGAAGCGGTTTGGACCAGTAGCATATCAGTTAGAGTTGCCTTCAGAATTGTAGCAGATGCACGATGTGTTTCACGTTTTGATGCTACGTCGTTACCGATCAGATCCATCTCATGTAATACCAGTTGAGAAGGTGGAGCTAAGACCAGATTTGTCCTATGAGGAAGAGCCAATTCAGATTCTAGAACGGGATGTGAAGGTGCTTCGGAGGAAATCAATCCCTCTAGTGAAAGTGTTATGGCGTAACCATGGATCGAAAGAGGCTTCGTGGGAGCCAGAGGAATCAGTGCGACAGCAATACCCTCACTTACTTTAGCCAAGTAATTTTGAGGTCAAAATTATTTTAACGGGGTAGAACTGTAGTATCCGAGATTTAGGGGTTATGCATTTTCACTTAAATGTATGTGGTAGCATACTTGTGTGTGATTTGAATGTGTTTTGGAGGCTTTAAGAACCTTGGGATGTAGGTAGAAGCCTTAGAAAACTATTTGATTTTAAGCCTAAAAAAGGGAACTAAGGGAGCTAGGCCTTAAGAAGTTTATCGTGTAGCTTAGGACACAAGTACTAAGCTGGTAAGGTGGCAAAGAGGCGCCACTTAGGGCCTTGTGAGGTGACGCCACAGGGAGTGTGAAGGGACCTAGGTTCGAGCAGCAAGGGAAGCGTTTTGGAGCTTTTATTTTTCGGCAAGGAGGTGCAGTGGTGGATGGCACAAGGACTCTGAAAGGATGAAGTGTAGATTAGGTCTGACAGCTTAAAGATTCGGCTAAGTAGGAGTGAAAAGGGGGATTTGGATGAGGGAAGAAGAGTTGGCCGAATGGAGGAGTCTTGGGGTGGTAGTTTCGGTCATGTAGGGGGGAGTGGGTGCCGAAATTCATTTGGCATCTTTAAGTTTTTTTTACTTTCTTTTCTTCTCTTTTGTTTCTCAGCCGAAATTAAAGGTGACCATTTGGTGCATTTGACTATTTCCTTCACTTTTATTTCTTCTCTGAAGCGAACCATACCTCTCTCTCTTCTCCTCTTTTCTTTCCATGTTGGTAGCCTTAAACTTACACTTCACTTTCAAAATCAAATAGCCCTTCTAGTCTTTGAAATCTTGGCCGAATCTACTATCCACAATTCCTCTTCACTTTGTATTTATACCTTTCCTTTCTCTTCTTTCATCTCGATTTGTTCTTCAAGATTGATCACTAGGCCGAATCTATCAGGATCTATTTCGATCGGATCTAATAGTTGGTAAGGGTTTCTCATTTCAATTTCTCTTCTTTTTCCTTTGGTTTACCAAAAATCGAAAACTCTAATTCCTTTTATTCTTTTAACTGAAACCATGAAGGTAGGTTCGGAATCCTTGTAGTCAACAAGTAGAAGGAGACCTTTCAGGATTTGGATATCCAAGGTAAGTAGAATGTAACATTCGGCCAAGGGCCATTCTTTTAGATCTTATGCAATAATCCGAATCTGACATAAGTTATGTAGGGATTTCGACATCTTCAAGGGCAAACTATAGTTTCAGGATTTAAGCAAGCGAGGTAAGGGATGGTGATATTCGGCCAAAGGCCATATTCTCTTTTAGCCGATTTCTCATAAAAGGGTTATGTAGGTACTCAATCAATTCCCAAAGTAAAAGCCGGAAGCTTTAGTATTCTGTCGATCTCTGTTACCCCTGCTAGTAAGAGTGTCGTTCTCAGTGTTGTCAGGTGTGTAACACACCCTAAATTCCCGATTAATATTAATATTGTTATGTATATGTTAATAAGGCAATGAGTGAATGTAGCTAAGGGTACCATTCAATGGTACAGTGCATTCAGGTACGTTACCCCTAACTCTCAGTTAATAAAGTTTATGAACATTGATACGAAAATATGAGAAATATCGTTATGGCCATGGGGTGAGGTATATTGCATGATATTTGTATGATATGTATGTTGCATGGGTATATGGGTGATAATGATAAAGGGGAAGTGTTCCGGTGGTTTTACCACATTATCCGGTGACTTATGTCACATATTATGAATCTGGTGACTCTGTCACATTATCTGGTGGCTATGCCACGATTATAAGGGCGATGTGCAGTTGACTGCAGTGACTGCCTTCGATGGTGTGTAGCGGATGAAGGGTCGATTTAGTAATCCCCACGGTCTAATTGGCAGGTACGGGTGATGTGTTGAGGTTGGATATCTAGGTGGGTTTGGGTTGCATCATTGCCTAAATTTTCTATATGTGAACTAATATGCTTTAATCGTTTGGGAGTCTATGTTGGTTGTTACACACTGAGTCTGTTGACTCACCCTTCGTGGGCTAACATTTTGCAGGTGATACTCGATGAATTGGACCGGATTCGGCGAGGGCTTAGTGGTGGCCATGCTCAGCTCAGTATTTTTCTGGTTTCTTATGATTAAATTTATCGCGTTTTCTTATTAAGTTTTTTTTTTTGAGATTTATTTTGGGTTTTGTTTTGTTGTAATAAAGCCATTACTATTTAACTGTTTTAAGTTTATGTTTTAAATTTTTATTCTGATACGATCAACATCAAACGTTTTGACACCTACGAATTTCAACTTGATGATAAGCTCTAAAATTTGGCATTTCTTTTAACTTGAAATTTTTGAAACATGAAGATAACGTTTTAATACAAAATTAAATTACAACACGGTTTTCAACTTGAGAGTAACCCAAAATCTATTTTCTTCAAAACCACCATGTATTTCAAGATGACGTAACGAGATTTAATTATAGGAGCATCCCAGATTCAGTCAGGGCTTGTGGGCCGGGTTTGGGGTGTTTCAATGGGGTATATGTGTATGTATGATTATTTAAATGGTGTATGATTAATATGTCCACATAGTTGAATCTCATGTGTGACTATTAAAGTAGAAAATTTTATAACGTTTTATTTCATGACCCTCTATGAAACTACGAGTATTATGGTGTGAGAGTTAAACTGGGAAGTTTGACTAAGTAGAATGTAGGGATGGGTACGATCGGTCAATGATAAAATAATGAATAAGACCATGGTTGGACCATGGCAGTACATGTGATCCCATATAAGACCATGTTTGGGACATGGCACTGGTGATGATACATGAGCCAGTGTAAGACCATGTTTGGAACATGGCATCGGTATTGAGACGAGAGCTAATGTAAGACCATATCTAGGATATAGCATTAGCACCTAGGGGTAGTCCCATATAAGACCATGTCCGGGATATGGCATTGGTACCTAGACAAGACTTCATGTAAGACCATATCTGGGATATGGCATTGGTGTTGATATGAGAGTTCGTGTAAGACCATAGCAAGGCTATGGCATCGTGGCGACATGTGAAGAAATAGTTGGGCTATGATGTAGTGATACGAGTAAGACCATAGTTGGACTATGGCAATAAGGTGACGTTAAGAGACTTACTCAAACCCATAAGACATTCTTTAATTGATAAGTGACGTTAAGAGAATGTAGAGTTAAATATTGAATACTCAAGTAGATAGTAATGTGGAACTTGAGTAATTGAAATCACTATTCAAAAGTATAAGCGAGAGAAACAAATGTAGCATGATGAATGTGAAAACTCACTTGCGACAAGTTGTGTGACTATGATGATATTTCATTGATGATGAAATTTTAAATCATATGTATGTAGTCACGAGAGTCAAGTCAAGAGGCTCTGTGACCTCACCCTCCTTACCATTGTCAAATTATGATGAGATGCTACGAGAGTCAAATTGAGTAAGTTTATATGTGATTAACACAGTACTTATGTTAGCATTCTGGGAATGCTCTTTATCACATTGATACATGACACTCTACTAGATAGAGTAATTGTGGTTGAACATGGGGTTGAAGTCCTAGGGGACTATAATGAAAAGGCTATCATTAAGATATGAAATAGATAAGGTTTCGTATAAGACCATGTTCGAGGCATGGCCTCAGCACCAAGTTATGATTTTGTATAAGACTACATCCAGAATGTGGCTTCGGTAATGGATATGAGAATCGTATAAGACCATATTTGGAATATGGCATCGATACTTGGTGCGAAAGTCCATATAAGACCTTAACCGGGTTATGGCATTGGCATTTAGAGGTGACTCCATATAAGACCACCTCGGGAGTGTGGCATTGGTTTCGTGCCTACATAAATGATGAGGAATGTGCGTCTTTGATTATGGGCTGCCCTCGCAGATCCCGGTACATCTTGCTACCTCCAGGATGCATAGCGTATGGGCTGCTATGTGCATCCTGAAGAATCCTTTGCCTCGACTCGATGTTTTTTGGCATACAAGCTCTTCCTTAAAAACACAACACTCCATCGTTGGTCAAGCTGTAACCTTTCAACCCACTACTCTGTACTTGCAACCTCCGAGCATTCAAACCCTTATGCACTAACTATTTCTCTTTAATCTTCTCTACCCAAGTCAGCTTAATCCACAATTCTGCCAAAAGACTCTCGTCGTCATACAGGCTAAGATGAGCAAACATCGCTCGTAAGTCCGCTACCACCTTACAGCTCAACGCATCAGCCACTACGTTAGCCTTACCCGGATGGCACTCAATCGAGCAGTCGTAGTCCTTCAACAGCTCAATCCATCTGCGCTGTTTCAAATTTAAATCCTTCTGCGTCAAAAGATACTTCAGACTCTTGTGGTCCGTGTAGACTATCGACTTCTCTCCGTACAAATAGTGTCTCCATATCTTTAAGGCGAAAACCACTGCAGCCAACTCCAAGTCATGCGGCGGGTAGTTACTTTCATGTGGTCTCAGCTGTCGAGATGCATATGCCACTACTTTCCCTTCCTGCATTAGCACACATCCCAAGCCAGTATGTGATGCATCACGGTAGACCGTAAATACCTTTCCTACCTTAGGCTGAACTAGAACCAGAGCTTCTGTCAGAATCTTCCTCAACTTGTCGAAACTTTCCTGTTATTTTGCCAACCACACAAATGGAACTCCCTTCCTCAACAACTTGGTCAATGGCGCCGCGATCAGAGAAAACCGTTCCACAAATCTCCGGTAATACCCTACCAGACCTAGAAAACTCTGAATTTTCACAACCGACCTAGGCGGTTTCTAGTCCAACACTGCCTCAATCTTATGATGGTCCACTCTAATCCCTTCAGCGGACACTACGTGACCTAAGAAGGTCACATCCCTAAGCCAGAACTCGCACTTACTAAACTTGGCAAATAACTGCTTTTCCCTTAGAATTTGCAAAACTACCCGCAAGTGCGCATCGTGATCTTTGTCGGTCTTTGAGTACACTAATATGTCGTCTATAAATACAACGACAAACTGGTCCAAGTACTGCTGGAACACCTGATTCATCAAGTCCATGAATGCCGCCGGTGTGTCAGTCAACCCAAATAGCATTACCAAAAACTCAAAATGTCCATAACGAGTGCGAAATGTCGTCTTATGGATATCAGCCTCTTTCACCTTAAGCTGATGATACCCTGACCTAAGATCTATCTTAGAGAAAATCGATGCACCCTTGAGTTGATCAAACAAGTCGTCAATCTTAGGCAATGGATACTTGTTTTTGATTGTCAACTTGTTCAGCTGGCGGTAGTCTATACACATCCGCATTGTACCGTCTTTCTTCTTAACAAAGAGCACAGGCGCTCCCCAAAGAGATATACTCGGTCGGATAAAACCTCTGTCCAGCAACTCTTGAATTTGAGCCTTCAGCTCCACCAACTCCTTTGGCACCATTCTATATGGGGCAATAGACACTGGCGTAGTTTCGGGTAACAAGTCTATTCCGAATTCAACTTCGCGATCCAGAGGCAGACCTGGAAGTTCCTCTGGGAATACATCAGCAAATTCCCCTACAGTTCGAACACTCTCTACAGCTGCATCCTTGGCTCCCAAAGCACAAACATGCACCATGAATGCCTCACAACCCTTCCTTACCATTTTCTCCGCCTTCAGTACAGAGACCACATTTGATAAGTAATCTCTCCTATTACCTATCATCACCACCTCCTCACCTTCCATTGTCCTCAACACCATGCGCTTAGCCGCGCAATCCAAACAGGCCTGGTACTTCACCAGCCAATCCATCCTGAAAATCAGATCGAACTCTCCAAACGGTAGTTCCATCAAATCAGCCAAAAACATGACCCATTAAAGTTCTAGGGTACATCCCTATATAGTTTACTTACTTCTACAGAGTGACCTAGAGGGCTTATCACTGTCATCTTCCTAGAAGAAATTTTAGAGTTTAAGTTCATAGTTTCCACTATGCTATTGGCTACGTATGAGTGCGTCGAACCCACATCTATCAGAGCATTATAATGTAACCCAAAGATTAAGAACGTACTGGTTATGACGTTCGGTGCGTCACCCTCCTCTCGACGCCTTGCTGCGTAGACCAATCCAAGCTGTCTCGCATCTGTACCTCTTGCACCTCTGCCCGATGCTCTACGACCTCTACCAGACCCATTCCCTCCCCTGGCTACACCACAGTCCCTCTATGGCTGGTGACCATCCCTTCTGTTCTGAGTACGATTTTGATCCCCAGACTACAACCTAGCTGACCTTCGTGGACAATCCCTCACTCGGTGCTCTATCGATCTACACTTAAAACATCCTCTGTTTCCAGTCCAACATTCTCCCATGTGAGACTTCCCACATCGAGCACACCGTGGCGGCCACTGAGTATTAGCGGTAGTAGGCCTAGCAGCTTGATTCGGCCCACTATATCTACCCCATTTCTGTTGGTTCCCAGTAGACCCAGATGGTCCAGAATTCCTTTTATTCCATCCCCTGTCCTGATTCCGTCTTACAAACTGTTTCACTTCCTCTGTAACTTTGGCCTTCTCCACTAAAACAGCAAACTCTCTCTTCTGCTGTGGAGCAATCAGCAATCTCAGATCATCCCTTAATCCATCCTTGAATCTGACACATTGCTCATGCTCTGTAGCTACGATGCCTCGAGCATATCGGCTCAACCTTAAGAATCTCACCTCGTACTACGATCGAGACTTATTCCTGAACCAAACCTTTAAACGCATGCCTCTGCACATCAATATAACTGGTCCTAAAATACTTCTTTTGATAAGCCGCCTTGAAATAATCCCAAGTGAGATCATCCGCTACAGCACCATCCCGAACCGTGAGCCACCACTGGTATGACTCATCTTAAAGAAGCGACACTACCCCTTTCAGTTTCTCCTTCACCATTGATCTAAATCATCCATGATTCGTTCCGTCGCCTCCAACCAATACTAAGTCGTATTGGGCGCCACACCAGATACTCCTCGAAATACCTCGGCTCCATTGGTTTGGAGTCGTTCAGATACAGATTTTTGAGCTCCCGTACCTCCACCTGCTCCAGCAACTCTTTCAAGCACTCGCAGCATCGCCTGCGACACTGCATCGTCTCCCGTCTGATCCTGGTACTCAACCACAACAGCTGGTGGTGGTGGTATCTCATTCTCTGACCCTTGACCAGACCTAACGGGTTATGATACGGTCATTCTACCTCTACCACGCCCTCGCACATTACGACCCGCCCCTAGAACTCATGACTATGCTCGCGATTTAATCGCTTAAGAAGTTTTATGAATTAGCTTCGGTTCCACTAATTACCCACGAATAAGTTTTATGTAAAGAAGTTTAGTAGTGGTTCTTTCGATCATTACAAAGTTTTCGTTTCAAGTCTTCTACCCTTATTCAGTGAATCACATTCACTCATCAATAACATCCTCCACCCACACTCCACTTGTAGGGGTATTCTCGTCATTTCACTACCCGGGGGTATTTTCATAATTTAACTACGGGGTATTTCAATAATAAATCAGGGTTAATTTAGAAATCTTTACAAATCATAGGTATTTTAGAATTTCCAAAAATTAGGGGTATTTTGGTAATTTCATAAACTAGGGGTATTTTCGTAATTTTCCAAAATATGGTTCCAGGTGATTTTATGAAATAAGGGTATTTTAGAAATTTTTAATTCGGGGGTACTTAGGCAATTTTTCATACCAAAGGTATTTTGGTAATTTTACAAGTCGGGGGTAATTTGGTCAATTTGCAAATTAGGGGTATTTTGGTCATTTTCCAAATCAAGGGTAATTTGGTAATTTTGAAACTATGGTTTAATTCTAGGGTTGTACAAAACAAGGTGGCTGGTCCCTTTTGGGTTTTAGTTATTGAATTTAGCCTATGAATAAGTTGTCTCAGTTAGGGTGAACCGTCACTACGCACCAGGTAGGATTCGAGTGAAGAGGAGGTGAGTCACTAGGACTGCTTGAATACCAAGCTCCCCCTGAATCCATTCCTAGACATGCGCACAACGGTTGCCACACCCTTAACTTAGCGACGTACTCACAGGTTTGTTTAGTTGATCTTTAAGTCTTATGTAATTTTTGCGTTGGAGTATGCTATTCCTAAAGTTTAATAACTCCTAACCTATTAATCTACGATCCCAAAATACCCATTTCTTCCACATTCAAATCACACAAGGGTTAGGGATACATACCTGGGCAGATTGGTGCCGGAGACTCGTTGCCATGCTATTCAAACCATGTACATTTCCCACAAAACTTTTCAAGAACCTATTTTTAAATATTTTGGGCCTCGGGCCCACAATCGAGCTTTTGAACTTGGCTCTGATACCAAAATTGTAACACCCCAAACTCGATCAACATACCACGACCGAATCTGGCATGTTACGGAGTGAAAATGTTTGAATAAACAAGTTTCCCAGTTTATTTTTACTGAAAACTCTTTTATCATTCTAAGGTTTAGGAACCCTATAAAAAGTGATATTGAAAATGTTTTTAGGTTGCTTTAGAATTCAAAGAAACTCTTGCTTCAAAAAAAAAAAAATCCATTTGTTGTTACTAGTTTGTTTGAAAATTTAGGTTTGAAATCATCTTTGTTAACTTTGTCGTTACCTTGTGAACAATGTCACCCGATGGTAACATTGGAAAAACCCAGTATAGAGTATAATTTTGTAAACTTCAATTTAATTTTGGTTAACAAAGCAAATCAAGTTATAAATCATATGCATAAGATAATTAAATTATAATGTAGAAATAAAAACCCAAATTAATGCTTAGCGGCCTTATTACAAAACCAAAACCAAATTGATGTAAATAAATAAAACCAAAAATAGAAATTTTAAATAAGAACCCGAAACTAGCATGCATGGCATACGAGTCCTCCCGGCTCCATATCCACAATCTCGCCTCATCTGCAAAATATAAGGGAAGGGGTGAGTCATCGAGACTCAGTGTATAAATTCTCAACCTGATAGTACAAGCACTTACACAAATCATCAGTATAACATGCAAATCATGCAACCCATAACCTAACCATCCAGTCTCCTTTATCTACCCCGTGTGGTCAAAACCACCGTGGTCAAAACCACCGTGATTGTAGCCACAAATATATATCGGTGTGGTCAAAACCCTTTGGTGACCGTAGTCACAAATCAAGTGATGGGGCCAACCCATCGCGTGGTCAAAACCACTGATGATAATCCCGTAATTAATCATGTAGGGCCATCCCATTGTGGTACCAAACCACTGGGACGAGTCATAATATTCATACGTGGTCAAAACCACTGGTGGTCAAAACCACTGGGACCTAGTCACAAATTATAAAATCAAAGACGGGGCCAACCCATCGTGTGGTCAAAACCACTGGTGACAGTCCAAATAATTCTTCCCCCTCCTCTCAACAATCCCACCATCATGTCCATAACAATCGTGGCATAATAACACATGATGATGCAAATAACACATGGCATAACATTAAACAATGACACGATAGCATATAACGAGATCCACAATCAGGGGATTTACCTAGAGCCCATGCTCATGCCCACAAGGCATAACTACTGGTTTTAATGGCTACAATAGTTACACAATAATTATATCATACTAACAAAGTGTGTAAGCGTTACAGACCTGACTATTTGTAGATCTAAGTGAAATCCTGAAATGTTAGCCTTCACTCTACCCTACAATCGATCAACACATACTTTTAAGATTATAGCCATTCGGCTAAATCACCAAAATCCCAAAGATGTATCGCACAAAGGTAGCACTTACCTTAATACTGATTTGGTTTCCAACCAAATCCCAAAGCTACGTAATGACCCTCCCTTTACAATCGGCTAAGCCCTATCATAAACATAATTAGCCTTCGGCTTTTGAAAGAATAAGAACTAGATTTGAAATACAAAAACCCTTACCTAGATCAGCCACTGAATCTTGAAGATCAACTGTATTCAGCTGCACTCCTCCCTACAATCGGTCAAGAACCACTTTCATCGGCCTAAGCCTTCATTATCAATCACAACAAGAAATACTGAAATCGTAAAACACATACCCCCTTACCTTACTGACAGATTCAGCCACCAATATAGAACAAGAAGAGTTTAAGTTTGGATCCACAACAAATGAGGAGATAGAAGAGAAGTGGGATTTCGGCATTACCCAAATCAATCAAGAAAAGAAGAAGAATAAGTTACTTACCAGGAGATTCGGCTATAACCCCACAAGAAGGAGATAGATTCGACACTTCAAGGAGGATTAAAACACGTGAGAAGAGAAAGAAAGGAGGCTAAGGGTATTCGGCCAAAATACTTGATGAAAATGAAAGAGAAACGACAAGGCTTTTGGCTTTTGAAGAGGGAAGATATGGAGAAGAAAATAGTCCAAAAATTCGATAAAGAAGAGAAGATGATGAATATTTGGTTTTGGCCTTTCTCAAGGAAATGGCAAGGGTGGTTCGGCCATGCACCAAGAATGTTGAAAAGAGAAAAACAAAAATGAGAAAGAGAGCAAGAGGGGTTTCGGCTTATGACTCTAACTCATGAGAAAAGAAAAAGAACTATCCCCACTTGTCGAAATATTCCCTAAACCATCATAGACATTTGACACACCCCTTCCCAAGTACCCAAAATCGATCCTCCTCCTCCCCACAGTCCAACTTTCGGCTAACACCTTCAAATGAGGCTGATAAGATTCAATCTCCTAAATTTCCTTACCTTCATCTATTTGACTCCTTCTATCCTTATCCTCCAGAGTCCATCCTGAGCACACCACTTCCTTAGCTTGGCGTCAAAATAATAAGCAAAAAATGAGATTTCTGCTGCTCGAACCTGAGCTCCCCTTCCCTGCATGTGGCGTCACCATCCAAGCACCTTAGCGGCGCCTCATTTGCCATTCTGCCACTAGGTTGTTTGTATCACAACCTTCCAATATATTCTTTTAACCCCTAACTCCCTTAGCTTCCTATTTCTAAGTGCTAGAAAAAAAATTTTGGCCATGACTCAGGCCTAACCCGAGGTCATGCCTAGGCCCCAAAACATGCTAAACTAGCACAGTAAGCATATCGTCCCATGCAAACACACAAAATGCAGAGACCCCATTTTAAGGATGTTACAAAGTTGGTGATGATTCTAGTATAAGGAGTGAAATCATGAGTTTCATGATGTGTGATGGGTTTTCAAAAAAGCCACGTAAAATTAATGGATTCGATCAAGGTGTCCCTGCTATCGTGAGATATAATGATAGTAAATGTTTTAGATTAGGATAGCAAGAGAAACTCAGATGAGAGTGTGGTTAAAATATGTTCTCAGTATGGAGAAAAAGTGGATTATTGTGTTTAGGTATGGATCAAGATTTGTGTATATTCACGCATGAGTCAGTAAAAAGAATAAAATTTTGTGTGTACGCGAGTAGGGAGCATGATACAAAGATATGCTTATTGGTAATGTCAGAACCATAATTGTTGAGTTGAAAGCTATAGAAGGGACTATTAATTGAAAGTTCTAGTACTAAGTTTAGTCTGAATCGAGAAAAAGAATTGTCAGGTTAGTGATCCAGAGACGATCACTTTTGTGTCTTTATTGTGAGTTAAACATTATGAAATGAAGAAGTGGAAATGGCTAGAACTATTACGATGGTAAGTATAGTTATTATAATACTTCTCAGACAGTAGACATGGTATAGATGTTTGGATGAAGGATCCATGTTAAGCAATGCGAGTTAGGTACTCGATTGATCATAGTTGATAAATCTAGGTTGGATAAGATTATCGTTGCTGAAGTTTCCTCGAGATAGAATTTGAATGATGATGAGTCCAAAACTTATACAGAAGCTTTGTAACAGCCTGATTATGACCCTAATCGAAACGGTGGTTTCAGGACCACGAATCTGAGTTAGAAAAATATTTTAATATTATATTTGATATCTATGATATATGTTTGAACATGTGTTAAAATATTATGGGTAAATTTGTCTATTTGGGGGTTCAATTTAAGAAAAAGGACTAAATTGCTTAAGTGGTAAAAGTAGCCTTTATCTAAATTGTGAGGTTGAATTTACTTGTTTTCTTTTATGGGTGGACTTGCATGGTAAATTAACCAAATAATAATAAGTGGACGGCATGATGTTTACATAATGTATTTTATTATTTGATTTTATAAGTGATGTTATATTAATATATGAATAATATATTATAATATAATTAAAATAAAGAAACATAAAAGAATAAGTGGATGTCCATCTTTGTTCTTGTTCTTCATTACCGAAACTTAAACGAAGAAGAAGAAAATAAAGCTTTTCATCATTCGACCACTGCATGTTAAATTAAGGTTAGTGATTGAGCTCGATTTTTGATAATTTTTACGTTTTTTGAGTTCGTTGCCTCGAATACTATCCAACCCATGTTGAAATTTTTGAGTTTGAGGCATGTTGATGATTCGGCCATTGATGAGTGTTTATGTTTTGTTAAGTTTGATGGTAGAATATTAAGTATGTGTTTGCAATCAACATGTTTTGAATTGGAGATTTTGATTAAATTGAGTATTAGGGATTAAATTACAAAGATTAAATAGTTGAGGGATTAAAATGCTAAACAAATGGTTTGTATAGACTTGTAATGGAAGGATGAACATTCGGCCCTTAATAAATGTGATTAAATTCTTGATATTTTGTGTTTTGAGCTATAAGGACTAAATTGTAAACATTGTAACTATTGGGGGTAAAATGGTAAATTATGCTATTAAGTATTTATGGATTTAATTGAATGGAAATGTATTTAAATGAGTTTAATTTGAACTTAATTAGATCAAGAACAAAAGAAAACGGGATTGGATCGGGGGAAAGCAAAGTTAAAGGAATAGCTGGGAAGCTTAATTCTTCAATTTTCGAGGTAAGTTTTAAGTAGTTGGATGAATTGAATTCAATCGTATACTATTGTGCATTTGATTATAAAATGTAAACATTAAAATTCCTAATTGCGAATGCAGCTTGAAATAAGCGGGATATATATATTTCATTCGAATATGAGTTAGCACATATGAGTAAATATGTAAAATTATTGAATTTATGAATAGGTTTAATATATGTGTTTGTATTAAGGAATAACTAAGTATATAAATGGAAATAGAAATGTGAAGTGATGATGATTAAAGAATTGTATATTTGAGAATGAAAAGGGTTCGATTTGCGAATGTAATGGTAATGGAAGATGAAATTGAGTTGTTGATAGATATATGTAATTATAATGTAATTATGTAAATTCGGTAAATGTTGAATGTTTTAGTATTTGAATGAGATAAATTGAGAATGTATGAATGTTATTGGAATTACAATGGTATTAAAGATCAAAGAAAAGGTCTCGTAAAAGGCACTATGTGTGCGGATTAAATAGTAATGGCACTATGTGTGCGATACATTACTGTTAAAAGGCACTATGTGTGCAGATTAAATAGTAATGGCACTATGTGTGTGATACATTACTGCTAAAAGGCACTATGTGTGCAGATTAAATAGTAATGGTTCTATGTGTGCGATACATTACTGCTAAAAGGCACTATGTGTGCGATACATTACTGCTAAAAGGCACTATGTTGCGATACGTTACGAAATTAACACTGTGTGTGCAGAGTTACAGAGACTTTGGAAAACATAAACTATTGAAAAGAGAATAATGAGAAATGAAACATGAGTATGTGATACAAGGTAACTTAATGGTCAGGTATTACTGAGGTATGTTATAATTGTTAAGTGAATTTAGACCTAAGATGTGATTATTAAACTTTGAGCTATATGTTGGATACGGTGGATGATGAATGGTAGCTTAAATTGCATTTTGTATTTATGAATTCGATATTGATCATATTGGTTTAATTAAATTGTTATTGATTAGTTGCATAGTTTTTACCATTGCTTAAAACTTACTAGGCTATATTAGCTTATCGTATGTGTGTTTGTTTGACTATGATATAGATCTTGAAAGTTAGCTTGTATTCGGGGATCTTCGTCAAAGTCATTGGCACTATCACCTATCTTCGGTATTTTATAATTTGTACCCTTTGAAACATATGGCATGTATAGGCAATATTTCTTGGGTTGTGTTCGAATGATAGTATTATATATGTATATGCCATGCGAAAATGGCTATGCTTTTATTTCAATATAGTTAGTGTTGTTTGAATTTGGTGTCATTATTATGTATGTTTGAATTTAATATAAGCTTATTTTGAAAATTTATTCAATACTATGCTATGTGTGATAGTTGAATACATAAACTTGATGTTTTAAATAAGGTCTATAATGCATTTTGGCCGATAATTATCCATATGCTATATGCATGTGTATGATTTGTAATATCGGTAATGGTGTTAATGATGTAAATATTCGGTTGTGATATATGTTTATATTAAAGGTTTATTTTAATGATATATGAGTATGCTAGTTTGACATTTTAGAAATGGATTAAATATGGTATATATATAAATATATATATGACATTGGGATGATAATGATTTGTTTCAATATGTCTATTTGAATGTATCAATGTGATTAAATATAGATGATATATATATATTGCACCTTGTGCATCGCATACCATAGGTGACATAGTAAAGAGCAAAACCGATTTGTATTATTAAATGCGCATTCAAAAATGGTTTGTTTTCGCATGGAGTTTAAATTATCTCATTGAGTGATAAAACATGTTCGGCTATGTGTCACAAATGGTTAAATCAATGATGAATTAATTAGATAAGGTATATTTATAATATATATATATAATGAACAATGTCGAATGGAATAAGACACTTATGCGATAAACAAATGGATTTGAGCTTTGTATTTGTGGTTTGAATGAATGTGGGATGAGATATATGTTTAATAATGATTTAAAGATGTATGTTTGGTGGATAGTAGAGATGTTCATGAAATGATTAAGTGCCAAATATCTATTCGATCATTGCGTTATACATGGCTATATGAGTAGTGATTTGCTTATTGATATGTATTTTACCAAGTATCAATTCTGATAGAGACCATTAACTTGTAATGGTTCAGTAATGCCCGTAACCTTAATCCGATGACAGATACGGGTTAGGGGTGTTACAAGTTTGGTATGAGATTTAGTAGTAGTACATCTACTAATGCAGGAATAAGAAAGTGCAGTTATGTACATAAATGTTTTGACATTAGAATACATTTCACGATATGATTGAGGTTATGGCCAGAAGTAGTTGACCATTAAATGCTAAGTTTCCTTAGAGTACAAGTCAAGAATATTAAAGTTGAGAAATGCTTTAAAGAGGAAGTGAGATGAAACCTTATTGATTTCATATTTGGTTTGACAAAATTTCCAATAAGGGGGATGACCTTCGAGTTGTAGTGAATCGACCAGTAAGGATCCGAATGATCGTTTAGATATGTACGGAGTTCCAAATTTGTGGATTTCTGGATATATTATATACCCCAAAGGGAGAATAACCTAAGTTTCAAATTATGCTTCAATCTTGTGTATGATAGCTTAAAGGTTGTTGACAAGATAAACCTGAGGATAAGTGGAATTGTGATTTGAAGAGTTAATGGAAACATTTTAAGAATGTTGGTAACAACTCCTCCTGGTTAGATTTTCGGGGACGAAAATCCCTAAAGGAGGGAGAATTGTAACAGCCCGATTTAGGGGCTAGTCGGTACAGTGATCTCGAAATCACTAATTCGAGGTTAGAGAAAATTATTGTCATGTTATATTATGTGTTATAACATGTTTATAAGGATGCATGAAAATTTTGGTGCCTTAATTTTAGTAAATTCTAGCTAAATTGTGAAAAAAAGACTAAATCGCATTAAGTGCAAAAGTTCTATTTTATTTGCTAGAGGTACCAAATAGCTATGGATTGTAAATTGGAGGTCCCAATGTGCAATTAGGCCTTGTTAAGTGTGTTGGCCAGCCATAAGAAGCTAGGGGGACAAAGGCATTAAATGTGGGATATGTTAGGTGATTAAAAAGAATAAAATAAGATGAAATAAGAAAAGCTATCCATCTTTTTATTTCTTCTCCTCTTTCACTAAAATGAGCGGCAAGAATAGGGTTTTTGAAGATCAAAATTCCAGCCAAGCTACTCCCTTATTAGTAAGTGATTTTGATGACTTTTCTTGATAAAAATTGTACTTTTGGAGTCCCCAAAGCTTAAGCTAGCTAATGAGAGGACTATTTTGCAATATGGTTGAGAGTCTAGGGACTTGCCATTAGAGAGTTTATGTTGGTTGCTAAGTTTTTATGGAAGAAAATGAATGCTAAGATGATGAGAAACAACTTTTGTGAAAGGTGTTGTCATAAAAACACCTAATTTGGGCTAAAATGCAAAAGTTGTAAATTGTTCATTAAGGCATGAAATAGTTGAAATTGTGGATAGTTATAAGAGGATAAAATGATTAGCTAGGCTTTTTTTTAACAATAAAATGTGATGAAAATTCATTTACGGGACTAGGGGCAAAATCATAATTTTGCCAAAGTATAGGGGCAAAATGGTCATTTTTGCCTAAGTGGATATTATGTTGTAATACGATCATTAAGTGATTAAACGAGTAAATTTTATTGTTCTAGATCAAAGGAAACGAGATTCAGACCTAGAACGAGATAAAGAGAAATGTGGGCAAAAAGTCCTTTTTCGCCTTTTCGTGATCGAGGTAAGTTCGTATGCAAACCTTGCAAGTATGTGTGGGTTATTTAATATTCCAATATTGTATGGAATGTATAATTGTGCAATGAATGTATTAAATAAGTGTTGATGAGTTGTTAAGAGAATTGGAATATAGGAATAGTAAGAAATGCAAATATTATGAAATGATGATAGTTAAGGTTCCGTGTACGATCATATTGAAATATGGCCTCGGTGAGAGAATTTGTATAGGACCATGTCGGGAACATGGCATCAATAGGTTAATTCGTGTATGATGTTAATGTGATATTATGAATACGAGACTTAAGGGAGTTACTTAACGATTTTAGTGACTCAATAAGTATTTGAGAATTGAGAATGAATGTGTTGTACATGAGAGGTACAAGAATGTGTTAGAACTGAATCAAGGTGGATTCGGTATTTGATGAACCCATAGTGGGTGATGTGTAAATGATGCACTTTAGTTGCATAAGTTATAATCATTATTGCATTGTGTGAATGCGAACAATTATAGTAGGAAGCTAAGTAAGAATAGTAGTGTGTGAAGAAGTTTCTGGGTAAACATTTGAAATAGATAAATGCATGAAGATTACTATTCAAGAATGTATACATTCAGTGGGCTGTGTGCGTTACCACCTGATATATTATTAATTGATGGGTTGTGTGCGATACCATCAATTATATTACTATCGGTGGGCTGTGTGCATTACCACCTGATATATTATTAATTGATGGGCTGTGTGCGATACCATCAATTATATTACTATCAGTGGGCTATGTGCGTTACCACCTGATTAATTTGAAATCGATGGGCTATTTGCGATACCATTGTTTATAAATGATTGGTGAGCTAAGTGCGAAATCACCATAAGTATAATTGATTGGTGGGCTGTGTGCGATACCACCCTATAAGAGATTCAATGGTTGACTAAGTGTGAAACCATCAAGAGATTAGTAATATGAGTGGCTTATTGAAAACACTTGATGTGATGTTTTATATGACCTTGTGATGATCAATGCAGGAATGTATGCAAGTTAAACGAGCATTTGGCTTGTGGCATGGTAAGAATATGGTAAGAGGTAGAATGAGTAAGCTTAAGGATGATTGAGTAAGTAACCATGAGTTCATTAGAAAGGTTTATCATGATAATTTGCGTCATGTATGTTCAATGAATATAAGTGTTTATTAGTTATATCTTGATGAACTTATTAAGCATTTTGCTTACTCCTTTTATTTTTTTTCTCAACTCTTATAGGTTAATTTAGCTAGCTGGGGTTGGAGATCGCCAGAGATATTTTCACGCTTTCAAGCAGAAACTCGGTATGAGGTATCAAGTCCCCATAAGTTATGTCATGTATAGGGCTAGTACTTAAGGTTGATTAAGTATTTGTTGATGTAGTCAAATTGTGTTGGCCTAAGTTGTTTGTAATTATATGGGAATAATTCTCCCTAGTGTATGGGAGGAAAACTTTATTTTCATGAATCAAATGTATAAATTCGTGTGTTTTAGTTGATGATTTGAGATTTCATTGAATTAGTATATAAAGGTATGGAAATGAGAGTGGTAAAAAGGCTTGGTAGATAGCCTCCAAGTGCCCACACGGATAGACACACGGGCGTGTGTCTAGGCCGTGTGCACCCTAGACCTTTGTGTCTTAAGTCAGTATATCAAGTTATGGCACACGGTCTAGGGCCACGGGCATGTCAATGCCGTGTAGGGTTAGTCAGTTTTC
Organism: Gossypium rotundifolium; assembly: GCA_025506655.1. Classification (NCBI taxonomy): domain Eukaryota; kingdom Viridiplantae; phylum Streptophyta; class Magnoliopsida; order Malvales; family Malvaceae; genus Gossypium; species Gossypium rotundifolium. The sequence continues at coordinate 85,200,601 of CP106728.1, forward strand.
ACCACAGTTGAGGAGCACGGACGTGCCATGGCCGTGGGGCAATTGGCAGAATGCTCGAGTTTTTAGCACGGCTAGAGAATATGGGTGTGTGTGTCCACACACGGGCGTGTTACATATTGCACAGGCGTGTGAGCCCTGTATAAGAGAAAATTTTTAAAAATAGAAAAGGTTCCGATACAGTCTCGAGAGACCTCGTATGTTTGAGTAAGGCTTTGTAAGTCGAGAATGGGAATGTTGAAGTGACATAAGAGAGTACTCACGATGAGCCTTAGTGGCGATTAAGTGATTTCAGTATGGTAATGCCTCAGGCTCAGTTTTGGCATAGAACCCAGGCAAGGAGTGTTACAATATGTATGAATTAATTATCTGTTGTACATTGAATGTGTGTTGCATTCATCTTAGTATGATAATATGTTGCACGGGCTTTGGAAAATGATTGAAAGGGGAAGTGTGATTCAGTGACTTCTGTCACAGTGGTCTAGGACCACAATGGTTTGGAACCACGTATACATATATTTATCAGTGACTCATCTCGTTGGTGCGGGACCACGATGGGTTGGCCCCATATACTTATCGAGATTGTCACGATTGGTGCGGGACTACGAGTGGGTTGGCCCCACATTTATATATTCTGTGACTCTGTCAAAGTGGTCTGGGACCACAGTGGCTTGATGCCACGAGTGTTTGGCCAGTTCAGGTGACCTAGAGGACAGAAAACTAGATTGGGTGGGGCTGCATTGCATACAAGTTTAACATGCTATCTTATGTGGGAAAAGGCCCAATGGGCATCTGTGGGCTTGAGGCACAGATTGCGTTATAATGGGATATACACATTGAGTCTTCGTGACTCACCCTTCTGCTTAATTTGCAGGTAACTCTTAGTTGCAGATTAGGAGCCGAGGAGGACTTCGAGGTGGCCATGTAATGTTTCTTCTGTAAATTTCGTTTCTTTCTTTTAAACTTACTTTTAATTTAGGATTTTGTTTTGTAATAAGGCCTCCATAACTTTATTTTGGATTTGATTCAATTTGGGATTTTACTAATCTGTTATGAGATGCTTAACACTAAGTTTTTCTTAAAATATAAATAATTTTTTTTCCAAAATACTAACAAACGAATAACATGCAGAGTAGTAATTCAAATTTGGAAAGTTTGCTTAAAACCACAAATACTGTTTTCAAAATATCACGTTTATGGAATTCCCTAATTTCGACTTCCATAGAAATGAACCTGTTTACGACTTTTAGTTCAAATTAATAAAAGAAGTTGGTAAGAAACCTTCCAACAAAATTTTAAATTATCTCTAAGCTGGATTCACTACGTGAAAAGTTTTTTTTAGGTTACGATGTTTTCCCTAAAATTTCGAAACTACCTTTCTTGTAACATACCAAATTTGGTCGAAACGTATTGACCGAGTTTGGGGTGTTACATTATGATAAGACATTATTAATGAGAATTGTGAATTGAGGAAGTTAATTTTAATTGTGAGTTGAAGATTTTGCTTGAGGACAAGCAAAGGCTTAACTGTGGAGATATTTGATAAACCATAATTTATACATATTTTGGCCCTATGCTTGGCTTATTTTTTGATGAATTTTCATTAGATTTGATGAATTTGATGCTCCTAATCCTTTAATTTCATGTTTTACACTTAGGAGAGCTTAGGGAATCGAAAAGAATGAGAAACGGGCCAAAAAAGGGATAAAATGGGCCAACCCCATAAATCAACACAGCCTGAACTATTGCACATGAGCAGACCACACGGCTATGTGTGATGAGCAGAATCGAACACGGCCTAAGATATCACACACGGAAGTGTCACACGAGCATGTCCCTGTCGAACCCAAGTGTAATTCTATTCGGAAAAGACTACTTGTGGGCCAAGAAAGGTACTCCAAAGCCTATATAAACACCTTAGGGGAGGACCTAAGTGGACACACAGAGTAGAAAGTAGAAAAATACTCGAAGACAGCCATTGGGAGCAGCTTGGAAGAAGGATCCCCATCAAGACTGAAAATTTCCTATCAATTTCTCTTGAAGTTTTTGGGTTTTGCTTATGTTTTGTAGTTTTCCTTGTTTTAAGATGTTTCCCTATATCAGTATGAACTAAACTCCCTAAATACCTAGGGAGGATGAAACCTAGATGAATCTTATTATTTAATTAATCTAAATTACGTGATAAATACTTGTTCTTGTTCTTAATTATGTGTTCTTAACCCTTGTTTTAATGTTTTCAGGAATATTAATTCAAGATTGATGTGCTTATTCAATGGAGTAAAAGTCTTTGTTTAAGAGTAGATCTATCATAATTAAGCGGAGTTGATTGCAACCCTAGAAATAGGATGACATAAATCTGCCAGATTAGAGTCAAATCTAATAAGGGAATCCATAGATAGAGTTAATGCGATTATAAGGGTTTTAATTAGAAAGAGATTTCAATTAATCAACCTAGAGTTAGTTGTTTTTAGCCTCGAAAGAGATATTAACATAATTTAGGGATTTCAACAGATCAAGTCAAGTGAATAAATCATTTAATTCAGAGTCAGAATAATAAGTGAAGTCTAGGTGGATTCTTCCTTGGGTATTGTCTTTATTATTGGTTTATTCGATTATTTCTTTCAATCTCTGTCGCGTTCATAGTCAATTAATTAGTTAATTTTATATTAAAATAAATCCCTTAATTATTAGGCTAGATAATAAAAATATAGTTATTACTAGTAATTTTAGTCCTTGAGGATACGATATTCCGGACTTACCACAACTATACTACTGTTCGATAGGTGCACTTGCCTTTGTCAAAATATTAGTCAGTTTGAGCCCATCGGGACTAAATTGAATTAAAGTTTAAAGTTGAGGATAATTTTTAAAATGACAAAAAGGGACCAAATTGCATGAAATGGATTAATTATGCTGTAATTTTAATTAATTTAATGAAACTATTATTTTATATCAAGAACGTATCAGCAATTATGGAAAAGGAAAAATTGCGGAGTAGTCTCTAAACCTTGGCAATTCTGCAAATCAGTCCTGTAAGTTTGTACGTTATTTATACTTCTAATTATTTTTATATTCTTTGTTAATATAATTTTATTATATGTTATATTGAAAAATAGTATGATCTTGGAAAAGAAAAAAAATGGAATACTGATTCTACTAAATGTGTTCTAACAAGCAATATCTACTGGTTCTATTGAATGTGCTCAAACAAGCAATATCTACTAATTCTACTAAATGTGCTAAAACGAGCAATATCTATTGATTCTACTGAATGTTCGTTCAAATGAGCATTACCCACTTATTTTATTGAATAAGATCTATTGTACTGATATTTGGAAATAAAGATTGAAATAATGCTCCGAATAGTATTCATACGATGGAAGTTGTGATTGTTGGGATTTTCCATTTATTGATTATTCGAACGAACTTACTAAGCTTTACGTAAGTTTACCTATGTTTGGTTTTTTTTTTAGATTACGTTTTTGTGTGCTCGGAAGGTTGGATCAACACGAGAAATCACACTATCCGGGAATCTTACTAGACTTTGATTTTGGTTTGGATAATATGGCATGTAATATGATCCTTTTTGGATATGTAGTATTAGTATTCGGTTTGTGTAAGTTTACACTTATAACTTGTGTTGTTAAGTTTGAATAACCTATGGAAATTGCATGTTTACTTTAGGTGAATTGGTTGGTCAAGAATCAACTACAATGTTACTAGTTGAGTTATGGTATGAAATGAAGTGAATGTAGACTTTGATATGTAAATTGTGCCTTTAAAATGCAATTATGGAAGTGATTTTCTATGATATTTTGAGGTGTCAATGATGACACATTGGATAGATAGTTAGGTTGATTATATTTTCATTAATTGATTGTTATTAGATGTGTTTAATGACCTATGATATTGTATGTTTGAATATGTTTTAGGTGCCTAAGCAAATGGGTGAAAAATGAGCATGATTTGGGTCAATTCTAGGTACACATGGTTTGGGACATAGGCTGTCGCATGGCTGTGTGTCACACATGGGAAACCTATACGGATTTGTGTCCTGAGCGTGGACAGATGTAGTTTTCACACGGCATGCGACAAGGCTATGTGATCCAACATCGAATGTTACATGGGCTAGCACACAGCCAAGGACATGACTGTATGACGTTATTTTGAATGTTACACGGGCTAGCACATGGCGAGTGTCACAGTCGTGTGACATCATTTTGAAAGGTACATGGCCTAGCACACGGTAATGACACAGCCATGCCTTGAACCACATGGTCTGGATCGTGTCACATGGCCATAAGACCTTTGTTTTGAAAATTTTCAATTTTTCCCTGAATGCCCGTCACTTATTTTTAGGGCGTTGAGAGCTTAATTTAAGGTCGTAATTGAATGTTCTATTTAATTATGTATAATGATGCATTTATAGAATTTTAATTGATAATTGAATGCTGTTTGTTATGAAATGTTCTGACTTATTTGGTAATACTTTGTAACCCTATTCTGACGGTAGAAACTGGTTATAGGTGTTACAATGAGAGAGAGAATGGGAGAGTGGGAGTAAAATTAGGAGATAATCCCTCTATTTATTATTATTTAAAACTACCTACTAACTCCTATCAACCTCCACTAAATCTAATAACTAACCACTTACCAGATTCCCTCAAAGTTCAAAACAGAAACAATTTTCACTTTGCATACACAATGATTGAAACACAGGACCTCTAGGTAAGCTGAAATCTTACCACTGAATCTGCAGGCTCATTATTGTCAACAATTGAGTGAAAATAATTTATAATTAGATATTCAAAGATAGAGGTTTAGGCAAAAATAGCAAAAAATTAATGGAAAGGATTCGAACCCAGAACCTCTCATACATAAACACAACATTTATCCATTGAACCAAATTAATTCCCTTGACAATCTTAACTCAACAGTTGAACGTAACCACTCATGATTTCACCAACACAATTTTTTCCAACCTCGATATTTGGGAGTGCCATCTCAGATGATATCAATAACGAAGGCGCGAATGACAATGGACATGTAACATGTATTCATTTGAGAACCCAAGTCGAGGCATTGTGATACACAATGATCCTGGGGGACACATGTCGATCATAGATCTCAATGCGATGCATGCATTGGAGTTCCTGAAGTACCTCGATATATTACCTGCTCATTGATTGGCCGCAGATACTAAATGCGAGGAGTTGCTCATGGGCCAAAAATTTGAAACCAAGGAAGACTGCATATTTGCTATTAAGTGGTATAACATGAATGAGTCAGTTGACTACAAAGTAGCCTTCTCTAAACTGACATTGTATATTAATGAGTGTTGGAGGTCAGCAGAAAACTTCAATTGGCAGGTACGAGCTCAGAGGTCACAAATATTGGATATCCAAAAATTTATTGGGCCTCACACATGCACTTCAACACGTATGATGCAAGATAGTCACAAACTTGATGCCAAAATTATCTGCAATTGCATCATGCAAATGGTGAAAGACATGTCCACCATTCTTGTTTCGGCACTGGTTGTCAAAATGCAAGAATGATTCTAATATCGAGTGTCATACCGGAAAGCATGGATAACTAAATAATTGACCATGTAGAAATTGTACAGAGATTGGAATGCATCGTACAATGACCTAAAGAGGTGGATAGTTGTTATGCGAGAGTATGTGCTAAGGACTGTCATTGACTTACAAACACGACCTTATTACAACACAGACGACCAACTACAACTGAGAAGAAGAATTTTCCATCGGATGTTCTGGACGTTTGATCCATGCGTGGGGTTCTTTCCCCATTACAAGCCGCTTATACAGGTTGATGAGACCTGACTATACAAAAATATATGCAAATCCTACTTATTACAGTTGTGCAAGATGGGAACTAAAATTTGGTCCCGATAGCGTTTACCATTGTGGTGTCGGAGACCATAACAAGTTGTGAAAATGGGTAAAATTTAGTTTCAACATATGTTTTAAATGTTCTTAATACTTCCACAAATTAATTCAATAGTGTAACTTATCTTTTCTTAATACATACATAGCATATGAGCTAGAGCCATTCCTTTTTAGGCAAAGGATGACCAGACTTGAGGGCAGCATGTAAGGTGAAACAGATACTCCTTTCCGAAAGTGGCTGGGTACTATGGAGCCATGGCAATAGACTAAATTTTTTGATGACGAGGCACGATATGGTCATATGACCACCAACTTGGCAGAGGCGATTAACTCCATGTTGAAGCGATCACGACATCTTCTAATTTCATCTATTTTCTCTACTACGTTCTAGTACATTCTACAAGCTGGAAACCTTGATGCCAAGAAAGAGGCTGAAACAAGTAAACCAGATAGAGGTAGGACACGTGTTTGTTGAATAGGTCAGGAAGGAAATGGATGGGAACCATTGGTGATCGAGGTTGATGAATTTAGAAATATATTCTCGACAGTTAGAAACTTTTTTAGTTATAGAGTCCAATGACCATTGAGCCGGTATCTCACCTAGGTCCTACGAGTTTATCTTTGAAATAGACACTGCGATTGCGGGAAGTTCCAATCACTTTGGTACCCCTATGTGCATATCATTGCAGATTGTGCCCGTGCCTCGTTCAATGCTGAATAATATATCGATAAGGTGTACACTCTTAAGTGCACATTGTGTATTTCGGGAAACGAGTTCCTCACCTTTCGTGATTTGTCTACATGGGAAGTGCCTCTATTGACTTTCAAGCTTGTCCCAGACAAGGGATTATGTAGGAGGCCGAAAGGTCGCCCTCAAGTCCCCAAGATCCATAATAAAATGGACATGAGGGAGAAAACTGATGACAAACTTTGTGGCATGTGCAAAATATCTGGTCATAACCAGACTAAATGCCCGTGTCGAACCTACCATATTAGATAATCATAATCAAGTAGAATATGAATTAATGTACTCCATGTTCAAGCTTATAATAAAAATTTTATAATTATTGTCATATTTTCATATTTATATTTTGGTATGTATATTGTTTTAAAAAAATCAAAAGTTTGTTAAAAGGAAATTAACCCAAAAGTTGTGTTCTAAAATAAAATCTTTGTGGTAAGTACAAACTTGAAAATTAAGTACAAAAATCAAGTCAATCATTATCTATTATTTAATTAATACAAACTTGAAATTTTAAATTACAAACTACATGCAGTAAATATAATGTTACACGTTCTAAAACTGGTGGTTTGATGGTGTCATTCTCGGGATAAATCGTTGTAGCACCTAGCATTAGCATTGAGAGTGCTCACTGATGTCATTTTTACCCTCACCTGGAACATCGTTCATGGCATCCATTAGCAAACCTTGGGGTGTGCTAAATAAACTTGAGAAATCGTTCACGGCATCTATCAACAAACTTGGGGTGGGGTTGGGCTGAAGGTATCAAACATCATTAATGATCTCAAATCCAGATGATTTGAACTAGAATCGGGATTCTTCAACTAATATACGTAGCCTGATGAGCCCAGGAAATAATTATCATGTAGCAGCCCGAATTAGGGCCTAAATGAAATAGTGGTTTTGAAACCATGAATTTGAGGTCAAAATATTTATTCCGATTGAGTTTTAGTGTTTATTGAATGATTGAATGATTGTCTGAAATTTTGGTTAAGAAATTTTATTGGTGGGATGTCCAATTGGATAAGTTGGACTAAATTTCGATGGGTGAAAGTGTGTATTATAATCCATAAAGGTACTTGATTGAGATGGGTTTTTAAATTGAGAGTCGTTAGTTGTAATTAGACCATTATATTATAGCTTGGACACAAAATGCCCATAGAGGGATAAAATATCTAAAGGATTAATGAAGGGCAATTTGGTGATTTTGTTAATAAAAAAGAAGTCAAAATTGGAGTCCATCTTCTTCCCTAAGTGCCAAAAATTGCAAGGAGCCATAGCTAGGGTTTTGTTTCACTTTCAAGCTTGATTGTAAGTACCTTCTAGCCCCGTTTTTGATATTCTTCGTATTTTTAAAATCCTCGTAGCTCGATCTAGCTATTTCTACTACTATTTTGAGCTAAAGTTTGTGTTTAAAATTTTACCCATGGATGACATAGATGTATTTTGATGTCTAGTGGTAGAATATGAAAGTTTGAAGTGTGATAAACAACTTTTGGTAGATGATTTTTTGTGAAATTGATAAAAAGGACCTATTTGCAAAAGATGAAATAATTTGTATAAAATGTAAAATAGTTAAAATTGTAGGATGCTATAAGAGAGAATATGAGTTGGCTAGGCTTGGGTGTGTGAAAAATGAACACATTTCATTTTACGAGCCTAAGGACTAAAGTGTAAAAATTAAGAAGGTTAGGGGCTAAATTGTAAATTTTGCCATAGGAAGATTTTGGACTGAATTGAATAGTGTGTGTATTAAAAAAGCTAAATATACCATTATAGATGAAGAAGAACGTGGAATCGACCTTGACTGAGGAAAAGGCAAGGTTTCAGACTAAATTGCAAATTGACATATTTTATATCGAGGTAAGTTTATATGTAAATGATACATACTTTTTATTTATGTTTTTACATATTAATTTATTATGTGAAATGTAAGTGATTATTATTGATATTATTAAAATGATGAAAAGTGAGAAAATTCTTGGATGAACCTTCGGAATAGAAAAAGGATACGGATGAATACTGTGTATATATTATTATTGGTGGGCTGTGTGCGATACCACCATATTCATTATTATTAATTGGGTCGTATGCGATACCACTGTATTCATTATTATTGGTGGGCTGTGTGCAATACCACCTTGTTATTTATTATTGGTGGGCCGTGTCCGAAACCACCGTGTGTCTGGTATTATTCCGAAGTATTCATCAGGAAACTTTGACTAGGTGAAATTACGTGTGACAATGTGGTGACAAGTGCAGGGTTATAAGTGCATGTAATTGTGAGCAATGTCTATGATATGTTTTTGGAAGGTGGTAAGGTTTGAAATGAGTAAGTGCAGCTACAAGTATCTGAATTGTTCTTGATTAGTATGTAATGTTCTTGATTTTTAAGTAGGTGGTATGATGTTCATTGTTTACATATAAACTTACTAAGCGTAAAGCTTACTCCCTTATCTTTCCCTTGTTTTATAGTGTCGCCAAGCCAGCTCAAGATACGGAGATCGTCGAAGGATCACCCACACTATCCACACATTTTGGTTTATTGAGATTTACATTGAATTATGGCATGTATAGGAATTTGGTTATTTTGTAAGTGTCATAATTGTTTGGCCAAGAATATGGTCTATGTCATTTGATACATCATTGTGTATAAGGCTATGTGATGTGGCTAATATTGTTATAAGTTTATGATGAGGCCTTTCATTAATGAGTTTGCTTACCTAAGTGGGAATGAATGATAGCATGAAATTGCAGTATGGAAAATATGACATGAGTGTGGTTGTTAAATGGTGCATGAATGCTCTTAATGTGGACAATTAGATGTCTAATAATAGCATGTTAATTTTGGTTGGAAATGGTATTAGTGTGGATGCTTTTCAGGGTGGAAAAAGTCTTGGTAAATAGTCTTATAATTTTCCACATGGGTAGACACATGGGCTTGTGTCTAGGCCGTGTGTGACACACGGTCTGCCTCATGAGCATGTAGCTTGGTCGTGTATCCCTTGCACCTAATATGCAAAAATTTAAGTTCGTCACACTAGCTAACACACGGGCGTGTGCCTTGGCCATGTGACCTAAAATGTGTGCTGATGTCATAAACAAAATACCCAGGTTTTTGCACATAGGCAGAGACATGGGCGTGTGTCTCGACCATGAGAAGGACACGACCTAGGACACGGGCGTGTGCTTGCCTGTGTGAAAACCTCTACAGGTTCAAAATGAAAAATAAATCTACACGGGATGGGGACATAGGCTTGTGCAACCACACAGCCTACCCACAAGGGCGAGTCCCTATGCCACACGGACGTGTGCCCAATTTTTATGTAAATTTTCTAAATTTTTCTAAAGTTCTCGGTTTGGTCCCGAACTATTCCCAAAGTATGTTTAGGGACTTTACGATTGAATAGTGAAATTTTTAAATTGAAAAAAATTTATGGCTCGGTTCTGCATGAATGTTTGTGTTATTGTCTGGTAATGCCTCGTACCCTATTTTGGCATCGAACACGGGTAAGGGGTGTTACATTTTAGTGGTATCAGAGCTATGGTTTAATTGATTCTCAGACTACCGTAGCATATGTGAGAGTCTAGCTATACATGCCATAAATATATTATGATATTGTGGTGACTCCTGACAATTTTAAATTGTGTTTTCATATAGTAAATGGATTGCGAATAAGCTGCTACTGATGATTCTACAAGTAATACGCCGGCTCCCACGCAAGGGACCGCGCTAGTAAAAAGTAGACCCGAGACCCTGGGTCAGAGAGAGGAGGCTCAGAAAGCCTTTCTCCATATGATGAGTATTTGGTATACTGAATTTGTTTGAGCAAATCCAAATGCTCAACTTCCTCCACCCCCTCCTATACCTCAGCCGGTCCGTGTAGCTCCTCAAGGTGTTGATTTGGTAAGATTGATTAAACCCCCGATTTGATCAGATTCGAAAACAAGGGGCCGAGGAATTTAGAGTTAACATATATGATAATCTTGAGAAAGCAGAGTTCTGGCTTGAGAATTCTATGCGGGTATTTGACGAACTTTCTTACACGCCCAAAGAATGCTTAAAATGTGTTGTATCATTGCTGAAGGACTCAGCATACCGCTGGTGAAAAATGCTAATATCTGTAGTTCCAAAAGAGAGAGTGACATGGGATTTCTTCTTAGAGGAGTTCCGAAAGAAATATTTAATTCAACGGTTCATCGATCAGAAACAGAAAGAGTTCCTCGAATTGAAGCAAGGTAAAATGTCTGTGGCAGAGTATGAACGTGAATTTGTCAGACTTAGTAAGTATGCTCAAGAGTGTGTGTCTACCGAAGCTATTATGTGCAAGAGATTTGAAGATGGCTGAAAGAGGATATTAGATTGTTAGTTGAGATCTTAGAGTTCAAAAAATTTGTGGTATTGGTCGATAGAGCTTGCAAGGCTGAAGAGTTGAATAAAGAAAGGAGAAAAGCTATGATTGAGGCCTGAGATGCAAGAAAGAGGTTGATGAGTAAGTCGTTTCAATCCCAATCAAAGAGGTCCAAAGAAATGAATCCTCGAATGATAGTTTCAGCTGGGTATTCACACTGAGACTGTGGTAAAACATATTCGGGCTCTAGAGTTCAAGCCACTTCGATGGCAAGTGTGAGTAATGTGAAGTCTAATAAACCTGAGTGTAGAATTATGGTAGACAACATATCAGAGAGTGTTGGGGAAACAACCGAGCTTGCTTCAAGTGTGGTTCTCGAGAATATTTTATCATAGACTATCCTGAGAAAGTTGAAGAAGAGAAACTTTAGAGTGTTAGACCGAGTAACACTACAAGCAGAGGTAGACCACTGCGAAATGCCTAAAATGGAGCTAGTAGCAAAAACATAATAAAGGATTCAACTACAAGGTCAGAAACGAGAGCACCTGCTAGAGCGTATGCCATACGATATCATGAGGATGTATCATCCCCCGATGTGATTACCGGTACATTCTCTCTTTATGATACTAATGTTGTTGCATTAATTAACCCCAGATCCACTCATTCTTATATTTGTGTGAATTTGGTAAATAGTAAGAAATTACCTGTTGAATTGATTGAATTTGTGATTAAAGTGTCAAACCATTTAAGCAAGTATGTGTTAGTAGATAAGGTTTGCAAGTATTGTCCTTTGATGATTCAAGGTCACTATTTTCTGGCTAATTTGATGTTGTTTCCATTTGACGAGTTTGATGTTATTTTGGGAATGGATTGGTTGACATTACATGATGCCAAGGTAAATTGTAGACAGAAAACTCTTGAGTTGAAATGTGAAAATGGTGAGATTTTTTGGGTTGAAACAGATGACTTAAATAGGATGCCTGTGGTGATTTCGTACATGTCTGCTCAGAAGTGTATGAGAAACGGGTGTGAAGCATACCTTGCATATGTGTTGAATACTGAGATGTCTGAATTGAAGCTTGAATCTGTGCCAGTATTTTGTGAATTTCCAGATGTGTTTTTGTAACATCCTAAATTAATGGGCTTATGCGTTTAAGGTGTGGTTAAGTGTAATGTGTTAACTAGAGTGTTAGGGGTCCAGATTGGGCTCAGAATAGGGCCGAGGCCTTGGTTAAATTTTCTGTTTGGGCACTATAGGGTTTAAAAGATGGTATCTGTGGTTTAAATTACAAAATGGGCTTGTGGCCCAGTGGAGGGGCGCTGCAAAGGAGCTATAAGGTGGCGTCATTAGCAGGTGAAGAGGCCCAAGTTATGGCCGCTTGGAGCCCATGTGTTTGGGCCATTTTTGGCACTTAAAGGAGGAGCAAGTGGGACGGAAATAAGGCTTAAAATTAGGAGGGATTAAATGACTTGGATAATGTGGATAATGTGCTGATAAAGGAAGGAAGAGGTGGTGTTATTTAGGCCTCTTTTGGAGGTGTGAATGGATAAAGATAAGGGAGAAGGAATAGGAGTTATCTCTTTGAGCGACCCGATGGTGGCGAATTTCCATCTCTTGGAGAGGAAGAAATCGGTTTCAATATGCCATAGGGGTGCCAAAATTTCCCTCATTAATTGATTAGTTTTTAGTTCGAGGAAGGGGCATTTTTGGGTTTTAGGTAGTAGGTGTCGAAATTACGTGTTTAGGTGGGAGGAATATCTTTTATTTTCGGCATTAGGGTTTTATTTCCCATTCTCTTCTCTCATTATTCAAAAGCCAAAACCCCTAATCTTATTCTTTCATCTCCACTTTTATGCAAAAGCCGAAATTCCATTGTTTTCTCTACTTTCATCTCCATAGTCGAATACCCTTGTCTATTCTTTTCTCTTTGCCGATTTCTTCATCAAAGCTGAATCTTCATAGATCTCTTGAGAACATTTTTTTTTCTGATCTTCTCAAAAGCCAAAATTCCCTAGGAGTTGCTGAATTCTCTGTGTTAAGGTAAGTCCCGATTTCTTCTGTTCTTTTTTCTTCTCTTCTGATTTTTGAGACCATAGCCGAATGGCTAGTGGGTTGTAAGGCAATCATTAGTTGATGTTTGTATTCACTGATCTTGTGTTCTTTTGGACGACATTCTGGGATTTGAAGGAGATCTAATCACCTAAGTTTCTAAGCCAGAAATCGTTAACATTCGAACCATATTATTATTTTCAAGATTTCAAGGTAAGGGTTCAATTCTCCCTATAATGTTTAATCAGTTTCTTTTCGATTTATTGTGCCTTAACCTAATGCCTCCTTAAGCAATCATTATAGTATCCTCTGACTAAGGTCATTCATGGACTCGAATGTCAGAAAATTGAAGGAAGGGTTGGATCTATAGTCCACCTTACGAAGTTCAAGAAAGCGTGATATCGTGATGCGAGATTGGCCATCGGGTTGTGGACCGGCTTCAAAACAAAACCTTAGAAAGTTAGTAGTCGTATCGACTTCTAATAATAGTGACATAGAAAGTATTGTTCTATCCGTAATCAGGTGTGTAGATCTCTATCAAACTAGTTAAACTGTACTATGTATATGTTATGGGCTAAAAGTCGAAAATAGGCTGTATGAACAGTCGTGTTACCCGAAAAGGGTAGGCAAGGGATGCCAGGTACGTAATCATAGAAACTTCTCTATGTGTATCGAAGTATGTGAAAGTATGTGATCTGTTTAGGTTGTTTAATGTTTTGATTCTTGGATGTATGTATGCATGGGATGTGATTGATATGATGAAGGGGAGTAGGTCGCATAGCGATCGGTGGCTTTGCCACATAGGTTACATAGTGATCAGTCTTTATGACAAGAAGCACAGCTGTCGATATATTATTAAGGTAGCATAGCGATCGGTGGCTTTGCCACATAGGTCACATAGTGATTGGTCTTTATGACAGGCAGCACAGTTGTCCATATGGTGTGTAGCGGATTGAGGGTTGATAGTAGAAATCCCCACGGTGTGATGGTTGGTACGGGGGTGTGTAGAGGATGGATATTTAGGTTTGGGATGGGCCATGTTGCATGAAAATAATCTGTTGCCATTGTGTATGGGCCAAGGACCATAATGTGTTTGTGGGCCTCAAGGCTTTTATGTGTTTTCGGGATTTACACACTGAGTCTTGGTGACTCACCCTTTTATTTTTCCCAACTTTTCAGATGAACAGTAGATCGTGGACATGGGAGTCGAGGCAGACTCGAGGGGCCATCAAGTCTTTTATCTTTATAGACTATTTTCAATTTTTTTCTGTAAGTTTAAATTTTGGGATTATTTTTGTAATAAGGCCTCCATAACTTAGGTTATCGAACTATTTTTTTTTTATGTTACGTCTTATAAACTTATGTTTTCAAAGTCTTAATTATAAAGTGAAAGGAAAAATGGGGTTTTCCAGCATGTTCAACGCAAATGTTAAAGTTTTTTTCAAAAATGTCACAACTAATGATTAATCGATTAAAATAAATTGAGATTTTCAAAACCCTTCAAAGCAAAGTTTTCAACATTCAACCCGTAGCATACCAGATCCGGTCATGACGTATAGGCCGAGTTTGGGGTGTTAAATTTTGGTATCAGAGCCCATTTAAAAAATCGGGCTGTGATAGTGATTTGTAAAAGTGATGTAAGTTTGAGAAAAGTTCAGCTGAGATATGGCCTTCGAGTCTACCGGCACCCGATCCACGCAAGTAAGTATTCTAAACTCATTATGTGACATGCATGTTGGGCTTGATGGGCTTTATGGGACGTAGACAGGTATGCTAGAGCTTATGGACTTTAGGTTTAGTATAAACAATTCTTCAAATCTCATAAGACTTAATTTCTAATTAAACATGTCTGTGAACAAGTCACAGGGTTAGGGTGTGGTAACAGGCATACGCCTGTCTAGGATTGGATCTAGGGAGAGCTTGGTATTTAAGCGGCCGTAGCGGCTCACCTCCTCTTCGCTGGAATCCTACCTGGTGTGTAGTGTTTGTTCACTCTAACTGAGAGGGCTTGTTGACGAGCCAAAATTTAGAACTAAAACCCGAAAGGGACCAGCCACCCTATTTTTGTAAAATTACTTATATTCCTAGTTTTGTAAAATTTTCGAAATACTCTGGATTTTACGAAAATTTATAAAAATTATCGAAATACCCCCAGATTGCATAATTACCAAAATACCCCCGGATTGCAAAATTACCAAAATACTCATATTTTGTAAAATCATCAAGATACCCTATTTTGGAAAATTACAGAAATACCCCTATAGGATAAAATTACGAAAGTACCCCTGGTAGTGAAATGGCAAAAATACCCTTATGTGATGAATGTGAGTTCATGGATGCTACTTGTATGTTGATGTGTGATGGTTGAATGTATGTGGATTCTAGAGCTAGGAAATACAAACCTGAGAACTGAACCTTGTAGATAGAGTTCGAATTCGAATGAACTACTGTTAAAACTACTTTCCATAAGATTGTTCGTTATTAATCAGTGGAAGAAATTAATAATTCATAAAATTCCTAATCAGATAAATGCGAATCGGTAGAATGAGCACTAGAGGACGTGGTTTGCGTGGCCGAGGTGGAGGCAAAATTTTAGGATCAAACGGCCGGAGATGATGCGGTATCTCAGGTGATGTTGAGGGTTTTAGAGAGGGTTGCTGGGGCAGGCATGGGCACAGGAGCTCGGAAATATGTGTTGGAGCAACTTAGGGCTAATGGGACAGAAGTGTTTAGGGGAATTTCTGGTATAGCCCTGAGTACAGCTGAATATTGGTTGGAGGCGATCGAACGCATAATGGATGATCTGGATTTCACGGAAGAAGAGAAGCTGAAAGGAGTAGTGTCCCTTCTCCGGGACGAAGCTTATCAATGGTGGCTTATGGTTAAGGATGGTACAGTGGCTGACCGTATCACTTGGGATTACTTCAGAACGGCATTCCAGAGTAAGTACATTGGAACGAGTTATGTGGATGCACAACGTAGAGCATTTCTGAATCTGGTTCAGGGAAGTAGGTCGGTGGCGGCGTATGAAGCGGAATTTTTACACTTGAGCCACTATGCTCGAGGGATAGTGGCCATAGAACATGAAAGGTGTGTTCGATTTGAAGATGGCCTGAAGGATGATTTACACATTTTGATAGTGTAACACCCCTTACCCATATTCAATGCCGGAATAGGGTACGAGGCATTACCAAAACACATACACTTGAAAACGTATTAAACTGAGTCATAAAATTTCATCTAAATTATACAAAATGAACTGCTAAATATCAAAGGCCAATATTTTAGGCCAAACCAATTATGACATATACAAATGACTAAGTCTCCTATACATGCCATAAACTTAAGAGGTTTGTATTCACTTTTACCCCACGATGATAGCTTGATAGTGTGATTACATCTCCGTGATCTCCAACTCGAGTTAGCATACAACCCTATAAGATATGGGAAATGAAGGAAGTAAGCTACAAAGCTTAATAAATAGTATGTAAATAATAAGTGATTTATTAACAGGCTTTTATAAATCTTCACAATATGTTCTCAAGATAATGCAATCATAATTGAACATAGTTCCACTTTTTATTCAAGTTCATCTCAAGCTGTCTACTCAAGTCACAGTCACTAAATTATTTTTATCTGGAGCTACGAAACTCCAAATTAAGATCCGTAAATTTTCTCTGAAACTAGATTCACATATATTTTTACCATAAAATTTTCAGAATTTTTAGTTTATCCAATTAGTACAGTTTATTCTTAAAAATCTCCCCTGTTCTGCTGTCTGACAATTCCGACCATTCTTTGCTAAAATTTAATTATCTATTTGTACAGAATTCAAATAATGTTCTAGTTTTCTTCTTCTAAAATAGACTCAATAAGGAATCTAATCATATAAAATATGTCCCAATATTACTTTTGTACAATTTTCAATGATATTTCCAAGTCAGAACAGGGATCTCGAAATCACTCTGAACTAGTCTCACAAAATCTAAATATCTCAAAATATACCAATCCTTTTCTTTCTATGTTTCTTTTAAATGAAAATAGACTCAATAATATTTAAATAAATGCCTCATACAACTTATAATTCTATTTCTACAATTTTTGGTGATTTTTCAAATTCACATCACTGCTGCTGTCCAAAACAGTTTTATTGTAAAATTTTGCTTTCTCTCACTTTACTTGTATTCATTACTTACCTATAACAACCATTCAAATTTCCAATCACATATTGAGCATATTGCTCATACATTATACATACATATATGTATACTTATCACTACAACCTCTCACATAATTTCATTTAGTCAGTTTTCCTATTGAACGCTTCGGAATAATAACAAATATGCGGTGGTTTCGCACACAGCCCACCTTTCCAATTTCCGATTACATATCGAACATATTCCTCATATGTACATTTTGCACATTTCTCAATTTGTAACATTCACACTTGCACTTATTCATAACATGATCGCACCAATCATCATTAGTAAATTATCTCGTTGAACCCCTTCGAAAAATGCCCGATACTCGGTGGTCTCAGCACATAGCTCCACCTACACATAATTTAGCTTTCTTGTACACATGGTGAAGGTCCCTTATCACCCATGTGACCTAGCCATTCCATCTCGTAGCTTTCTTGTCTACATGGTGTCCAACACCAGGAACCACTCATGTGACCTAACTACTCATAACCCGTAACTTTCTTGTACACATAGTATACACACACTATTACACATGTGACCTAGTTACATATGAAATTATTATCCCGTAGCTTTCTTGCACACATGGTGAAAGTCCCTTATCATCCATGTGGCCTAGCTACATATCAAATTTTTTCCATCTCGTAGCTTTCTTGTGCACACGGTGAAGGTCCCTTATCACTCGTGTGACCTAGCTACATATTGTCCGTATCTTCGATTTTTCGAAGGTTCAATCGAGAATTTCCCATTCCATTCATTTTCATATTTTAGTTATCACCCAATGATTTCCATAATATCTAGCAAAATAATTATTGTACAAGTAAAATAAATGCATTATTTACATATAAACTTTCTTTTCGAAATCTCGTCAGGTACAACTGTGTAGCAACTCATACAACCCATATAATATTAATTTAACATTCAATTCCCATAACATTAACTTGCCATTCAATTTCACATGACACAATAAACATCACATTTTTCATACCATACATACCATCCATCAACTTCCCCTAAACATATTAAATCATACAATTTATGTCATATCAATAGAAAATTACAATTCAAGCATGGTATTGCATTATTATTAACACACGAACTTACCTCGAATGCCGAAACGATCATTTTACCAACTTTCTCGATTTTTCGATTTTCCTCCAATTCTAGGTCCAAATCTCATTTTTCCGGGTCTAAAACATCACATTCCACTTATTTAATTAATGTACTACTCAAAACAGTCCCTAATTCAAACTTTGGCAAAATTACATTTTGCCCCTAAACTTTTGCATATTTACAATTTTGCCCCTAGGCTCGAAAATTAAACTTTGTCCCTTATTCTTATGTTTTATAACACTCTGAACATTTTTCCCTTCTATAGAAACATCAAATTCTCACTCTAACATGTACTTATGAACATTAGGTATTTTTACTGATTATGTCATTTTACTCGTTTTCACGTAAATTCGCTTAGCAAAAGTTGTTTAACATAATTTCAGCCTTCATATTCTATCATAAAATATCAAAATAAACACATTTCACCTATGGGTATTTTTCCAAATATGAACCCTAGGTTAAATTATTGCTAGAATAAGTTAATCCAAGTTACCGGGATTCCAAAAACGTAAAGAACATTAAAAACGGGGCTTGGAATCACTTACTATGGAGCTTGAAAGCTTGAAACAAACCCTAGCTATGGAAAGCCCTTTTAATTTCGTCCTAATGAAGAAGATGGATATATTTGGCATTTAAATTTTGTTTTTAATTAATTTAATTCACTAAATTACCAAAATGCCCTTTAAAAAAATCTTTTGAAACATACCCATCCATGTCAATTTTTGTCCACCAACTTAACGAATGGTCTAATTGTCATTTAAGGACCTCCAATTTAAAATTTCATAATAATTGGACACCTCTAACATGTAGAACTCAACTTTTGCACTTTTTACAATTTAGTCCTTTTGACTAAATTGAGTGCCCAAACGTCGGAATTTTGAAATGAAATTTTCACGGAATATTTCCGTGAAATCGTAGACCATAAAATATAATAAAAATAAATTTTATTATGTCAAATTTGTGGTACTGAAACCACTGTTCCGACTAGGCCTTAATTCGAGATGTTACATTTCTTCCCCCCTTTTAGGATTTTCGTCCTCGAAAATCTTACCAGAAGTGTGGTTTAGTACGTTTCTCTTAATTTCCAACATCATTAAATAATATTTTTCTAGACGATACTTTCAGAAACACTCTATCATCGATCTGAATCCTAATAGAACTCAATGAATTCTGTCAAACAAAGAATCGATACATATTGAAATTATTATGCTAATTCTATCAAACGTTCGAAAACAACCCACTAGCATTTCTCTTGGCTTCCCACAGATCAATCGATAATCACTCACAATCTTTCAATAGCTTAATTCATAACCACCGTCTTAAACTCAAATTTTGCAATGCCATCAGATATATTAAACTCTCGATGTAACACCCCGAACCCGGTCAACACACCACGACCGAATCTGGCATATTACAGAGGAAAACGTTTTGAAGAAAATCGAGTTACCGATTAAACTTTGTGGAAAACTCTTTGTTGCCCTATTTTGTAGAAATCGGTGCATGATTAGTTAAAAGCGATAGTTTACTTTGAAATCCTAGAAATTAATCTTTAAAACTTAGTTCTTAGATCCTGACTTAGAAAACCTTTTTGTAATTTTAAAAGAAACCCAAATGATTAATTTGGAAACCGTTTCTATTTGAATTTGGAAACTTAAGTTTGGAGACCATTTGAGTTGTCAAAAACAATTAAGTTGTCATTTGTTATCAAGTGATTTGTATTACCCGATGGTAAGGTTTTGAAAACCATTAAGCTTTGTAGTTTAGAAAACCTTGCGCTCACATTATTAAATTAATCAAATAGTTCACTTAACCATGTTGAAATCAAATCCAAAACATATAAATAATTCAAAACATAATTTAAAAGGCCTTATTACAATACCCAAATAATAAATAAAGCGAAATATGAAATAATTACCCAATTCGAATCCAAGTAAAACCAAATGTTTTAATGCATGGGCCACCTCGAGTCCATCCGGCTCCTCATCCGCAATTTCTGAGTCACCGAAAAGATAAGGAGAAGGTGAGTCACTAAGACTCGATGCATAAATCCTCCTCCGGATAATGCAACATACTTACACAAGTCATAACCAAGCAATACATATATTGCACCCAAACCTAACCATCCATACTCGTTTCTACCCGTGTGGTACCAAACCTTTGGTGGCGCCAAACCACCGGTGGCGAAGTCACGATATCCAATAAAATGTGGTGCCAAACCACTTTGGTGACCCAAAGTCATGAAATATCAATAATCCAAGTGTGGGGCCAACCCCGTGTGATACCAAATCACTTGGCGACAATCCGATGAATCAAGCGTGGGGCCAACCCTTTGTGGTGCTAAGCCAACGGGACGAGTCGCTATGAGGTGCCAAACCTCGGTGACCCAAAGTCACAAAATAATCGTGGTACCAAACCTTTGGAGGTGCCAAACCTCACGGTGACCCAAAGTCACGGATATCATCTTCCCTCCTCTCATATCACCCATCACAATGCAAAATTTATGCAAATCATGCCATCATGCTTTATTATGGATCATATAGCAAATACATCACAGATCATGGTATTAAGCATCATATAGCAAATCATATCGAAACGGACTTACTCGAATCCTTGCTCATACCCTTACCGTATCATATCAAGATCTACACAATTTTCGGCTTTTAACATATTCATATTATTTATATATTTACTTAGTTATAAAGTGTGTAAGTTACACACATTACTAACATAAGCACTAAATCCCGAAGACCCAATCTACCGCACTAGATCTCCATGCCCTACATTCGGCCAAACCACCAAACCATTAACAAGGCTATTTGGCCATCCCAATAAATCCCGAAACACGAGATAACACATAACTAACACAATCCTCCTTACCCTTTTGCCTTACGAATGCTAATCCCAACACAAGGTACGCGAGACTGATGTTCCCCCTACAATTGGCTACCAATACAACTTAGCCTCAAAAGCCTTCAGCTATTCCAAATAACTTAAAGAATGATTAAACTATTATAGATCCCTACCATAGCCTTAATGAATCGCTTGACAGAGAAAGAATGGCTCAGATCCACTGTTTCCAAAGTCCGAAGAACCTAGGAGAAATCAGTTCCTATAGATGGTTAGCAAAACACCCACAAATGCCGAAGTTCGGCTTTTGTCTACACATGTCGACAGAGAAAAAGAGAAAGTGAGAATGATGTTTCGATCAAGAACCCTTACCCCTTTTCAAAATCGATTGGAGAAAAACCGAAAGAGATCCACCCTTGTTTGAGATTCGGCCAAAATAACACTAGGAGAAACCAATGAGATTTCGACACAGAGTATGGTGGATAGAAGAGAAAAGCAATCAATATTCAGCTAGAGTGGAGAAAGAGAAAGGAAAAGAAAAGTGAAAAATAGGAGAGGGAGGATTCGGCAATGGAGAGAAAAAAAAAAGAAGAAAATAGAATGGGAGAGGGATGCTTTCGGCTTCTAAGAAAAATAAAAGATGAGAGGGAGTTCAAGTGGAGATTCGGCCAAGTGCCTAAGGAAGAAATTGACAATCACCTATGGTCTTTCTGGCTTTTGGTTCACTATGGTGCACTAAAGAGAAATCGGTACTGCTAATAAGGGTTTTCGACTTTTGATACACCAAACAAAGGCTAGTGAAAATGCACAACTAGGTGCCTAAGGAAATTCGCACCCTTTACGACTTCCTAACTATTCCTCCTCTTCCATTAAGAGTTGATTTTGTCAAAATTCACGAATCACTCGGCCAATCATTCAAATGAGTTTGAATTAATCAACGCTTATCTAAGAGAGTTTGTGCTGAGCACAACTCTTCCCCCTTGGCGTCAAAATGGTAAGCAAAAAATGGAATTTCTGCTGCTCGAACCTGAGTTCTCCCTTCCCTATATGTGGCGTCAATCACAGGGCCCTAAGTGGCTCCTCCTTGCCACTTTTCCAAGCCCAATCTTGTGATTAAATCCCCCACGAATTATACTTAACCCCTAACTCCTTCATCTCCCTTTAACTAACACTTAAAAATAAATTTTTTCCTATAGCTCGGGCCTACCTTTGGCTTATAACTAGCCTCTAGAACACCTTAAACAACAATACAACAACCACACTCATGCAAAACAATTCAATGAAAATTAACCCCCATTTCAGGATATTACAGTTCTACCCCCTTTAAAAATAATTTTGACCTCGAAATTACCTGGTCAAAAGAGTTGGGGGTATTGCTGTCTTATCACATCCTCTGGTTCCCACGTAGCCTCTTCCACGCCATGATTCTGCCACAGCACCTTCACTAATGAGACTGACTTTTTGTGCAAAACCTTCACATCTCGATCTAGAATCTGCACTGGTTCCTCCTCTATGGTCAAATTAGGACTTACCTCAATTTCCTCCATTGCTATAACATGCGATGGATCTGAACGATAGCGCCTGAGCATGGAGACATGGAACACATCATGTATCTGACTCAGCTCTGCTGGCAACTCAAGCTGATAGGCTACTGGTCCCACTCGTCTCAACACCTTATATGGGCCAATAAACCTTGGATTTAACTTGCCTTTCCTTCCAAACCTCAGCACTTTCTTCCATGGCGAGACCTTTAAAAAGACCCTGTCACCCACGACAAACTCTATATCTTTCCACTTAAGATCAGCATATGACTTTTTCTTGTCCAAAGCTTCCTTCAGACGAGCTGAATCATCTTAACCTTATCCTCGGTCTCGTAACCAACTCTGGTCCCAACATCGGCGCTCACCCAATTACATCCGGCAAGTAGGTGTGCGACACTTCCTACCATACAGCGCCTCATATGGTGCCATCTTAATGCTTGCACGATAAATATTGTTGTATCGAACTTCACTAATGGTAGAAATTCTTCCCAGCTGCCTCTAAAGTCCAAAACACAACCCCTTAGCATATCCTCTAGAATTTGTATAACCCTTTCCGACTGCCCGTCAAACTGCGGGTGAAAAGCTATGCTGAAATCCAACTTCGTTCCCAAAGCCTGATGCAAAGCTCTCCAGAACCTCGACGTGAACCTTGGATCCCTATCTGAGATAATCGATACTGGCACGCCATGCAACCTCACTATCTCGGCCACATACAACTTAGCTAACTTCTAAAGTGAATAATCAACCCTAACCAGTATGAAATGAGCTAATTTGGTCAAACGATCAACAATCACCCAGACTGAGTCTTTCCTGCTAGGCGTGAGGGGTAGCCCACTAACAAAGTCCATGGTAATTCTTTCCCATTTCCATTGAGGAATCTTTACCAGCTGAAGTAAACTTCACGACAGCTGATGCTCAGCTTTGAACCGCTGACACGTCAAACACTTACCCACAAACTCAGCCACTTCCCGCTTACAGCCACCGTAAGCGCTTCCACAAATCTCGGTACATCTTGCTACCTCCGGGATGCATAAGCGTATAAATTGCTATGTGCATCTGAAGAATCCTCTACCTTAACTCAACATCCTTTGGCATACAAGCTCTCCCTTAGAAACACAATACTCCATCACTGGACACACTATAACCCTCTACACCACCATTCTGAACTTGCGACCTCGAGCATTCAAGCCCTCATCCGCTAACTTGTTTCTCCTTGATCTGCTCAACCCAAGTCGACAACACGCAATTTCGCCAAAGACTCCCATCATCATACAAGCTAAGGCGAAACATCGTTCTTAAGTTCACTACTACCTTACGGCTCAACGCGTCTGCCACCACATTAGCCTTGCCGGATGATACTCAATCGAACAATCGTAGTCCTTCAAGCTCAATCCATCTGCTACTGTCTCAAGTTCAAATCCTTACGAGTGGAAGATACTTGAGACTCTTGTGATATGTGTAAACTATCGACTTCTCGCCGTACAAATAGTGTATCCATATTTTCAGAGCGAAAACCACTGCAGCTAACTCCAAGTCATGTGTCGGATAGTTAACCTCATGCGGTCTCAGCTGTCGAGACTCACACGCCACTACTTTCCCTTCCTGCATTAGCACACATCCCAAGCCAACATGTGATGCATCACAATAAACCGTGAATACCTTTCCTGCCTCAGGCTGTACTAGAACCAGAGCTTCCGTCAAAATCTTCCTCAACTTGTCGAAGCTTTCTTGCTATTTCTCCGACCACACAAATGGAACTCCCTTTCTCAATAGCTTGGTCAACGGTGCCGCGATCAGAGAAAATCCTTCCACAAATCTTCGATAATACCCTGCCAGACCTAGAAAACTCTAAATTTTAGCGGACCGACCTGGCGTTTCCAATCGAACAACTTGCTTTAATCTTGCGAGGGTCCACTCTAATCCCTTCAGCGGACACTACATGACCTAAAAAAGTCACCTCCCTAAGCCAGAACTCGCACTTACTAAACTTGGCAAATAACTGCTTTTCCCTCAGTATCTGTAACACTACTCGCAAATGCACATCATGATCCTCCTCCGTCCTTGAGTACACCAATATGTCGCCTATAAATACTACAATGAATTGGTCCAGTACTCTTTGAAACACCCGATTCATCAAGTCCATGAATCTTTCTTTGGTGCATTGGTTAACCGAGCGGCATCACCAAAAACTCGTAATGCCCATACCGAGTATCTGAAACAACATCTTGTGGATATCGACCTCCTTCACCTCTAGCTGATGATACCCAGACCTTAAATCAATCTTTGAGAAAATTGATGCCTCCTTAGGCTAATCGAACAAGTCATCTATCCTCGACAACAGATACTTGTTTTTGATCGTCAGCTTGTTCAACTGGCGGTAGTCTATACACATCCACATTGTACCATCTTTCTTTTTGACAAAATCTGGGGTGCTCTCGAGGTGAAACACTTGGCGGATAAAACCTCGGTCCAACAACTCCACGAATCGAGCCTTGACTCTACCAATTCCTTCGACGCCATTCTATACGGGGCAATAGAACCTTTGGCGTAGTTTTGTAACAAATCTATACCAAATTCAACTTCCGATCCGGAGGCGGACCCGAACTTCCTCGGAAATATGTCAACAAATTCCTTTCTTGTTTGGACATCCCTACAGAGACTTATTAGCCTCCAAAGCACACACACGAACCAAAATTGCCTCACAACCCTTCCCGACCATCTTCTCGACCTTCAATACCGATACCACGTTGGATATATAATCTCTTCTATTACCTATCATCACCACTTCTTCACCCTTCATTGTTCTCAAAACCATGCGCTTAGCATAATCCAAACTAGCACGGTATTTCACCACCAATCCATCCAAGAATCGGATCGAACTCCCCAAACGGTAGTTCCATCGGATCACTACAAATACTACCCTTAGAGTTCGAGGGTACATCCTATCTGACTTATTTACTTCTACAGAGTGACCTAGAGGGCTAATTACTATCATCTCCCTAGAAGTAGTTTCAAAGTCTTGGTTCATGGTCTCTACTATCCTACTAGCAACATATGAATGCGTCGAACCCACATCAATCAAAGCAATATACGGTAATCCAAAGATTAAGAACGTACCGGTTATGACGTCCGGTGCGTCGCCTCCTCTCGATGTCTCTTGCATATACCAACCCAGTTGTCTTGCTTGATGTTGTTGCTGCACCGTCACTGGCCCCACGGCCTCTACGAGCCATTACCTCTCCTACGGTACCACGACCCTCCGTGGTGGTGGTCCTCATTTTGAACCGAGCACGACCACGACCTCGGATGAATCTGGCTAACTTACGTGGGACGGTCCTCACACGATGATCCGATGAACCACACTCAAAACATCCCTTTCCACCAATCCAACATCCTCCCCAATGAGATTTCCCACATCGATTACATCGCTATTTGGTCCACGATTAGTAGTAGTAGGCCTTCGGTTTGATTCGCCCACTCTGTCTAGCCCTTTACGTGGATTCTGGTGACCCGATGATCCAAAACCTCCCTTGTGTCTATTCCTATCCAGATTCTATCTTACAGAATCTTTTACCCCTTCAGCTACCCTGGCCCTTTCCACCAACATAGTAAACTCTTGCTCCTTGTGGAGCGATCAGCAATCTTAGCTCATCTCTCAATCCATCCTCAAACGACACATCGTTCATGTTACAGAGCCACGATGCCCTAGCATCTGGCTCAACCTTAAAAATTCGCCTCGTACTCGAGACAAACTTACTCCCCGAACCGACCTCGAACGCCTTCCGCCACGCATCAATATATTTGGTCCCGACATACTTCTTCCGATAAGTCGCCTTAAAATAGTCCCAAGTGAGATCATCCATTGCAAAGACTATCCCAAACCGTGAGCCACCACCGGTATGACTCATTCCGAGATGACACTATCCCTTTCAATTTTTCCTCGGTGATCGGATCCAAGTCATCCATGATTCGCTCCGTCGCCTATAACCAATACTCAGCCGTATTGGGTGCCACACCAGATACTCCACGGAAAAACTCAGCTCCATTAGCTCGGAGTTGCTCAGGTACCGACTTTCGAGCTCCCATGCCTCCACCTGCTCTAGCCACCCTTTCCAAAACCTGCAGCATCGCCTGTGATACTGCATCATCCCCCGTCTGATCTTGATATTCCACATTAGCGGTTGGTGGTGGTGGCATTTCATTTTTGGACCCTTGACCAGACCTAACGGGCTCCGACACGGTCATTCGGCCTCTATCACAGCCACACACATTACGACCACGTCCCCTAGAATTCATGTCTATAGTTGCGATTTATCTGTTTAAGAGATTTTTATGAATTAACTTTTGTTTCACTGGTTACCCACGAATAAGTTTTATGTAAAGAAATTTGGTAGTGGTTCTTTCGATCATCACAGAGTTTTCAGTTCAATTTCCTACCCTCATTCCACGATAGGGTATTTAGTCATTTTACTACCCGAGGGTATTTTTGTAATTTTAACCTATCGGGGTATTTTAGTAATAAAATAGAGTTAATTTGGAAACCTTTACAAATCATAGATATGTCAAAAATCCCAAAAATCGGGGGCGTTTTTGTAATTTCATAAACCAGGGGTATTTTTGAAATTTTCTTTTCAAAATATGGTTCGAGGTGATTTTACAGAATAAGGGTATTTTGAAAATTTCCAATTCAGGGGTACTTCGGTAGTTTTCCACACTGAGGGCATTTTGGTAATTTTACAAGTCAGGGGTAATTTGGTCATTTTTCAAATCAGGGGTATTTTGGTCTTTTTCCAAATCGAAGTCTTGTGGCAATTTCAAAACTAAGGTTTAAAGTGTTTCAACACAAAATAAATTTGGTCCTTTCGGGTTTTAGTTATTAAATTTAACACGTGAATAAGTCGTCTCAACTAGGATGAACCGTCACTATGCACCGGTAGGATTCGGGTGAAGAGGAGGTGAGTCACTAGATCGCTTAAATACCAAGCTCCCCGAATCCACTCCTAGACATCGCGCATGCGGTTGCCACCG
This sequence comes from Gossypium rotundifolium, assembly GCA_025506655.1. Classification (NCBI taxonomy): domain Eukaryota; kingdom Viridiplantae; phylum Streptophyta; class Magnoliopsida; order Malvales; family Malvaceae; genus Gossypium; species Gossypium rotundifolium. Next base: position 85,228,382 of record CP106728.1, read on the forward strand.
TTAGCTCGATGACATACTCACGAGTTTGTTTAGTGGATCATTCGTCTTATGCGGTTTGTGTTGGAGTAAGCTATTCCTAGGGTTCAATAATTCCTATTCTACTAGTCTACGATCCAGGATTCCCATTTCCCCACATATATTCACACAACAGTCAGAAGTACTTACCTAGGCAGATTGGTGCTGGAGACTCGGTGCCATGCTTCTCAAACCATATATTTCTAACCCGAAACATTTTAAAACCACACCTTAAAACATTTTGGGCCTCGGGCCCACAGCCGAGCCTTTGAACTTGACTCTGATACCAAAAATGTAACACCCCAAACCCGGTCAAAAAATCACGACCGAATCTGGCATGTTATAGAGGAAAACATTTTGAAGAAAATCGAGTTACCAATTAAACTTTGTGGAAAACTCTTTGTTGCCCTATGTTTGTAGAAATCAGGTGCATGATTAGTTAAAAACTAATAGTTTACTTTGAAATCCCAGAAATTAATCTTTAAAACTTAGTTGTTGATCCATAGCTTAGAAAACCTTTTTGTAATTTTAAAAGAAACCCAAATGATTAATTTGGAAACCGTTTCTATTTGAATTTGGAAACTTAAGTTTGGAGACCATTTGAGTTGCCGAAAATAATTAAGTTGTCATTTGTTATCAAGTGATTTGTATTACCAGATGGGAAGGTTTTGAAAGCCATTGCGCTTTGTAGTTTAGAAAACCTTGCGCTCACATTATTAAATTAATCAAATAGTTCACTTAACCATGTTCGAAATCAAATCCAAAACATATAAATAATTCAAAACATAATTTAAAAGGCCTTATTACAATACCTAAATAATAAATAAAATGAAATATGAAATAATTACCCAATTCAAAATAGAAGTAAAACCGAATGTTTTAATCCATGGGCCACCTCGAGTCCATCTGGCTCCTCATCCGTAATTTACGAGTCACCTGAAAAGATAAGGGAGAAGGTGAGTCACCAAGACTCAGTGCATAAATCCTCCTCCCAGATAATGCAACATACTTACACAAGTCATAACCAAGCAATACATATAATGCACCCAAACCTAGCCATCCATACTCCATTTCTACCCCGTGTGGTACCAAACCACTGGTAGTGCCAAACCACCGGTGACCCAAAGTCACGATATCTAATAAAAATGTGGTTTCAAACCACTGGTGACACAAAGTCACGAAATATCAATAATCCAAGTGTGGGGCCAACCCACGTGTGATACCAAATCACTGGTGACAATCTCGATAAATCAACTGTGGGGCCAACCCACTGTGGTGCTAAGCCACTGGGACGAGTCGCTATGACGTGCCAAACCTCTGGTGACCCAAAGTCACAAAATAATCTGTGGTACCAAGCCACTGGAGGTGCCAAACCTCTAGTGACACAAAGTCATGGATATCATCTTCCCCCTCCTCTCATATCACCCATCACAATGCAAAATTTATGCAAATCATGCCATCATGCTTTATTATGGATCATATAGCAAATACATCACAGATCATGGTATTAAGCATCATATAGCAAATCATATCGAAATGGACTTACCCGAATCCTTGCTCATACCCTTATGGTATCATATCAAGATCTACATAATTTTTGTCTTTTAACATATTCAGGTTATTAATATATTTACTTACTTATAAAGTGTGTAAGTTACACACCTGTTACTAATGCAAGCACTAAATCCCGAAGACCCGATCTACCTCACTAGATCTCCTTGCTCTACATTCGGCCAAACCACCAAACCATTAACAAGGCCATTCAGCCATCCCAATAAATCCCAAAACACGAGATAACACATAACTAACACAATCCTCCTAACCCTTTTGCCTTACGAATGCTAATCCCAACACAAGGTATGCGAGACTGATGTTCCCCCTACAATCGGCTACCAATACAACTTAGCCTCAAAAGCCTTCGGCTTTTCCAAATAACTTAAAGAATGATTAAACTATTATAGATCCTTACCACAACCTTAATGAATCGCAGACGAGAAAGAATGGCTCAGATCACTGCTTCCAAAGTCTGAAGAACCTAGGAGAAATCGGTTCCTATAGATGGTTAGCAAAACACCCACAAATGCCGAAGTTCACCTTTTGTCTACACATGTCAACAGAGAAAAAGAAAAAGTTAGAATGATGTTTCGGTCAAGAACCCTTACCCCTTTTCAAAATCGATTGGAGAAAAACCAAAAGAGATCCACCCTTGTTTGAGATTCGGCCAAAATAACACTAGGAGAAACCAAGGAGATTTCAGCACAGAGTATGGTGGATAGAAGAGAAAAGCAATCAATATTCGGCTAGAGTGGAGAAAGAGAAAGGAAAAGAAAAGTGAAAATAAGAGATGGAGGATTCGGCAATGGAGAGAAAAAAAAAGAAGAAAATAGAATGGGAGAGGGATGCTTTCGGCTTCTAAGAAAAATAAAAGATGAGAGGTAGATCAAGTAGAGATTCGGCCAAGTGCCTAAGGAAGAAATCGACAACCACCTATGATCTTTCCGGCTTTTGGTTCACTATGGTGCACTAAAGAGAAATTGAAACTGCTAAAAAGGGTTTTCGACTTTTGATACACCAAGCAAAGGCTAGCCAAAAATGCACAACTAGGTGCTAAGGAAATTCGGCACCCCCTTACTCAGCTTCCCAACCTTTCACTCCTCTTCCATCAAGAGTTCAAATTTTGTCAAAATTCCCTGAATCACTCCTGGCCAATCATTCAAATGAGTTTGAACTAATCAATGTTTATCGTGAGTTTGTCTTTGAGCACAACTCTTCCCCATAGCGTCAAAATGGTAAGCGAAAATGGAATTTCTCTGCTCGGACTGAGTTCTCCCTCCCTACATGTGGCGTCAATCACGGGCCCTAAGTGGCACCTCCTTGCCACTTTTCCAAGCCCAATCTTGTGCTTAAATCCCACTAATTATACTTAACCCTAGCTCCTTGACTCCTTTAACTAACACTTAAAAACAAAATTTTCCTATAGCTCGGGCCTACCTTTGGCTTATAACTAGCCTCTAGAACACCTCAAACAACAACACAACAACCACATTCATGCAAAACAATTCAATCACAATTAGCCCCTATTTCAGGATATTACACTCGAAACCAGGAAACATATGAAAATCGTCATTAAACAAACAGTGTCATCAAATTTTTCAATACAAACATAATAATAACCATCTCTAAATCACTAGTCGAATAGTTCTTTTTAATGTGACATTAACCGTATGAAAACATGAACCATCACTCTATATCCTAGCAATAAAACTCATTCTAATCCGTTCACTAGTGCATCACTGAAAAAAATCATAGACTCATTACTCAATTACAACTAAACTCAAAACTAGAGCTTCGGTTAATAATACCTTCAATTGCTTTAACTTTGTTAGTATACCAAGACCATTCAAACTTTCACAAATATGATAACTTTTCCAATCAAAACAACTTTAACTTATAATAACATCATCCGGTTAGAATAATCCAATAAGCATATCTCTGTATTATGCTTTCTATAATATAATTTCTTTATTCCTACTATCCATCTTCATACTCGTGAATACACAAAATTTATTCACTTAGTTGAGGCATGTTTAAATATACATAACTCAAATCATATCTCAACAAATCAATTCACTCATATAAAAACAACTGAGCTGATTTCAGCTATCGAATAATAACATATCCATATACTCTTTTCTTCATGCTGAGGATACAACTCAAATATACAATCTTTCAAAATTATTTTAGCATGCAAATCAAAGATCTTTTAAACCGTATTAGCTCGAGTAAATAGATATCCTGATTGAACTCATTAACTTTAATCAAACTTACCTGAGGAAAGAAAACTGATTAATTATGTAAACTATAACTCATTAACTTTTAAATTGTAACTGTCACACACACAGACATCTTTATTACTCAAATATCATTTCTTTAATAAATTACGTCATCATGAACCCGTATTATTCCACTAACTAATGAAAATCAATTAGGAAAAATTTCAACAAACACATACTTTAGACATCATATCTAAATAAGTGGATTAGCGAGACTAACTTCTCCTTTATTAGTGATATTGCATAATTTGTATAATCTTTAAAACATTCTAATATCCTTCCAAAATTATTTCCACTTTCCAAACTATTCTTATCTCTATATGCATTACAGAGTATTTCACCACTAAACTTTTTATTTTCACATTTTTGGACTTATTCCACATGGTTCTCGTGAATTTTCGTTACAAAACAACACTGGTAAGGGGGTGAGGTCGTAAAGCTTCTGACTTAACTCTCATAAATACATACATGTGACTTTGTATTCATCACCAACATCATATAATCACAATTACATAATTCACTTCAAGCTAATTAACATACATAGTCATGTTACACGAACTTTTTTTATTATCTTATTCAAACAAGTGTACATAAACACACATTCTGTCAATTTGAGAAAAATTTACTAATAGTATTCAGTTAATCAAATATGTTGGGCACATAGCATCATATGCATGCCAAACAAACATGGATGGGCTTATCACCATATAAACTTTCATTTCATTCCACTTTTCACATTTCTTAACTTGTGGTTATCTCATTTCGTACATTAACACATATATATCATGAACTTCTATTCATACCTTTCCAAATTTCGACACATCATAAGCATGTCACAATTATTTCAATATCATTATCAGTATTTTTGAAAAATATCTCGGTTGGAAGTCATCTCTGTCTTAACAAAACAATTTCGTCAGAGTCGGGAGATATCACACTATCACGGGTAGTAATATGGCATGTATAGCTAGACTCACATACGCTATGTTAGTCTGAGAATCGACTAAACCATAGCTCTGATACCACTTAATGTAACACCCCTTACCCATATTCAACGCCAGAATAGGGTACGAGGCATTACCAAAACACATACACTTGAAAACGTATTAAACTGAGTCATAAAATTTCATCTAAATTATACAAAATGAACTGCTAAATATTAAAGGCCAACATTTTAGCCCAAACAAATTATGACATATACAAATGACTAAGTCTCCTATACATGCCATAAACTTAAGAGGTTTGTATTCACTTTTACCCCACGATGATAGCTTGATAGTGTGATTACATCTCCGGTGATCTCCAACTCGAGTTAGCATACAACCCTATAAGATATGGGAAATGAAGGGAAGTAAGCTACAAAGCTTAGTAAGTAAGTATGTAAATAATAAATGATTTATTAACAGGCTTTTATAAATCTTCACAATATGTTCTCAAGATAATACAATCATAATTGAACATAGTTCCACCTTTTATTCAAGTTCATCTCAAGCTGTCTACTCGAGTCACAGTCACTAAATTATTTTTATCTGGAGCTATGAAACTCCAAATTAAGATCTGTAAATTTTCTCTGAAACTAGATTCAAATATATTTTTACCATAAAATTTTCAGAATTTTGGTTTAGCCAATTAGTATAGTTTATTCTTCAAAATCTCCCTATTATGCTGTGCGGCAATTCCGACTATTCTTTGTTAAAATTTAATTATATTTTTGTACATAATTCAAATGATGTTCTAGTTTGCTTATTCTAAAATATACTCAATAAGGAATCTAATCATATAAAATATGTCCCAATATTACTTTTGTACAATTTTCAATGATATTTCCAAGTCGAGCAGGGATCTCGAAATCACTCTAAACCAGTCTCATAAAAATCTAAATATATCAAAATATACCAATTCTTTGCTTTCTATGTTTCTTTTATATGAAAATAAACTCAATAATCTTTAAATAAATGTCTCATACAACTTATAATTAAATTTATACCATTTTGGTGATTTTCAAATTCACATCTTCTTCTTTGTCCAAAACAGTTTTATTGTAAAATTTTGCTTTCTCTCACTTTAGTTGGATTCATTACTTACCTATAACAACCGTTCAAATTTCCAATCACATATTGAGCATATTGCTCATACATTATACGTACATATACAGATACTTATCACTACAACATCTCACATAATTTCATTTAGTCAGTTTTCCAGTTCAATGCTTCGGAATAATAACAAATATGCGATGGTTTCGCACACAGCCCACCTTTCCAATTTATGATTACGCATCGAACATATTCCTCATATGTACATTTTGCACATTTCTCAATTTGTAACATTCACACTTGCACTTATTCATAACATGATCGCACCAATCATCATTAGTAAATTATCTCCTTGAGCCCTGTAACATCCAAAAATTTGAGTATTTATATGATGCATGTTTTGGTGCTTAACTTGTGTACAATTAAAATTTTGCATGTTTAGTATAGTCTTGAAAAGACTTGAGAATTATTCGAAATTTGAATAAATTTAGTAATGAGTACTTAATTGAAGTAGATCAAGTGACTTTGAGGTTTAAGTAAGTTTAAGTGTCAAAAACTAGCATAAGTGAGCTAGTAGCAAGGTGGTGTTGGCGCATGTATGTTTGCTTGAGGGAAAAGGTTCTAATCCTTAGATGTGCATTGAGTTTTTTTTTTTTTGTTTCCTCTTTCAATGTGTCGGTCATGGATAAGGTTAAAAGATGAGTTGGATAACATTTTTGGCAAGAAGACCAAAGGAAAAAGGTAAGTAAAAGTTTAAGGAAAAGAATCTCATGATTTAAGGTCATAGGGGAACATAAGGCATAACTTAAGGGCTTTGTTTTGGAAGCTTTGAATGGCCAATTGTCCATGAACATGGACGGTTTTGTGGACTAAAGAATTTTGGTAGTAAGTTTTTGGAAAAGTTGGTAGCTTGAAAGAATTTTTCATTTTGGTCATTTTGCTCTCCCAAAAACAATTTTTTCTCTCATCTTTTCCTCTTAGCCGAATGTGCTTGTGTTAGGAGGAAAACCATCTTTGCTTTGTTTCTTTTCATCATCCTTTTTGACCATTTGGTCATTTTTGTTAATCACTCAAGTATCCCATTTGGTGTTCTCATTTAGTGCCTAAAACATCAAACACAAACAACATTTTCTTTCTCCTCTTTCTTGGCCGAATGCACCATTGTTTCAAACTCTCTTCCTTTGCTTTTCTTTTATCTTGAAAATTTAATCGTAAACCTCTTATCCTCATTTTCTTCCTTTCATCATTTTAATTTTCTTTTCAAACATACTTTCAACATTTTCTTCTCCCTTGGCCGAATGTTAGACTACCTCCATAGCCGAATCATTCCTTTCTATCCTTTATTTTAGTATAGCCTAATCTTCCATTCTCCATAACATCAATTTTCAATCATTTTTCTTCTATTCAAACTTTGGATCATCAGTAAGTATCATTTCTTTGTCTTTTCTTTTGTTATTTGGTCACTATGGCCGAATGTTAGAATGTCTTTGGAAGAGACTTTTTGACCGATTAACCAACCTTTTATTCAAACGTTTCTTTCGTTATTCTTAGTAAAGTAGTGGAAGGGTCAAATCATCATCTTTTCAGAGAAATCTTGAAGTTCATTTAAGATTTGATAATAACGTACAAAGGATTCTCTTGAGATCATTCAGAATATTAAGGTAAGCTGAATACACTCTTTTAAGTCATTAGTCTTACGATTTTCGATATATTGTTAGGACTAATGATTCCTTGTCTTTGAAGACAGTCAAGATAGGGACGAAAAGGGTTGTTAATAGTGTTTGGAAGAGGGGTGGTTCCATTATTCCCCCTAAATTGAAGAGAAGGACTATTTCGAGAATCCGAGACTTTCCACCGGGTTGTGGAATCTCATCCGGCGAAAATCAATTATTCGAAGTTGTACGTACTCCCGAGCCATTGTTTACTCGTGGTTTTGAACATTTGAACAGAGAGAAATCGCAAATAATTATTGTTCGAGGTTCCAAGGGTAAGGATCTAGATCGATAATCATTAGAATAGTTTTTTTATTAAATATTAGTGTCCCAATCCATCGTGATGTGTGTTTAGATATCGACGAGCAGGAAAGTGTAGTTCTCACCGTAATTAGGTGTGTAACTTTGCACTTATCTCTTAGGTTATACCATATCGTAAGCATTATAATAAAAATCATAAATTCGGTGAGATTGAAAAATACATTATACAAATTCTTTTATGTGAATGCATGAAACCAAAAATCGAGGATATGGAAAATTACGGATTTGCCCTTAATGGGTCATTTTGTGAAAGAAAGTGATATTTTAGGCCAGGTGAATATTTTGATTAATTGGCCAAGTGTGGAAATTGTGAAAAGGCCTTATATGTTAAATGGGCCAAATTACGAAATGTCTCGATGGACCAAATTACGAAAATACCCTTTTATGGGCCAAATTGAAATATGTGATTTTATGGGCCAAATTGAAATATGTGATTTTATGGGCCAAATTGAAATTTGTGATTTTATGGGCCAAATTGAAATATGTCGTTATATGGGCCAAAATGCTATTTTGACTAATGGGCCAAATTGATAAATTGTAATATGGGTTTTTATAAAAATTTACTTTACAAGTATTTTGTTATACATAAACATAATTGCATGGGTTGGGATAATTGATGAAGAGAAGAAAGGCCTGATGCCAAAATTCTAGATAGGTGACTCTGTCACGATGGCCTGATGCACAAAATCTAGATCGGTGGTTCTACCACAATTAATTAAATGGTCTGTTGCCACAAATATTATAATTGGCTTTAAGCCTACTATTGGTGTGTTGGCGGGGTGGGTTGACTTGATCCCCGCATGTGTGATGGTTGGTACGGGTTGTGTGTAGCGGATGGAAATTAGGCTTGGTTGGGAATTGTATATTATATGCATTATTATTTTATACCTGATTGATAAATATTTACATTTGCAAAATGAGCTCAAGCCCAATTATATGTTTATATGGTTTTGGCCCAATGAATCTGGTAAGTGGGTTACACATTGGGTTCTAAGTAACTCACCCCATTTTCTTACCTTTCTCAGGTAATAATAATTGATGGAGACTTGGGTCGGAGATGACTTCGTGTGGAAGCTATACTAAAAATGGTGGTTTATAAAACTTTAAAACTTCTTTAATAATTTTTATTAAGTACTTTTTTTAATGGCGATGTAATAAGGCCTCTTAAATTATAGATTTTATTATGTGGATGGATTTATTATGTTTTTAGTTTTACTAAGTTGGATTGATTTAGTTTTCATAAATGTTTTTTTCTAAAACTTTCGTATAAAATAAAGGTTTTTCTTAAATATCATTGAAACTTAGGAAATTATTTTAAAACTTTTCGATGAAATATTTCGACTAAATAAATCCAAAGTTTTAATCAATTACTACTCTATAGATCAAATGATAAATTCTTGTGTTTTTAATTATGATTTTCAATGAACTTTGATTCGATAAAGTCATTCTCTTAATCGTTTTGAAGATTTGATTCCTACATCGTTAATGATTTGAATGTACGTTTAATTTGTGTGGCACGCCAAAATTCGGGCTTAATGCATAGGTTGGGTTTGGGGTGTTATATTTTATGGTATCAGAGCCCAATTTCAAAACTCGACTGTGGTTTGGGTTTAACAATGATTTTTGTTTAAAAAGTACTTAAATTTCTAGACTTTATGTTTTAAAGGTAGTATGGCACCACGAGCATCCGGCACCAAGTCAAGTAAGTATTTATTTATTAAATGTTTATTATTGTGATGAGACCTTAGGAACACTCTAGAACTTCTAGTTTTAGGTGTTGAAAATGATAGAGATCGAGACTATAGGATGTGATTGCAAAAACAACCCTATCTCTTATATCTCATAAAATATCGTTAATAAACATTGAAATAATATTCTGATTCATAAAACTTGTAATCAGATTAAAACTGAATTAGTCATTATGAGCACTAGAGGACGGGGTCGTGGACGCGGTAGACGTGGTCGTGGTAGAGGACGAGGTGCTGCATCTGAAGCGCCAGGTCATATACTGGAAATGGATGCACCTACGACATTTGAGAGCGAGACTGGATCTCATGATCATGCGAATGAGGATAATGCTTTGACTCAAGCAATGTTGCGAGTCTTATAAAGAGTAGCTGGGGCTAGAACTGGGCTAGTAACTCGCGGATCAATATCGGAACGACTCAAGTCTAGTGGTGCAGAAGTTTTTAAAGGTGTCTCCAGTGTAGCTTCGAATGTGGCAGAATATTGGCTTGAGGCTGTAGAACGAATTATGGATGATCTGGAGTGCACCGTTGAGTAGAAAACTGAGAGGAGCCGTGTCTTTGCTAAGAGACGAGACGTATCAATGGTGGCTTACTGTTCGAGAAGGCACCGAGACTGCATTGATTACTTGGGATTTCTTTAAAACTGCTTTCCAATGGAAGTACGTTGGGACAAGTTATGTAGATGCCCGGAGGAAGGAATTCCTAAATTTGGTTCAAGAAAGTAAGACGGTAGCAGCTTATGAGGCCGAATTTCTTCGCTTGAGCCGTTATGCTCGCATAATAGTGCAGACTGATCATGAGCGTTGTGTACGCTTTGAGGATGGGCTGAATGATGAGTAGCGGGTACTGATAGCCCCACAACAAGTATGGACTTTTATCTCGCTTGTAGAAAGCTAAGATAGCCGAAGAGGCTAAGAATTGAGAACACGAACCAGAAATAGTTAGAGGAAAGAGGATTTTAAGTACTCGGTTCTTCTAAAAGGTTTCAAAAGAGGCCGCAGAATGATGAGCCAGTTCAAGCTAAGGCACCTGTGACTACCAATCGAGTCGAGAATGTACCGATGTGGAAGGCGACATCCCGGAGAATGTTGGAGGAAAAGCGGTGCTGTTTTAAATGTGGTTAGAAGATCATCAAGATAAAAATTGCCCTCGATTTGATTGTCGACTCGGGAAGCTCGTAACCACGATGCTCAACCAACTAGAGGTACTCAATTGTAACACCTAAACCCGCCCATTCGTTCTTAATCGAATTTGAAATGCCAACGCAGTAAAACGTTTGAAATATTCTTACTTAAAAGTGAAAACCGTTAAAAGTTTGTTGCCTTTAATAAATCATTTTCGTAATTAAAAACATTCTAAGTAAAAATTAAGTTGTTATAAAAATATCCGGATTAAAACTTTATTATATATATATATTTAAATAAAATCGTTTGCAAATGATATTTCAATTGTCAATTCATAATAATTCAAAATATCCAACTTAATGAAAACACTTAGACAAACCTTAAATACTTTTAGGGGCCTTATTACAATAATTGAATAATCAAAATACTGAAAACATGAATACTTAATTAATTAAAAATATCCTTCTGCATGAAAATCTGATTCTGCATGGCCACCCTTGTATCCACTCCAACCCGGTCCAATTTCACGATCACCTGCGATTTTGGTAAGTATTTGGGTGAGTCACACGGACTCAGCGTGTAACTAATCCACTGGATTCCACACACATGTTAACCACATATTAACCCATAAATCAGATGACAAGATATCATATTCACAATTTACCACTTTTTGGGCTTGGCCCATATTCACATTAGTCCACGTATCAATTGGGCTTGGCCCACTTTCACATTAAATTCACATATCAGATATAATTAAGCAAAGTGTACGCAACCCAAACCTAGGGTCCATCCTCTACACACCCGGTATCCGACCTACCACACACCGGGGATTAACAAATCACCTCTCCTTTTCACTCCAAAGGCAATCAATGTCGCCCACGTGCAACTAAGCACAATAATCCTGGCGTGACCTCGATCGGTGCCAATCCACGATGTAGCGAGAGCTAACACCAAACCACGATGGGACACATAGTCACTCATCAACCACGATATGGCACATAGCCTATATCAACCATGCTGAGGCATAGAGTGAAACACCCCAAACCCGGCCCACGAGCCTTGACCGGATCTGGTATGTTCCCCGGTGTAAACCGTTTCAAATTCTTTTGTTACTTAGGAAAAACTTGTGTGTTTTGGAAGAAAGGTTCTTTTGGGTTGGCTTGAGTTGAAAACAAGTTTATTTCATTATTAAAATCCTTTGCTTTAGGTGACAAAACGTTTGGGCTTTGTTTTAAAAATAGAATTTACTTAAACTTTTAATAAATAGAAGTTTGTAAGCTTAATAAATAAAAATGAATAAAATAGTTCTACTAAGGCCTTATTACATCAAATAATTCCCAAAATTTAAATTCTAAATACTTAAAGTAAAATAGTCCAAATAAAAGAAAATGAACTTCACATGGCCTCCATTAAGCATCTACCGGCCCGGTCCATCACTGGTCATCACCTGAAAAGTAATCCCACAACGGGGTGAGTCAACAGACTCAATGTGTAACCATCACTAAAATTTAATATTTCAGGCATACAAGTGTCATACATGTTCATAAAGCATTTAAACAATATGATGCAACCCGAACCCAAACCTATATGCCATCCGCTACACACCACCTATACCATCCTACACACCGTGGGGACTACTAAGTCAACCCTCCTTCCGCTACACTCATATCACGGTCTTAGGTCACCGTATTCGTGGTCTTAGGTCACCACGTTCAGATTTCTGTGGTCTTAGGTCACCACATTCAGATTTCTGTGGTCTTAGGTCACCACATTCAGATATCACAGTCTTAGGTCACCGTGTTTGTGGTCTTAGGTCACCACATTCACTTCCCTTTTCATATAACCCATATGCCCCCATATTTCATACACAATATGCAAAATCATGCCTTAATTCACATTCTTATCACTTTTCACATGTTAAAATAACATATATTCATATTCCTAGTAGGAGTAGGAAAGCGTACCTTAGTACTTTGTACCATAGTATGGTACCTTAGCCATATTCACATTCTTATAAACATACACATTTAATTTAAAACATAGCCATGAACATATTATGGTACCTGAGCCATATTCACATTCTTATAAACATACACATTTAATTTAAAACATAGCCATGAACATATTAAAACTTAGGGTAGGGTACACACCGATTCGCTTAACGATTTCACTTGAAATCCAATTCGATCGTAGATCTTTAACTCCCTACATTCGCCCATATTAAATATTTAATGAAAAACTCATTGACCATAAAACCAAATCCTAGTAGGATTTGTGTACTAAAACTTACCTTAATATCGATTTGCTTATTACTCAAATCGAAAACTTTATTATTCTTCTCCTTGTATTCGACCAAACACCGGATCTCTACATAGGTTAGTTTGCTTTTTAAAAATTATGAAATAGATCTAGATATCCAAAATAGGCCTTGGCCGAACATACCTATGTGCTTACCTTGTGGATTTTAAATCCCAAAATTCCTTTGAATAACTAGGGAACACGCTGCCTATGGTGTACCTTCGGAAAAGAACTTCTCCTTCTTGTAGTTGACTTAAACAAATCCCAAAAGATCTCTTCAAAGTTTTGGCAACAAGATATTAATGGGGTTAGTCCTAGATTTGACAAATCTTAAAGAAAAAGGATGAAACCGAATGAGATCTTATCCTTACTTGAAGAAATCGATTGCACCTTCACTTCAACCTTCAAAGATTCGGTTATGGCTGGATGATGATCTCACAACTTTTGACTTTTGGAGGGATTAGAAAGAAAAGAGAAGGAAGAATAAAGATGGAGGATTCGGCTAGAACACAAGGTATTTCGGCTTGGCAAAAATAAAAGAAGAAGAAGATTTGGTGAAGAGAATTAAGAGAGGCTTTCAAAGAATGAAAATAATGCAGAATGGCCTCTGTTTTCCTTTTATAGCGAAATTACTAACTTAGAATCCCTTACTTGGCCATCACTCTTCTATTTTGATAGCTTTATCTCTTTAATTATCACCTAAAATAAAAGATAATTCAACAACTATCCTTACTTAGCGAAATTATTAAACTCAAAGTCCCTTACTTGGCCATCACTTCTCCTTATTTTCCTAATTAAAGAATAATTCCTCATTTATCTCTTGAAAATAATCTAAAATAAATCCATTATTTATCCCTAATTAGCGAATTTAAAAGAGAATGAAACTCCTCTTTTACAAGCCTTGTCTGATCACGTCAGTGCTTCTAGAAGCAAAAATAAAACTTCTTTTATTTGCTTCCTAAGTGACTCGATCCACGGCCTAAATACACTTGTATGTGGCGCCATTTCAGAGGCCCTAAGTGGCATCTTCACGCCACTTTTCCAAGCTGTTTGTGTGTCAAATTTCACATACTTTTTCTCTTAAGGCCACCTTGCCTTAATTTCCTCTTTTAAACTTTAAAACTCGACATTTCTAAGTCATTTCTAAGTTTCCAAAAATTTTCGTTTGGCTCTTTAAACTTGACATTTCCTTACATTTCCTAGTTTCTTAAATGTTCACTTTCCTCTTTTGAATCATTTCTAAATCATTTTCCTAGTTTCCATAAATGTTCACTTTCCTCTTTTGAATCATTTCTAAATCATTTTCCTAGTTTCCATAAATGTTCACTTTCCTCTTTTTAACTTAGCATTTCCAAAATGTTCACTTTCCTCTTTTAACTTAACATTTCCAAATCATTTATTACATTTCCAGGACATTTCCCTACATTTCCTTACATTTCCCTACATTTCCTTGCATTTCCATGCATTTCCTTACATTTCCATACATTTCCATACATTTCCTTATATTTCCATACATTTCCATACATTTCCATACATTTCCTTACATTTCCATACATTTCCTTCCATTTCCATACATTTCCTTACATTTCCAAGGTTCTAAAAATGCACACCACATATCACAGAAAACATGTTATTTCATAAAATTAAGCAAAAATGCACACAATGGAATTCGAACCTCTTCCCTCAAAGTACTTCACTTGATGCCATAACCCTTGCACCTTAGGTGGCGTCCCTTGCCACTTTTCCACATCACTTCTTGTTTTTAACTTAAAAACCAATAATTGTCCAAAGCTTTCTCTTCCATCCTAGGATTTTAAAAACCCTTAATTCACTTCCAAACACTGCCAAAACCTACTACTCATGAATTATGCACAAACGCATAACCCCTAACCTAGGATGTTACAGTTCTACCCTCCTTAAAAATAATTTCATCCTCGAAATTACTTACTAACAGTCGTACAATCCTTCTCACTGCACTATGCTTACGATGCGCACTCTGATCTTAATAGAACCATCATACTTTCCAGGCACAATTTCTAAGTTCACGTCCCTCGAAACTCATTTCTAACGTCGCGATTTAATCTAATTAAGAAGTTTTATATATTAAAAAATTTTGTTTCACTGATTAACCGCGAAGAAGTTTTATGGAAAGAAATTTTTTTTTTAGAAGTGGTTCTTTCGTATTCATACGTGCACACAGTCTTTACATTCATACATCCATCAATCAATTATGAACTTTCGTTTATTCAGAGAAATGTTGTAGTTTTCATTGTTGTTGTTTTTCCACTACCTAGGGGTATTTTCATAATTTACCCTACAGGGGTATTTTCGTAATTTGTTGAAATAAGGTCCCTTGGTGATTTGGTCAATAATGGTATTTTGGTAATTTTTGAGATCCCGGGAGTATTTCAGAAATTTTAAAATTACGGGTATTTCGATAATTAACTGTGGTAAATTTGTAAATCTCAATAAATCAAGGGTATTTTAAAATTTGCAAAACTTGAGGTTCTTTTTGAGAATTTGTTTTCCAAATCGGTGATGTTGCAAAATTTTGAAAATCAGGGTCATTTTGGTAATTTTGTCAATCGGGGGTAATTCAGTAAATTTTCAAATCGGGGTATTTTGGACTTTCGCAAAATAGGGTTTTTTAAATACTTTTACAAAGTGAGGAAATTTCATTGAAATCAAGGTAATATGAAAATTTTAGAACTAAGGGCATTTTAGTAATTTCCACCCCTAAGGGTATTTCGGTAATCTTGTAAATCAAAAATTCTTAGGAAGTTTTTCCAAAATAATAATTTTCAAAGTTCCAAAAGGGTACTTCGTTGACTTTAGAACTAGGGTTTCCATAAAAATATGGCTAGTCCCTTTTGGGTTTTAATTATTGAGTTTAGCCCGTGTATAAGTCCTCTTGGTTAGGGTGAACCGAGGCTACGCACAGGTAGGATTCGAGTGGAGATGAGGTGAGTCACGGACCGCTTAAATACCAAGCTCCCACCGAAACCAACCCTAGACATGCGCACCATGGTTGCCACACCTAACTTCGTGACTTAACCACGGGTTTGTTCAATTAGGCATCTAAGTCTTATGTAATTGTTGGGGTAACTAGCCCTAGGGTTCAAGTACTAAATCTATATTCTACATTCCATTTCGCCTTCTACAAATCATAATATGAGTCACACAAGAGATCGAGATACTTACGGTGGACTTGGTAGGAGACTTAGTGGGCCATGCCGGAAAAACCGCTTAATTCACAAAAATTCTTTTTGGGCTTAACTTTGAAAACGTTTTGGGCCTTAAACCCAAGGCCGAGAGTTTAAAACTAGGCTCTGATACCAAACTGAAACACCCCAAACCCGGCCCACGAGCCTTGACCGGATTTGGTATGTTCCCCAGTGTAAACCGTTTCAAATTCTTTTGTTACTTAGGAAAAACTTGTGTGTTTTGGAAGAAATGTTGTTTTGGGTTGGCTTGAGTTGAAAACAAGTTTATTTCATTATTAAAATCCTTTGCTTTAGGTGACAAAACGTTTGGGCTTTGTTTTAAAAATAGAATTTACTTAATCTTTTAATAAATAGAAGTTTGTAAGCTTAATAAATAAAAAGCAGAATAAAATAGTTCTACTAAGGCCTTATTACATCAAATAATTCCCAAAATTTAAATTCTAAATACTTAAAGTAAAATAGTCCAAATAAAAGAAAACCGAACTTCACATGGCCTCCACTAAGCATCTCTAGGCCGGTCCATCACCGGTCGTCACCGAAAAGTAATCCCAGCAACGGGTGAGTCAACAGACTCAATGTGTAACCATCACTAAAATTTAATATTTCGGGCATACAAGTGTCATACATGTTCATAAAGCATTTAAACAATATGATGCAACCCAACCCAAACCTATATGCCATCCGCTACACACCACTCGTACCATCCTACACACCGTAGGGACTACTAAGTCAACCATCCTTCCGCTACACTCCATATCGCGGTCTTAGGTCACCACGTTCATTTTCGTGGTCTTAGGTCACCACATTGATTCTCGTGGTCTTAGGTCACCACATTCAGATATCACAGTCTTAGGTCACCGTGTTTGTGGTCTTAGGTCACCACATTCACTTCCCTTTTCATATAACCCATATGCCCCATATTTCATACACAATATGCAAAATCATGCCTTAATTCACATTCTTATCACTTTTCACATGTTAAAATAACATATATTCATATTCCTAGTAGGAGTAGGAAGCGTGCCTTAGTACTTTGTACCATAGTCCGGTACCTTAGCCATTTTCACATTCTTATAAACATACACATTTAATTTAAAACATAGCCATGAACATATTATGGTACCTTAGCCATATTCACATTCTTATAAACATACACATTTAATTTAAAACATAGCCATGAACATATTAAAACTTAGGGTAGGGTACACACTGATTCGCTTAACGATTTCACTTGAAATCCCAATTTCGATCTTAGATCTTTAACTCCCTACATTCGCCCATATTAAATATTTAATGAAAACTCATTCGCCATAAAACCAAATCCTAGTAGGATTTGTGTACTAAACTTACCTTAATATCGATTTGCTTATTAATCAAATCCAAAACTTTATTATTCTTCTCCTTGTATTCGGCCAAACACTGGATCTCTACATAGGTTAGTTTTGGCTTTTCAACAATTATGAAATAGATCTAGATATCCAAAATAGGCCTTGGCGAACATACCTATGTGCTTACCTTGTGGATTTTAAATCCCAAATTCACCGAATAAGTAGGGAACACATGACCTATGGTGTACCTTCGGAAAGAACTTCTCCTTCTTGTAGTTGACTTAAACAAATCCCAAAAGATCTCTTCAATGTTTCGACAACAAGATATTAATGGGGTTAGTCCTAGATTTCGCAAATCTTAAAAGAAAAGGATGAAACCGAATGAGATCTTATCCTTACTTGAAGAAATCGATTGCACCTTCACTTCAACCTTCAAAGATTCGGTTATGGCTAGATGATGATCTCACAACTTTCGACTTTTGGAGGATTAGAAAGAAAGAGAAGGAAGAATAAAGATGGAGGATTATGCTAGAACACAAGGTATTTGACTTGGCAAAAATAAAGAAGAAGAAGATTTGGTGAAGAGAATTGGTAGAGGTTTTCAAAGAATGTAAAATAATGCGAATGGCCTCTCTTTTCCTTTTATAGCCGAAATTACTAACTTAGAATCCTTACTTGGCCATCACTCTTCTATTTTGATAGCTTTATCTCTTTAATTATCACCTAAAATAAAAGATAATTCAAGCAACTATCCTACTTAGCTGAAATTTTAAACTCAAAGTCCCTTACTTGGCCATCACTTCTCCCTTATTTTCCTAATTAAAGAATAATTCCTCATTTATCTCTTGAAAATAATCTAAAATAAATCCATTATTTATCCCCTAAAAGAGAATGAAACTCCTCTTTGCAAGCCTTGTGCCGTCCACGTCAGGCTTCTAGAAGCAAAATAAAACTTCTTTTATTTGCTTCCTAAGTGACTTGATCCACGGCCTAAATACACTTGCATGTGGCGCCATTTCAGAGGCCCTAAGTGGCATCTTCACGCCACTTTTCCAAGCTGTTTGTGTGTCAAATTTCACATACTTTTTCTCTTAAGGCCACCTTGCCTTAATTTCCTCTTTTAAACTTTAAAACTCGACATTTCTAAGTCATTTCTAAGTTTCCAAAATTTTCGTTTGGCTCTTTAAACTTGACATTTCCTTACATTTCTAGTTTCGAAATGTTCACTTTCCTCTTTTGAATCATTTCTAAATCATTTTCCTAGTTTCCATAAATGTTCACTTTCCTCTTTTGAATCATTTCTAAATCATTTTCCTAGTTTCCATAAATGTTCACTTTCCCTCTTTTAACTTAGCATTTCCAAAATGTTCACTTTCGTCTTTTAACTTAACATTTCCAAATCATTTACTACATTTCTAGGACATTTCCTACATTTCCTTACATTTCCTACATTTCCTTACATTTCCATACATTTCCTTACATTTCCATACATTTCCACACATTTCCTTATATTTCCATACATTTCCATACATTTCCATACATTTCCATACATTTCCTTCCATTTCCATACATTTCATTACATTTCCAAGGTTCTAAAAATGCACACCACATATCATAGTAAACATGCTATTTCATAAAATTAAGCAAAAATGCACACAATGGGATTCGAACCTCTTCCCTCAAAGTACTTCACTTGATGCCATAACCCTTGCACCTTAGGTGGCGTCCCTTGCCACTTTTCCACATCACTTCTTATTTTTAACTTAAAAACCAATAATTGTCCAAAGCTTTCTCTTCCATCCTAGGATTTTAAAAACCCTTAATTCACTTCCAAACACTGCCAAAACCTACTACTCATGTAACACCCCAAACCCGGACAAGACACCACGTCCGAATTTGGTATGTTACGGGGGAAACCTATTTGTGAGAGGTTAAAAATTTCGCTAAAAGCCGAGTGAAACTTAGTGTATTTTGAAGACAATTTGAGTAGACTTGTTTGAAATCAGATGGAGTATGAGAAACCCGGGGATTTTTGAAATCCTAATCAGACTGTGTGGCTAAATGAGTTTAAACCATTTAAACCTTAATAGTTTCTTAGTGTTGCTTAAAACCTTTCTAGACTTAGGAGTACTACAAGTTTGATTTGAAAATCACTTGAATTTTGCTTACTATAAAGACGTAGTGTGATACCCGATGGTATGGTTTTAAAAACATGTTGCGTTATCATTTTGAAATCATTATCTTTCCAAGTTTTAGAAAAATTCATACCAACTTGTTTTGTTAAGGCATATTGAAAATCTAATTAAAACATAAAATCACCAAAACATAAATTAAAGGCCTTTTACAAATCCAATATAAAACCCAAGTAAAATAAATAAGCTAAAGTACCCAAATTCAATAGTCCTTTATTAAAGCATGGCATGTGCACCCGAGTCCATCCGGCCCATGTCCGCGTCACGAGTCACTGAAATGTCAAAGGAGAGGGTGAGTCGAGTGACTCGAAGTGTAAACCCGCTCCCAAAAACAACATGCTAACACACATCATACAAAGCAACATAATTAATGCAACCCGATCCTAACCATCCATATCGCCTTTTCTACCCGTGTGGTACCAAACCCTTGGTGGTGCCAAACCTTTGGTGACATATAGTCACAATGTGTTACCAAAACACTTGGTGTCCCAAAGACACAATATCCGTCAATGTGGTGCCAAACCACGGTGTCCCAAAGACACAATTGTGCTACCAAAGCACGGTGACCGAAGTCACAAATCGATGATGGGGCCAACCCATCGTGTGATACCAAATCACTAGCAGGCGATCCCATATCTCAAGTGGGGCCAACCCACGGTGGTTAAACCACAGGGACAAGTCACAATGAGGTGCCAAACCTCTGGTGACCCAAAGTCACAAAGTGTGCTACCAAAGCAACGGTGCTCACAAGACAAAATATCACTTGCTCCCTCCACTCGTATCACCCATCAACATACCATACTCATGTAATCATGCATATCATATAATCATGCATATCATGCTATTATGTCTAACCTCATATCCCATGTCATATATAGCCACGACCATGGTATCACATAAATCATCGATAAACTCATAATAATAATCTTGACTTACCGAGTCCGAATCATACCCATTAGGGTATCATATCAATCATCACTTTGTTTCATTAATCATCACACGTGTTATTAATCATATTACTAAACAGAAGTGTGTTAGTTTACACACCTGAATTAAGGGAGATTCTAATACTAGGAACCGATCTAAGACCCTCGACCACCTTGGCAACTTTGATCCTAAAATCGACCAATCCAGCGGGTTAGCACACATATCAATCGGCCATAACCAAGGAAATCAAAGGTATAACGACACCTTACCTTATCCTGGATTTGGTTTCCTACCAAATCGAATCACCCTAATAATTCTCCTTAGCAATCGGCTACACCATAAAAGATGAG
This sequence comes from Gossypium rotundifolium, assembly GCA_025506655.1. Taxonomy (NCBI): domain Eukaryota; kingdom Viridiplantae; phylum Streptophyta; class Magnoliopsida; order Malvales; family Malvaceae; genus Gossypium; species Gossypium rotundifolium. Next base: position 85,249,490 of record CP106728.1, read on the forward strand.
CAGTTAATCTTTTGTTACCTTTGCCTTAATCGAACCTAAAGAAAAGATTGAAATAATAGCAATACCATGTACTTACCCCTACTTACCAATCGATCAACAAAGAATAACGATCCCTTGCTTGCTTCCACACTCCAAGACCCTATAACAAAAGATTAGAATCCTTCGATCGCCCTTTTGACCCTTAATCAACCAACCTTGACGAAATATAAGGAGAGAAAGGAATGACCATTCGACCAAGGACTTACCCACTACCAAACGATTGGAACCAAGCTCCCAACACCACCAAATATTCGGCCAATACCAAGGAAGGTTCGGCCTAAGTGTTTAACACACACCTATGCTCGGTTTGAGTGGGAAGAAAAGGAGTAGAAAGGTGAAGAAATGAAGGTTACGGCACCCCCAAAAAGGGATGAAGAGAAAACAATGGGGAGAAAATTGGCTAATAGGTTTTAAGAATGAGAAAGAAATAGTTGAAGATGTGAAGAGGTGCTTTCGGTTTAAAGAAAAAGAGAGGAATGATGGTGATTTTGAAGAATGAGTTTGGCTTGAAAGAATGGCAACAGATGGTGACAACGACCTACAATTTTAAGAAGAGAAAGAAAGTAGAGAGGTGATGGCAAGGGTGGTGCTTTCGGTTTAGAAGAAGAAGGAAACTAAGAGAGGCATTCGGCTTCACAGAAAAACAAAAGACAAAAAAAAGGATGAAAGCAACAAGTAAATTCGGCAACTAGGCTTGACTTCACGAAGGAGAGATGGAGGAATTTCGGCTTGCTTTTGAGAGAAGAAGAATTTTGGTTTACCAAAAGAAGAAATGGGAAAAGGAATGTTTTTTAGAGGCTTGAGTTTGGTTCCAAAGATGAGAGAAAGAACAAAAATGAGAGAGTTTCTACAAAGGAAATTGGTTTGTTTTCTTGACAAAAGAGAGGACTTAGCTTACCAAAATGACTGAAACATGCACCAAAGTGAAAGGCATATTGGCCTTCCCTCCCACACCAAGCCGTCACCTTCCCTCCAACTCCCCTAAATTTCGCCACAACCCCCCAAAGCTCCCATTCACTCATTTGAAATGAGTGGACCAAGTCCTCCTCCACACTTTGCTCTCCACCATCCAAGTCACCACTTGACCAAGTCCAAGGTGGAATTTAAATTTGCCACAACTCCTCCCTCCATGCCGCCAAAATGAGAGCCAAAAAGGGTGGGATTCTCGCGACTTGAACACAAGACCTCCCCCTTGTAGATGACGCCACACACTCACCTTCCTTGTGGCGCATGTTTGCCACTTTGCTAGCTCCTCATTTGTGTTATAATTCCACTTAATTTAAATATAAACCCCAACACCTTCTCGCTTTATCCCCTAAAGCCCAAAACAAGCATTTCACCACCTACCCAGCTCACACCTAGCCTACAACTAAATCCAAAAACACCAAAACAACATCACAAAGAAGCAATAAACATGCAACAATTGCGAAATAAATTAACCCCTAACCTGGGATATTACAGTTCTACCCCCTTAAAATAATTTCGACCTCGAAATTACAGTCGTCAAGAGTTGCGGGTATTCTTTGTCTCATCATATCCTCGGGTTCCCACGTAGCTTCTTCTACGCCATGATTCCGCCAAAGAACCTTAACGGAGGCACGGACTTCCTGCGTAGAACCCTCACATCCCGATCTAAAATCAGACAGGCTCTTCCTCTATGGACATATCTGGATTTACCTTGATCTCCTCTCATGTTACCACATGTGATGGATCGAACGATATCGACGGCAAATAAACGTGGAACACGTCATGAATCGACTTAGCTCGGTGGCAACTCGGTGATATGCTGCTGGTCCCACTCGTCTTAGTACCTTATACTACCAATAAACCTCGGACTAAGCTTGCCTTTCTTCCGAACCTTAACACTTTCTTCCACGGTGAGACCTTCAGAAAACCCGGTCTCCAAACAAACTCAATGTCCCTCCGTTTGGATCAAGATAGGACTTCGCCGGTCGAAGCTTCCTTCAATCGAGCTGAATCAACTTAACCTTGTCTTGGTCTCAAAGAACAACTGGTCCCAATAAGCGGCGTTCACTTAACTCGTCCAACAAGTCGGTGAGCGACACTTTCTACCGTATAACGCCTCATAAGGTGCCATCTTAATGCTCGCTTGGTAGACTGTTGTTGTAAGCGAACTCAGCCAACGGTAGATACTCCTCCCAACTACCCCTGAAGTCCAATACACAACCTCGAAGCATATCCTCCAAAATCTGTATAACCCTTTCTGATTGCCCGTCAGTCTGCGGATGAAATGCTGTGCTGAAATCTAACCGTGTACCCAGAGCCTGATGCAACGCCTTCCAGAACCTTAGCGTGAATCAGGGGTCCCTATCCGAGATGATCGTCACGGCACCCTATGCGATCTCACTATCTCCGATACATACAGCTTTGCCAACCTCTGTAGTGAGTAATCCACCCTCACCGGAATAAAGTGAGCTGATTTAGTCAGCCGATCCACAATTACCCAGACTGAATCCTTCTTGCTCGGTGTAAGCGGTAATCCACTGACGAAATCCATAGTTATTCTTTCCCACTTCCACTGTGGAATCTTCACTGGCTGAAGCAACCCAGACGGCAACTGATGCTCAGCCTTGACTTGCTGACATGTCAGACACTTTCCTACAAACTCTGTCACCTCCTTTTTCAGACCCGGCCACCAGAACTGTTCTCTGAGATCCCTATACATTTTGCTACCTCCAGGATGCATAGCGTAGGGGCTGCTATGAGCATCCTGAAGAATCTTTTGCCTCAATTCAGCATCTCTCGGCATACAAGCCTTCCCCTGGAAACACAGAACCCCATCACTAGACAAGCTATACCCTTCAAACCATCATTGCACTTGTGTCCTCTGCGCACTCAAAACTTCATCCAACAACTGCTTTTCTCTGATCTGCTCAACCCAAGTAGGCTTAACCTGCAGTTCTGCCAGAATACTCCCGTCATTGTACAAACTTAAGTGGGCAAACAATGCTCTTAGATCCGAAACAACCTTACGGCTCAACGCGTCTGCCACGACGTTAGCCTTGCCGGTGATACTCAATTGAGCAATCGTAGTCTTTCGGTGACTCAATCCATTGGCGCATGCTCTCGATTCAAGTCTTTACGAGTCAAAAGATATTTCGAGACTCTTATGGTCCGTATAGACTACCGATCTCTCTCCGTATAAGTAATGCCTCCATATCTTTAGGGCAAATACTACATACCGCAAGCTCCAAATCGTGCGTAGGATAATTAACCTCATGTGGCCTCACCGCCGGGATCGTAAGCCACCACCTTCCTTCTTCGCATCAGCACACAACCCAAGCACGTATGTGATGCATCGCGAGACTCGTGAATTCCTTACCGATTTCTCGGGTTGAATCGTAACCGAGCTTCGGTCAAAATCTTCTTTAACTTATCGAAGCTCTCCTGCCGCTTCTCGGTCAAACAAAGCGGAACTCCCTTTCTCAATAATTTGGTCATCGGTCGCAATTAACGAGAAACCCTCTACAAACCTTGGTAGTATCCGCCAACCCAGAAAACTCGAATCTCCGCTCTCGACTTAGGCGGCTTCCAATCGAAGCGGCCTCTATCTTTCGAGGATCCACTCTAATCCCTCGGTAGACACTACATGACCCAAGAATGTCACCTCCACGAGCGAACTTCGCATTCTTGAACTTCGCGCAGATTTGTTTCTCCTTAGAATCGCAATACTACCCATGAGATGAGCATCATGCTCCTCCTCGGTCCTTGAATATACCAAGATGTAAATCGATAAAACTACCACGAACCGATCTAGGTAATCGTTGGAATACCACATTCATCGATCCATGAAAGTCACGGTCGTTAGTCAACCCGAACGGCATAACCAAGAACTCAAAGTGCCCATACCGAGTGCGGAATGCCGTCTTACAAATATCCGCCTCTTTCACCTTCAACTGGTGATATCCGGACCTTAGGTCAATCTTGAGAAAACAGACGCCTCTTCCGGTGATCAAACAAGTCATCTATCCAAGGCGGTGGATACTTGTTTTTAATCGTCGACTTATTCGGTTAGCGGTAGTCTATGCACATCCGCATAGTACCGTCTTTCTTCTTTACAAAGAGTAAAGCGCTCCCCATGGCGAAATACTTGGCCCGATAAAACCTCGGTCCAATAACTCACGGATTTGAGCCTTAAGCTCCACTAATTCTTTAGGTGCCATCCAGACGGAGCAATGGATACAGTGCGATTAAGCAATGATCAATCCGAACTCTACCTCCCGATCCGGTGGCAAACCCGGAGCTCCTCAGAAACACATCCACAAATTCCACGATCGTCCAATAGTCCCACAGAAGACTCCTTAGCCTCCAAGGCATACACATGCACCATATATGCTTCGCATTCTTTCGACCATTTTCTCGGCTTTCAGAGCAGATACCACATTGGACAGATAGTTTCTCCTATTACCGATCAGAACTACTTCATCACCCTCAGCTGTGCTCAGAACCATGCGCTTAGCCGCGCAGTCCAACTTCGCCTGATGCTTACTCAGCCAGTCCATCCCCAAAATCAGATCGAACTCCCCAAACGGCAGTTCCATCAGATCAGCCTCAAAAGATACCCCTTGGAGTTCTAGAGGTACGTTTCTATACAGTCTATCTACCACTACAGAGTGACCTAGAGGGCTTATTACGGTCATCTGCCTAGAAGATATCTCAGAGTCTAAATCCATTGTCTCTATTATACTACTGGCAACATAAGAGTGCGTAGACCCCACATCAATTAAAGCAGTATAAGGAGAACCAAAAATCAAGAACGTCACTTGATGATGTCCGTCCGGTGCGTCGCCCTCCTCTCGGCGCCTCGCAAAGATATACCAATCCAGTCAGCTCGGCCTCGAACTTCCTCGCACCTCCGCCGGTGCTCCACGGCCCGACAGGCTGTAATACCTCTCTCGCCATTACCTCGGCCCCTCTGCGGCGGTCCATTATTTCTGTATTGATTACGGCCCTGATTCTCGGACTGAATTCTAGCCAACTTGCGCGGACAGTCCCTCACACGGTGGTCCAACGAGCCACACTCAAAACAACCTCTACCATCAGTCCAACATCCTCCCCAGTGAGCCTTCCCACAACGGTTACAATGCGGCGGTCCCTGTCTAGCAGCAACAACCCTACCCGACTGATTCGGCCCACTCGGTCTAGCCCTCTTCTGCTGATTACCCGACGACCCAGAAGATCCAAAACTCCGTTTATGACGGTTTCTATCCATACTCTGCCTCACAGATTCTTTAATGCCCTCGGCAACCTTCGCCTTTTCAACCAGAACCGCAAATTCACGCTCCTGCTGGGGCGCAATCAACAATCTTAACTCGTCTCGCAGGCCATCCTCGAAACGAACGCACCTTTCCTCTTCAGTAGCCACCATACCCCTGGCATACCGACTCAGCCTCGAAACTCAAATTTCATACTCCGTCTGATTTGCTCCCCTGGACTAACCTCAGAAATGCTTTCCTCTGCTCATTTATGTAATTAGCTCCGACGTACTTCTTCTGATAAGCAGCCCGAAAATAATCCCATGTCAGATCTTCAGCTGCAGCGCTGTCACGGACCGTGAGCCACCACTGGTATGACTCATCTCGGAGAAGTGATACGATCCCCTTTAATTTTTCTTCGGCCGTTAGGTCTAGATCGTCCATAATCCGTTCTGTCGCTTCTAGCGATTCAAAGTGATGCTAGGAGCAACACCAGAGATACCGGAAGAATTCATTTCATTTGCCGAAAGTCGCCAGTACGATTTCCTAGCTCCTACGCCCCCACTGCTCCACTACCCTCTCTAAAACCCGAGATCGCTTTGTGATATCGCATCATCGCGGTCTGCTCTTGAACTCACCACCTCCGGTGGTGGCGAGCCAGTATCTCATTCTCTCGAACCCCGCCGAACCTACGAGCTCGAAGCAATCATCCTACTACGACCACGTCCACGACCACGTCCACCTCGGTACTCATGACTAAATCTCGTCTGAATTAAAGAATCTTATGTATCAGTCATTATTCCACTGTGTTTAAAGCAAAGTTTTATGAATTTTAAAGAAGCTTTGTTTTCGCGAGTCCACAGAGTCCTATTAGTCTCAGTCTCTAAAGTAGTCTTACTAACCATCCAATCATATCAATCAATCAATATCACCACAAATAGTACGGGGTACTTACCTGGGCGAACTGGTGCCGGTGACTCGGTGCCATGCCCTTCAAATCATACTTTTAAAACAGAATTCTTGAAAATTATAGTTTTAAAACATTTTGGGCCTCGGGCCCACAGCCGAGCTTTTGAACTTGGCTCTGATACCACAAATGTAACACCCCAAACCCGGACAAGACACCACGTCCGAATTTGGTATGTTACGGGGGAAACCTATTTGTGAGAGGTTAAAAATTTCGCTAAAAGCCGAGTGAAACTTAGTGTATTTTGAAGACAATTTGAGTAGACTTGTTTGAAATCAGATGGAGTATGAGAAACCCGGGGAATTTTGAAATCCTAATCAGACTGTGTGGCTAAATGAGTTTAAACCATTTAAACCTTAATAGTTTCTTAGTGTTGCTTAAAACCTTTCTAGACTTAGGAGTACTACAAGTTTGATTTGAAAATCACTTGAATTTTGCTTACTATAAAGACGTAGTGTGATACCCGATGGTATGGTTTTAAAAACATGTTGCGTTATCATTTTGAAATCATTATCTTTCCAAGTTTTAGAAAAATTCATACCAACTTGTTTTGTTAAGGCATATTGAAAATCTAATTAAAACATAAAAATCACCAAAACATAAATTAAAGGCCTTTTACAAATCCAATATAAAACCCAAGTAAAATAAATAAGCTAAAGTACCCAAATTCAATAGTCCTTTATTAAAGCATGGCATGTGCACCCCGAGTCCATCCGGCTCCATGTCCGCGTCTTACGAGTCACCTGAAATGTCAAAGGAGAGGGTGAGTCGAGTGACTCCAGTGTGTAAACCCCGCTCCCAAAAACAACATGCTAACACACATCATACAAAGCAACATAATTAATGCAACCCGATCCTAACCATCCATATCGCCTTTTCTACCCGTGTGGTACCAAACCTTTGGTGGTGCCAAACCACCGGTGACATATAGTCACAATGTGTTACTAAAACACCGTGTCCCAAAGACACAATATCCGTCAATGTGGTGCCAAACCACTGGTGTCCCAAAGACACAATTGTGCTACTAAAGCACCGTGACCAAGTCACAAATCGATGATGGGGCCAACCCATCGTGTGATACCAAATCACTAGCAGGCGATCCCATATCTCAAGTGGGGCCAACCCACGGTGGTTAAACCACGTGGACAAGTCGCAATGAGGTGCCAAACCTCCGTGACCCAAAGTCACAAAGTGTGCTACTAAAGCACCGGTGCTCACAAGACAAAATATCACCGCTCCCTCCACTCGTATCACCCATCAACATACCATACTCATGTAATCATGCATATCATATAATCATGCATATCATGCTATTATGTCTAACCTCATATCCCATGTCATATATAGCCACGACCATGGTATCACATAAATCATCAAGAAACTCATAATAATAATCTTGACTTACCCGAGTCCGTAATCATACCCATTAGGGTATCATATCAATCATCAACTGTTTCATTAATCATCACACATGTTATTAATCATATTACTAAACTGAAGTGTGTTAGTTTACACACCTGAATTAAGGGAGATTCTAATACTAGGAACCGATCTAAGACCCTCGACCACCTTGGCAACTTTGATCCTAAAATCGACCAATCCAAGCAAGTTAGCACACATATCAATCGGCCATAACCAAGGAAATCAAAGGGTATAACGGCTTACCTTACCTTATCCTCGGATTTGGTTTCCTACCAATCGAATCACCCCAATAATTCTCCTTAGCAATCGGCTACACCATAAAAGATGAACAGTTAATCTTTTGTTACCTTTGCCTTAATCGAACCTAAAGAAAAGATTGAAATAATAGCAATACCATGTACTTACCCCTACTTACCAATCGATCAACAAAAGAATAACGATCCCCTTGCTTGCTTCCACACTCCAAGACCCTATAACAAAAAGATTAGAATCCTTCCAGTCTGCCCCTTTTCGGCCCTTAATCAACCAACCTTGACGAAATATAAGGAGAGAAAGGGAATGACCATTCGGCCAAGGACTTACCCACTACCAAACGATTGGAACCAAGCTCCCAACACCACCAAATATTCGGCCAATACCAAGGAAGGTTCGGCCTAAGTGTTTAACACACACCTATGCTCGGTTTGAGTGGGAAGAAAAGGAGTAGAAAGGTGAAGAAATGAAGGTTACGGCACCCCCAAAAAGGGATGAAGAGAAAACAATGGGGAGAAAATTGGCTAATAGGTTTTAAGAATGAGAAAGAAATAGTTGAAGATGTGAAGAGGTGCTTTGGTTTAAAGAAAAGAGAGGAATGATGGTGATTTTGAAGAATGAGTTTGATTGAAAGAATGGCAACACCGATGGTGACAACTACCTACAATTTTAAGAAGAGAAAGAAAGTAGAGGTGATGGCAAGGGTGGTGCTTTCGGTTTAGAAGAAGAAGGAAACTAAGAGAGGCATTGGCTTCGTAGAAAAACAAAAGACAAAAAAGGATGAAAGCAACAAGTAAATTCGGCAACTAGGCTTGACTTCACGAAGGAGAGATGGAGGAATTTCGGCTTGCTTTTGAGAGAAGAAGAATTTCGGTTTACCAAAAGAAGAAATGGGAAAAGGGAATGTTTTTTTAGAGGCTTGAGTTTCGGTTCCAAAAGATGAGAGAAAGAACAAAAATGAGAGAGTTTCTACAAAGGAAATTGGTTTGTTTTCTTGACAAAAAGAGAGGACTTAGCTTACCAAAAATGACCGAAACATGCACCAAAGCTGAAAGGCATATTCGGCCTTCCCTCTCCCACACCAAGCCGCCACCTTCCCTCCAACTCCCCCTAAATTTGCCACAACCCCCCAAAGCTCCCATTCACTCATTTGAAATGAGTGGACCAAGTCCTCCTCCACACTTTGCTCTCCACCATCCAAGTCACCACTTGACCAAGTCCAAGGTGGAATTTAAATTTGCCACAACTCCTCCCTCCATGCCGCCAAAATGAGAGCCAAAAGGGTGGGATTCTCATGACTTGAACACAAGACCTCCCCTTGTAGATGACGCCCACACTCACCTTCCTTGTGGCGCATGCTTGCCACTTTGCTAGCTCCTCATTTGTGTTATAATTCCACTTAATTTAAATATAAACCCCAACACCTTTCGCTTCTATCCCCTAAAGCCCAAAACAAGCATTTCACCACCTACCCCAGCTCACACCTAGCCTACAACTAAATCCTCAAAACACCAAAACAACATCACAAAGAAGCAATAAACATGCAACAATTGCGAAATAAATTAACCCCCTAACCCAGGATATTACAACTCATGAATTATGCACAAACGTATAACCCCTAACCTAGGATGTTACACAGAGCTACTCATCAAGCCACGCGAACTAAATCGCAAATAATCCACAATGTGACCTCAGTCAACGTCAATCCACGATGTAGCTCAAGGCTAATATCAAACCACGTACTCGAAGTACACCCGTACCTTCTTTCATATCCCAACCCTTGCACATGTAACATAAATAATGATATAATATAACGATGCATGAGCACGTTCATCAAGCATAGTCATAACACATATTAATAATCACATATCATCAGGTTTGGTACTTACGGATTATCGACATACCCCTTTAAGGGTATCCATCTCATAACTTTTCTTGCACTTGTTAGTACACAATCAACACATCGAGATATGGCAAAAAAACCCGTAAAACGGTGGGTTAATCACACACCGATCACTTGTAGAACTACGCTTTTGAAATCGACGCTATCACTAAGTGACACTACAAATTATCCGCCTACTTTGTTGTTACGACACGGCCACACCCCGTGGCCAATCCCGACAAGAGAGACTGCTCTCCTCTTGAACTTAGGAATAGGACTACCCTTGTCCTCCTTGATCGGTATTCGCTTCCATAACGATATTTAATCGATCAAACCGTTAATCACTACTACTTTAATATATCAAATCAAATTTACACTTACTAAATATCCTTATCGAAATAAATCTTGAATCCAAAGCTTGCTATACATGTAACACCCAAAGGGCCAACACACCACCAATAGAATCGGTATGTTACGAGGAAAATTAAATTTTGAGAAGATAGGTTTCATTTAAAATTTGATGAAAACACTTCGCTAAATTGTGTATTTGAAGAAAACTTGAGTAGGCTTGATTAAAATCATGGTGTATTTGAAAACCCGTAAATTTTGAAAACTTAATCGATGTGTAGGTAAAACAAGTTTATCTCATTTAGAAGTTCAAGTTGTTTCTTGTTGTTACTAAAACATTTTGACTTAGTAGAAAATCGAGTTTGTTAGAAAAACATTTGGGTTCTCTTTATCCCAAATCATAGTGTGATACAGATGGTATAGTTTAAAACATCTTGATTTGTAGTTTTGAAATCGTTGTCCTTCCAAGTTTTAGCAAATTTTAACCCAATTAACTTGTTAAGCCATATTAAAATCTACTTTAAGCATAAACATAGCAAAACATAATTTTAAAGGCCATTTACAATCCAAAATAAACCCAAATAGTAATAAATAAGCTAATGTACCAAATTTTATAAAGTCCGAGCAAATCCTTATTTAAGCATGGCATGAGCACCTCGAGTCCATCCCGCTCCATGTCGCGCCTAAGTGTCTGAAATGTCAAATGAGTGGGTGAGTCAAGACTCAAAGGCATTAATCCCCCCGATAATACAACATACTAACACACATCATAACAGAGCAATACAGGTTAATGCACCTGCTCCTAACCATCCATAACACCTTTCCTACCCCGTGTGGTACCAAAACCACCGGTGGTGCTAAACCACCGGTGACCCAAAGTCACGATATCCATAATGTGGTGTCAAACCACCGGTGACCCAAAGTCACAAATAATCCAATGATGGGGCCAACCCATCGTGTGATACCAAATCACTAGCGACAATCCCGTATCTCATAAGTGGGGCCAACCCACGGTGGTGTCAAACCAGGGGTGGATTCGGGTCGAATGAGGTGCCAAACCTCTAGTGTCCCAAAGACACAAGTGTGATACCAAATCTTTGGTGACCGAAGCTATTAATTAGATGATGGGGCCAACCCATCGTGTGATACCAAATCACCGGCTAATCCCAGATAATCACCGTGGGGCTAACCCACCGTGGTGCTAAGCCACCGACGAGACGCCGAGGTGTTAAACCTGTGGTGACCCAAAGTCACAAAATATCATCCGTGGTACCAAACCACCGGAGGTGCTAAACCTCCGTGTCCCAAAGACACAGTTGTTCCAAAGACACTGATATCATACTCCTCCTCTCATATTACCCATACATGTCATAATCGACTCATGTACAATATGCAAATCATGTAATTCATGCCGACATGCCCAATATTGCATCTTATAGACATATATCATGGATCATAATATTAGATGTATCAACAATAGAACTCGTAATGCTACTTAACTTACTCCGAATCAGGAACATACCCTATCTAGTATCATGACAATCATCACCGTTTCACTTGTTACAACACAAAAGTTATTAACTTATTACTAAGAAATCAAGCAGGTTAGCTTACACACCGAAATAGCTAAGGTTTTAATCCTAAGAACCGGCCTAAGTCCCTTGATCACATCGACAACCCCGATCCTATAATCGGCCAACAAGGATTAACATCATACCATTCGATCATAACCATTTAAACCAAAAGGGTTTAACTTCGATCCTTACTCCGCCTCTTGATCTTGCTTTCCAACCAAGTCCCAACCAACAAAGGGTTCCTTCACTAATCGACTACACCCTAAAAAGAGAACGATTAATCCTTTGAAACCTTATACTTAATCGAAACTAAACAAATAAACCATGAGCAACCATCTCACCATCACTTACCAATCAATCGAATTCAGATAAAAGCTTTACTGATCGCTTGGAATCCTCAAAGCCCTATAACGAGATGTTTAAACAAATGGTTAACTCCTTCCAACCAAAACCCACATAGGCCTAACCAAACCGAAATCAACATAGCACTAGAGAGAAGAGAAATGGCTATTCGCCAAGAACTTACTCCAACACCAACCACTAATCGGCCAACCAAACCACTAGAGAGAAGGGAGATTCTACCAAAACTTTGCACCAAAAGGAGAAGAGGATTCTTGCTAGGTGGTTTATACCAATCAACAAGATTCTACGAGGAAAGAAAAGAGTAAACAAAATACAAAAGAATAGGGTTGATATTCGACTAAGTAACAAAATAGAACAACGAGATAGAAAGGTACTTTTCGCTTGAAAGAAGAGGAAATGGTGAAAAGTATTTTGGAGAATGGTATTTCGCCAAGAAGATTCCAAGAAGAAAAGAAAGTAGAAGGAGAATAGAGAATTAGCTTCTTGCTTAACACAAATGAAAAAAAAGAAAATGGGAGAGGCATTCGGCTAACAACAAAATTAAAAGACATAAAGTACTTTCTGAGAAAGGTATGGTTGTTTGAAGTTTCACATAAGAAGCAAAAGATAAGAGACTCAACCTTGAAATTTTGCCAACAGAGACCAAAAGAAAACTAGCAACTTTCTAAAGCTATAGAGATTTGGTATTTTGCTTCAAAAGTGAGGAAGATGAGAGAAATCTCTTTGAAAAATTGGCTTGTTTTTGACAAAATGAAAGAACTTTGTTTGCTACCCCTATGATCTAAAAATGCACCAAAAATCCAAGTAGATTTCGCACTTCCCCACCCTCACAACCAAGCCGCCCACTCCCCACAATCTCTCCAAAGAATCGCCACAACTCCCCCAAACACTCCAAGCCTTCCATTTAAATTACTTTGACCAAGTCCACCTCCACAATTTGCTCTCCACCCACCATTCAAATAGGAAGACTTAGTTCAAGCGTAGTTTGAACCGCCACAACTCCTCCCTCCATGCCGCCAAAATGGATGCAAAAATAGGGATTTTCGCAGCTTGAACACGGACATCCTCCTTGCACTTGACGTCACACACAAGCTCTAAGTGGCGCATGCTTTGCCACTTTGCTAGCTCATCACTTGTGCAACAATTCACCAAATAATATACATATATCCTAGCTCCATCACCTCTCACATAAGGCTTAAAACTAAAATTTTCCCACCTACTCAGTGCTCACCCTAGCCTACAACTAAGCCCCAAACCACACAAACAACAACATAGCAAGCCCTTAACAAGCAAACAATACCACAACAAATAGCCCCCACTAACCCGGATATTATAGTTCTACCCCTTAAAATAATTTTGACCTCAAATTACCTCGATCAAGAGTTATGTATTGTTGTCTCATCATATCCCTGTTCCCACGTAGCTTCTTCCACACCATGATTCCGCCTAAAGAACCTTGACCAAAGGCACAGATTTCCCACGCAGTAACCTTTACATCCCGATCTAGAATCAGATGTGCTCTTCTTCCATAGTCAAATGGTTTACCTCAATCTCTCCCATCATCGCTACATGTGACTCGATCTCAACGATAACGTCAAGCATCAAACGTGGAATACATCAGAATCGACTTAACTCACGGGCAACTCAAGTCGATACGCCATCGATCCCACTCGCCTTAGTACCTTATACTACCCAATAAATCTTGGACTTAGCTTGCCTTTTCTCATGAACCTCAAGACTTTCTTCCACTGCGAGACCTTCGTAAAAACTTGATCCCCACAAGAAACTCTATATCTCTTCGCTTAAGATCTAAGATAAGACTTCGCTTTAAGATCGCGTAAGACTTCGCCGTCCGAAGCTTCCTTCAATCGAGCCCGAATCAACTTAACCTTGTCTTCTTGGCCTCAAGAACCAACCGGGTCCCAACAACCGATGTTCACCTAACTCCGCTCAACACGTAGTCGAGCGACACCTCCTACCATACAACGCCTCATATGGTGCCATCTTGATGCTCTCTTGGTAACTGTTGTTGTAGGCGAACTCAGCTAATGGTAGAAACTCCTCCCAACTACCCCTGAAATCCAGAAGAAACCCTCTCAACATATCCTCTAAGATCTGACTAACCCTTTTTGATTGCCCGCCGATCGCAGATGAAAAGCCATGTCAAATCCAAACGCTGCACTCAGAGCCCGATGCAACGCTTCGTAACCTTGACGTAAACCTCGATCCCTATCCGAGATAATCGACATCGCACCCTGCGGCCTCACTATCTCGACACATACAACTTCACCAACCTCAAGTGAGTAATCCACCTCACCGGATAAAGTGAGTCGGATGAGTCACCGATCCACAATTACCCAAATCGAATCCTTCTTGCTCGGTAAGCGTAATCCACCGACAAAATGCATGGTTATCCTTTCCCACTTCCATCGAGGAATCTTCACAGTCAAGCAACTCGACGGAATCGAAGCGTTAGTTTTGACCACCGACAAGTCGACACTTCCCTACAAACTCGCTTCCTTTTTTCGCATCTTACCACCAAAATCGCTCTCTAAGATCCCTATACATCTTACTACCTCCAGATGTATAAGATATGGATCGCTATAAAGGCCTCAAGAATCTTTCGCCAATTTCAAAATCCTTGGGCATACAAGCTTTACCTTGACAACACAAAGACCCCATACAAATCAGAATCTCCAAACCACTATCCTCAAGACTCGCAAGAATCACCAAGCACTCGTAACCTCATCCTCTAACTGCTTTCTCTAATCTGCTTCAACCCAAGTAGGCTTAACTCGCAGATCGCCAAAATACTCCCGTCATACAAGCTCAAATGGGCAAACATCGCCTTAGATCCAAACAACCTTACGGCTCAACGCGTCCGCCACAACGTTAGCCTTGCTTCAATGATACTCAATCTAATAGTCGTAATCCTTTAGAACTCAACCCATCTCTACCGCTTCAAATTCAAATCCTTCGAAGTTAAAAGGTACTTCAGACTTTATGATCTATGTAGACTATTGATCTCTCTCCGCATAAGTAGTGCCTCCAAATCTTTAACGCTAAGACTACAAATCGCTAACTCCAGATCGTAAGGCCGATAGTTGACCTCATGTGGCCTCACCAACAGATGCGTAAGTTACAACCTTACCTTCTTGCATCAACACACAATCCAATCCAGATGTGATGCATCGCAAGACATCGTGAATTCCTTACCAAATTTCAAAGTTGAATCGAACCGGAGCTTCGTCGTAATCCTCTTAAGCTTGTCAAAACTCTTCATTGCTTTCACCCACACAAATGGAACCTCTTTCCTTAATAACTTGGTCATTTAATCGCTATCAATGAGAAACCCTCTACAAACCTTCAAGAGTATCCACCAAACCCGAAAAACTCTTAATCTCGACCACGGACTTCGATGGCTTCCACTCCAAAATCGCTTCAATCTTCCGAGGATCCACTTAATCCCTCACCGACACTACATGACCCAAGAAAGTTACTTTCTAAGCCGTAACTCGCACTTACTAAACTTAGCATAGAAATGCTTCCTCAAAATCAGAACACCACTCAGAATGCGCATCATGCTCTTCTTCTCATCTCGAATATACCAGATATCGCCTATAAAACTACCACGAATCGTCCAACATCTGCTGAACACCCTATTCATCATATCCATAAATGTCATTGTGTGTTAGTCAACCCAACAGCATTACCGTAAATTCATAGTGCCCATACCGAGTCCAAACGCCGTTTTATAGATATCCGCCTCCTTCACCTTTAACTCGATGATACCTGCACTCAAGTCGATCTTGAGAATACCGCCGCACTCTTCAACCGATCAAACAAGTCATCTATCCGAGGCAAATGATACTTGTTTTTGATCGTCACTTATTCAATCAAGCGGTAGTCTATACACATCCGCGATAGTACCGCTTTTCTTCTTGACAAAGAGTCTTGGCCCCCAAGGCTAAACACTTGGCCCGATGAAGCCTCGTCCAACAACTCTGGATTCGAGCCTTAAGCTCCGCTTAACTCTTTAGGCGCCATCTCAGACGGAGCAATAGATATCTTTGGCTAGCCTGCAATGTATCTATCCGAACTCTACCTCACGATCTAGTGGCAAACCCAAGCTCTTCAGAAACACATCAACAAATTCCCTTCTCGTCCAACTGTCTCCACAAAGAGACTCTTTAGCCTCCAACGCATACACATGAACCACATATGCTTCATACCACCCTTCACCATCTTCTCGGCTTTCAGAGTAGATACCACATTAAACAGATAATTCCTTCTATTATCGATCAGAATTACCTCATCACCCTTAGCTGTTTTCAGAACCATGCGCTTAGTCGTGCAATCCAACTCACGGTACTTAGCCACCACCATCCCGAGAATCGATCGAACTACCCAAACGGTAGCTCCATCGATCGACCACAAACACTACCCTTGAGTTCTAGAGGTGCGTCTCTATCACGATTTTATCTACAACTACAGAGTGACCTAAAGGGCTTATTACGGTCATCCGCCTAGAAGATATCTCGTAGTCTAAATCCATGGTCTTCACTATGCTACTTACAACATATGAATGCGTCGAACCCACATCAATCAAAGCAGAATGGAGAACCAAGGATTAAAAACGTATTGGTTATGACGTCCGGCAAGTCTCCCTCCTCTCCGGTGCCTCAAGATACACTAGCCCCTACCGTCTGCCTCAAGATTACTCGCTCCGCCTGGGTGCTCCACGGCCCCACTGTAACCATTACCTCCTCTCGCCATTACCTCGGCCTCTGCGGTGGTGGTCCATTATTCTGTCTTGAGTACTACGACTCTCGACTAAATTCTAGCCAACTTGCGTGGATAAATTTCACTCACGGTGGTCCAAATGAGCCACACTCAAAACAACCTCTACCACCCGGTCCAACATCCTCCCAATGAGCTTTCCCTAACAAACATACACATGGGCGGTCGACTAGCAAAGAATAAACCTACCAGACCGATTGCCCATTTTCGGTCTAGCCCTTTCATGCGGATTACCCGACGACTCAAGATCCAAAACTCCTCTTGTGTCGGCTCCTATCCATGCCTTATCTCACAGACTCCTTAATACCCTCGGCTACCTTCGCTTTTCAACCGTAACAGAATTCACGCCTCCTGTCAAGCAATCAACAACCTTAATTCATCTCGCAGCCATCCTCAAAACAAACACACCTCTCATGTTCAAGAGCCACCATACCCGGCATACCGACTCACCTCGTAAACTCGCCAGACTGACGACGATTTACTCCCTAAACTAACCTCGAAATGCTTTTTCGTTGCTCATTAATGTAGTTAGCTCAATGTACTTTTTCCGATAGCAACCCTAAATAGTCCCAAGTCGATCTTCTGGCTGCAGTACCGTCTCCGAACAGTGAGCCACCATTGGTATGACTCATCTCGGAGAAGCGATACTATGCCCTTCACCTTCTCCTTTCTTAGTCAAGTCTAAATCATCCATGATCCGCCTGTTGCCTCCACCAATACTCACTGGCTGAGCAACACTGAAACACCTCGGAAAACCTCGGCCCATTTGTTCAAGTCGCCAGCATGATTTCCTAACTCTGCGCTCCACCTACTCCAAGCTACCCTTTCTAAAACTCGCAAAGATCGCTTTTGATAATCTGGTCATCCCCATTCGATCTTGAAACTCACCACCGCAAGTCGGTGGCGAATCCAGATCTCATTTTCTCGACTTCCCGACTGGATCCTACGGGTTCAAATGTCATCCTCACCATGGCCTCGCCCACGACCACGCCCACCCGGGCACTCATGACTAAATCTCACGATCTCGATTTAAGAGTTTTATGCATCAAGATTTATTCCACTATTTTAAAGCAAAGTCTTATGAATAGTAAGGAAGCTTTGTTTTCATGAGTTCACAGAGTCCTATCGCCTTAGTTTCTAAACAAATCTTACTATTACTAATCATCCAATCACATTACATCCAACAAATCACAAGCAATAGTAAGGGTACTTACCGGCGAATCGGTGTGAGACTCGGTGTCATGCCTTTCAAAGCATATATTTCAAAACAAAAACACTTAAAATAGACTTTTGAAAACATTTTAGGCCTCAGGCCCACAGCCGAGCCTTTGAACTTGGCTCTAATACCACAATTGTAACACCTCAAACCTCACAACACACCACTAATCAACTGGTATGTTACGAGGAAAATCGTAATTTTGAGAAGATAGGTTTCTGTTTAAAAATTTGATGAAAACACTTCGCTAAATTATGTATTTGAAGAAAACTTGAGTAGGCTTGATTAAAATCTGATGGTGTATTTGAAAACCCGAAAATTTTGAAAACTTAATCAGATGTGTAGGTAAAACAAGTTTATCTCATTTAAAAGTTCAAGTTGTTTCTTGTTGTTACTAAAACATTTTGACTTAGTAGAAAATCGAGTTTAAGTTAGAAAAACATTTGGGTTCTCTTTATCCCAAATCATAGTGTGATACCCGATGGTATAGTTTAAAACATCTCAATTTGTAGTTTTGAAATCGTTGTCCTTCCAAGTTTTAGCAAATTTTAACCCAATTAACTTGTTAAGCCATATTAAAAATCTACTTTAAGCATAGACATAGCAAAACATAATTTTAAAGGCCATTTACAATCCAAAATAAACCCAAATAGTAATAAATAAGCTAATGTACCAAATTTTATAAAGTCTGAGCAATCCTTATTTAAGCATGGCATGAGCACCTCGAGTCCATCCTGGCTCCATGTCCGCGTCTAAGTGTCACCTGAAATGTCAAAGGAGTGGGTGAGTCGCAAGACTCAGTGCATAAATCCCCCTCCCGATAATACAACATACTAACACACATCATAACAGAGTAATATAGTTAATGCACCTGCTCTAACCATCCATAACACCTTCTCTACCCGTGTGGTATCAAACCACGGTGGTGCTAAACCACCGTGACCCAAAGTCACGATATCCATAATGTGGTGTCAAACCACCGTGACCCAAAGTCACTAATAATCCAATGATGGGGCCAACCCATCGTGTGATGCTAAATCACTAGCGATAATCCCAGATCTCATAAGTGGGCCAACCCACGGTGGTGTCAAACCACGTGGACGGGTCGCAATGAGGTGCCAAACCTCTAGTGTCCCAAAGACACAAGTGTGATACCAAATCACGGTGACCGCAATCACGAATCGATGATGGGGCCAACCCATTGTGTGATACCAAATCGCATGGCGTCAATCCAGTATAATCACCTGGGACTAACCCACCGTGGTGCTAAGCCACTGGACGAGATGTCGAGGTGCCAAACCTCCGTGACCCAAAGTCACAAAATATCATCGTGGTACCAAACCACCGGAGGTGCCAAACCTCCGGGGTCCCAAAGACACAGTGTCCCAAAGACACTGATATCATACTCCCTCCTCTCATATTACCCATACATGTCATAATCGACTCATGTACAATATGCAAATCATGTAATTCATGCCAACATGCCCAATATTGCATCTTATAGCACATATATCATGGATCATAATATTAGATGTATCAACAATAGAACTCGTAATGCTACGGACTTACCCGAATCTGCGTGAACATACCCTATCGAATTATCATGACAATCATCACTGTTTCACTTGTTACAACACAGGTTATTAACTTATTACTAAGAAATCAGTGTGTTAGCTTACACACCTGAAATAGCAAAGGTTTTAATCCTAAGAACCGGTCTAAGTCCCTTGATCACCTTGACAACCCTGATCCTATAATCGGCCAACAAGGGATTAACATCATACCATTCGGTCATAACCATTTAAACCAAAAGGGTTTAACTTTGATCCCTTACCTGCCCTTGATTCGGTTTCCAACCAAGTCCCGAACCAACAGTGGTTCCTTCACTAATCGACTACACCCTAAAAAGAGAACGATTAATCCTTTGAAACCTTATACTTAATCGAAACTAAACAAATAAACCATGAGCAACCATCTCACCATCACTTACCAATCAATCGAATTAGGATAAAAGCTTTCTTGTCGCTTGGAATCCCGAAAGCCCTATAACGAGATGTTTAAACAAATGGTTAACTCCTTCCAACCAAAACCCACATAGGCCTAACCAAACCGAAATCAACATAGCACTAGAGAGAAGAGAAACGCTATTCGCCAAGAACTTACCCCAACACCAACCACTAATCGCCAACCAAACCACTAGGAGAGAAGGAGATTCTACCAAAACTTTGCACCAAAAGGAGAAGAGGATTCGGCTAGGGTGGTTTATACCAATCAACAAGATTTGGTCGAGTGAAAGAAAAGAGTAAACAAAATGCAAAGGAATAGGTTGATATTTGGCTAAGTAACAAAATGGAACAACGAGATAGAAAGGTACTTTTGGTTTGAAAGAAGAGGAAATGGTGAAAAGTATTTTGGAGAATGGTATTTGGCCAAGAAGATTCCAAGAAGAAAAAGAAAGTAGAAGGAGAATAGAGAATTAGCTTCTGGCTTAACACAAATGAAAAAGAAAAGAAATGGGAGAGGCATTCGCTAACAACAAAATTAAAAGACACAAAGTACTTTCAAAGAAAGGTATGGTTGTTTGAAGTTTTATTTACATAAGAAGCAAAAAGATGAGAGACTCAACCTTTAAATTTCGCTAACAGAGACCAAAAGAAAACTAGCAACTTTCTAAGAGCTATAGAGATTTGGTATTTCGATTTCAAAAGTGAGGAAGATGAGAGAAATCTCTTTAGAAAAATCGGCTTGTTTTTGACAAAATGAAAGAACTTTGTTTGCTACCCCTATGACCGAAAATGCACCAAAAATCCAAGTGGATTTCGACACTTCCCCACTCCCTCACAACCAAGCCATCCCTCCCCACAATGTCTCTAAAGAATCGCCACAACTCCCCCAAACACTCAAAGCCTTCCATTCAAATTACTTTGACCAAGTCCACCTCCACAATTTGCTCTCCACCCACCATTCAAATAGGAAGACTTAGTCCAAGGCGAGTTTGAACCGCCTACAACTCCTCCCTCCATGCCACAAACGGATGCAAAAATAGGGATTTTGCAGCTTGAACACAGACATCCTCCTTACACTTGACGTCACACAAGCTCTAAGTGGCGCATGCTTTGCCACTTTGCTAGCTCATCACTTGTGCAACAATTCGCCAAATAATATACATATATCCCAGCTCCATCAGCTCCTCTCACATAAGGCTTAAAACTAAAATTTTCCCACCTACTCAGGCTCACTCCTAGCCTACAACTAAGCCCCGAAACCACACAAACAACAACATAGCAAGCCCTTAACAAGTAAACAATGCCACAACAAATAGCCCCCCTCTAACCCGGGATATTACAATACACTTCTGTTGATTTGTCCCTAGAAACCAAGGTACACAAACGGTCATTACTTATACCAAATATATAGCCTCAAACCTGATATCAACACTTCCTTACCTTGCTTGCTTTGATGAATCAAATCCTGAAAACTCCTTAGTACACCCTTACCATTAGCTACAGAACAAAAACACTTATTATGGCACTAAAGCCATTCAGTCACCTCACATAAATTGAAGCCCACTCATGGCTTCGGCACATCCATGAAGAGAAAAATAAAACCGATTGCTTAAAGAAATACTTACCACTATCGCTTCCTTGGAGAGACAAAAGAGAATAGTCGACAAAAGGGAAAAGTGCCTGACTTCCGGCCTTTGAGAAACTTATGAGAAGAAGAGAAGAGTTTGAAGTATTTTGGAAATGGTAACAAAGGGAAATTCAGCTTCAAAGAGATAAAAAGGATTTGGGGTTGAAAGAAATTAAAGAATAAGAAGTGAGAGTAGGAGAATTTTGGCACACACTAAAAGGAAGAAAAAGAACCCAAAAACACCTATAACCCCTTTAAATAGTTTCGGCCCTATCTCCTCTTCATGGCCGAATTTGCTTACCCAAAAGAGCCCCAAAAGAGCCTCATACTTGGCCACCACGTCAACTCATTATCATATCAACACCCATTCAAATTAAATTGAATTTAATCTACAATTATCCACACTAACAAAATAAATAAGGAATAGTCCAACCTTTATCTCTTACTTTCCAGCCGAATTTAATTTTAAAAGAATTAAACTAGCATTATCCTTGCCCACTTGAGAGTCCATAAGCCGCCCACTAGCTCTCTCCTTAATGCCAACATGCATAAAAAAAACTCAAAATTTGCTTCCTATGCGTCTTGAACTCATGACCTCGCACTAAGCCCCTTTAACGTAAGCTTTAACGCCCAAGCCACTCGCCAAGGTATTTTTTGTGACATAAACTCGCCCCAATTTCTTTTAAGACCTCCTTCACCTTGCTCCCCCCTTAACGCCAAAAGCAAAAATAAAACACTACTTGCTGCCGCCGTGTTTCGAACCAAGGCCCTTGTTGGCGTTATTTTTAGGCCCTTAAGTGGCGCCATTAAGCCACTTTACCAAGCCCCTTTTCATGTCCAAACACTCCCACAATTTTCCTTAAGGCCTCCTTAGCCCAACGCCAAAAAAATAAAAAGTCTCCAATGCTTCCCACATTGCTCGAACCTCCTCCCCCTTGGCACTCCCTTTGACGCTACTTTCTCCCTTGCACCCTTGCGCCTTCATGCCACTTTTCCACATCACTTCTTGTGTCCTAAATTCGCCAAAACTTTTCTTAAGGCTACCTTAGCCCACTCCCCTTTTAACTTAAAACCAATAATTTTCCAAAGCTCCCACCTTCATCCTAGAATTTCTAAAGCCCTCAAACACCTCCAAACACCCTTACTAAGCCCGCTAACACATGAATTTCAAGACTAAATGCATAACCCCTAATCTAGGTGTTACGGTTCTACCCTCCTTAAAATAATTTCGTCCTCAAAATTACTTACTAACGAATAATCGACATCTTAACTCACCAAGACTACGCTTATGTCACAAGACTGATCTTAATAGAACCATCATACTTCCTAGGCACAATTTTTAAGTTCACATCCGTGTTTTCAAACACTACACCAATAATACAAGCATGGACCAATCTTATAAAACCTGAAATAAATAAAGATATCCCATAACAAGGAACTTACCCGCTATCACATCCTTGGTGGTCTCGATCCGAACCTTCCGCTCCTTAGGGTGTTCCACAACCTTAGCCAAAACCACTTCCTCCATGGTTTGAACCATTTAACCTTCGCTGTTCGAGGGCAATTCTTAACCAAATGAGCCTTAGATCCACATCAGAAACATTCCTTGCTATTTCCCCAACACTCTCCTGCATGAGCTCTTCCACACTGAGCACATGAACAACTCCGATTCTCAAGAATCTGCACAGTGCACGCATTGTGATTCTCAATCCTTGGTCTTTTTAACATCTCCAAACGATGCCGACGGTCCAAAGCTTCTCTTATTCCCTGCTCCTATTCTTTTCTCGCTTTTCTCTTCTGACCTTCTTAACTTCTTCACTATCCGAGCTTTCTCCACCGTAATGGCGAAGTCTCTTTCTTTGTGCAGAGCAACCAACTCGCAACTCATCTCGTAGCCCATCTTTGAACCGGACACACCTTTCAGAATTAGTAGCCACGATCCCTTTGGCATCGACTTAACCGCACAAATTTAGCTTCATACTCACACCGACTTGCTTCCTTGAACCAAGTTTAGAAACGCCTCCTCTCATGTAGTCTAAGTAGCTAGATCCAACGTACTTCCCTTCAAACTTAAGCTTAAAATATTCCCAATCCACTGATCCGCGTAACACCTTGCCCGACAAAGGAGCCACCATCGATAAGCTTCATCTCGAGCAACGAGACAAAGACTTTCGCTTTTTCCTCGGAGTACACCCAAATCGTCCATGATTCTTTTGTTCGCTTCCAACCAATACTCCGCCACATTCACATTCACAATAGAGATATCTACATTTTCAATGAAGCTAGATTCATTCATCCACCGTATCCACCATGCTACCATGGCCGCCTTTATCCTTTCTCAACCTGAGGGTAATTTTGTCATTTGTCCTATAAGGTATTTTGGTAATAACTAAATCAAGGCACTTTGAAATTTTCCAAAACTCGAGGGTATTTTAAATTTTTTCGAATCGAGGTTTTACAAAAATTTTAAAATCAAGGTCATTTCGGTAATTTTGAAATTCGGAGGCATTATGTAGTTTTGAACCAAAGTATGTCAAAATTTTGAAATTCGGGGTACTTTGGTAATTCTTCAAACTAGGTCATTTTGGTCATTTTGCAAACAAGGGTAATTTGGTAATTTTGCCATCGTGGTATTTTAGTAATTTTGTAAATCGGAGATATTTTGGAAAAATGTTCACAATAATCTTTTACTACAATTAAAAGGGTAATTTAGGGATTTTATAACTAGGAATTTTATAAAGCTGCATGGCTAGTCCCTTTCGGGTTTTAATTATCAAGTTAAGCGTGAAGGAGTCCTCTTGGTTAAGGTGAACTACATTACGCACAATGTAGGATTCGAGTAAATGGGAGGTGAGTCGCTAGGATCGCTTAAATACCAAGCTCATCGAATCCACTCCCAGACGCGCACAATAGTTGCCACACCTTAACTCGGTGACTTAGTCACGTGTTTGTTTAATGGTCCTTAAATCTTATGTACTTGTATTTGAGTAGACTAGTCCTAGGGTTCAACATATCCTAGTTCACTAATTTATGTTCCTGCATACCCATGTAGCTCACATATACAATTCACTTCAATGGTCGAGGTACTTACCTGTGGACTTTGCCTGAGGTACAGGTGCCATGCCGTAATAAACCCGAAATAAAAGTCCATATTTTGAAAAGCCCATTTTGAAAACTGTTTTTAGACCCAAAACCTCAAAGTTGAGTTTTGAATTGGGCTCTGATACCAAACAGTAACACCCCAAACCCGGCCCATTCGTTATGACTGAATTTGAAATACCACTGCGGAAAGCGTTTGAAATATTCTTACTTAAAAGTGAAAACCGTTAAAAGTTTGTTGCCTTTAATAAATCATTTTCGTAATTTAAAACATTCTAAGTAAAAATTAAGTTGTTATAAAAATATCCAGATTAAAACTTTATTATATATATATATATAGATTTAAATAAAATCGTTTGCAAATGATATTTCAATTGTCAATTCATAATAATTAAAAATATCCAACTTAATGAAAACACTTAGACAAACCTTAAATACTTTTAGGGCCTTATTACAATAATTGAATAATCAAAATACTGAAAATATGAATACTTAATTAATTAAAAATACCCTTCTGCATGAAAATTTGCTTCTGCATGGCCACCCTTGTATCCACTCCAACCCGGTCCAATTTCACGATCACCTGCGATGTTGGTAAGTATTTGGGTGAGTCACACAGACTCAGTGTGTAACTAATCCACTGGATTCTACCCACATGTTAACCACATATTAACCCATAAATCATATGAGAAGATATCATATTCACAATTTACCACTTTCTGGGCTTGGCCCATATTCACATTAGTCTACGTATCAACTGGGCTTGGCCCACTTTCACATTAAATTCACATATCAGATATAATTATGCAAAGTGTACCCAACCCAAACCTAGGGTCCATCCTCTACACACCCCCGTATCTAGCCTACCACACACTAGGGGATTAACAAATCACCCTCTCCTTTTCACTCCAAAGGCAATCAATGCCGCCCACGCAACTAAGCACAATAATCCACAACGCCACCTCGCCAAGGCTAATCCACGATGTAGCAAGAGCTAACACCAAACCACGATGGGATACATAGTCACTCATCAACCACGATATGGCACATAGCCTATATCAACCACGCCGAGGCACGAGCTACTCATCAAGCCACGCCAACTAAATCAGAATAATCCACAATGTGACCTCATCAACGTTAATCCACGATGTAGCTCAAGGCTAACATCAAACCACGTATCAAGTACACCCGTACCTTCTTTCATATCCCAACCCATGCACATGTAACATAAATAATGATATAATATAACGATGCATGAGCACGCTCATCAAGCATAGTCATAGCACATATTAATAATCACATATCATCAGGTTTGGTACTTACCGGATTATCAACATACCCCTTTAAGGGTATCCATCTCATAACTTTTACTGCACTTGTTAGTACACAATCAACACATACAGATATAGCAAAAAAAACCCAGAAAACGGTGGGTTAATCACACACCTGATCACTTGTAGAACTACGCTTTCGAAATCGACGCTATCACTAAGTGACACTACTATTATCTCGCCTACTTTGTTGTTCGACGCCGCCCACACCCGGTGGCCAATCCCTAACAAAGAGAGATCGCTTCCTCTTGAACTTAGGAATAGGGACTACCCTTGTCCTCATTGATCGTATTCGCTTCCATAACGATACTTAATCAGATCAAACCGTTAATCACTACTACTTTAATATATCATATCAAATTTACACTTACTAAATATCCTTACCGAAATAAATCTTGAATCCTAAAGCTTGCTATACACTTCATCGATTTGTCCCTAGAAACCAAGGTACACAATCGATCATTACTTATACCAAATATATAGCCTCAAACCCGATATCAACACTTCTTACCTTGCTTGCTTTGATGAATCAAATCTCGAAAACTCTTTAGTACACCTCATCGTTAGCTCTGAGAACAAAAACACTTATTATGGCACTAAAGCCATTCTACCATCTCACATAAATCTAAGCCCACTCATGGATTCGCACATCCATGAAGAGAAGAATAAAACCGATTGCTTAAAGAAATACTTAC
Source organism: Gossypium rotundifolium (assembly GCA_025506655.1). Taxonomy (NCBI): domain Eukaryota; kingdom Viridiplantae; phylum Streptophyta; class Magnoliopsida; order Malvales; family Malvaceae; genus Gossypium; species Gossypium rotundifolium. The sequence goes on from CP106728.1 coordinate 85,276,327, forward strand.
CACTATCGCTTCCTTGAGAGACAAAAGAGAATAGTCGACAAGAGGGAAAAGTGCCTGACTTCCAGCCTTTAAGAAACTTATGAGAAGAAGAGAAGAGTTTGAAGCATTTTGTCAAGGGTAACAAAGCGAAATTCGGCTTCAAAGAGATAAAAAGGATTTGGGGTTGAAAGAAATTAAAGAATAAGAAGTGAGAGTAGGAGAATTTTGGCACACATTAAAAGGAAGAAAAAGAACCCGAAAACACCTATAACCCCTTTAAATAGTTTCGGCCCTATCTCCTCTTCATGGCCGAATTTGCTTACCCAAAAGAGCCCCATACTTGGCCACCACGTCAACTCATTATCATATCCCAATTTAATCTCCTACTTTATCTCTTCAACACCCATTCAAATTAAATTGAATTTAATCTACAATTATCCACACTAACAAAATAAATAAAGAATTGTCCAACCTTTATCTCTTACTTTCCAGCCAAATTTTAAAAGAATTAAACTAGCACTATCCTTGCCCACTTGAGAGTCCATAAGCAGTCCACTAGCTCTCTCTCCCTTAATGCCAACATGCATAAAAAAAAAAACCTCAAAATTTTGCTTCCCTTGCGTCTTGAACTCATAACCTGCACCAAGCCCCTTTAACGCAAGCTTTAACGCCCCAAGCCACTCTGCCAAGGCATTTTTTGTGACATAAAGTCGCCCCAATTTCTTTTAAGACCTCCTTCACCTTGCTCCCCCTTAACGCCAAAAGCAAAAATAAAACATTACTTACTGCCGCAGTGTTTCGAACCAAGGCCCTTATTGGCGTTATTTCCAGGCCCTTAAGTGGCGCCATTAAGCCACTTTACCAAGCCCCTTTTCATGTCCAAACACTCCCACAATTTTCCTTAAGGCCTCCTTAGCCCAATGCCAAAAAAATAAAAAGTCTCCAATGCTTCCCACATTGCTCGAACCTCCTCCCCCTTGGCACTCCCTTTGACGCTACTTTCCTCCCTTGCACCCTTGCGCCTTCATGCCACTTTTCCACATCACTTCTTGTGTCCTAAATTCGCCAAAACTTTTCTTAAGGCTACCTTAGCCCAGCTTCTCCTTTTTAACTTAAAAACCAATAATTTTCCAAAGCTTCCACCTTCATCCTAGAATTTCCAAAGCCCCTCAAACACCTCCAAACACCCTCACTAAGCCCACTAACACATGAATTATGCACTAAATGCATAACCCCTAATCTAGGATGTTACATCAGCAGCCACCGAGAGGTCGTGGACTAGGACGTAGTGGTAATGGTAACAGACGTGGACAGGTTGCACCGGGTCAAGGTAATGGTGTTAGAGGTAACACAGAGGCAAGACAGCCAGGATTGGTCTATGAGGTAAGGCATCATGAAGACGACGATGCACCTGATGTGATAAATGGTATGTTCTTCATCTCTGATGTACCTGTTTCTGCTTTAATAGATATTGGGTCTACCCACTCGTATGTTGTTAGTACCATATCTGGAAACCTACATATAAGATCTGAGATCACCGATAGAGAGATGACGGTAATTAGTCCTTTAGGACAGTCGGTAATAGTGAATAAATTATTTAGAGATGTGCCCTTGGAGATTCAAAGAGAGGTATTTCTAGCGGACTTGATGGAATTACCTTTCGGTAAGTTTGATCTTATTTTGGGCATAGATTGGTTGGTGAAGCATCGGGCGCAATTGGATTGTGCCAAAAAGTGGATGTCAATAAAGACTGTGGATGATGAGGAGGTAATAATGATAGGCGAAAGAAGAAACTTTTTGGCAAATGTGGTATCTGCTTTGAAGGTAGAAAAGTTGGTACAGAAAGGGTATGGAGCATTCCTAGCCTTCATTAGTGCTTTGGATGCCAAGGATTTATTGGTAGAAGGTGTGAGAACGGTGAAAGAATTTCCAGATGTCTTTCCCGAAGAACTTTTGAGTCTACCTCCAGATCGGGAAGTAGAATTTGGCTTTGAGCTTTTGCCCGGAACGGCTCCAAAGTGTCCATTGCTCCTTATAGAATGGCAAGAAGGAGCTAACAGACTTAAAGCTCAAATTCAAGAACTGCTAGATCGGGATTTATTCGACCAAGTGTGTCTCCGTGGGAGCACCGGTTTTGTTAAATCAAGAAGAAGGATGGGTCGATGCATATGTGCATTGATTATAGGTAGTTGAATAAGTTGACAATCAAGAATTGGTATCCATTGCTGAGAATTGATGACCTGTTTGATCAATTAAGAGGAGCTTCGATCTTCTTTATGATTGATTTGAGATCGGGTTATCATCAACTCAAGGTGAAAGAGGCAGATATTCATAAGACGGCATTCCGAACTCGCTATGGACATTATGAGTTTTTAGTGATTCTGTTTGGTTTGACTAATGCACCAGTTGCATTTATGGATATGATGAATCGAGTCTTTCAACCCTATTTAGATCGGTTCGTAGTAGTGTTCATAGATGACATCTTGGTATATTCGAGGAATGAAGAAGAGCATGACTCTCATTTGCGCACTGTGTTGCAAACTTTGCGAGATAAGCAACTTTATGCCAAATTCAGTAAGTGTGAATTTTGGTTAAAGGAAGTGACTTTCTTGGGTCATGTAGTGTCAGCTGAAGGGATAAGAGTTGATCCTCGAAAGGTAGAGGCTGTGTTGGATTGGAAACCGCCGAAGTCAGTAGCTAAGATTCGGAGTTTCTTGGGTTTGGCTGGTTATTATAGACGCTTTGTTGAGGGGTTTTCATTGATTGCTGCACCCCTAACTAAGCTATTACGGAAGAAAGTACCGTATGTATGAACCAATAAACAACAAGAAAGTTTTGAGAAACTGAAGAAGATTCTCACGAAAGCGCCAGTACTGATTCAACTTGAGGCCGGAAAAGAGTTTACCATTTACAGTGATGCGTCACACACGGGTTTAGGATGTGTACTGATGCAAAGTGGAAAAGTAGTAGCTTATGCTTCTCGACAGTTGAGGCCGCATGAAGTCAACTATCCTACTCATGATTTGGAGTTGGCTGCGGTGGTATTTGCATTAAAGATTTGGAGGCATTATCTCTACGGTGAGAAGTCAATCATTTATACGGATCATAAGAGTCTTAAGTGTCTTCTTACCTAAAAGGAGTTGAATTTAAGACAACAGAGATGGGTGGAGCTATTAAAGGATTATGATTTCTCAATCGAGTACCATCCTAGAAAGGCTAACGTTGTGGCAGACGCGTTGAGGCGAAGGGTTGTATCAGAGTTAAGAGTAATGTTTGCTCATCTCAGTTTGTATGAGGATGGCAGTCTACTAGCGGAACTTCAGGTGAAGCCTCTGTGGTTGGAACAAATTGAAAAAAAGTAATTATCCGATGAAAAGTTGGGTTCTTTATTACAACAAGTTGAAAGTGGTATAATAGGGGATTTTGGTTTGAACCGGTAAAGATTTCTCTATGGAAATGGGAGCGGATAACGATGGATTTTGTTAGTGGGTTACCCTTAACACCTACTAAGAAAGATTACATGCAGGTGATAGTAGATCGATTGACTAAGACCGCTCATTTTCTACCAGTTAGCACGGATTACTCGTTGCGAGTTGGCTAAACTTTATGTATCCTGAAATCATGAGGTTGCATGGGGTACCAAAGGTTCATCATATCGATGTGGATCCTAGATTTACATCATGGTTTTGGAAAGCTTTACATGAGGCTTTGGGAACAAAGTTAAACTTCAGTACGACTTTTCATCCTCAATCAGGTGGTCAATCAGAAAGAGTGATTCAGATTTTGGAAGATATGTTACGAGGTTGTGTGATCGGCTTTAGAGGAAGTTAGGAGGATTTTCTACCTTTAGCAGAGTTCGCACATAATAACAGTTATCAATCCATTATCCAAATGGCACCCTATGAAGCATTATACGGTCGTAGGTGTCGTACTCCTACTTGTTGGACTGAATTAGGGGAACGACAGTTGTTGGGTCCTAAACTGATATCTGAGACAGAAAAAAAGGTAAAGGTGATTCAAGCGCGATTAAAGGAAGCTTCGGATAGACAAAAGTCGTACGCGGATCTGAAGCGTAAAGATATTGAGTTTGGGTGGGAGATCAAGTCTTTTTAAAAGTTTCACCGTGGAAAAAGATTTCCATATTCGAAAGGAAAGGCAAGTTGAGCCCTAGGTTCATTGGACCGTACCGTGTGTTGAAGCGTGTAGGACCAGTGGCCTATCAACTTGATTTACCTCCGGAGTTGAGTCAGATTCATAGTGTCTTACATGTTTCTATACTGAGACGCTATAGATCGGATCCATCGCACATAGTACCGGTAGAAGAAGTGGAATTAAGGCCAGATTTGTCTTTTGAGGAAAAACCAGTGAAAATCTTAGATCGCAATGTTAAAGTGTTAAGAAAGAAGACTGTGCCATTGGTTAAGGTTCTTTGGCGCAATCATGGAGCGGAGGAAGCTACGTGGGAGCCTGAGGATGCAATTCGACAACAATATCCTCATCTCTTTTAACCAGGTAAATTTCGAGGACGAAATTTTCTTTAAGGAGGGTAGAGTTGTAACATCCAAAAATTTGAGTATTTATATGATGCATGTTTTGGTGCTTAACTTGTGTACAATTAAAATTTTGCATGTTTAGTATAGTCTTGAGAAGACTTGAGAATTATTCGGAATTTGAATAAATTTAGTAATGAGTACTTAATTGAAGTGGATCAAGTGACTTTGAGGTTTAAATAAGTTTAAGTGTCAAAAACTAGCATAAGTGAGCTAGTAGCAAGGTGGTGTTGGCGCATGTATGTTTGCTTGAGGGAAAAGGTTTGAATCCTTAGATGTGCATTGAGTTTTGTTTTTATTTTGTTTCCTCTTTCAATGTGTCAGTCATGGATAAGGTTAAAAGATGAGCTGGATAACATTTTTGGCAAGAAGACCAAAGGAAAATGGTAAATAAAAGTTTAAGGAAAAGAATCTCATGATTTAAGGTGATAGGGGAACATAAGGCATGATTTAAGGGATTTGTTTTGGAAGCTTTGAATGGCCAATTGTCCATGAACATGGACGGTTTTGTGGACTAAAGAGGGAGCCAAATTTTGGTAGTAAGTTTTTGGAAAAGTTGGTAGCTTGAAAGAATTTTTCATTTTGGTCATTTTGCTCTCCCAAAAACAATTTTTTCTCTCATCTTTTCATCTTAGCCGAATGTGCTTGTGTTAGTAGGAAATCCATCTTTGCTTTGTTTCTTTTCATCATCCTTTTTGACCATTTGGTCATTTTTGTTAATCACTCAAGTATCCCATTTGGTGTTCTCATTTAGTGCCTAAAACATCAAACACAAACAACATTTTCTTTCTGCTCTTTCTTGGTCGAATGCACCATTGTTTCAAACTCTCTTCCTTTGCTTTTCTTTTATCTTGAAAATTTAATCATAAACCTCTCATCCTCATTTTCTTCCTTTCATCATTTTAATTTTCTTTTCAAACATACTTTCAACATTTTCTTCTCCCTTGGCCGAATGTTAGACTACCTCCATAGCCGAATCAATACTTTTATCCGGGGAAAATAAATTATTCGAAGTCGTACGTACTCCCGAGCCATTGTTTACTCGTGGTTCTGAACCTTTGATCGGAGAGAAATCGCAAATAATTGTTGTTCGAGATTCTGAGGGTAAGGATCTAGATCGATAATCATTAGAATAGTTTTTTTTATTAAATATTAGTGTTCTAATCCATTGTGATGTGTGTTTAGATATCGACGAGCGGGAAAGTGTAGTTCTGACCGTAATTAGGTGTGTAACTTTACACTTACCTCTTGGGTTGTTCCATGCCGTTAGCGTTATAATAAAAATCGTAATCCAGTGAGATTGAAAAATACGTTATACAAAATCTTTTATGTGAATGCATGAAACCAAAAATAGAGGATGTGGAAAATTATGGATTTGCCCTTAATAGGTCATTTTGTGAAAGAAAGTGATATTTTGGGCCATGTGAATATTTTGATTAATTGGCCAAGTGTGGGAATTGTGAAAAGGCCTCATATGTTAAATGGGCCGAATTACGAAATGTCCCGATGGACCGAATTACAAAAATACCCTTTTATGGGCCAAATTGAAATATGTGATTTTATGGGCCAAATTGAAATATGTGATTTTATGGGCCAAATTAAAATATGTGATTTGATGGGCCAAACTGAAATATCTCGTTATATGGGCCAAAATGCTATTTTGACTAATGGGCCAAATTGATAAATTGTAATATGGGTTTTTATAAAAATTTACTTTACAAGTATTTTGTTATACATAAACATGATTTCATGGGTTGGGATAATTGATGAAGAGAAGAAAGGCCTGATGCCAAAATTCTAGATAGGTGACTCTGTCACGATGGCCTGATGCCCAAAGTCTAGATTGGTGGTTCTACCACAATTATTTAAATGGCCTGTTGCCACAAATATTATAATTGGCTTTAAGCCTACTATTGGTGTGTTGGCGGGGTGGCTTGACTTGATCCCCACAGGTGTGATGGTTGGTACGGGTGGTGTGTAGCGGATGGAAATTAGGCTTGGTTGGGAATTGCATATTACATGCATTATTGTTTTATACTTGATTTATAAATATTTACATTTGCAAAATGAGCTCAAGCCCAATTATATGTTTATATGGTTTTGGCCCAGTGAATCCGGTAAGTGGGTTACACATTGAGTTCTAAGTAACTCACCCCATTTTCTTACCTTTCTCCGATAATAATAATTGATGGAGACTTGGGTGGAGATGACTTCGTGTGGAAGCTATACTACAAATGGTGGTTTATAAAACTTTAAAAATTCTTTAATAATTTTATTAAGTACTTTTTTTAATGGCGATGTAATAAGGCCTCTTAAATTATTGATTTTATTATGTGGATGGATTTATTATTTTTAGTTTTACTAAGTTAGATTGATTTAGTTTTCATAAATGTTTTTTTCTAAAACATTCGTATAAAATAAAGGTTTTTCTAAAATATCACCGAAACTTAGGAAATTATTTTAAAGCGTTTGATGAAATATTTCACTAAATAAATCCAAAGTTCTAATCAATTACTACTCTATAGATCAAATGATAAATTCTTGTGTTTTTAATTATGATTTTCAATGAACTTCGATTTTCGATAAAGTCATTCTCTTAATCATTTTGAAGATTTGATTCCTACATCGTTAATGATTTGAATGTACGTTTAATTTGTGTGGCATGCCAAAATCTGGGCTTAATGCGTAGGTTGAGTTTGGGGTGTTACATTTTATAGTAACAGAGCCCAGTTTCAAAACTCGACTGTGGTTTGGGATTAACAATGATTTTTGTTTAAAAACTACTTAAATTTTTAGACTATATGTTTTAAAGGTAGTATGGAACCACGAGCATCCGGCACCAAGTCAATTAAGTATTTATTTATTAAATGTTTATTATTATGATGAGACATTAGGAACACTCTAGAACTTCTAGTTTTAGGTGTTGAAAATGATAGAGATCAAGACTATATGATGTGATTGCGAAAACAACCTTATCTCTTATATCTCATAAAATATCGTTAATAAACTTTGAAATAATATTCTGATTCATAAAACTTGTAATCAGATTAAAACCGACTTAGTCATTATGAACACTAGAGGACGTGGTCATGGACGCGGTAGACGTGGCCGTGGTAGAGGACGAGGTACTGCGTCTAAAGCGCCAGGTCATATACCGGAAATGGATGCACCTGCGTCATTTGAGAGCGAGATTGGATCTCATGATCATGTGAATGAGGATAATGCATTGACTCAAGCAATGTTGCGAGTCTCAGAAAGAGTAGCTGGGGCTAGAACTGGGCTAGTAACTCGCGAATCAATATCGGAACGACTCAAGTCTAGTGGCATAGAAGTTTTTGGAGGTGTCTCCGGTGTAGCTCCGAATGTGGCAGAATATTGGCTTGAGGCTGTAGAACGAATTATGGATGATCTGGAGTGCACCATCGAGCAGAAACTGAGAGGAACCGTGTCTTTGCTAAGAGACGAGGCGTATCAATGGTGGCTTACTGTTCGAGAAGGCACCGAGACTGCAATGATTACTTGGGATTTCTTTAAAATTGCTTTCCAAGGGAAGTACGTTGGGACAAGTTATGTAGATGCCCGGGGGAAGAAATTCCTGAATTTGGTTCAAGGAAGTAAGACGGTAGCAGCTTATGAGGCAGAATTTCTTCGCTTGAGCCGTTATGCTCGTACAATAGTGCAAACTGATCATGAGCGCTGTGTAAGCTTTGAGCATGGGCTGAATGATGAGTTGCGGGCACTGATAGCCCAACAACAAGTATGGACTTTTACCTCGCTTGTAGAGAAAGCTAAGATAGCTGAAGAGGCTAAGAATTCAGAACACCAGAATTGGGAAAAAGTCAAAGGAAAGATGGATTTTAACTACTCTGGTTCTTCTAAAAGGTTTCAAAAGAGGCCACGGAATGATGAGCCAGTTCAAGCTAAGGCACCTGTGACTACCAATCAGAGTCGAGAATGTGCCGACTGTGGAGGATGACATCCCAGAGAATGTTGGAGGAAAACTGGTGCCTGTTTTAAATGTGGTTCCAAAGATCATCAGTATAAAAAATTGCCCTCGACGGACTGATACGACTCAGGAATCTCGTAACCCTGATGCTCAACCAACTAGAGGTACTCAGCAGCTACCGAGAGGTCGTGGACCAGAATGTAGTGGTAATGGTAACGAACATGGACAGGGTGCACCGGGTCGAGGTAATGGTGTTAGAGGTAACACAGAGGCAAGACAGCCAGGATTGGTCTATGCGGTTAGGCGTCGTGAAGACGACGATGCACTTGATGTGAAAACTGGTACGTTCTTCATCTCTGATGTACCTGTTACTGCTTTAATAGATATCGGGTCTACCCACTCGTATGTTGCTAGTACCATATCTAGAAACCTAAATATAAGATCTGAGATCACCGATAGAGATATGACGGTAATTAGTCCTTTAGGACTGTCGGTAATAGTGAAAAATTATTTAGAGATGTGCCCTTGGAGATTCAAAGAGAGGTATTTCTAGCGGACTTGATGGAATTACCTTTCGGTGAGTTTGATCTTATTTTGGGCATGGATTGGTTGGTGAAGCATCGGGCGTAATTGGATTGTGCCGAAAAGCGGATGTCAGTGAAGACTATGGATGATGAGGAGGTAATAATGATAAGCGAAAGAAGAAACTTTTTGGCAAATGTGGTATCTACTTTGAAGGCAGAAAAGTTGGTGCGAAAAGGGTATGGAGCATTCCTAGCCTTCATCAGTGCTTTGGATGCCAAGGATTTATCGGTAGAAGGTGTGAGAACGGTGAAAGAATTTCTAGATGTCTTTCCCGAAGAACTTTTGGGTGTACCTCCAGATCGGAAAGTAGAATTTGGCATTGAGCTTTTGCCCGGAACGGCTCCGATGTCCATTGCTCCTTATAGAATAGCGCCGAAGGAGTTAGCGCAGCTTAAAGCTCAAATTCAAGAACTGCTAGATCGAGGATTTATTCGACCAAGTGTGTCTCCGTGGGAGCACCGGTTTTGTTCGTCAAGAAGAAGGATAGGTCGATGTGTATGTGCATTTATTATAGGCAGTTGAATAAGTTGACTATTAAGAATAGGTATCCATTGCCGAGAATTGACGACCTATTTGATCAATTAAGAGGAGCTTCGGTCTTCTCCAAGATTGATTTGAGATCGGGTTATCATCAACTCAAGGTGAAAGAGGCAGATATTCATAAGACGACATTCTGAACTCGCTATGGACATTATGAGTTTTTAGTGATGCCGTTTGGTTTGACTGATGCACCAGCTGCATTTATGGATATGATGAATTGAGTCTTCCAACCCTATTTAGATCGGTTCGTAGTAGTGTTCATAGATGACATCTTGGTATAATCGAGGAATGGAGAAGAGCATGACTCTCATTTGCGCACTTTGTTGCAAACTTTGCGAGATAAGCAACTTTATGCAAAATTCAGTAAGTATGAATTTTGGTTAAAGGAAGTGACTTTCTTGGGTCATGTAGTGCCAGCTGAAGGGATAAGAGTTGATCCTCGATAGGTAGAGCTTGTGTTGGATTGGAAACTGCCGAAGTCAGTAGCTGAGATTCAGAGTTTCTTGGGTTTGGCTGGTTATTATAGACGCTTTGTTGAGGGGTTTTTGTTGATTGTTGCATCCCTAACTAAACTGTTGCGAAAGGAAGTACCGTATGTATGGACCGATAAACAACAAGAAAGGTTCGAGAAACTGAAGAAGATTCTAACAAAAGCGCCAGTGCTGATTCAACTTGGCGCCGAAAAAGAGTTTATCGTTTACTATGATGTGTCACACACGGGTTTAGAATGTGTACTGATGCAAAGTGGAAAAGTGGTAGCTTATGCTTCTCAACAGTTGAGGCCGCATGAATTCAACTATCCTACTCATGATTTGGAGTTGGCTACGGTGGTGTTTGCATTAAAGATTTGGAGGCATTATCTCTACGATGAGAAGTCAATCATTTATACGGATCATAAGAGTCTTAAGTATCTCCTTACCTAAAAGGAGTTGAATTTGAGACAATGGAGATGGGTGGAGCTGTTAAAGGATTATGATTTCTCAATCGAGTACCATCCACGAAAGGCTAACGTTGTGGCAGACGCGTTGAGACGAAGGGTTGTATCGGAGTTAAGAGCAATGTTTGCTCATCTCAGTTTGTATGAGGATGGCAGTCTGCTAACGGAACTTCAGGTGAAGCCTTTGTGGTTGGAACAAATTAAGGAAAAGCAATTATCCGATGAAAAGTTGGGTCCTTTATTATAACAAGTTGAAAGTGGTATAATAGGGGATTTTGGTTTGAACAAGGATGGTGTGCTGTATTTTCGTGGAAGGGTTTGTATGCCCAAGGATTCAATTTGAGGCAAATGATTCTTCTTGAGGTGCATAGTAGCCCTTATGCTATGCACCGGAGGAAATAAGATGTATCGGGATCTCCATGAACAGTATTGGTGGCCAAATTTAAAGCAGGAGATAACTGATTTTGTGGGAAAGTGTTTTACTTGTCAACAAGTAAAGGCGGAACATCAATTACCATCGTTTATTGCAACCGATAAAGATTCCTCTATGGAAATAGGAGCGAATAACGATGGATTTTGTTAGTGGGTTACCCTTAACACCTACTAAGAAAGATTTTGTCTGGGTGATAGTAGATCGATTAACGAAGACTGCTTATTTTCTACTAGTTCGTACGGATTACTCGTTGCAGAAGTTGGCTAAACTTTATGTATCTGAAATCGTGAGGTTGCGTGGGGTACCAGTGTCTATCATATCAGATAGGGATCCTAGATTTACATCACGGTTTTGGAAAGCTTTACATGAGGCTTTGGGAACAAACTTAAACTTCAGTATGACTTTTCATCCTCACTCAGATGGTCAATCAGAAAGAGTGATTCAAATTTTGGAAGACATGTTACGAGGTTGTGTGATTGACTTCAGAGGAAGTTGGGAGGATTTTCTACCTTTAGCAGAGTTCGCGTATAATAACAATTATCAATCCGGTATCCAAATGGCACCTATGAAGCGTTATCTGATCATAGGTTTCAGACTCTACTTGTTGGATGAATTAGGGAACGACGCTTGTTGGGTCTGAATCGATAAGCGAGATGGAAGAAAAGGTAAAGGTGATTCGAGCGCGATTAAAGGAAGCTTCGGATAGACAAAAGTTGTACGCGGATCTGAAGCGTAAAGATATTGAGTTTGCGGTGGGAGATCAGGTCTTTTTGAAAGTTTCACCGTGGAAAAAGATTTTCAGATTCGGAAGGATAGGCAAGTTGAGCCCTAGGTTCATTGGACCGTACCGTGTGTTGAAGCGTGTAGGACCAGTGGCCTATCAACTTGATTTACCTCCAGAGTTGAGTCAGATTCATAGTGTCTTACATGTTTCTATGCTGAAACGCTATAGATCGGATCCATCGCACATAGTACCGGTAGAAGAACTGGAATTAAGGCTAGATTTGTCTTTCGAGGAAGAACCAGTGAAAATCTTAGATCATAATGCTAAAGTGTTAAGAAAGAAGACTGTGCTGTTGGTTAAGGTTCTTTGGCGCAATCATGGAGCGGAGGAAGCTACATGGAAGCCTGAGGATACAATTTGACAATAATATCCGTATCTATTTTAACCAGGTAAATTTCAAGGACGAAATTTTCTTTAAGGAGGGTAGAGTTGTAACATCCAAAAATTTGAGTATTTATATGATGCATGTTTTGGTACTTAACATGTGTACAATTAAAAATTTGCATGTTTAGTATAGTCTTGAGAAGACTTGTGAATTATTCGGAATTTGAATAAATTTAGTAATGAGTACTTAATTGAAGTTGATCAAGTGACTTTGAGGTTTAAGTAAGTTTAAGTGTCAGAAACAAGTATAAGTGAGCTAATAGCAAGGTGCTGTTGGTGCATGTATGTTTGCTTGAGGGAAATGGTTCGAACCCCTAGATGTGCATTGAGTATTGTTTTTATTTTGTTTCCTCTTTCAATGTGCCAGTCATGGATAAGGTTAAAAGATGAGTTGGATAACATTTTTGGCAAGAAGACCAAAGGAAAAAGGTAAGTCAAAGTTTAAGGAAAAGAATCTCATGATTTAAGGTGATAGGGGAACATAAGGCATGACTTAAGGGGTTTGTTTTGGAAGCTTTGAATGGCCAATTGTCCATGAGCATGGACGGTTTTGTGGACTAAAGAGGGAGCCAAATTTTGGTAGTAAGTTTTTGGAAAAGTTGGTAGCTTGAAAGAATTTTTCATTTTGGTCATTTTGCTCTCCCAAAAACAATTTTTTCTCTCATCTTTTCCTCTCGGCCGAATGTGCTTGTGTTAGGAGGAAAACCATCTTTGCTTTGTTTCTTTTGATCATCCTTTTGACCATTTGGTCATTTTGTTAATCACTCAAGTCTCCCATTTGGTGTTCTCATTTAGTGCCTAAAACATCAAACACAAACAACATTTTCATTCTCCTCTTTCTTGGCGAATGCACCCTTTTTTCAAACTCTCTTCCTTTGCTTTTCTTTTATCTTGAAAATTTAATCATAAACCTCTCATCCTCATTTTCTTCCTTTCATCATTTTAATTTTCTTTTCAAACATACTTTCAACATTTTCTTCTCCCTTGGTCGAATGTTAGACTACCTCCATAGTCGAATCATTCCTTTCTCTCCTTTGTTTTAGCATAGCCGAATATTCCATTCTCCATAACATCTATTTTCAATCATTTTTCTTCTATTCAAACTTTGGATCATCGGTAAGTATCATTTCTCTGTCTTTTCTTTTGTTATTTGGTCACTATTGCCGAATGTTAGAATGTCTTTGGAAGAGACTTTTTGACCGATTAACCAACCTTTTATTCAAACATTTCTTTCGTTATTCTTAGTGAAGTAGTGGAAGGGTCGAATCATCATCTTTTCGGAGAAATCATGAAGTTCATTTAAGATTTGATAATAACGTACAAAGGATTATCTTGAGATCATTCGGAATATTAAGGTAAGGCGAATACACTCTTTTAAGTCATTAGTCTTAAGATTTTCGATATATTGTTAGGACTAATGATTCCTTGTCTTTGAAGACAATCAAGATAGGGACGAAAAGGGTTCTTAATAGTGTTCAGAAGAGGGGTGGTTCAATTATCCCCCCTATATTCAAGAGAAGGACTGTTTCGGGAATCCGAGACTTTCTACCGGGTTGTAGACCCTAATCCGGCGAAAATCAATTATTCAAAGTCGTACGTACTCCCGAGCCATTGTTTACTCATGGTTCTGAACCTTTGATCGAAGAGAAATCGCAAATAATTATTGTTCGAGATTCTGAGGGTAAGGAACTAGATCGATAATCATTAGAATAGTTTTATATTAAATATTAGTGTTCTAATCCATCGTGATGTGTGTTTAGATATCAACGAGCGAGAAAGTGTAGTTCTCACCGTAATCAGGTGTGTAACTTTACACTTATCTCTTGGGTTATACCATATCATAAGCGTTATAATAAAAATCGTAAATATGGTGAGATTGAAAAATACGTTATACAAATTCTTTTATGTGAATGCATGAAACCAAAAATCGAGGACGTGGAAAATTACGGATTTGCCCTTAATGGGTCATTTTGTGAAAGAAAGTGATATTTTGGGCCATGTGAATATTTTGATTAATTGGCCAAGTGCGGAAATTGTGAAAAGGCCTCATATGTTAAATGGGCTGAATTACGAAATGTCCTGATGGACCGAATTACGAAAATACCCTTTTATGGGCCAAATTGAAATATGTGATTTTATGGGCCAAATTGAAATATGTAATTTTATGGGCCAAATTGAAATAAGTGATTTTATGGGCCAAATTGAAATATGTCATTATATGGGCCAAAATACTGTTTTGACTAATGGGCCAAATTGATAAATTGTAATATGGGTTTTTATAAAAATTTACTTTACAAGTATTTTGTTATACATAAACATGATTGCATGATTTGGGATAATTGATGAAGAGAAGAAAGGCCTGATGCCAAAATTCTAGATAGGTGACTCTATCACGATGGCCTGATGCCCAAAATCTTGATCGGTGGTTCTACCACAATTATTTAAATGGCCTGTTGCCACAAATATTATAATTGGCTTTAAGCCTACTATTGGTGTGTTGGCGGGGTGGGTTGACTTGATCCCCACAGGTGTGATGGTTGGTATGGGTGGTGTGTAGCGGATGGAAATTAGGCTTGGTTGGGAATTGCATATTACATGCATTATTATTTTATACCGGATTTATAAATATTTACATTTGCAAAATGAGCTCAAGCCTAATTATATGTTTATATGGTTTTGGCCCAATGAATCCGGTAAGTGGGTTACACATTGAGTTCTAAGTAACTCACCCCATTTTCTTAACTTTCTCAGGTAATAATAATTGATGGAGACTTGGGTCAGAGATGACTTCGTATGGAAGCTATACTACAAATGGTGGTTTATAAAACTTTAAAACTTCTATAATATTTTTTATTAAGTACTTTTTTTTTAATGGCGATGTAATAAGGCCTCTTAAATTGTGGATTTTATTATGTGGATGGATTTATTATGTTTTAGTTTTACTAAGTTGGATTGATTTAGTTTTCATAAATGTTTTTTTCTAAAACTTTCGTATAAAATAAAGGTTTTTCTTAAATATCTTTGAAACTTAGGAAATTATTTTAAAACTTTTCGATGAAATATTTCGACTAAATAAATCCAAAGTTTTAATGAATTACTACTCTATAGATCAAATGTTAAATTCTTGTGTTTTTAATTATGATTTTCAATGAACTTCGATTTTCGATAAAGTCGTTCTCTTAATCGTTTTGAAGATTTGATTCCTACATCGTTAATGATTTGAATGTACGTAATTTGTGTGGCATGCCAAAATTCGGGCTTAATGCATAGGTTGGGTTTGGGGTGTTACAAACCCCTTCAGAAAACACTCGATACTCGGTGGTCTTAGCACATAGCTCCACCTACACATAATTCGACTTTCTTGTACACATGGTGAAGGTCCCTTATCACCCATGTGACCTAGCCATTCCATCTCGTAGCTTTCTTGTCTACATGGTGTCCAACACTAGGAACCACTCATGTGACCTAGCTACTCATAACCGTAACTTTCTTGTACACATGGTATACACACAAGATATACATGTGACCTAGTTACATATGAAATTATTATCCCGTAGCTTTCTTGCACACATGGTGAAAGTCCCTTATCATCCATGTGGCCTAGCTACATATCAAATTTTGCCATCTAGTAGCTTTCTTGTGCACACGGTGAAGGTCCCTTATCACTCGTGTGACCTAGCTACATATTGTCCGTATCTTCGATTTTCGAAGGTTCAATCGAGAATTTCCCATTCCATTCATTTTATATTTTAGTTATCACCCAATGATTTCCATAATATCTAGCAAAATAATTATTGTACAAGTAAAATAAATGCATTATTTACATATAAACTTTCGTTTGAAATCTCATCAGTACAACTGTAGCAACTCATTACAACCCATGTAATATTAATTTAACATTCAATTCTATAACATTAACACGCCACTCAATTTCACATGACACAATAAGCATCACATTTTCATACCATACATACCATCCACTAACTTCTCCTAAACATATTAAATCATACAATTTATGCCATATCAATAGAAAATTACAATTCAAGCATGGTATTGCATTATTATTAATACACGAACTTACCTCGAATGCCGAAACGATCATTTTACCAACTTTCTCGATTTTTTGATTTTCATCCAATTCTAGGTCCAAATCTCATTTTTCCGGGTCTAAAACATCACATTCCACTTATTTAATTAATGTACTACTCAAAACAGTCTCTAATTAAAACTTTGGCAAAATTACAATTTTACCCCTAAACTTTTACATATTTACAATTTTGCCCCTAGGCTCAAAAATTAAACTTCATCCCTTATTCTTATGTTTTATAACATGCTGAACATTTTTCCCTTCCATAGCAACATCAAATTCTCACTCTAACATGTACTTATGAACATTAGGTATTTTTACTGATTATGTCGTTTTACTCGTTTTCATGTAAAATCGCTTAGCAAAAGTTGTTTAACATAATTTCAACCTTCATATTATATCATAAAATATCAAAATAAACACATTTCACCTATGGGTATTTTTCCAAATATGAACCCTAGGTTAAATTATTGCTAGAATAAGTTAAACCAAGTTACCGGGATTCCAAAAACGTAAAGAACATTAAAAACGGGGCTTGGAATCACTTACTATGGAGCTTGGAAGCTTGAAACAAACCCTAGCTATGGAGAACCCTTGTAATTTCGTCCTAATGAAGAAGATGGACATATTTGGCATTTAAATTTTGTTTTTAATTCATTAAATTCACTAAATTACCAAAATGCCCCTTAAAAAAATCTTTTGAAACATACCCATCCATGTCCATTTTTGTCCACCAACTTAACCAATGGTCTAATTATAATTTAAGGACCTCCAATTTAAAATTTCATAACAATTGGACACCTCTAACATGTAGAACTCAACTTTTGCACTTTTTACAATTTAGTCCTTTTGACTAAATTGAGTGCCCAAACGTCGGAATTTTCGAACGAAATTTTCACGGAATGTTTCCGTGAAATCGTAGACCATAAAAATATAATAAAAATAAATTTTATTACGTCGAATTTGTGGTCCCGAAACCACTGTTCCGACTAGGCCTTAATTTGGGATGTTATATTTCTTCCCCCCTTTTAGGATTTTCGTCCTCGAAAATCTTACCAGAAGAGTGGTTTAGTACCTTTCTCTTAATTTCCAACATCACTAAATAATCTTTTTCAAGTCGATACTTTCAGAAACACTCTATCATCGATCTGAATCCTAACAGAACTCAGTGAATTCTGTCAAACAAAGAATCGATACATATTGAAATTATTATGCTAATTCTATCAAACCTTCGAAAACCACCCACTAGCATTTATCTTGGCTTCCCACAGATCAATCGATAATCACTTACAATCTTTCGATAGCTTAATTCATAACCACTGTCTTAAACTCAAATTTTGCTATGCCATCAGATATATTAAACTCTCGAAACCAGGAAACATATGAAAAATCCTCGTTAAACAAACAGTGTCAATCAAATTTTTCAATATAGACATAATAATAACCATCTCTAAATCACTAGTCGAACAGTTCTTTTTAATGTGACATTAATCATATGAAAACATGAACCATCACTCTATATTCTAACAATAAAACTCATTCTAATCCGTTCACTAGTGCATCACTGAAAAAAATCATAAACTCATTACTCAATTCCAACTAAACTCAAAACTAGAGCTTCGGTTAATAATACCTTCAATTGCTTTAACTTTGTTAGTATACCAAGACCATTCAAACTTTCACAAATATGATAACTTTTCCAATCAAAACAACTTTAACTTATAATAACATCATCTGGTTAGAGTAATCCAATAAGCATATCTACGTATTATGCTTTCTATAATATAATTTCTTTATTCCTACTATTCGTCTTTATACTGTGAATACACAAAATTTATTCTCTTAGTTGAGGCATGTTTAAATATACATAACTCAAATCATATCTCAACAAATCAGTTCACTCAGTATAAAAACAAGCGAGTTGATTTCAGCTATCGAATAATAACATATCAATACACTCCTTTCTTCATGCTGAGGATACAACTCAAATATACAATCTTTCAAAATTATTTTAGCATGCAAATCAAAGATCTTTTAAACCGTATTAGCTCGAGGAAATAGATATCCTGTTTGAACTCATTAACTTTAATCAAACTTATCTAAGGAAAGAAAACTGCTATATAATTTAAGCTTGTGTTCTTACCATTTATACTCTTGCCAATATCAATTTCTTCCACGGAAATTTGAGAAACCTTCATACCAGAATCACCACATTCCTATTATCGAATCTAGAAATACAATCATACTAAACATATCCATCATAGACCAAAGAACATACTTTAAGGATGAGACATGGTCGATAATTTGCACAATAAGGGCGATAAGAAAACCCTAAATACGATACCATTCCAGAAGTTTGAGAACATAACTCACAAGAACATAGCAGAGATCCTGATGATTCCTCAGAGAAACCCAGTAGAAAAACAATGCTTACCGACTCTGGACTTCTATCATAATAGAGATAATATATTCCCCGTATATATATAACAAAACTATAATCAGTAGAAATATAAGAATAGTCTCACATAAATTTTAACCATCGACTTCATTCCAACATATTTAAATAGAATTCCAAAGAGATAAAGAAATACCAATCATAAACCGACCAGACCAACAGGGCATTCGTCTAACATCATAGTTAGCTTCTCACAACGTAAGAACTCCATCAGAAACTGAACATCACACACATATCTCGAGGATAAGAGAATATATAGAATACAGAAAAGATCATCATATTTATTTCAAGCAGAATCATCACACACGGACATCTTTACTACTCAAATATCATTTCTTTGATTAATTCTATCATCATGAACCCCGTATTATTCCACTCACTAATGAAAATCAATTCGGGAAAAATTTCAGCAAACACATACTTTAGACATCATATCTAAATAAGTCGATTAGCCGAGACTAACATCTCCTTTATTCGTGATATGGCATAATCTGTATAATCTTTAAAACATTCTAATATCCTTCCAAAATTATTTCCACTTTCCAAACTATTCTTATCTCTATATGCATTACTAAGTATTTCACCACTAAACTTTTTAGATTCACATTTATGGACTTATTCCACATGGTTCTCGTGAATTTTCATTGTAAAACAACATTGGTAAGGGGGTGAGGTCATAAAGCTTCTGACTTAACTCTCATAAATACATACATATGACTTTGTATTCATCACCAACATCATATAATCACAATTACATAATTCACTTCAAGCTAATTAACATACATAGTCATGTTACACGAACTTTTTATTATCTTATTCAAACAAGTGTACATAAACACACATTACATCAATTTGAGAAAAATTTACTAATCGTATTCACTTAAACAAATATGTTGGGCACATAACATCATATGCATACCAAACAAACATGGATGGGCTTATCACCATATAAACTTTCATTTCATTCCACTTTTCACATTTCTCAACTTGTGGTTATCTCATTTCGTACATTAACACATATATATCATGAACTTCTATTCATACCTTTCCAAATTTTGACACATCATAAGCACGTCTCAATCATTTCAATATTATTATCAGCATTTTCGAAAAATAGCTCGGTTGGAAGTCATCTCTGTCTTAACAAAACAATTTCGTCAGAGTCGGGAGATATCACACTATCACGAGTAGTAATATGGCATGTATAGCTAGACTCACATACGTTATTTTAGTCCGAGAATCGACTAAATCATAGCTTTGATACCACTAAATGTAACACCCCTTACCCATATTCAACGCCGAAATAGGGTACGAGGCATTACCAAAACACATACACTTGAAAACGTATTAAACTGAGTCATAAAATTTCATCTAAATTATACAAAATGAACTGCTAAATATTAAAGGCCAACATTTTAGGCCAAACAAATTATGACATATACAAATGACTAAGTCTCCTATACATGCAATAAACTTAATAGGTTTGTATTCACTTTTACCCCACGATGATAGCTTGATAGTGTGATTACACCTCTGGCGATATCCAACTCGAGTTAGCATACAACCCTATAAGATATGGGAAATGAGGGGAAGTAAGCTACAAACCTTAGTAAGTAAGTATGTAAATAATGAGTGATTTTTTAACAGGCTTTTATAAATCTTCACAATATGTTCTCAAGATAATACAATCATAATTGAACATAGTCCCACTTTTTGTTCAAGTTCATCTCAAGCTATCTACTCGAGTCACTGTCACGAAATTATTTTTATCTGGAGATAAGAAACTCCAAATTAATATCCGTAAATTTTTCCTGAAACTAGATTCACATATATGTTTACCATAAAATTTTCAGAATTTTTGGTTTAGCCAATTAGTACAGTTTATTCTTCAAAGTCTCCCCTGTTCTGCTGTCTGACAATTCCGACCATTCTTTGCTAAAATTTAATTATCTTTTTGTACAGAATTCAAATGATGTTCTAGTTTGATTATTCTAACAATATACTCAATAAGGAATATAATCATATAAATTATGTCCCAATATTACTTTTTACAATTTTCAATGATATTTCCAAGTCAGAACAGGGGATCTCGAAATCACTCTGAATCAGTCTCACAAAATCTAAATATTTCAAAATATACCAATCATTTGCTTTCTCTGTTTATTTTATATGAAAATATACTCAATAATCTTTAAATAAATGTCTTATAAAACTTATAATTCAATTTCTACCATTTCTGGTGATTTTCAAATTCACATCACTGCTGCTGTCCAAAACAGTTTTATTGTAAAATTTTGCTTTCTCTCACTTTAGTTGTATTCATTACTTACCTATAACAACCATTCAAATTTCCAATCACATATTGAGCATATTGCTCATACATTATACATACATATACATATACTTATCACTACAACATCTCACATAATTTCATTTAGTCAGTTTTTCCGTTGAGCGCTTGAATAATAACAAATATCGGTGGTTTACTTTTGCCCACCTTTCAATTTCGATTACATATCGAGCATATTCCTCATATGTACATTTTGCACATTTCTCAATTTGTAACATTCACACTTGCACTTATTCATAACATGATCGCACCAATCATCATTAGTAAAATATCTCGTTGAACCCTTGAAAATCTCCGATACTCGGTGGTCTCAGACATAGCTCCACCTACACATAATTGACTTTCTTGTACACATGGTGAAGGTCCTTATCACCCATGTGACCTAGCCATTCCATCTTGTAGCTTTCTTGTCTACATGGTGTCCAACACTAGGAACCACTCATGTGACCTAGCTACTCATAACGAAGTAACTTTCTTGTACACATGGTATACACAGTATACACATGTGACCTAGTTACATATGAAATTATTATCCGTAGCTTTCTTGCACACATGGTGAAAGTCCTTATCATCCATGTGGCCTAGCTACATATCAAATTTTGCCATCTAGTAGCTTTCTTGTGCACACGGTGAAGGTCCCTTATCACTCGTGTGACCTAGCTACATATTGTCCGTATCTTGATTTTTGAAGGTTCAATCGAAATTTCCCATTCCATTCATTTTATATTTTAGTTATCACCCAATGATTTCCATAATATCTAGCAAAATAATTATTGTACAAGTAAAATAAATGCATTATTTACATATAATCTTTCTTTTGAAATCTCGTCGAGGTAAAACTATGTAGCAACTCATACAACCCATGTAATATTAATTTAACATTCAATTCTGTAACATTAACTTGCCATTCAATTTCACATGACACAATAAACATCACATTTTCATACCATACATACCATCCATCAACTTCTCTAAACATATTAAATCATACAATTTATGCCATATCAATAGAAAATTACAATTCAAGCATGGTATTGCATTGTTATTAACACGAACTTACCTCAAATGTCAAAACAGTCATTTTACCAACTTTCTCGATTTTTCGATTTTCCTCCAGTTCTAGGTCCAAATCTCATTTTTCCGGGTCTAAAACATCACATTCCACTTATTTAATTAATGTACTACTCAAAACAGTCCCTAATTCAAACTTTGGAAAAATTACAATTTTGCCCCTAAACTTTTGCATATTTTCAATTTTGCCCCTAGGCTCGAAAATTAAACTTCATCCCTTATTCTTATGTTTATAACATGCTGAAAATTTTTCCCTTCTATAGCAACATCAAATTCTCACTTTAACATGTACTTATGAACATTAGGTATTTTTACTATTATGTCGTTTTACTCGTTTTCACATACAATCGCTTAGCAAAAGTTGTTTAACATAATTTCAGCCTTCATATTATATCATAAAATATCAAAATAAACACATTTCACCTATGGGTATTTTTCCAAATATGAACCCTAGGTTAAATTATTGCTAGAATAAGTTAAACCAAGTTACCGAGATTCCAAAAACGTAAAGAACATTAAAAACGGGGCTGGGAAACACTTACTATAGAGCTTGGAGGCTTGAAACAAACCCTAGCTATGGAGAACCCTTGTAATTTCGTCCTAATGATGAAGATGGACATATTTGGCATTCAAATTTTGTTTTTAATTCATTTAATTCACTAAATTACCAAAATGCCCCTTAAAAAATCTTTTGAAACATGCCCATCCATGTCCATTTTTGTCCACCAACTTAACCAATAATCTAATTATCATTTAAGGACCTCCAATTTAAAATTTCATAACAATTGGACACCTCTAACATGTATAACTCAACTTTTGCACTTTTTATAATTTAGTCCTTTTGACTAAATTGATTGCCCAAACGTCGAAATTTTCAAACAAAATTTTCACAGAATGTTTCCGTGAAATCGTAGACCGTAAAAATATAATAAAAATAAATTTTATTACATCGAATTTGTGGTCCCGAAACCACTGTTCGACTAGGACTTAATTCGGGATGTTACAGATAGCTCCATAGCGGGAGAGGGAATTTGCTATGCTTGTGGAGAAGGCTAAGATAGCTGAGGAGGTAAGGCGAATGGAAAAGCTGAATCAGGATAAAGATAGAAGTGGAAGTAGGAGGAATTTTGGATCGTTAGGAGCAGCTGGGCGTACTCCAAAAAAACCTAGGTCGGATGTCTTGCAGGCGGGTGGAGAGACTCTTGCTAACTAGAACCTGGAGGTGTGTTCATTGTGGTAAATTCCATGCGGTGAGTGTTGGGCAGCGGTGGAAAGTGCTATAGGTGTGGGTCTTTGGACCAGCAGTTAAGGGCATCCACGACCACGAGTGATGTAGGACCCGTAGAAGGTGGAAATGCTCACCGGTGGGGAGGTCGAGCCGCGGAGGGTCGTGGTCTAGCTAGAGGTGGTAACGATTTGATCGGGGCCGTAGAGCACTAGATTGAGGCGAAAACCGAGGCGAGGTAGTCGGGGTTGGTCTATGCTATCGGACGTCGAGAGGAGGTGGCCGCACAGAATGTTATAACCAGATGCGTTTTTAATATTTGGTTTGCCTTACCTTTGCATTGATTGACATTGGGTCGACACATTTATATGTTGCTAGTAGTGTGTGCGGAACTTTAAGTTTAGATTCAAGATTACCCTAGGCGATAAGCGTAATTAGCCCATTAGGACAATCTGTGGTAGTAGATAAACTTTATCGGAGGTACCCTTAGAAGTTAGGGAATAGTCTTCCTAACGGATCTAGTGGAATTCTTTGTTCGGGAGTTCGACTTAATATTTGGCATGGGTGGTGGTGAAGTATCAAGCTAATTTAGATTGTGCGATCAAGCGTATGGTGTTGAAAACCCCGAGGTGGTGAAGTGTTGGTGATAGGAGAAAGGGGAACCGTCATCGAATGTAGTGATTGCCCTAAGAGCAGAAATGATGGTGAGAAAAGGATGCGAGGCAGTTTTAATGTTTGTTCGGGCTCTGGAAGCCAAGGACCTAACAATTGGGGACATTAGGACGGTGAAGGAATTTCTTGATGTTTTCTCAGAAGAGCTTTCAGGATTACCCCCGATCGTGAAGTGGAGTTTTGTATCGATCTTTTCTAGGAACAACACCAGTGTCTATCGATCCATATAGGATGGTGCCAAAGGAGTTGGCAGAGTTGAAAGCACAAATACAAGAGTTGTTAGATAAAGGATTTATTCGACCAAGTGTGTCGCCTTGGGGAACATCGGTGTTATTTGTTAAGAAGAAGGATGGATCAATGCGTATGTGCATTGACTACCGTCAGCTGAACAAGTTGACTATCAAGAACAAGTATCCGTTGCGAAGGATAGATGACTTGTTCGATCAACTGAAAGGGGCATCAGTGTTCTCAAAAATAGATTTGAGATCAGGATACCATCAGCTTAGGGTCAAAGAATTGGATATTCATAAGACAGCTTTCAGGACCCGTTATGGCCATTACGAATTTTTGGTAATGCCATTTGGGTTGACTAACGCACCAGCGGCATTTATGGATTTGATGAACCGAGTGTTCCATCCCTACTTGGATCAGTTTGTCGTGGTATTTATAGATGATATCTTGGCTTACTCAAGATCGGAAGAGGAGCATGATTCACATCTGCGAGTGGTTTTGTAGATCTTGAGGGAGAAGCAGCTGTATGCCAAATTCAGTAAGTGTGAATTTTGACTAAGGGAAGTTACTTTTTAGGCCATGTTGTGTCGGAAGAGGGGATTAGGGTTGACCCTCAAAAAATTGAAGCGGTGTTGGATTGGAAGCCGCCAAGGTCTGTGGCAAAAATTCAGAGTTTTCTTTGTCTGGCCGGGTACTATTGAAGGTTTGTTGAAGGATTTTCTTCAATTGAGGCACCATTGACTAAGTTATTACAGAAAGGAGTTCCGTTTACTTGGTCTAGTAAGCAGCAGGAGAGTTTCGAGAAGTTGAAAAGGATTTTGACGGAGGCTCGGTATTGATTCAAGCTGGAGGTGGGAAGGAATTTGTGATTCTTGTGATCGTCACACACGGGACTAGGATGCGAGTTGATGCAAGATGGAAAGGTTGTTGCGTATGCATCTCGGCGATTAAGACCGCACGAAGCAAATTATCCCACCCATGATTTGGAGTTGGCGGTGGTGGCTTTTACTTTAAAGATTTGGAGACATTATACGTATGGGGAGAAATCTATTATTTATCTGAGATCATAAAGCCTAAAATACCTTTTGACCCGAAGGAGTTGAATTTAAGGCGGAGGAGGTGGATCAAGTTGTTAAAGGATTATGATTGCTCGATCGAGTACCATCCGGGTAAAGCTAATGTGGTGGTGGATGCCTTAAATCGTAAAGTAATCTATGACTTGAGGGCAATGCTTGCTCACCTCAGTTTGTATGATGATGGGAGCTTATTGGCTGAACTTCAAGTGAAACCCTCTTACGTCAGTCAAGTTAAGGAGCTTGACAAGCCGATGAGTTGCTAAAGGAGAAGTTTCATGTAGGATCAAGTGATGGATCGGCGGACTTGATATGAATGAGGAATGGTATTATGATTTCAAGGGAGAGTTTGCATGCCAAAAGATCCGGAATTGAGGCATAGGATTTTGCAAGAAGCGCATGAATATGCACCCCAGATGGAGTAAGATGTATCGGGATTTGCGGGATCAAGTCTGGTGGCCGGGCTTAAAGCGTGAGGTAATTGAATTGGTGAGTAAGTGTTTGACCTGTCAGCAGGTAAAGGCAGAGCATCAGTTACCATCAGGGTTGTTGCAGCCAGTGAAGATTCCACAATGGAAGTGGGAAAGGATCACAATGGACTTTGTTAGTGGGCTACCCCTCACGCCTACTAAGAAAGATTCAGTCTGGGTGATTGTTGATCACTTGACAAAACCTGCTCATTTGATACTAGTACGGATCGATTACTCTCTGCAGAAGCTGGCTAGGTTATATATAGCGGAGGTAGTGAGGTTGCATGGGGTACCAGTATCAATCATATCAGATAGGGACCCGAGGTTCACGTCGCGATTTTGGAAGGCTTTGCATCAACCATTGGGTACAGTTGGATTTAAATCTGACATTTCATCCTCGACGGATGGGCGATCTGGCGGGTAATTCAGATCTTGAAGGACATGTTAAGGGGATGTGTCATTGATTTCGGAGGTAGTTGGGAAGAGTTTTTACCGTTGGCGGAGTTTGCTTACAACAACGACTACCGGTCTAGTATTGAGATGGCGCCTATGAAGCATTGTATGGGCGGAAGTGTCGTACTCCTACATTGGGCGGAATTAAAAAACGTCAAATTTTGGGTCAGGAGTTCGTTAGCGAGCAAGTGAAGGTTGAGTTAATTGAGCTCGACTAAAGGAAGCCTCGGTGATAGAAGTCCTATGCGGACTTGAAGCGTAAGGACATAGAGTTTGCGATGGGTGACATGGTGTTCTTGAAGGTGTCGCCATGGAAGAAAGTCTTGAGGTTTGGATGGAAGGGTAAATTAAGTCCCGATTTATCGAACCTTATCGGGTGTTGAAACAAGTGGGGCCGATAGGCTATCAGCTAGAGCTACATTCTGAGCTAAGCCAGATTCACAATGTATTCCACGTTTTTATGTTGAGATGATATTGTTCAGATCCATTCCATGTGGTGTCTGTGGAGGAGATCGAGGTAAGACCTGACCTATCTTTTGAAGAGGAACCAGTGGAAATCTTGGATCGTGATGTTAAAGTGCTGCGAAGAAAGACGGTTCCGTTGGTTAAGGTTCTATGGCAGAATCACAGTTCTGAGGAGGCTACTTGGGAACTAGAGGAAGCGATGCGGGGGCAATACCCACATCTATTCTGATCAGGTAATTTTGAGGTCAAAATTTCTTTAAGGGGGTAGAACTGTAACATCCTGAATTAATAGGCTTATGCATTTAATGTGTGGTTATGTGTAATGTGATAACTAGAGTGTTAGGGGTCAGTTGGGCTTAGGATAGGGCGAGGCCTTGGTTAAATTTTTTGTTTGGACACTATAGGGTTTAAAAGATGGTATGATGGTTTAAATTACAAAAGCGGGCTTGTGGCCCGATGTGAGAAGTCTTGCAAATGAGCTATAAGGTGGCGTCATTAGCGGTGAAGAGGCCCAAGTTATGGCCTCTTGGAGCCCATGTATTTTGGCCATTTTTGGCACTTAAAGGAGGAGCAAGTGGGACGGCAATAAGGCTTAAAATTAGGAGGGATTAATTAACTTGGATAATGTGGATAATGTGCTGATAAAGGAAGGAAGAGGTGGTGTTATTTAGGCCTCTTTTGGAGGTGTGAATGGATAAAGATAAGGGAGAAAGAATAGGAGTTATCTGCTGAACAGGCAGTGGTGGCCGAATTTCTATCTCTTGGATGGGGGAAGAAATCAGTTTCAATATGCCAGAGGGGTGCCAAAATTTCCCTCATTAATTGATTCGTTTTTAGTTCGAGGAAGGGGCATTTTCGGGTTTTAGGTAGTAGGTGCCAAAATTCTGTGTTTAGGTGTGGGGAATATCTTTTTATTTTTGGCATTTGGGTTTTATTTCCCATTCTCTTCTCTTATTATTCAAAAGCCGAAACCTCTAATCTTATTCTCTCATCTCCACTTTTATGCAAAAGCCGAAATTCCATTATTTTCTCTGCTTTCATCTCCATAGCCGAATACCCTTGTCTATTCTTTTCTCTTTGCGGATTTCTTCATTAAAGCCAAATCTTCATAGATCTCTTGAGATCATCTTTTCTTTTTGATCTTCTCAAAAGCCAAAATTCCCTAGGAGTTTTCGAATTCTCTGTGTTAAGGTAAGTGCCAATTTCTTCTGTTCTTTTTTCTTCTCTTCTGATTTTTGAGACCATAGCCGAATGGCTAGTGGGTTGTAAGGCCATCATTAGTTGATGTTTGTATTCATTGATCTAGTGTTCTTTTGGACGACATTCTGAGATTTGAAGGAGATCTAATCGCCTAGGTTTCTAAGCCAGAAATTGTTAACCTTCGAACCATATTATTATTTTCGGGATTTCAAGGTAAGGGTTCAATTCTCCCTATGATGTTTAATCGGTTTCTTTTCAATTTATTGTGCCTTAACCTAATGCCTCATTAAGCAATCATTATATTATCCTCTGACTAAGGTCATTCATGGACTCGAATGTCAGCAAATCGAAGGAAGGATTGGATCGTATCCTTGCCCCAAAGATCAAGAAAGCAGCGGTGTCGCGGTATGGGATTGGCATTTGGGTTGTGGACCGACTTTGAACAAAACCTTAGAAAGTTAGCAGTCGTATCGACTTCTGATAGTGGCGACATAGAAAGTATTGCTCTATCGGTAATCTGGTGTGTAGATCTCTATCACACTAGTTAAACTGTACTATGTATATGTTATGGGCTAAAAGCCAGAAATAGGTTGTATGAACAGTCGTGTTACCTGAAAAGGGTAGGCAAGGGATGCCAGGTATGTAATCATAGAAACTTCTCTGTGTGTATCAAAGTATGTGAAAGTATGTGATCTATTTAGGTGGTTTAATGTTCTGATTCTTGCATGTATGTATGCATGGGATGGGATTGATATGATGAAGGGGAGCAGGTCGCATAGCGATTAGTGGCTTTGCCACATATGTCACATAGTGATCAGACTTTATGACAGGCAGCACAGCTGTCGATATATTATTAAGGTCGTATAGCGATCAATGGCTTTGCCACATAGGTCACATAGTGATCGGCCTTTATGACAGGCAGCACAGCTGTCCATATGGTGTGTAGCGAATGGAGGGTTGATTGTAGAAATCCCCATGGTGTTATGGTTGGTACGGGGGTGTGTAGAGGATGGACATTTAGGTTTGGGATGGGCCATGTTACATGAAAATATTCTGTTGCCATTGTGTATGAGCCAAGGACCATAATGTGTTTGTGGGCCTTAAGGCTTTTATGTGTTTTCGGGATTTGCACACTGAGTCTTGGTGACTCACCCTTTTATTTTTCCCAACTTTTTAGATGAGTAGTAGATCGTGGACATAGGAGCCGAGGCGGACTCGAGGGGCCATCAAGTCTTTTATCTTTATAGACTATTTTCAGTTTTTTTCTTTAAGTTTAAATTTTGGGATTATTTTTGTAATAAGGCCTCCATAACTTAGGTTATCGAACTATATTTTTTTTATGTTACGTCTTATAAACTTATGTTTTCAAAGTCTTAATTATAAAGTGAAAGGAAAATGGGTTTTTCGGCATGTACAATGCAAATGTTAAAGTTTCTTTAAAATGTCACAACTAATGATTAATCGGTTAAAATAAATGAGATTTTCAAAACCCTTCAAAGCAAAGTTTTCAACATTCAACTCGTAGCATACCGGATCCGGTCATGGCGTATGGGCGAGTTTGGGGTATTCTGATTTCGGAAGAATTACAGGTTGCCTCGGTTAGAGATTGAGTTTGCTATCGTTTTGATACCTGGGACTGCACCGATCTCCATTGCTCTGTATAGCATGGCTCTGACCAAATTGAAAGATTTAAAGGCTCAGCTGCAAGAGTTGATCGATAAGGGATTTGTGAGACCGAGTTTTTCTCCCTGGGGTGTTCCCCGTATTATTTGTAAAGAAGAAAGACGGAATAATGAGGCTTTGCATTAACTGCCGTCAACTTAACAAGGTAACTATAAAGAACAAGTATCCATTGCCGAGAATTGATGATTTGTTTGATCAATTGAAGGGAGCAACATTGTTCTCAAAGATAGATTTGAGTTCCGGCTACTATCAGTTGAGAGTCCAAGAATCCGATGTGGCAAAAACTACTTTTAGAACGAGGTATGGACATTATGAATTTCTTGTGATGCCTTTCGGTTTAACTAATGCACCAGCTATGTTTATGGATTTGATGAACCAAATTTTTCGGCTATATTTGGATAAGTTTTTGGTAGTGTTCATAGCTGATATATTGATTTATTCCCGAGATGAGTCCGAGCATGCCGAACACTTAAGAACGGTATTGCAGATTCTACGAGAGGAGAAATTGTTTGCTAAGTTCAGTAAAAGTGAGTTTTAGCTTTGTGAAGTCAGATTTCTAGGACACATAGTTTCAGATGATGGTATTCGGGTTGATCCAAGCAAAATTTCAGTGATTATTGATTAAAAATTGCCAAATAATGTATTCGAGGTTAAAAGACTTTTGGGCTTAGCCGAGTATTATCGACGTTTTGTCAAGGTATTTTCGATGATTGCTTCTCCTATGACTAAGTTGCTTCAAAAGAGTGTTAAGTTAGAGTGGACTAAGAAAATGCCAGCAACATTTTGAGAAGTTGAAAGCACGATTGACTAAAGCACCAGTTTTAGTACAACTTGAATCGAGAAAGGAGTTTGTGATCTATAGTGATGCGTCATTGAATGGTCTTGGTTGTGTGTTGATGCAAGAGGGCAAAGTACTAGCTTATGCCTCGAGACAGCTAAAACCGCATGAGAAGAACTATCTGATGCACGATTTGGAATTGGTCGCCATCGTCTTTGCTTTGAAGATTTGGCATCATTATTTATATGGTGAGAAATGCCAAATCTTACCGATCACAAAAGTTTGAAGTATCTATGAATCAAAAGGACTTGAATTTGTGACAACGGAGGGGGCTCGAATTATTGAAAGATTATGAGCTAGTGATTGATTATCATCCAGTGAAAGTGAATGTAGCCCCAGATGCCTTGAGCAGAAAATCCTTGTAAGCTTTGAGAGCTATGAGTACGATTTTGGCTTTGTCTGACGACGGTTCGATGTTGGCCGAGTTGAGGGATAGACTGTTATTTCATCAAAAAATTTGTGAAGCTGAAAAGAAAGATAAGGAATTGCAAGTTAAAAGAGTTTAGTGTGAATTGGGTAGTGATTCAGATTTTCGAATCGGACCAAATGATTGCTTGATTTTCCATGATAGGGTATGTGTACCGAAAAAATGATGAGTTGATTCGAAAAATTTTACACGAGGCACACAGTGGTTGTTTGTCATTTCATCTGGGTAGTACAAAAATGTATAATGATTTGAAGAGTTGTATTGGTGGCCGCGTATGAAAAGAGACATCTCTGAGCTTGTGACAAAGTGTTTGATCTACCAACAAGTGAAAGCCAAGCATCAAGTACCTTCGGGTTTACATTAGCTAGTGATGGTTCTAGAGTGGAAATGGGACCGAATCACGATGGATTTTGGAACAGGGTTGCCTATGACTCCGAAAAAGAAAGATGCCATGTGGGTTATCGTTGATAGATTAACAAAATCAGCTCACTTTATCTTTGATGCAATTGGTTACTCACTTGATAAATTGGCTGAGCTGCATATTGCCAAAATTGTGAGATTATGTGGTGTACCTATATCCACTATTTCAGATAGAGATCTAAGGTTTACTTCAAGATTTTGGAAAAAAGTTGCAAGAATCCTTGGGTACGAAATTGAATTTTAGTACCGCATTCCATCCGCAAACTGATAGTCAATCCAAAAGAGTGATTCAAATTCTCGAAGACATGCTCCGATGTTGTGTTTTAGAGTTCAAAGGTAGTTGGGAAAAATATCTACCTTTAGTTGAATTTGTAACACCTCTAACCCGTATCCGTCACCGAATTAGGGTTACGAGGCATTACCGAACAAGACACAACTTTCATACAATTACATATGCACACATGTCATATTCGCATAAATTAAACAAATGGCTGATTAAATATTAAACATATATTATTAATCATAAAACAAAATACAATTCTCTTGCATATAATCTTATTTATATGTTAATAAACATACCTCAAAGCAATAAAAATATGCTTCAAAATATATGCACAAATTATGTTCTCATCATTGCAATGATATTCGAATACTTAATAATTATTAAACATATTATTACATAATAGTATACTGCTCATAATATACCAAACAAATCACATCACAAAACTTAATGTCCAAAATCATATGAGACATAAACAATTATACGATTGATCAAACATATATATATATATATATATCATTGAGTAATAAAAAAAATTCTCATGCGCATTTCTCCACATCAAATTTGAACCATTCAAGCATAAAATATATATACATATTGCCAATCATCTTATCCTCAATTCAGCTAACCAATTAAATCTATAAAAGCTAAACCCAAAACATGCACTACTCATTTAACCAACATTAACCGAATATGATACTAACTTTAAGCCTATTTAAAAGACATCTGTACATCATTTTGTAAGACCAAAAACATACATATTTTCCTATTACAAGCTTACGCATATGTATACACCAATTGAGCCATTTTCGAACATCCATACAAATCATATCACTTCACAATTACTAAGCCGAATCAATATGACTCACATGTGCAAATCAATCATTTATCAAGTACAACACATGTATATATATAACATGCCTACTACCTAACTAACACATAACAAACATTAACTAACATCCATTACTTAGCTTATTGCCAAAACACATAACCAAACAACACATTATATATACATGATATTACTTCCCAAATAACTTAAACCATGATCAAATTCAAGGATCAACAAGACATACCAAACTCACTTCACCTATATGCTTTAATTGAACTCACCTTATACCGAAACACTTAACAAAACATATCAAACTTAATTCACATATAAAAATATAAGCCATGACCGAATCACCAAAACCAAACATTTATATCATTTGAACAAAAGCATAAAAAAAAACAAACTTAACAAAATAAATAAGCCATTTTTGCATGGCTCATATTTACATACCCCAAAACCAAACATATTAACTAGTCTATACATGCCATAAGTTCGAATTCAAACTTAATAAAGTATCGAAGACAATCGATAGTGTGATAGACTTCTCTGACAATCTCTGAGCTCGTAACTAACTTCCAAAATTTATAAAACAAAGAGCAAACAAACATAGTAAGCTTTCACAGCTTAGTAAGTCATAAGCAAATGAGACATTTAATCATATTCATAATTTAATTTAACTAAACCTAAATAAACAATAAAAAATTCATATACATTTCCAAACTTATAATTTCATATATCAAAACATATAATTTTGCATAAGTTTTCCTTTGGCCGAATACTCATTTGAACATTAGCATGTTTAACCTTCATTTTCTACATCACCAATACATTATTTGGTCGAATGTATTCATTCACATATACATACACATAGTTCACATTAACATATAACATTTATATCATCAACTCAAGCATTCAACTTACCATATTTTCATAACTTTGTACGAATACATACATGAGCCTTTTAACTCGATTTTACACTCTATCTTAACTTATTACTGCCCGTTGAACCATTCAGAATTAAAAAGGATACTCGGATAGTCAAACATTTCATACAATGCCAACGCCCCAGGCGTGGTCTTACATGTAATCACATATCGAGGCCACTGTCCCAGACAGGGTCTTACATGTAAGTCAAAAGTTGATTCCAACGTCCCAGATGTGGTCTTACACGATAACACATAACGGAATCCTATGTCATGACATATGTATCCTAGCTATTCCTAAGGTTTGTACGGGACTTTCAAACATCGTAACTTGATCGAATCGATCACGTAAGCATTGATCCCAAGCATATAACCATTCAGATATCACTTATAAATATTCATAAAATTTAATTCAGCAATTAAAGTTCATATATATTCAAAATTACAGTGTTTATTTGCTTATAAACTTACCTCAGATATCGACAGACAAAAAAAAAACAATTATTCAATTATTTTTGTTTTCCCGATCCAAGTCTGATATCTTTGGTTCTTGATCTAAACATATTCAAATTAAACTTATTAAAACACAATTTTATTCAATTTAGTCTAAAACACATAAATGGGCAAATTACCATTTTGCCCCTAACATTTTATACTTTTTACAATTTAGCCCTTATTGCATAAAACACAAAATATGAAAAATTTCAATATTCCATGCTTGGGCCGAATCGTCCTCATGTTCATACAAGTCCATACATTTCATTTATTTCACATTTTAGTCCTTCAATTTATTATTTTTACAATTTAGCCCTAATTACTCAAATTCATCAAAATTTCCAATACAAAACATATTAATCCAAAACATATCTTTCATAATCCATCATCTAGCATCACAAAGCTCATAAATTCATCAAGGGCTTAACTCAAAATATTCATCAAAATCAAAAATTAAAGCATGGGCTTCGTAAATTTCATAGCAACGATCTCAAAAACATAAAAATTATCAAAAACTGAGTTAGTTACATACCTTAATCAAGCTTAAATATCGCCAAATATAGGTTTATTTTCTTTCTCTTTTTATTTTCCTTATTTATTTTTACTTTAAAAGATGAATATAAAGCACTAACTTAACTTATGTTTTATTATAATACCTTAATTACTTATTTACCTTATTAACCTTTATTATTTAATATAAATATCTTATATATTATGTACATAACCGTCCATCACTTTGTTCCATGGTAAAATTTCAACATAAAACCCTCCTATTAAAAAAAACAAAGCAATTTAGTACTTCAACAAATAGTTAGCAACTTTTACAATTTACGCGATTAAGTACTTTTATTAAATCGAACACTCAAACGATAAAATTAAATCACGAAAATTTCACAGATATCATTTCACACATTATAAACACAGAAAATAATATTTAATTATTTTTTACTCAGATTTGTGGTTCCAAAACCACTATTTCGACTAGGGTCTAAACCGGGCTGGTACAACTCTCCTCCCGTTAGGGATTTTCATCCCCAAAAATCTTACCAGAAAGTATATTAATGACTTGCTTTCACTAGCCTCATCAATTTCTCACATAGCCTCAGATTTCTCAACTATTTAATCTCATGAGCTAAGATTCTGACCTGTTCTTTGCTATATGACATAACGTGTAACATCCTAGATTGGGGGCTCTGTGCTTGGGATGTGTTATGTGTGTATGCCATGATGTGTGTGTGTGTCTGGTGTGTTTAGAGCTTTCGGGAAGGCTTGAGGTTAGGTCTGAGCCTTGGTAGAAATTTTGTTTTTAGTCACAGTAAGGGAGAACTAGGTGAAGTGGGCCTTAAGGGCACTTGAATAGGAAAGTTAACACAAGAATTTAATTGGTAAAGTGGCAAGGAGACGCCACTAAGGGAGCAAATAAGTGACGCCACATGCAGGTTTGGAGGGAGCAGGTTCGAATCCCATGTTAAGCAAAAGGACTATTTTTTTTATAATATGTTCCTGAGGAGTGAGAGGTGGTTTCGACTGGGACTCTAAAGGAGTGGGTGTGGATTGAGTCACAAGATAGGGAGATGAGGATAAGAGAAAAATGAGGGATAGAATAGAGGGGGAAGAGGTGGCCCAATGTGGGACTGTGTGCAAGGGGGGAAACGGACAGATGAGGCTAAGGGGTGCCGAATTTTCATTATTTTCCTAGAATATAGCTTTTTGATTTTCTTTCTCTTCTTCTTTTCTCCTCCTAAATTTCAACAACTAAGGATTTCTTCTTCTTCTTCTCTTTTTCTGCCAAAAGTCAAAAAACTCCAAACTCTATTCTTCCAAAGCCGAAAACGCCTAAGCCTGTTCTTGTTCATCTCTTTTTTGGATCTTTCTTAAAAGTCAAAAACTCCTAGATCTCGTTTGTGGCTTGGTTTATTTCTTTCATCGTTTCAATCTTCTTCTTTAATTGTCGAATCTTCTTGCAAGTGGTAGCTAAAATCCTCTGTAAAGGTAAGTGTCGACTTGTGTTATTATTTTTTTCTGCAATCTTTTTCGGCTTTTGAGGCCAAAGCTGAATGGCTTGTTGGTGGTTAGGGCCATCTTTAGTTTGACATTTTCACTGATCTTGTGTTCTTTTTGGGTGGCATTTCGGGATTTGAAGGAGATCTAATCACCTAGGTTTCTAAGCCAAAAATAGGTAGCATTCGAATCATATTATTTCTTTCGGGATTTCAAGGTAAGGATTTCAATTCTCCCTAAGTTGATCAATTGATTTCTTTTCGTTATTCGTGCCTTAATCTAATTCTTTGTTAAGCAATTATTATAGTACCTTCTGACCAAGGTCATTCATGGACTCGAATGTCAGCAAATCGAATGAAGGGGTTGGATCTGTAGTCCTAGTCCCAAAGTTCAAGAAACGCGCGGTGTCTGCTGTTCGTGATTGGCCACCGGGTTGTGGCCGGCTTCTGAGTAGAATAGTAGGCAGATAATGGTAGTTTTGGCTAGTGATAAGCGTCGACATAGAGTGTCATCTTCGTGTTATCGTGTGTAAACTTTCACACACTATACTATAATCGTACTAACGCTTGAGTGAAATTTGAAAAGAAAAAAAAGTGTGTAGGCAGGTCTTGGTACCCTTAGGGGTAAGGCTAGGATTGCAGTGCGTGTCAGATCGTTACTTTGTATAGCCGAATGTATGTATGATAGACTGATGTGTTATGATTAGCATATTGCATTGTTAGGATTGTATGTAGATCATGGGTATGGGTTTGATATGAAGGGGAAGTGCTTAATTGGTCAGGTAGTGATCGGTGGCTTTGCCACGATATATATACATATGTTCATACATTATTTTTGGTCACATAGTGATCGATGGCTCTGCCACGATTTATATATTTATCTTATTTGGTCACATAGTGATCGGTGGTTGTGCCGCGAAATATTATTTGGTCACCTAGTGATCGTGTATACTTGGCAGCATAACTGTCGTGATGGAGGGTAGCGGATGGAGGTTCGATTGTAGAAATCCACACGGTGTGATTAGTTGGTACGGGTTGGTGTGTAAGGGATGAAAAAACTAGGTTTGGGTTGGGCTTATTGCATTCATATGTGTATGTTGATATGTGGGCTAATGCCAATGTGTGATTGTGGATTAGATGTAGTATGTATAATGTGGTAGATTTTTGCACACTAAATCTTGGTGACTCACCCCTTTCCTTAACTTTTCAGGTGAGCAGTAGCTCGTGGATGCAGGAGGCGAAAGCGGACTACGTGGAGGCCATACTTTCGATTTCTTTTACTTATAGTTTGGCATTTCTATAAGTTTTTTAATTTGTGATTTTAAGCTATGTAATAAGGCCTTTCAAGGTTGTACTTGATTTATTTTATTATTTTTGGTTTATATCAAACACGACACCTCGGTGGTTTGAATATTAAAGTTAAATTAGAGTTTCATTAAACTAATCATCATGTTTTCAAAAGACCACATACTAAACGAAAAAAAATATTATCTTTCAAATCACTGGTTTTTCATAAATACAACTAAGTCTTGATTTTACTTCACCCTGTGGCATACCAGATTCGATCGTAACATATGGGCCGAGTTTGGGGTGTTACATTTTTGGTATCAGAGCCCAGTTCAAAACTCAGGCTGTGAATTGGGTCCAGTGGTATTTTATAGTCCGATGTGTGTTCGAAAAAAATGTTTTGGGTTGAGATATGGCCTTCAAGTCTGGCGGCACCTGATCCACCAAGATAAGTATTCTAACCTTTGATGTGGTATGCATGATTGGATTTAATGGGCTTTATGGGGACATAGGCGAGTACGCTAGGGTTTATGGACCTTAGGCCTAGGCACGCAACTCTTAAAATCCATAAAACTTAATTTCTCTAATTAAACATGTCCATGGATAAGTCGTTGGATTGGAGTGTAGCAACAAGCATACGCATGTCTAGGATTGGATCTAGGGAGAGCTTGGTATTTAAGCGGTCCTAGTGGCCCACCTCCTCTTCGCTAGAATCCTACCTAGTGCGTAGTGTTTGTTCGCTTTAGCCGAGAGGACTTGTTAATGGGTCGAAATTCATAACTAAAACCCAAAAGGGACCAAAACCCTATTTTTGTAAAATTACTTATACCCCTAGTTCTGTAAATTACCTAAAATACCCTAAGTTTGAGAAAATTACTGAAATACCCCTGGTTTACAAAATTATCGAAATACCCCTGATTCACAAAATTACCAAAATACCCCTATTTTGTAAAAGTACCCAGATACTTTATTTTATGAAATTACAAAAATACCCCTATAGACTGAAATTACGAAAATACCCCAGGTAGTGAAATGACAAAAATACCCCTATGTGACGAGGGTGAGTCTATGGATGTCACTTTTACATTTGATCTTTGTTATGTGATGCTCTGTTTGTGATGCATATGGATGTGGAATGTATGTGATTTCTAGAACTAGGAGATCTGAGACTTGAGGCGATTTTGAATTCGAAAGAACTACTGTTTAAACTACTTTCCATAAGGCTGTTCATTACTAATCAGTGGAAGAAAGAATTAATTCATAAAATTTTTAATCAGATAAATCATGAACACTAGATATGAGCACTGGGGGACGTGGTGTGCGTGGCTGAGGTAGAGGCAGGATTGCTGTGTTGGAACTTGTAGGGTCTGGTCATGAGTCCAAAAATGAGATACCAGTGCCACTAGTGTGTGAATGAGTATCGGGACCAAATGGGCGAGACGATCAAAGTGTCTCGAGCGATGCTCTGAGTGTTGGAGAGAGTTGCGGGAGTGGGCATGGGCACGGAGCTCAAAATGCATGCGAGGCGACTTAGGACTAATGGAGCGAAAATATTTAGGGGAATTTTTGGTGGAGCTCCTAGTACAATTGAGTATTGGATGGAAGTAGTGGAGCATATAATGGATGAGCTTGACTTCACGGAAGAGGAGAAGCTGAAGGGAGTGATGTCTCTTCTTCGGGATGAAGCGTATCAATGGTGGCTTACGATCAGGGATGGTGCGGTGGCTGACCCTATTACTTGGGATTTCTTCAAGTTGGCATTTTAGAGTAAGTACATCAAATCGAGTTATGCGGATACGCAGCGTAGGGCATTTCTAAATCCGATTCAAGAAAGTAAATAGGTAGCTGCTTATAAAGCAGAATTCCTGCGCTTAAGTCGTTATGCCTGAGGGATAGTGGCCACCGAGCATGAGCGTTGTGTTCGATTTGAGGATGGTTTGAGGGATGATCTACGGGTGTTGATAGTTCCACAACGAGAGCGAGAATTTGTAATTTTAGTAGAAAAGGCTAAGATAGCCGAGGAAGTTAAGCGAACCGAAAGACGGAATAATGATAGAGATAGGGATAGGAATAAGAGGAATGTTGGATCGTCAGGGTCAACAGGACATTTTCAGAAAAGACCTAAGATGGATGGGCCGAGATAGGGTGTAAGATCTGGGGGTAATGGTCAACCTCAGAGGTGTGGTCGGTGTAATAAATTTCATTAGGGCGAATGTTGGGTAGGTGATAGGAAATGTTTTAGGTGTGGGTCCTCAGATCATCTGGTTAGGGACTGTCCACAAGATCGGGGTGGCGCAGAGCTGGTAGAACAAACAACGCCACCTCGTGAGAGGTCTACAACCACAGAGAGGTCATGGTCTAGCCAGAGGAGGTAATAGTTATGGTCGGGGCCATGGAATGCAAGGCAGAGGTGTAGGGAACACCGATGCAAGACAGCCGGGGTTGGTCTATGCAGCAAGATGTCGAGAGGAGGGGGATGCACCAGATTTCATAAACGATACGTTCTTGATTTTTGGTTTGCCTTTCTCTGCATTAATTGATATTGGATCGACGCACTCTTATATTGCTAATGTAGTCTCTGGAACTTTAAGTATAGACTTTGAGATTGTCTCTAGGGAGATGACTGTAATTAGCCCGCTAGGACAGTCGTGGTGGTCAACAGACTGTATAGGGATGTACCTCTAGAAGTGCAAGGGGTAGTATTTCCGGCGGACTTAATGGAACTGCCTTTTGGGGAGTTCGATCTAATCTTAGGTATGGATTGGTTAGTGAAATATCGAGCAAACCTAGACTTTGCAGCCAAGCGTATGGTACTAAGAACTAGTTAGGAGGATGGGGTGGTGGTAATAGGTGAAAGGAGGAACTACTTGTCTAATGTAGTATTTGCTCTAAAGCTGAAAGAATGATGAGAAAAGGGTGTAGGGCGTTTATAGCTTCTGTTTGTGCTTTGGAGGTTCAGGATTCAACTGTGGGGAATGTTAGAACGGTGAGGGAGTTTTCTAACATTTTCCTAGAAGAACTTCCCGGACTACCTCCAGATCGCGAGGTGGAATTTGGAATCAATCTTCTTCTGGGAACGGCACCAGTATCTATTGCACCATATAGGATGGCGCCGAAGGAGTTGGCGAAACTAAAAGCCCAGATTCAGGAATTGTTGGATCGGGGTTTCATCCGACCAAGTGTATCGCCTTGGGGAGCACCGGTGCTATTTGTCAAGAAGAAGGATGGATCAATGCATATGTGCATTGACTACCGTCAGCTGAACAATTTGACCATCAAGGACAAGTATCTATTGCCAAGGATTGATGACTTATTCGATCAACTAAAAGGGGCGTCAGTATTCTCAAAGATAGATTTGAGATCAAGATACCATCAGCTTAAAGTCAAAGAATCGGATATTCATAAGACAATTTTTAGGACCCGTTATGGCAATTACGAATTCTTGGTAATGCCATTTGGGTTGACTAACGCACCAGTGGCGTTTATGGATATGCTAAATCGGGTGTTCCAACCCTATTTGGATCGATTCATGGTAGTATATATAGATGATATCCTGGTATATTCAAGGTTGGAGGAGGAGCATGATTCACATCTACGAGTGGTATTACAAATCCTGAGGGAGAAACAATTGTACGCAAAATTCAGTAAGTGCAAATTTTGGTTAAGGGAGGTTACTTTTCTAGGATATGTTGTGTCGGCTTAAGGGGTCAGAGTTGATCCTCGGAAGGTTGAAGCTATCATGGATTGAAAAGCACCCAGGTCTGTGATGGAAATTCAGAGTTTCCTGGGTCTTACTGGTTATTACAGGAGGTTCGTTGAGGGATTCTCCTTGATTGCGACACCTTTAACCAAGTTGTTGAGGAAGGGAGTACTTTTTGTGTGGGGTGACAAGCAGCAGGAAAACTTTGAAAAGCTGAAGAAGATGTTGACAGAAGCTCCGGTGTTGATTCAATCGGAGGCTGGAAAGGAGTTCGTGGTTTATTGTGATGCTTCACACACCGGGTTAGGATGTGTGTTGATGCAAGGTGGAAGAGTGGTTGCTTACGCGTCTCGACATTTAAGACCCTATGAGCTAAATTATCCTACGCATGATTTGGAATTGGCGACTGTGGTTTTTGCTTTGAAAATTTGGAGACATTATCTCTATGGAGAGAAGTCTATCATCTATACAGATCATAAGAGCTTGAAATATCTCCTCACCCAGAAGGAGTTGAATTTGAGGCAGAGGAGGTGGATTGAACTATTAAAGGATTACGATTGTTCGATTGAATACCATCTGGGTAAAGCTAACGTGGTGGCGGATGTGCTAAGCAGGAAGATGATCTCGGATCTGAGGGCGATGTTTGCTCATCTAAGCCTGTATGAAGATGGGAGTTTCTTAGCTGAGTTTCAGGTAAAGCCAACATGGATAGATAAGATTAAGGAGAAGCAGTTGCAGGATAATGACTTGTGTGCTCGACTATCTCGAGTGCAACATGGTGAATTAGGGGACTATAATCTAAACGATGGCGGGGTTTTATGTTTCCGAAAAAAGGTTTGTGTGCCGAGGGAAGTGGAATTGAGGTGGATGATTCTTCAGGAAGCGCATACTAGCCTATATGCTATGCATTCGGGAGGAAGTAAAATGTATCGAGATTTACGAGAACAATTTTGGTAGCCAGGTCTAAAGCGGGAGGTAACTAAATTTGTAGGTAAATGTCTGACATGTCAGTAGGTAAAGGCGGAGCATCAGTTGCCTTCGGGGTTGTTGCAGCCGGTGAAGATTC
Organism: Gossypium rotundifolium; assembly: GCA_025506655.1. Lineage (NCBI taxonomy): Eukaryota > Viridiplantae > Streptophyta > Magnoliopsida > Malvales > Malvaceae > Gossypium > Gossypium rotundifolium. The sequence goes on from CP106728.1 coordinate 85,318,165, forward strand.
CGCAATACAAATAGGGGAGAATCACTATGTATTTTGTTAGTGGGCTACCCCTTACGCCTACTAAGAAGGATTCGGTATGGGTAGTCGTTGATCGGTTGACGAAGTTAGCTTATTTTATACCAGTTCGGGTTGATTACTCTCTACAAAAGTTGGCTAAGTTGTATATAGCAGAGATTTTCAGGTTGCATGGAGTACCTGTGTCCATTATCTCGGACAGGGATCCTAGGTTTACGTCAAGATTTTGGAGGGCATTGCATCAATCGTTGGGGACAAAGTTGGATTTTAGTATGGCGTTTCATCCACAAACGGACCGACAGTCAGAAAGGGTGATTCAGATTTTAGAAGACATGTTGAGAGGTTGCATTATCGATTTCAAAGGTAGCTGGGAGGACTTTCTACCATTGGCGGAATTCGCGTATAATAATAGCTACCAGTCCAGTATTCGGATGGCACCGTATGAAGCATTGTACGGGTGGAAGTGTCATACTCCTACATGTTGGACGGAGTTGGGTGAACGACAGATTTTGGGTCCAGAACTAGTATTGGAAATAGAGAATAAGGTTGGGATGATTTGGGCTAGGTTAAAAGAATCGTCGGACAGGTAGAAGTCTTACGTTGACTTGAAACGAAGGGACATAGAGTTTGCAGTGGGTGATCGGGTTTTCTTGAAGGTATTACCGTGGAAGAAAATTCTAAGGTTTGGACGGAAGAGTAAGCTAAGCCTTAGGTTCATCGGGCCTTATCGGGTGTTAAAGCATGTATGACCAGTTGCTTATCAGCTTGAGCTACCTTCGGAGCTAAGTAAGATTCATGATGTATTCCATATTTTAATGTTGCGACGTTACCGTTCAGACCCATCTCATGTGATACTGTTGGAGGAACTTGACTTAAAGCCTGATTTATCTTTTGAGGAGGAACCTATCCAGATCTTGGAGCGCGATGTTAAAGTTTTGCGAAGAAAATCGGTTCCTTTTGTTAAGGTTCTATGGCGTAATCACGGAGCAGAGAAAGCTACATAGGAGCTAGAGGATGTTATACGACAGTAATACCCTCACCTTTTTTGACCAGGTAATTTCGGGGACGAAATTCTTTTAAGGGGGTAGAACTGTAACATCCTAGATTGGGGGCTCTGCGCTTAGGATGTGGTATGTGTGTATGCCATGCTGTGCGTGTGTGTCTGGTGTGTTTAGAGCTTTCAGAAAGGCTTGAGGTTAGGTCTGAGCCTTAGTAGAAATTTCATTTTTAGTCACTATAAGGGAGAACTAGGTGAAGTGGGCCTTAAGGGTACTTGAATGGGAAAGTTAACACAAGAATTTAATTGGTAAAGTGGCAAGGAGGCGCCACTAAGGGAGCAGATAAGTGACGCCACATGCAGGTTTGGAGGGAGCAGGTTCAAATCCCATGTTAAGCAAAAGGAGTGTTTCTTTTTTATAATATGTTCCTGAGGAGTGAGAGGTGGCTGAATGTGGGACTGTGTGCAAGGGGGAAACGACTAGATGAGGCTAAAGGGTGCTGAATTTTCATTATTTTCCTGGAGTATAGATATTTGATTTTCTTTCTTTTCTTCTTTTCTCCTCTTAAATTTCGGCAACTAAGGATTTCTTCTTCTTCTTCTTCTCTTTTTTAGCCAAAAGCAAAATAACTCTTAACTCTATTCTTCTAAAGCTGAAAACGCCTAAGCATCTTCTTGCTCATCTCTTTTTCGGATCATTCTTAAAAGTCGAAAACTCCTAGATCTCGTTTGTGGCTTGGTTTATTTCTTTCATTGTTTCAATCTTCTTCTTTAATTACCGAATCTTCTTGCAAGTGGTAGCCGAAATCCTCTATAAAGGTAAGTGTCGACTTGTGCTATTATTTTTTTTTACAATCTTTTTTGGCTTTTGAGGCCAAAGCCGAATGGCTAGTTGGTGGTTAGGGCCATCTTTAGCTTGACATTTTCATTGATCTTGTGTTCTTTTTAGGTGGCATTCCGGGATTTGAAAGAGATCTAATCACCTAGGTTTCTAAGCCAGAAATCGGTAGCATTCGAATCATATTATTTCTTTCGGGATTTCAAGGTAAGGATTTCAATTCTCCCTAAGTTGATCAATCAGTTTCTTTTCGTTATTCGTGCCTTAATCTAATTCTTCGTTTAGCAATCATTATAGTACCTTCTGACCAAGGTCATTCATGGACTCGAATGTCAGTAAATCGAAGGAAGGGGTTGGATCTGTAGTCCCAGTCCCAAAGTTCAAGAAACGCGCGGTGTCTGCTATTTGTGATTGGCCACCGGGTTGTGAGCCGTCTTTTGAGCAAAATAGTAGGCAGATAGCAGTAGTTTCGGCTAGTGATAGCGTCGACATAGAGTGTGTCGTCTTACGTGTTATCAGGTGTGTAAACTTTCACACACTATACTATAACTGTACTAACACTTGAGTGGGCTAAAAAGCCGAAAAAAAGGCCTATGCAGACAGTTGTGGTACCCTTAGGGGTAAGGCTAGGATTGCCAGGTACGTGACTGTATCTTTACTTTGTATAGTCGAATGTATGTATGATAGACTGATGTGTTATGATTAGCATGTTGCATTGTTAGGATTGTATGTAGATCATGGGTATGGGTTTGATATGAAGGGGAAGTGCTTAATTGGTCACGTAGTGATTGGTGGCTTTGCCACGATATATATACATATGTTCATACATTATTTTTGGTCACATAGTGATCGGTGGCTCTGCCGCGATGTATATATATATCTTATTTGGTCACATAGTGATCGGTGGTTGTGCCGCGAAATATTATTTGGTCACCTAGTGATCGTGTATACTTGGCAGCATGACTGTCATGATGGAGTGTAGCGGATGGAGGGTCGATTGTAGAAATCCACACGGTATGATTGGTTGGTACGGGTTGGTGTGTAGCGGATGGAAAAACTAGGTTTGGGTTGGGCTTAGTGCATTCATATGTGTATGTTGATATGTGGGCTAAGGCCAATGTGTAATTGTGGATTGGATGCAGTATGTATAATTTGGTAGATTTTTACACAATCAGTCTTGGTGACTCACCCCTTTCCTTAACTTTTTAGGTGAGCAGTAGCTCGCGGATGCAGGAACGAGGCAGACTCGTGGAGGCCATACTTTTGATTTCTTTTCCTTATAGTTTCGGCATTTCTATAAGTTTATTTTAATTTGGGATTTTCGCTATGTAATAAGGCCTTTCAAGGTTGTACTTCATTTTATTTTATTATTTTGCGTTTATATCAAACACGACACCGGGTGGTTTGAATATTAAAGTTAAATTGGAGTTTCATTAAACTAATCATCATGTTTTCAAAAGGCCACATACTAAACGAAAAAAAAAAAGTTATCTTTCAAATCATCGGTTTTTCATAAATACAACTAAGTCTTGATTTTACTTCACTCTGTGGCATACCAGATTTGGTCATAACGTATGAGCCGGGTTTGGGGTGTTACATAACAAGCTGAGTTTCTACTTCTGAAAGAGATACTATAGATAAAGGATCTTATCTGTATCATCATGTCATATATATAAGAAACACATTATGGATCTTCTCAAGTTCTGCCAATAATTTAAATTGAGGAAGTCACTAGTCTTACCATTTCAATAATTCCGTAGATCCCGAATAATCACAAAATTAACTTCTCTTTTTAGCTGAGTCGGGGAGTTCCATCCTCACTACAATACTTTTACAAATAGTCAGTTCTCTAACTGAAATTCAATGCTTTTATGTATCAAGTCTGCATAAGTTTTCTGTCAATCTAAAACTACTTTTAGACTGTCACAAATTACTTTCATTTCTCCTCAATCTTTCTTATCTCATCGACTCCATAATTCATTTTATCAAAATTCAATTCAACAGCTAATTGCAACCATTTCATTCTCATACAGTGTTATCTTCATACTCATCTCATGCCTATTATTATACGCAAACTTATTCAACAGTAAATGTTTTTCTCAGTTGCTTTCAAATTATAAAACACAATAACGAAACATTACCTTGTGAATCTGAATCTCTCCCTCAAATTAGCCATCTGTTGAAGAATGTAATGTGATGCTAGATTGAAACCATTTATCTAAAACTTACTGTATTTTTCTATCAAATCACAATACAAAATTCAGGTCTCTACCCGAAATAATGGAGTCTGGTACATTGTGATCTGAGAATCCCTGATATGTATGACTCAGCTAATCTATCGAAAGAGAAATTCGTGCGTACGAAGATAAAATATTCGGACTTCTTCAAACAATCAATAATAGTTCAGATAACAACTGTCTTTTACAAAATTCATCGAATTCTATTTCGTTACTACTCAGATAGCAACACATGCTATAACAGTCTTGAAAACACTTGATAATCAACATTAGCTTGTTGATAGATCAGAAGTTGGGTACAAAATAAGAAATATCAAGTTTCATGCTCATTCACTAATAAACTGTTTCAAATTATTGTACATCTTAGTACTTCCTGAATTAACAAATAATTACCACCGTGAGCTATATGTAACCATTGTTGTATATTCGTAGAGCTTTTCAATATACACACTCTATCTCAAATAACAAATAATCATTGATACCAAATATGAGGTTCGAATCATAAATCAATTTATGCTGAACCACTTTTTATCTTATAATTCACTGACACATTTTTGAATTTCACAACTTCACTAAATAAACATTTATTTAACCTCTAATTCAGTTAACAACTTTTCATTACTTGATGTAACACCCCAAATCTGGTCTAGACATTACGATGAGATCTGGTATGTCACAGGGTAAGTTGCAAAAATGAATTCTTGAATTCAAGAAATTACCGTGAGTTTGAAGACTTTTCGTTTTAGGTGACATTTTGAAAAGAGAACTTTCGAATTGAGTTAAATTTCGTTTGTTATCTTAGTTGGCATTTGAGAGAAAACGGTTGTGTTATGTCGTTTATGTTTTTGAAAATCTCATCTTAACTTTCATGTTAAAATATAATAATGTCATATCTTAATTAAGTGATAATTAAATAAAACCCAAATATTAACTTAAGAACGCCTTATTACATAATAAAAACCCAAAATAAATAATCTTAAAATAAGGTAAAAATCAAAATTATTAAAGTTCACGGGTAGTATCTCTGATGTTTAGCCATGCCCGAGTCCTCCACGGCTCTCAATCCTCTATCGCTGGGAATTACCTAAAACATTTAATAAAAAGAGGGGGCGAGTTTACGAAAACTCAGTGTGTACAACCCTCATCAATAAGAATATGCATCACAATAATCTGAGCCGAAGCCTATTACAGTAAAGGTGGCAATTGGGCCTTAGCCTTAAATAGCCTCGGTTGAGCCTTAACCCATATAATATGTCCCAGCAGATAATGTATGCAATGCGATGAAAACCTAGCCCAACCTAATTTTTCGTCCTCTACAAACCATCTGTACCAGCCCATCACACCATGGGGATTTCTACAATCAACCCTCCATCTGCTACACACCTCATATGTGGCACCAAGCCACTCGTGGTTCCAGACCACCATGATACTAGATCACCATGACAAAGTCACCATTAACATATGTGGGGCCGACCCACCATGGTACCAAACCACCGTGACAATCCCTGATGAATGAGTGTGGGGCCAACCCACTGTGGTACCAAACCACTAGGACGAGTCACCGAATCATAGATATACATACGTGGTATCAAACCAGCGTGGCACCAAGCCACCAAGACATGGTCACTGAATTAGATATATGTGGGGCCAACCCACTTGTGGTACCAAACCACCGTGACAGTCTCTAATACTTCCCCTTTCGCAAAATAACCCAACCCATGCAGAACATACAAATCAAGTGAATACACATGCTTTCATCATAGTAACAGATTGCAGCATACATTTTCATACTCATTAATAGAACGTTATAGTCACTTGCCTGGTATCCCTAGTCTTACCCACAAGGGTATAACGACTTCCTATTCAGTCACTTCGGCTTTTCAGCCAAACAGTTAATAACACATATTAATAACAAAGTGTGAATATTTTACACACAATTACGCTAATCAACCCCTAAGGGTATAACAGTAAAATTACCTACCGAGGGTATTTCAATAATTTACCTACCAAGGGTAATTCGGTAATTTCGCAAACCAGGGGTATTTCAATAATTTTACAAACTAGGGGTATTTCGGTAATTTTGCAAACCAGGGGTATTTTGGTAATTTTACAAACCAGGGGTATTTTAGTAATTTTATAAACTAGGGGTAATTCGATAATTTTACAAACCAGGGGTATTTCGATAATTTACAAACCAGAGGTATTTCGATAAGTTTACAAACCAGGGGTATTTTGGTAATTTTACAAACCAGGGGTATTTTGGTAATTTTGTAATCCGGAGTATTTCGATAATTTCACAAATCAGGGTGTTAATGACCCAACAGAAGGTCCACCATCGCCTCGAACGACTCAAGTATTTTAAACAGAGATAATGATGCGAATGGGCCTAATGTCCATTCTCGGCCTAAGTGGGCCCACACACTCGTGTGGCCCATTTAGCCCAAACCTAGCCACATATATGAGATTCACATAGTCTAGTTCACTATCTACTACTCAATCATACAATTTACTCATATGGGCCCCTGGGCCAACTTGGCCCCTTTCGGGACATCGTAGCCCAACAGCCCACACCCGCAAGAATACTCATGGTGGCCTCAACTATTGCATCGCAGCTTATACACGTGCGCTCCCATGCTCGTGTGGCTACCATCGTCGTGTGACTGGTAGTTTGGCATTTGCCGCTCTACAACTAGAGTAGAGAGAATACACACCTGATAGGAATTTGAAGCTGCTAAACCGCGCTTCGAGCACTCCTATGCCCAACGCCAACCAGGTATGCTCCTTCTCCTCCTAGACAGCACTATATATAGCTAGCTTCTCACCTTCCTTCTTTGTATCTTTTCGATGGGATCCTCCGTCAAGAGAGTTTAAATCCAACTCAAACTCTTCCCGTCAATCCACAAAATAAATACTCCTTGCTTGTCATGAGATTCAACCTGTGCTCTCATGTACCATAATCCATGCCGCTAGCCACTTTACCAACTAGCTCCTTGTGTCTAACATCATGTGCAACTAAATATAAACTTATGGCCAAATTCTAAAGTCCATATAAAAAGAAAACCAAAATGCAAGAGCCAAGACTTGAACTTTGGACCTCCTTCCTTTTTGGCGCCATCCCCTTGCCTCTTATGTGGCGTCACTTTGCCACTACACTACACGCTCCACTTAGGTCATTTTCTCCACATTTTATTCTTAAAGCCTACCTACTAACTTCATAGAAGCCAAAGTTTAATCTCGGAACTTCATAGAAGCCCCCTGACCTTCCACAATCACTCACCTACTATATCCAACTTGCATTAAAGTCATTCTCTTATTCTCAAAAATTTAAACACTACTACGCCTAAGGCCCAATGGGCCAATCCTACTATGCCTAACTTTGGGATGTTACAAATCTACCCTCCTTAAAGAAATTTCGTCCTTGAAATTTCCAGCTATAGAAATAGTCGCACATCCTAACCTACAACACTACACTCACGCTTGGCACTCTGATTCTAAAACAGTAATACACTTTCTAACTTATTCTTGGAACCTCTTCACACAACCAAATATCTAATACAGAAGCAAACAGATATTTAACACTCATACATAAAAATTTTCCATTCAAACTTCGCATCCAAAACATACACAGAATAAATATAGTCATTGTATAATAATAAGTAAGGGGAATTACGAATTTGGTGCCGGAGACTCGGGTGCCATACTTCCAATAAATATACTTTTTTTAAACCAAATTTTAAATAACTTTGAAAAACATTTTCGAACCCATTCCACTACCGAGTTTTGCAACCTAGGCTCTAATACCATAATTGTAACACCCCAAATCCAGTCTAGACGTTACGGCAAGATCTGGTATGTCACAAGGTAAGTTGTAAAATTGAATTCTTGAATTTAAGAAATTACCGTGAGTTTGAAGACTTTTCATTTTAGGTGACATTTTGAAAACAATGGTTTGTAGTAAAGGAAAACTTTCGAATTGAGTTAAATTCCGTTTGTTATCTTTGTTGGCATTTGAGAGAAAACGGTTGTGTTATGTCGTTTATGTTTTTGAAAATCTCATCTTAACTTTCATGTTAAAACATAATAATGTCATATCTTAATTAAGTGATAATTAAATAAAAACCCAAATATTAACTTAATAAGGCCTTATTACATAATAAAAACCCAAAATAAATAATATTAAAATAAAGTAAAAATCAAAATTACTAAAGTTCACGGGTAGTATCTCCGATGTATAGCCACCCCCAAGTCCTCAACGGCTCCCAATCCTCTATTGCTGGGAATTACCTTAAACATTTAACAAAAAGAATGGGTGAGTTTACGAAAACTCAGTGTGTACAACCCTCATCGGTAAGAACATGCATCATAACAATCTGGGCTGAAGCCCATTATAGTAACGGTGGCAATTGGGCCTTAGCCCAAAATAGCCTCAGTTGAGCCTTAACCCATATCATATGTCACAGCAGATAATGTATGGAATGCGATGCAAACCCAGCCCAACCTAATTTTCTGTCCTCTACACACCACTCGTACCAGCCCGTCACACTGTGGGGATTTCTACAATCAACCCTCTATCCGCTACACATCTCATATGTGGCACCAAGCCACTCGTGGTTCTAGACCACCGTGATACTAGATCACCGTGGTAGAGTCACTATTAACATATGTGGGGCCAACCCATCGTGGTACCAAACCACCGTGACAATCCCTAATGAATGTTTGTAGGGCCAACCCACAGTGGTACCAAACCACTGGGACGAATCACCGAATTATAGATATATATACGTGGTATTAAACCACCGTGGCACCAAGCCACCGAGACATAGTCACTGAATCAGATATATGTGGGGCCAACCCACTTATGGTACCAAACCACCGTGACAGTCTCTAATACTTCCCCTTTCGCATAATAACCCAACCCATGCAGTAACATACAAATCAAATGAATGCACATGCTCTCATCATAGTAATGATTCAAAGATACATTTTCATACCCATTAATAGAACACTATAGTCACTTACCCGGTATCCCAAATTTTACCCACAAGGGCATAACGACTTCCTATTCGATACTTGACTTTTCACCAAACGCTTAATAACACATATTAATAATGAGTGTGAATATTTTACACATAATCACGCTTAATCAACCCTAAGGGTATAACGATAATTTTACCTACCGAGGTATTTTAGTAATTTAGCTACCAAGGATAATTCTATAATTTCACAAACCGTAGGTATTTCGGTAATTTTACAAACCAGGGGTATTTTGGTAATTTTACAAACTAGGGGTATTTTGGTAATTTTACAAACCAGGGGTATTTCAGTAATTTTACAAAATAGGGGTATTTTGATAATTTTAAAAACTAAGGGTATTTCAATAATTTACAAACCAGGGGTATTTCAGTAATTTTACAAACCAGGGGTATTTCGATAATTTTATAATTCGGGGTATTTTGGTAATTTCACAAATTAGGGTGTTAACGACCCAACAAAAGGTCCACTATCGCCTCGAACGACTCAAGTATTTTAAACAGAGATAATGATGCGAATGGGCCTAAGGCCTATTCTCGGCCCAAGTGGGCTCACACACTCGTGTGCCCATTTAGCCCAAATCTAACCACATATATGAGATTCGCATAGTTTAGTTAACTATCTACTACTCAATCATACAATTTACTCATATGGGCCCCTCGGACCCACTTGGCCCCTTTCGGGCCATCGTAGCCTAACAGCCCACACCCACAAAGATACTCATGATGGCCTCGACTATCGAGTCGAAGCTTCCACACGTGCGCTCGCACGCTCGTGTGGCTATCATCTTCGTGTGACTGGCATTTCAACATTTGCCGCTCTACAACTAGAGTAGAGAGAATACACACATGATAGGAAGTTGAAGCTGCTAAACTGCACTCTGAGCACTCCTATGCCCAACGCCAACCAGGTATGCTCCTTCTCCTCCTAGACAGCTCTATATATAGCTAGCTTCTCACCCTCCTTCTTTGTATCTTTCCGATGTGGGATCCCTCCATCAGTAGAGTTTAACTCCAACTCAAACTCTTCCCGTCCAATCCGCAAAATAAATACTCCCTTGCTTGTCATGAGATTCGATCCCAGGCTCCCCTGTAGCATAATCCATGCCGCTGGCCACTTTACCAATTAGCTCCTTGTGTCTAACATCATGCGCAACTAAATATAAACCTATGGCCAAATTCTAAAGTCCATATAAAAAGAAAACCAAAATGCAAGAGCCAAGACTTAACATTGGACCTCATTCCTTCCTTTTTGGCATCATCCCCTTGCCTCTTATGTGGCGTCACTTTGCCACTACACCACACACTCTTCTTGTGTTATTTTCTCCACATTTTATTCTTAAAGCCTACCTACTAACTCCCAGGGTTTTTTTCACCTAAAACCAAAATTTCCCTAAAGCCAAAGTTTGATCCTAGGACTTCATAGAAGCCCCCGAACCTTTCAAAATCACTCACCTACTAGTTCCAACTTGCATTAAAGCCATTCTCTTATTCTCAAAAATTTTAAAAACTACTACGCCTAAGGCCCAATGGGACCAATCCTACTAGGCCCAACTTTGGGATGTTACACTTGATAAGATCAATCATGTATTCATCAGCCAAATCAAAACATTGGAAACTATAATCATTTCCCTCGGATAAAAATCACTTATAGACTCAATAGTTTTTCGACGATTTAAGCTAACCTTGCTGTGCCAAGTTTGGATCTTTCTCTGACATTAAACATTTTAAATTCTAGTAGCCATAAAATATGTCACATAACTCTCTTTATGCAGCTTTAACTATATAGAATCATAAGATATCTCTGCATATTCCTGTATTAGAATACATTTCAAACCATTCAATAACGTACAGCCAAAAATCATAATCTTCTTATTGAACTCAGACTGAACCAGAACTGTTGTTTCGGTCGAAATTATCTTCGTGCAAAAGAAAGCTTCAACAATCAAACTAATTTTAATTTACCACAACATTTTTCAGATAGAATCGTTCCAATAGATATAATTATGTATCAAGTCTTCAAGAATACAAATTCTTCTTCCAGACTATCCTCCAATTCATACATATACGTTCAAAGTTTATTTTCAGTTCGTAAATGATTCAAACACATATAACCCAATTAACTTTTAAATCAAATAATTCAGATCATACTAACTACTAAATCAGTCTTTTCGAAGAAATCTTTCTTCTCGTTAGAAGGAATAACCCCAGACATGTCATTATACAGATTGATCTTGATCTTCTATCATTTTCACTTTTATCAATATTGAACCGTCATGAGAACTAGAATATAGTTTATAATGAAGATGTCTCATATATCAATCATCAAAACTCTGAATTATACTGAAATCACCTTAACCACATAGAAATCATTGGGCCTTACTAAGAACAATGCCTCAATCCTATAATGAATATTATCCCGACTGTTAATGAAGCATTTGAACAGAAAAAAAGAAAATCAAATATGATTTAAATAGCCACCATTGCAGAAACACAACTTCTATAACTCTGAGGATGGTACCACTGTACTCTCACATTTCAAGCCAGAAATTATAATCATAATAAACATAGTCATCTCTGTCAAATAGAAATCTCTTGCAAATACTCACATGGAATCATAGGAAAACCAGAATAGCGAAATTTCAACATTTGGAATTACACAGGATATCTAAAAATTACAACCCATATAGAATGATATCAATTCCAATAATATCCTAGAAAATGTCAAGAAAGAATAATGTCACTCGCAAATATTGAAATCCACAATAACAGAAGCAATATAATCTTCATGTATATACAACAGAACAATAAATAGTAGAAACAAAATATTAGCCTCATACAGATTTTATCGTTGACTTTCATATCCACACAATGGAATAAATTACTAGAGAAAGACATAACAATGTTGAACATAACCCAAATAGATCAACGATGCTTTTGTTTTTTAATATGTTTAGGTAATGTTCTCATATGATAAGACTTTTTTTTCTGAAAATAAACAGTCATATATACTTCTGAGGATAAATGTGTTCATAGAATACCCAAAAGGAATCACGATGAATCGCTTAATTATAACCATTGCATTCAACCATCAATACAATTCAAACATTATTCAACTGCCTAATTTTGTCATTGACAAGTTCATATTGTTCCATCAATAACAGAAATCCATCCAGAGAAGCTTCCAGTTAATACTTTCTTTAGATAGCATACCTGAATACGTCATTTAATGGGAGTTAACTTCTTTTGTAGCAGTAACTTTACATAATCTGAATAGTTTTCAAAACTATCCAATATCTCTTTTAATCTGTCTTCATTTGCTGATTCATTCTTTTTCTGACCACATTAGTAATCTTTTAAACACGGATCTCTATAACTCCACACTTGTGAACTTATTCATTCAAAAATCTTACAGATTTCATTATAACATTTCACTGATAAGGGGGTGAGGGTAGTAAAGCCTTAAATTTAACTCTCGCATACATGCATATAACATATACTATCTATAACATCCTGAAATTTAGAATTTTATGTTTGGCATTATATCATGCTATAGGTTAGTTAAGAAGGTTAATTGTGTATGTTTAAGGGTCCTAAGAAGTCTTGGGGTTGAATTGGGCCTTAGTAAAAATTTTATGTTTAAGCACTTTAAGGAGAGAAGGTAAGTGGCATCAATGCTTAAGGAAATAAGTGTGTTTGTTGCTAGCATAAGTGAGCATATTGCAAGGAGGTTGTGGCATCACATGAAGGGCTTTAGGGAGGAGTTCAAATCCCACCTAGTACAAAATTTTTGATTAAATTTTATGCTTCCCTTTCAAGGGTGGGCCATGGTCTTAAAAAAGGTAAGGAAGACGTTTTATTTATGGAAAGATGACTAAGGATTATGGTAAGGCAGAAAACAAGGGAAAGTGAAGGAAAGAAATCAAAAAAAAAAGGGATAAGGAAGGGAACATGTTGGCTGAATACTAGGAGTTGCCTTGGGGAGGAATTTTTGGTCAACATTCATCTTTTGGTAAAGATGATACATGGTACATGGTTTTGGGAGGGGGACTTGAGATTAAAATTTTCCTAGAGTCATTTTAGAAGTTTGGTGCATGAGAGGCATTTTCTTTGGTTTTGAACATTTTGTGCTTCTTTTCTAATCTTTTTCCCTTGTCTTGCCAAAACACCAAAGTCATTTTAGTACTTTCTTTTCCAATTTCTTTTCCCCTTGTTTTAGTCGAAACCTCCTAGTCCATTTGTTCATCGTTCTCCCTTGTTTTGCCGTAACCCTCGATTCATTTGGTTCACCTTCTTTTGATTGTTAATCCAAACTATTTAGCATTCTTTTCTCTCCATCCCTTTTTTTCTTTTTGACACTTCTTCAACCATTTCACTATTTCTTTTCTCTCTTTTCTTTCGTGTTGGGCACTCTCTTCTTGACCGAATCGGTAAATGACCTTATTCTCCTCTTTTCACTTTTATTTTATTTTTCTAACCGATTATGTATGTCCATCACTATACGGCTATTTCACTTTGTTTCTAAATCAAAATGTCTCTTTCTCCTACACTTTCTTATAATGATCAACTCTTTTTCGTAGTGTTCTGGTGGGTGGTCGAATACCACATCTTAGCTGAATTTTTTGTAGCCGTACGCCCAATCGATAGAAGTGGATCTATTATTGTCAAAGTAAGGGATTTCTTAAAGGTTTATTTCGATATATCTCAATACCTGGTTACTCTGCTAAAACGGATTGATGATTATGTATAAATGCTTATTCTAGGGACTATATCGATCATTTTTATTCACTAGTACAGAAATAGAGGTAAGCTGAACCTTCTCCTTAGACAATCGATTTATATCATCGTAATATCATTTTGATTAAGACTTTTCCAATGGAGGCAAGTGGTATTGATTTGAAAGGAAAAGCGATTGGAGAACACAAAAGGAGTGGATTTACGATTCCTACTCCCAAGTTCAAATGAAGGACGGTATCAGTAGTTCGGGACTTTCCACCGGGTTGTGGACCATCATCCGGTGAAAATAGACAAACCATGGTCGTTCACGATACTAAGGGCGCTGACGATCAAGACAGTTTAATCCTTACAGTAATCAGGTGTGTAATCTCACACTGGAATCCCGTAGATTCATGATTCAATATCTTGATGGAAAATAGATCGTTATTATTTACAAGGCTAAAATCGTAATATGGTAAAAATTGAGTAACTTGTGTAAATTACAATATTTCTAAAGATCTGACAAAATCGATATTTATTTGCAAAAATTAAAAAATGCCCTTATGGTCTGGATTACAAAAATGCCCTTATGGGTCGAATTACAAAAATGCCTCTATAGGCCGAATTGCTATAATGGGCCGATTCACCAAAATTGTTCATTAAATTGATAATTGTTACTTATGTGGATATATTTTTATCATTTTGCATCTGTACATATTGCATAGGGCGGGATCATGAATGAATAGCAGTGTAGCCTGGTGGCATTGCCACAATATTAATATATAATTACATAAATCTGATTTCGGTGGTTCAGCCACAAATATTCTGTGATTAGCAGCTTAACTGCAAATTTGGTGTGAGCGAGGGGGTCAGATGACTTGATCCCCACAGGTGTGATTGGCTGGTCGGGGGTGTGATTGGATGGATGGCTTGGGTTGCATTCATATCATATAATTATTGTTATGTAAATGGGCTTAGGCCTAAAATGATACAAAATGGGTTCAGGCCCAGTGAATGACGGTAAGGTGATTATACACTGAGTTCTAGTAACTCACCCCTTTTCCTTAACCCTTGCAGGTAATGCTCAGTGATGTGGACTTGGGCCATGGATGATTCGATGGATGCTATACTTTAGAAATGGTGTTTTTGAAGTTTAGATTTCTATTATCGTTTACTTTATTACTTTTACTATTTTGGGTTTTAAGTTGTAATAAGGCCTCTAAAATAATTTATTTTTGCTTTATGTTTGACGTACTTATTATCTTGCTTGATTTGTTTTAAATAGGAATGTTCTAAAAATCATAAATAACGGTTTCCAAAATTGATTAACAAAAGGTTTTTATAAATATGTACAAATATTTAAACTCGAATTCTCTTTCAAATTACCAACGACATTTTCAAGAGTCACGTTTTAACGTTCACTACATCGAGTTTTGATTCATCAATCAACCTCTCGAAAATAGTTGTATTCTATCAAATGTTTACATCCAAAATTGTTTTCTTAATCATAACCAAATTACACTTATTTTAGTACAAATCACAAGGACTTTATACGTTTTCCTCATATGACATGTCAGATCCGGTCGTAACGCATGGGCTAAGTTTAGGGTGTTACATTTTATGGTATTAAAGCCCAGTTGCAAAACTCGACTGGCGTTTGAGTTCAAAAGCGTTTTCCAAAGCTATTTGAATTTTAAATTATAAATGCATGTTTTAAAGGAAGTATGGTACCACGGGTATCCGGCACCAAGTCAAGTAAGTTTATGTTTTCATTTTATGAATATTGTGGTATGACTGTTGAAATACTCTAAAACTTTTAGCTTTAGGAGCTGAAACTATAGAGATTGAGACTTTAGGATACGTTTTACGAAAATGACTTTGCTTCCTATACTTCATAAAACATTGTTTAATAAACATTGAATAGTATACTGATTCATAAGACTCTTAATCAGATTAAATCGACATTAGTGAATATGAGTGCTAGAGGACGTGGACGCGATAGACGTGGCCGTGGTAGAGGCTGAGGTGCTAGAGTTGTATCTGAGGCATCAGACATATTCCAGAAATGGATGCCCCTGTGTCACTAGTGACTGAAGCTGGGTCATAGATGATTGTATGAGAGAGGACGATGCTCTGTCCCAAGCAATGTTGCAAGTTCTGGAAAGGGTTGTTGGGACGAGAATTGGGTCAGCAGCTCATGGGTCGATATCGAAATGACTCAGATCGAATGGGGCTGAAGTTTTTAGGGGTATTTCGAGTGTAGCCCCTAGTGTAGCAGAGTACTGGCTTGAGGCGGTGGAGCGAATTATGGACGACCTAGATTGTACCACTGAGCAAAATCTGAAAGAAATTGTATCATTACTGGGAGACGAGGCATATCAGTGGTGGCTCACTGTTCGGGAAGGCACTCAAGCTGATCGTATTACCTGAGAATTCTTTAAGACAGCATTCCAAGGAAAGTATGTCGGGGCTAGCTATGTGGATGCCGGAAGGAAGGAATTTTTGAACTTGGTTCAAGAAAAAAGATCTATGGCAGTTTACGAGGCGGAGTTCCTGTATTTGAGTCAGTATGCCCGAGGTATAGTGCCGACTGATTGTGAACGCTATGTGCATTTTGAGGACGGATTGCATGATGAGTTACGAGTATTGATAGCCCCACAGAAGGAGAGGAATTTTGCTACACTGGTGGAAAAGGCTAAAATAGCTGAGGAAGTTAAACTCTCGAAACAAAAAAAATCGAGACAAGGATAGGGGTAAAAGTAAGAGAGACTCTTGGTATTTAAGTCCTGCGAGAAGTTTTCAGAAGCTTAAGAATGAGGGGCCAGTTCGAGTGGGTGCTCCAGCTGCTACTAATCAGATTCAGCCATGTGTGGATTGTGGAAAACTTCACTCGAGTTAATACTGAAAGAGAACTGGTGGTTGTTTCAGATGTGGATTTAAGGACCATCGGTTGAAGGATTACCCTCGAGAGCCTGTTCAGACTCAGGTAGTACGTAATAGATTTGCACAACCAGTTAGAGGCGCTCAGCAGCCGTCGAGAGGCCGTGGGCCAAGTCGAGGTGGTAATGGCATAGGACGAGGTTAGGGTGCACCAGGTAGAGGTACCGGTAATAGGGGTAATGCGGAGGCTTAACATCCAAGTTTGGTTTACGCGATCAGACATCGAGAAGATGGCGATGCACTTGACATCATAACTGGTACATTCTTCATATCTGATGTACCTGTTACTGCTTTGATAGATATTGGATCCACCCATTCGTATGTTGCATGTGTTGTGTCTGGAACTCTGAATATTAGATCTGAGATTACTGCTAGGGAAACAACTGTAATTAGCCCTTTAGAACAGTCAGAAGTAGTAAATAAGTTGCTTAGGGATGTGCCCTTAGAATTCCAAGGGGAAGTATTTCTGGCTGATCTGATGGAACTGCCATTTGGTGAGTTTAATCTTATTTTGGGCATGGACTGTTGGTTAAACACCGTGCGAATTTGGTGATAGGTGAAAGAAGAAACTATCTGTCTAACTTGGTATCTGCTTTAAAGGTAGAAAAGTTGGTACGAAAGGGGTGTGGAACATTCTTAGACTTTATTAGTGCTTTGGATGCCAAAGAGTTTTCGGTTGAGAGTGTTAGAACAGTGAAAGAGTTTTCAGACGTCTTTCTCGAGGAGCTTCCAAGATTACCTCCGAATCGGGAAATGGAATTTGGCATTGAGCTATTGTCAGGAACGGCTCCGGTGTCTATTGCTCCTTATAGAATGGCACCGAAGGAGCTAACGGAGCTTAAAGCTCAAATTGAGGAATTGTTGGATCACGAATTTATTCGACCAAGTGTATCACCGTGGGGAGTACCGGTCTTGTTCATTAAGAAGAAGGACGGGTTGATACATATGTGCATCGATTATAGACAGTTGAATAAGTTGACAATAAAGAACAAGTATCCGTTCTGAGGATCAATGATTTGTTCGATCAATTGCGAGGAGCTTTGATTTTCTCAAAGATAGACTTGAGATCGGGGTATCATCAGTTAAAAGTCAAGGAGGCAGATATTCATAAAACTGCATTTCGAACTTGTTATGGACATTACGAGTTCTTAGAGATGCCGTTTTGGTTGACTAATGCAACAGCTGCATTTATGGACATGATGAACCGGGTCTTCTAACCTTATCTAGAACAGTTTGTGGTGGTGTTCATAGATGACATCTTAGTGTACTCAAGGACTCAAAAGAGCATGATTCAGCATCTACGGTGGTATTGCGGATATTAAGGAGAAGCAATTGTATTCCAAATTTAGTAAGTGCAATTTTGGCTGAAGGAGGTGACCTTTTTGGGGCATGTTGTGTCTGTCAAGGAATTAGAGTTGATACCCGGAAGGTCGAGCCTGTATTAGATTGGAAACCACCAAAAATAGTGGCTGAAATTTGGATTTTTCTAGGTTTGGCTGGGTATTACAGGCAATTCATTCAAGGGTTTTCGTTAATTGTTGCACCCTTAACTAAGTTGTTGCGTAAGGGAGTATCGTTTGTGTGGTAAAAAAAGCAGCATGAGACCTTTGAGAAATTGAAGAAGATTTTGACAGAAGCGCCAGTATTGATTCAGCCTGAAGTTAGTAAAGAGTTTATTATTTATTGTGATGCGTCACACACTGGCTTGGGATGTGTGTTGATGCAAGGGGGAAAAGTAGTGGCTTATTTATCTCGTCAATTAAGGCCGTATGGGATGAAATATCCCACTCATGATTTGGAGCTAGCTGCAGTGGTGTTTGCTCTGAAGATTTAGAGATACTATCTGTATGGGGAGAAGTTGATTATCTATACGGATCATAAGAGTCTGAAGTACCTCCTTACCCAGAAGGAGTTGAACTTAAGACATCGAAGGTGGATAGAACTGTTGAAAGATTATGACTTCTCAATCGAGTATCACCCAGGTAAAGCTAACGTAGTGGCTGATGCGTTGAGTCGTAAGGTGATATTAGACTTGAGAGTGATGTTCGCTCATCTCAGCCTTTATGAAGATGATAGCCTTTTAGCCGAACTTCAGGTGAAGCCTACATGGGTAAATCAGATTAAGGAAAAGCAGTTGTTAGATGAAGTGTTGGGTTCCCGACTTCAGCAAGTGGAAGGTGGTGAGATAGGGGATTTTGGATTGAATAGTGATGGAGTATTGCGTTTCTACGAAAGAATTTGTATGCTTAGGGATTCGAAATTGAGACAAATGATTTTGCATAAGGTGCATAGTAGCCCATATACTATGCACCCTAGGGGAAATAAGATGTACCGAGAACTCCGTGAGCAGTATTGGTGGCCAGGATTGAAACGGAAGGTTACTGATTTCGTGAGAAAGTGCTTGACATGTCAGCAAGTGAAGGCGGAACATCAACTACCTCCATGGTTGCTACTCATTTAGGTTAACGAAGACTGCTCATTTCCTACCAGTTCGTACAGATTATTCGTTATAAAAGTTGGCCAAGGTGTATATAACAGAAATTGTGAGGTTGCATGGGGTACCAGTGTCTATTATATCGAATAGGGACCCTAGGCTTACATCACTGTTTTGGAAGGCTTTACATGAAGCTTTGGGAACAAGGTTAAATTTCAAAGACGGCGTTTCATCCTGAGTATGATGGTCATCGAGAGAGTAATCCAGATTCTAAAATATATGTTAAGAGGCTGTGTGATCGACTTCAATGGGTAGTTGGGAGGATTTCCAACCATTGGTAGAGTTTACATACAACAACAGCTATCAATCCAGCATCCAGATGGCACCCTACGAGGCGTTGTATGGTCGTAGGTGTCGTACTCCTACTTCCTAGACTGAGCTGGGGGAATGACAGTTATTAGGTCCTGAGTTGATCTCGAAGATGAAGGAAAAAGTTAAGGTAATTTGGGCATGGTTAAAAGAAGCTCAAACAGACAAATATCATACGCGGATCTGAAGCGTAAGGATATAGAGTTTGCGGTGGGAGATCAGGTCTTTTTGAAGGTCTCACCTTGGAAAAAGGTCTTAAGATTTGGACGGAAGGGCAAGTTAAGCCCTAGGTTTATCGGACCATACCGTGTACTGAAGCGTGTTGGGCCAGTGGCTTATTAGCTTGAGTTACCTCTGTAGTTAAGTCAGATACATAGTTTATTCCATGCCTCTCTGTTAAGGCATTATCGTTCGTATCCGTCTCATGTTGTATCAATGGAGGAAGTTGAGATAAGACCTGACTTGTCTTTTGAAGAAGAGCCGGTACAGATTTTAGATCGGGATGTTAAGGTGCTAAGAAGGAAGACAGTCTCGTTAGTCAAAGTTTTTTAGTGTAATCATGGCACAGAGGAAGCTACATGGAAGCCAGAGGACGCGATTCGGGAACAATGTCCTTATCTCTTTTAATCAGGTAAATTTCAAGGCCAAAATTTCTTTAAGGGGGTAGAATTCTAACATCCTGAAATTCAAAATTTTATGTTTTGTATTTTATCATGCTATAGGCTAGTTAAAAAGGTTAATTGTGTATGTTTAAGGGTCTTAAGAAGGCTTGGGGTTGAATTGGGCCTTAGTAAAAATTTTGTGTTTAAGCACTTTAAGGAGAGAAGGTAAGTGGTATCAATGCTTAAGGAAATAAGTGTGTTTGTTGCTAGCATAAGTGAGCATATGGCAAGGAGGTTGTGGCGTCACATGAAGGGCTTTAGGGGAGGAGTTCAAATCCCACCTAGCACAAATTTTTTGATTAAATTTTTATGCTCCCCTTCCAAGTGTTGGCCATGGTCTTAAAAAAAAGTAAGGAGGAGTTTTTATTTATGGAAAGATGACTAAGGATTATGGTAAGGTAGAAAATAAGGGAAAGTGAAAGAAAGAAATCAAAGAAAAGGGATAAGGAAGGGAACATGTTGGCCGAATAGTTGAGTTGCCTTGGGGAGGAATTTTGGTCAACATTCATCTTATGGTAAATATGATACACTGTTTTGGGAGGGGAACTTGAGAGCCAAATTTTTCTAGAGTCATTTTAAAAGTTTGGTGCATGAGAGGCATTTTATTTGGTTTTGAACATTTTGTGTTTCTTTTCTAATCTTTTTCCTTTGTCTTGCCGAAACACCAAAGTCATTTTGGTACTTTCTTTTCCAATTTCATTTCCCCTTATTTTAACCAAAACCTTCTAGTCTATTTGTTCATCATTCTCCCTTGTTTTCCTGTAACCCTCGATTCATTTGGTTCACCTTCTTTTGATTGTTAATCGAAACTATTTAGCATTCTTTTCTCTCCATCCCTTCTTTTCTTTTTGACACTTCTTCAACCATTTCACAATTTCTTTTCTCTCTTTTCTTTCGTGTTGGGCACTCTCTTCTTGACCGAATCGGTAAGTGACCTTATTCTCCTCTTTTCACTCTCATTTTCTTTTCTTTCTAACCAATTACGTATGTCCATCACTATACGGCTATTTCACTTTGTTTCTAAATCAAAACGTCTCTTTGTCCTACACTCTCTTATAATGATAAACTCTTTTTCGTAGTGTTCTAGTGGGTGGTTGAATACCACATCTTAGCCAAATTTTTTGTAGCCGTACGTCCAATCGATTGAAGTGGATCTATTAATGTCAAGGTAAGGGATTTATTCAAGGTTTATTTTGATATATATCAATACTTGGTTATTCCGTTAAAACGGATTGATGATTATGTATAAACACTTATTCTAGGGACTATATCGATTGTTTTTATTCACTTGTTGATCCTACGAAAATAGTGGTAAGCCGAACCTTCTCCTTAGACAATCGATTTATATCATAGTAATATCATTTTAATTAAGACTTTTCCAATGGAGGCAAGTGGTATCGATTTCAAAGGAAAAGCAACTGAAGAACACAAAAGGAGTGGATTTGCGATTCCTACTCCCAAGTTCAAACGAAGGGCGATATCGGCAGTTCAAGATTTTCCACCGGGTTGTGGACCATCATCCGGTGAAAATAGACAAATCGTGGTCATTCACAATACTAAGGGTGCTGACGATCAAGACAGTTTAATCCTTATCGTAATCAAGTGTGTAATCTCACTCTGGAATCTCGTAGATTCATGATTCGATATCTTGATGGAAAATAGATCATTATTATTTGCAAGGCTAAAATTGTAATATGGCAAAAATTGAGTAACTTCTGTAAACTACAAGATTTCTAACGATCTGACAA
The DNA here is from genome assembly GCA_025506655.1 of Gossypium rotundifolium. Taxonomy (NCBI): domain Eukaryota; kingdom Viridiplantae; phylum Streptophyta; class Magnoliopsida; order Malvales; family Malvaceae; genus Gossypium; species Gossypium rotundifolium. The sequence goes on from CP106728.1 coordinate 85,340,151, forward strand.
AATCGGTATTTATTTGCAAAAATTATGAAAATGCCCTTATGGGTCAAATTATGAAAATGCCCTTATGGGCCGAATTATGAAAAAGCCCCTATGGGCAGAATTGCTATAATGGGCCGATTTACTGAAATTGTTCATTAAAATTATATATGTTACTTATGTGTATATATTTTTATCATGTTGCATCTGTACATATTGCATGGGGTGGGATAATGAATGAAGAGCAGTGTAGCCTAGTGGCATTGCCACAATATAAATATATGATTACATAATTTTGATTCTGGTGGTTCAGCCACAAATATTCTGTGATTAGCAGCTTGACTGCAAATTTGGTGTGAGCGGCGGGGTGGGTTGACTTGATCCCCACAGGTGTGATTGGCTGGTCGGGGGTGTGATTGGATAGATGGGTTGGGTTGCATTTATATCATGTAATTATAGTTATGTAAATGGGCTTAGGCCCAAAATGATACAAAATGGGTTCAATCCCAGTGAATGAATGAGTAAGGGATTATACATCGAGTTTCAGTAACACACCCCTTTTCCTTAACCCTTGCAGGTAATGCTCAGTGATGTGGACTTGGGCGATAGATGATTCGATGGAGGCTATACTTCAGAAATGGTGTTTTTGAACTTTAGATTTCTATTTACGTTTACTTTATTACTTTTACTATTTTGGCTTTTTAAGTTGTAATAAGGCTTCGGAATAATTTATTTTTCTTTATGTTTGACGTACTTATTATCTTGCTTGATTTATTTTAAATGGAATTTTCTAAAAATCATAAATAACGGTTTCCAAAATTGATTACCAAAAGGTTTTTATAACTATGTACAAATATTTAAACTCGAATTCTCTTTCAAATTACCAACGACATTTTCAAGAGTCACGTTTTAACGTTCACTACATCGAGTTTTGATTCATCAATCAACCTCTCAAAAATAGTTGTATTTTATCAATTGTTTACATCCAAAATTATTTTCTGAACCATAACAAAATTACACTTATTTTAGTACAAATTACAAGGACTTTATACATTTTCCTCATGTGACATGTCAGATCTGGTCGTAACGCATGGGTCGGGTTTAGGGTGTTACATTTTATGGTATTAGAGCCCAGTTACAAAACTCGACTGGGGTTTGAGTTCAAAAGCGTTTTCCAAAGCTATTTGAATTTTAAATTATAAATGCATGTTTTAAAGGAAGTATGGCACCACGGGTATCTGGCACCAAGTCAAGTAAGTTTATGTTTTCATTTTATGAATATTGTAGTATGACTGTAGAAATACTCTAGAACATTTAGCTTTAGGAGCTGAAACTATAGATATTGAGACTTTAGGATACGTTTTACGAAAATGAATTTACATCCTATACTTCATAAAACATTGTTTAATAAACATTGAATAGTGTACTGATTCATAAGACTCTTAATCAGATTAAATCAGCATTAGTGAATATGAGTGCTAGAGGACGTGGACGCCGTAGACGTGGCCGTGGTAGAGGTCGAGGTGGTAGAGTTATATCTGAGGCATCGGGCCATATGCCAAAAATGGATGCCCCTGCGTCACCAGTGACTGAAGCTGGGTCACATGATCGTATGAGAGAGGACGACGCTCTATCCCAAGTAATGTTGCGAGTTCTGGAAAGGGTTGCTAGGGCGAGAATTGGGTCGGCAGCTCGTGGGTCCATATCGAAACGACTTAGATCGAATGGGGCTGAACTTTTTAGGGGTATTTCGAGTATAGCCCCTAGTGTAGCAGAGTACTGGCTTGAAGCAGTGGAGTGGATTATGGACAACCTGGATTGCACCGCTAAGCAGGATCTGAAAGGAATTTTGTCATTACTGAGAGACGAGGCGTATTAGTGGTGGCTCATTGTTCGAGAAGGCACTCAGGCTGATCGTATTACCTGGGAATTCTTTAAGACAGCATTCCAAGGAAAGTATGTCGAGGCTAGCTATGTAGATGCTCAAAGGAAGGAATTTTTGAATCTGGTTAAAGAAAGTAGATCTATGGTAGTTTACGAGGCAGAGTTCCTGCGTTTGAGTCGGTATACCCGGGGTATGGTGCCGACTGATTATGAATGGTATGTGCATTTTGAAGACAGATTACGTGATGAGTTACGGGTACTAATAGCCCCATAGAAGGAGAGGAATTTTGCTACACTGGTGGAAAAAGCTAAGATAGTTGAGGAAGTTAAACTCTCGGAACGAAAAAATCGAGACAAGGATATGGGTAAAAGTAAGAGAGACTCTGGGCATTCAGGTCCTGCGAGAAGTTTTCAGAAGCCTAGGAATGAGGGCCGCCGAGTGGGTGCTCTAGTCGCTACTAATCGATTGACCATGTGTGGATTGTGGAAAACTTCACTCGGTGAATCTTGGAAGAGAAGCGGTGGTTGCTTCGGATGTGGATCTAAGGACCATCGATTGAAGGATTGCCCTCGAGAGCTCGCTTCGGACTTAGGCGACGTAATAGATTTGTACAACCAGCTAGAGGCACTCAGCAGCCGCTGAGAGGCCATAGGCCAAGTCGAAGTGGTAATGGTGTAGGACGAGGTCAGGGTGCACCAGGTAGAGGTACCGGTAATATGGGTAACGTGGAGGTGAGACAGCTTGGTTTGGTTTACGCGGTCAGACATCAAGAGGATGGCGATGCACCTAACGTCATAACCGGTACGTTTTTCATATCTGATGTACGCTTTGATAGATATTGGATCCACCCATTCATATTTTGCATGTGTTGTGTTTGGAAATCTAAATATTAGATCTGAGATTACTGTTAGGGAAACAACTGTAATTAGCCCTTTAGTACAATCAAAAGTAGTAAATAAGTTGTTTAGGGTTGTGCCCTTAGAAGTCTAGGGGGAAGTATTCCTGGCTGATCTGATGGAACTGCTATTCGGCGAGTTCGATCTTATTTTGAGCATGGACTGGTTGGTTAAACACCGTGCGAATTTGGATTGTGCTGCGAAGCAGATGGTACTAAGAACTTCGGAGGATAAGGAAGTGATGATGATAGGTGAAAGAAGAAACTATCTGTCTTATGTGGTATCTGCTTTAAAGGCAGAAAAGTTGGTGCGAAAGGGGTGTGGAGCGTTCTTAGCCTTTATTAGTGCTTTGGATGCCAAAGAGTTGTCGGTTGAGAGTGTTAGAATGGTGAAAGAGTTTTCAAACGTCTTTCCCAAAGAGCTTTCAGGATTACCTCCGAATCAGGAAGTGGAATTTGGCATTGAGCTATTGCCAGGAATGGCTCCGATGTCTATTGCTCCTTATAGAATGGCGCCGAAGGAGCTAACGGAGCTTAAAGCTCAAATTCAGGAGTTGTTGGACCGTGGATTTATTCGACCAAGTATATCACCATGGGGAGCGCCAGTCCTGTTTGTTAAGAAGAAGGACGGGTCGATACATATGTGCATCGATTATAGACAGTTGAATAAGTTGACAATCAAGAATAAGTATCTGTTACCGAGGATTGATGATTTCTTCGATCAGTTGCGAGAAGCTTCAATTTTCTCGAAGATAGACTTGAGATCGGGGTATCACTAGTTAAAAGTCAAGGAGGCGGATATTCATAAGATTGCGTTTTGAACTCATTATGGACATTACGAGTTCTTAGTGATGTCGTTTGGGTTGACTAATATAGTAGCTACATTTATGGACATGATGAACCGAGTCTTCCAACGCTATCTAGACCGATTTGTGGTGGTGTTTATAGATGACATCTTAGTGTACTCAAGGATTGATAAAGGGCATGATTCGCATCTACTGGTGGTAATGCGGATATTAAGGGAGAGGCAATTGTATGCTAAATTCAGTAAGTGTGAATTTTGGCTGAAAGAGGTGACCTTTTTAGGGCATGTTGTGTCTGTCGAAGGAATTAAAGTTGATACCCGGGAGGTCGAGGGTGTATTAGATTGGAAACCACTGAAGATAGTGGCTAAAATTCAAATTTTTCTAGGTTTGGCTGGGTATTACATGCAATTCGTTGAAGGGTTTTCGTTAATTACTGCACCCTTAACTAAGTTGTTGCGTAAGGGAGTACCGTTTGTGTGGTCAGATAAGCAGCAAGAGAGCTTTGAGAAATTGAAGAAGATTTTGATAGAAGCGCCAGTATTGATTCAGCCTGAGGCTGGTAAGGAGTTTATTATTTATCGTGATGCGTCACACACTGGCCGGGGATGTGTTTTGATGCAAGGGGGAAAAGTAGTGGCTTATTCATCTCGTCAATTAAGTTCGCATGAGATGAATTATCCCACTCATGATTTGGAGTTAGCTGCAGTGGTGTTTGCTCTGAAGATTTGGAGACACTATCTGTACGGGGAGAAGTCAATTATCTATACGGATCATAAGAGTCTAAAGTACCTCCTTACCCAGAAGGAGTTGAACTTAAGACATCGAAGGTGGATAGAACTGTTGAAAGATTATGACTTCTTAATCAAGTATCACCTAGGTAAAGCTAAGGTAGTGGCTGATGCGTTGAGTCGTAAGGTGATATTAGACTTGAGAGTGATGTTCACTCATCTCAGCCTTTATAAAGATGATAGCCTTTTAGCCGAACTTCAGGTGAAGCCTACATGGGTAAATCATTAAGGAAGCGGTTGTTAGATGAAGTGTTGGGTTCAGACTTGACAGAAGTGGAAGGTGGTGAGATAGGGGATTTTGGATTGAATAGTGATGGATTATTGTGTTTCCACGAAAGAATTTGTATGCCCAGGGATTCAAAATTGAGACAAATGATTCTGCATGAGGCACATAGTAGCCCATATACTATGCACCCCGGGGGAAATAAGTTGTACCGAGACCTCCGTGAGTAGTATTGGTGGCCAGGGTTGAAACAGGAGGTTACTGATTTTGTGAGTAAGTGCTTGACATGTCAGCAGGAGAAGGCGGAACATCAACTACCTTCAGGGTTACTGCAACGGGTGAAAATTCCATTATGGAAATGGGAAAGGATAACAATAGACTTTGTTAGTGGGTTACCTTTAACGCCTACTAAGAAATATTCAGTATGGGTGATAGTGGATCGGTTAATGAAGACTGCTCATTTCCTACAATTTCGTACGGATTATTCGTTGCAGAAGTTGGCAAAGTTGTACATAACAGAAATCATGAGGTTGCATGGGGTACCAGTTTCTATTATATCGGATAGGGACCCTAGGTTTACATCATGGTTTTGGAAGGATTTACATAAAGCTTTAGGAACAGGGTTAAATTTCAGCACGGCACCCTACGAGTCGTTGTATGGTCGTAGGTGTCGTACTCTTACTTCCTGGACTGAGCTGGGGGAATGACAGTTATTGGGTCCTGAGTTGATCTCGAAGACGAAAGAAAAAGTTAAGGTAATTTGGGCACGGTTAAAAGAAGCTTCAGACAGACAGAAATCATACGCGAATCTGAAGCGTAAGGATATAGAGTTTCCGGTGGGAGATCAGGTCTTTTTGAAGGTCTCACCTTGGAAAAAGGTCTTAAGATTTGGATGGAGGGGCATGTTAAGCCCTAGGTTCATCGGACCATACCGTGTACTGAAGCGTGTTGGGCCAGTGGCTTATCAGCTTGAGTTACCTCTGTAGTTAAGCCAGATACATAGTGCATTCCATGTCTCTATGTTAAGGCATTATCGTTCGGATCCGTCTCATATTGTATCAGTGGAGGAAGTTGAGATAAAGCCTGACATGTCTTTTGAAGAGGAGCCGGTACAGATTTTAGATCAGGATGTTAAGGTGCTAAGAAGGAAGACAGTCCCGTTAGTCAAAGTTTTATGGTGTAATCACGGCGCAGAGGAATCTACATGGGAGTCAGAGGACGCGATTCGGCAACAATATCCTTATCTCTTTTAATCAGGTAAATTTCAAGGCTAAAATTTCTTTAAGGGAGTAATCCTGAAATTCAAAATTTTATGTTTTGTATTATATCATGCTATAGGCTAGTTAAGAAGGTTAATTGTGTATGTTTAAGGGTCCTAAGAAGGCTTGGGGTTGAATTGGGCCTTAGTAAAAATTTTATGTTTGAGCACTTTAAGGAGAGAAGGTAAGTGGCATCAATGCTTAAGGAAATAAGTGTGTTTGTTGCTAGCATAAGTGAGCATATGGCAAGGAAGTTGTGGCGTCACATGAACGGCTTTAGGGGAGGGGTTCAAATCCCACCTTGTAACACCCTTAACCCGTATTTGTCTCCAAATTAGGGTCACAAGGTGTTACTTAACAAAACTTAAACACTTTTCTTAATAAATAATACACATGTCGATGTATGAATTTATAATCAGTAGCAAATACGACATTTTTCAATTCTGTAAGACATTTAATCAAATTATAGCAGTCACAAAAATTCTATGCATTTCAAACTATTTCGGATTAGCTATTCATTCGCAACATTTCGGATTAGCTATTCATTCGCAACATGTATACTCTTAGCCATATGTTTCATATCTAATTCGGCTAGCAAGTGAAATGCTATACAATTTTCTTTATAACCATGCTTTACTCAAATACTAGCAACTATCCATAAACATTTACATATAGAAACTCATACCACATTTATATGATCAACCCAATCATACCTATTCATTATTCAAATATGCACACAACCTTAATATCATTACCCTATGGCCAAACATAACATTAATGCAACAAAACCACATATACAATATGCTTATCGTTACTACATTTCCAAGGTTAAGCTTATGCCAAGCGCATCACATATATATATACGACAAGCATACTGCCTAACTAATATATTACAAACTATAACTCATTGAGTATCATCACTAATTACTATACTAGTCAAACACATAAATAAATACATTACCAATTTCTATCTACTATATGCGCCTATACCATTGCCGAATATGAACTAAATAAATCCATGTCATTTATACATCCTAATACCACACTCATATATTATTACTACTTTACTATAATGCTTATGATCAAACCCAATATGCATTTGTATACATATTAAACCTAAAGCATATGGAATGATCTTAACCACAAACATATTCTCTATGTATAATACATTGACCTAGATTAGCATATAATAGACTAAGAGTAAATTTGCCAATCACCGTATATATCGAACATTCGACCTTTTATGCATATACCCAACTTGACTTTAAACAAATATCCAACCATTATATCAAAAGGCACAATAGTTAAAGTTAACAAAAGGAACAAGCCTTTTTCGCAAGGCTGATTTATGCTTATATACAAACCAAAATTCATCGACTTAACAACTTAGTCTAACCTATACATGCCTTTAATTTAAAAAAACAAATGTATACGTACCAAAAAGGGGTTGATAGTGTGGATGATTCTTCTGACAATCCTCTGAGCACGTAGCTTGGACAATAATCTATAAAACAAACAAGGGATACACACCAAGTAAGCTTGCTAGCTTAGTAAGCCTTAAGCAACCATAATGTAACATTCAAGTATACAAGCATTTAAATAAACATTCTTAATATTACTCATTCATGACCTAATACTTAATTTACCAAAGCCGAATATCCCTTTTCACTGTATATAAGTCAACTTTCATTCCTTCACCACAAGATATTATACACTAAATAGACAATCACACACATTTATGCATAAAGTTATACTTGTACAAATACTTATCTTTTCATGCTTTTCTATAACCAATTCACTCATAGTATACATTATAATCAAATTCCATCTCTCATATGCATATCACTTTCTTTCATCATTTCATTTACTCATCATCAAGCATATATTCATAACATTAAAGTATGTTTAATACATACCTCATAGCCGAACTCTCTAATTTGCTTTCGTAACTTAGAATTTCTATGATTTGATCCATAACATTACCATTTTCAATTTAACTAAAATTCGGGAATCGAAAACTCACCAGCATATAACAAGCTGAGCACTAATTCGAATCACATGCACCGGCACATTGCCTGCTAGACTTGAAGTCTAAAATTTAAAACACCGACATATAGCCTGCTAGGCATTAAGCCCGATATATTCACCGACACGAGGCCTGCTAGGCGTTAAGCCTGAAATAGATCACTGGCACAAGGCCTGCTAGGCTCGAAGCCAAAATTAAATCACCGGCACAAGGCCTGCTAGGCTCGAAGCCCGAAATGTCACCACTTTTACATTTCCATACACATCAGTTAGTGCTAAAATCACAACCATCTCATATACTTCATATTATTTTCACATATTAAACCGAATAGGCTTTTTCATATCACATTAACAAAATATATTCAATACAATTTAATACCTTAACATTCAGCTAACACATGATTTTATATCCAAAATTAACAAATATTATCATTTGACATATCCATAACTAACTCTTTAATATACTTTTGCTTAAGGACTTACCTTGACTGTCGACGGACCGCGTGATCTGGCTATTCGATAACCTTCATCTTTCCTCGATCCAAGTCCATTTTTCTTTGTTCTTGAACTAAACACATTCAATTTAAGCTCGTTCAAACACATTTCATTCCAATTTAGTCCAAAAACACTTAAATAGGCAAATTACTATTTTACCCCTAATGTTTCACACTTTTACAAATTAGTCTAATTTGTACAAAACACAAAATACACCAAATTGGGTTGCACACATCAAGGGCCGAATGTTCCTAGGCTTTATACAAGACCTTGCATTTCATTTGTTTCATGTTTTAGTCCTTCAAGAATTTATTTATTTTTTAATTAGTCCCTAACACTCAATTTCACCAAAACTTCTAATTCCAAACATGATGATTTAAAGCATACTATTAATAATCTACCATCAAATATCACATACTATGAATATACATCAATGGCTGAATATTTAATGTGTCATAAACTCAAAAATTTCAACATGGGTTGTATAGCATTCAAAGCAACGATTCCAAAAATGTAAAAATTATTAAAAACTAAGCAAAATACATATTCAAGCTTCAACAATGGAGTTTTCTTCCTCCCACATTCGCCAAGAAGATGAACAAAGGTATGTTTTCTTTCTTTCCACTTTGTTTCATTTTTTGTCTTAAATTAAAAATAAAATTTATTTACTTATTAATTATAAAACATGTTATTATAATAACAATATTTTATCTAATTTCTCACATATTGTCGTCCACTCTACTAACATTGGATTAATTGTCCTTTAAGGACTTCACTTTGATAGAGTCATCACAATTTAACACATAATCCATTAAAAGGTCACTTCTAACAATTATAAAATTTAGTCCTTTAGTCAAATTAAACACACAGGCAAGCAAATTAATTCACAAAAAAAATTTAACACATGCTAATTCACTCGATCATCAACACGAGAATATAATATTAAAATAATATTCAGACTCAGATTTGTGGTCACGAAACCTTTATTACGATTAGGGTCGATTCATCATTACAACTCTCCCCCATTTAGGGATTTTTGTCCCTAAAATCTTACCGATTAAACAAAGTCGATATTGTTGCCTCATTGAATCCTCGGGCTCCACGTAGCCTCTTCAACTCCGTGCCTATTCCATAGTACTTTCACTAATGGAATCCTCTTGTTTCTCACTCTTTTATTTCCGAGCTAAGATACGGATCGGTTCTTCATCATATGTCATATCGAATCGATTTCAACCTCGTGACGGAGTGATCACATGTGACAGATTTGATCTATACTTATGAAGCATTGAAACGTGAAATACGTCATGTATCTTTTCTAATTCAGATAGTAACTTCAATCTATAAGCAACAGGCCCAATACGTTTGATGATTTCATACGGTCTGATGAATCTCAGACTCAATTTGCCTTTCTGACTAACGGAGTACTTTCTTCCATAGAGAAACTTTCAAGAATACTCGACCTCCGGCCTAAAATTCAATGTCTTTACGTTTCAAATCAGTGTAAGACTTTTGACGATATGATGCAGCTTTCAAATTATCTCTGATTATAGCCACTTTTTGTTCTATCTCTTTCATCAAATCAACCCCGTGTATCTTGTTCTCACTGAGCTCAGTCCAGTATAATGGTGTTCGACACTTGCGACCATACAAAGCTTCATAGGGCACCATTTTGATACTAGATTGAAAGCTATTATTGTAAGAAAATTCAATCAAAGGTATGTATCGTTCTATCGCACCTTCAAACTCGAGAACACAACATCTCAACATGTCCTCAAGTATCGAATAGTTCGCTCAAACCGACCGCCCTGCATCTGCGGATGAAAGGTCATGCTAAAGTGGAGTTTAGTACCCAAAGCATCTTGTAACTTCTTCCAAAACCGTGATGTGAATCTCGGGTCTCTGTCTGAAACAATGGAACTCGGCACACCATGCAATCTCACAATTTGTGACACATACAATTCAGCAAGTTTATCGAGCGAATAGTCTGTACGAACTAGCACAATGTGAGCTGATTTAGTCAGTCTATCCACAATAACCCATATTGCGTCTTTCTTGCTCGGTTTTGTGGGCAAACCGGATACAAAATCCATAGTGATTCTATCCCATTTCCATTCAGGTATCATAATTGGCTGAAGTAACCCTGAAGGCACTTGATGCTCCGCTTTTACTTGCTGAGAAATTAAACACTTTGAAACAAATTCAGATACATCTCGTTTCATGCCAGACCACCATTAGAACTGTTTCAAATCATTGTACATTTTAGTGCTACCCGGATGTACCGATAGGTGACTATTATGGGCCTTATTTAATAACATCTAAATTAATTCCACATTCCTCAGAACACATATTCGGCCTTTCAATCTCAAACAATCATTTGCGTCAATTTGAAACTGAAACACCCCAAACCCAGCCCACGAGCCTTGACCAGATCTGGTATGATCCTTGAGTAAAACGGTTCAAAACTTGTTTGTTTCTTTGGAAAACTTTGGTTGGTTTTGGAGAAGGTTTGATTTGTGTTGTGTTCGAGTTGTAAACAGGTTTATTTTTGAAGTCTAGATTTTAATAAAACTTTATTTTCAAAACTAAAAAAAAAAAAAAAACATTGCCGAGTTCTTTAGAGTTTACTATTTTATTGAAAAATCGTTTGTGGTTAAGTTCCAAATCACCTAAGAATTTATTTTAGGAAAACTTATCAAATTTGATTTTAAAATGATCGTATCATAATAGAAATTAAAACATGCATAACGATTTAAAACTAAGTGGCCTTATACAACTGAAAATACCAAATAAATCCCAAAAAAGAAATAACATAATAAGAAAACACAAATCCATTGTTTGAAATCCTGAAATATTTCGCATGGCCACCTCATAGTCTCCACTGACCCGGTCCATCTACTGAGTGTTACCTGAAAAATATCCCACAACGGGGTGAGTCAAACAGACTCAGTGTGTAACAGTCAACATTAAGTCCCAATAAATTTAGGCACATCAATTCAAACATGTACAGATAGCAAATATAAATAATGATGCATTCTCGAACCCAACCCTAGATTACCATCTGCTACACATCACCCGTACCAACCATCACACCGTGGGGACTACTAAGTCGACCCTCCATCCGCTACACATCATCGAAGCGTCACAGAGACGACTTGCACATCGCCTCTTATAATTTCATGGCATAGCCACCAGGATAATATTTTGTGACATAAGTCACCACATTCAGATTTCGTGACATAAGTCACCACATTCAGATATTATGGTATAAAACCACCAAATCACTTCCCCTTTCATAATCACCCATGTGCCCCATGTCATACAAATCATGCAAAGATTATGCCACATTCTTTATTTCACATTCTTACCAATATTCACATATGTGTCATAACAGGTATTCGTAACATTGGTAACATAGTTTTTAGAGAATAACATACCTGAATATGTCGTACCATTGAATGGTACCTTAAGCCATATCTTTCACATTCTTATTAACACATATATTAAATTAAATCCGTAAATCTATTAAGATTCAGTGTGGGTTACACAGCTGATTTACTTAGCGAGTTCACTGAAATCCCGAAAGTCCCGATCTAATCCTCTGGATCTCAAGTTCCTTTTTGGCACGGTCTACTCAATCCCGAAACTCTCCTTATTCCTGTTGATTTGCTCCTAAGAACCAAAGTCAGGAATCGGTCATCACTTAAACTCATAAAATGGCCCATGGCCGAATGTTACCAACCACTTGCCTAGCTCTTCTAAATCTCGAAATCCTTGCTTGCACCTGAAGTTGTCGATATCCTTACTTAACCACTGTTAGAATCAGCTTTAAGCATAAATCTATGAGAATGGCCTTTGGCGAATACCACTGACTTACCTTGATCACTACAAATCCAAAGCTTCTCCTTTAATGCTCCTTAATGTTGGCTACCTTCACAAGAAACACATATCATGGCACAAGCATATTCGGCTATCCCTAAACCAAGGCTTAATCCTTGATTTGGTACACTTAAAAGAAAGAGAACCCAAATCGATTGCTAGGATAGAAATTACTTACCACAACGTTGCTTGAAGAGACTAAAAGAGAAAAGGTTCCAGCTTCTAAAACCCACAACAAGATTCAGCTAAGCCTTTCAAATGGTAATTGGACATTCGGCTATGGCTCAAAATGATGATGAAGAAGAAAAGAAAATAAGGGTCTTATAAGGTTCGGCTTGCATAAGGAGTGCTTCGGCTTTGAGGATCACAAGCAAAGAAAGGAGAAAAAGAAAGCTACCAATTTCGGCTAAGGTCCCAAATGACAAAAGGATGTTCGGCCATACAAGAAACTAAGTAGAATTGAGGTTTGAAGAAAAAAAAAAGAATAGGGAGAGAAGTTAGGAGAATTTCAGCAAAAAGATGAACACACTCCCTAGCTAAAATTCGGCACTTATCCCCCTTAACATGACCGAATTTGCTCCCTAAAGAACCCCTTGGCCAGCCACTACATATTCTCTAATCATATCCCACATTTTCCTCCTTTATCACTTCATTTAAAAAAAAATAATCCATCATTTATCCCTTATCTTAGCCGAATTTTAAAAAGAAAACAAAGCTTATCCTTACCTTTTCAAAGCCCCAAACCGTCCAACACTCTTCCTCCCTTGGACGCAAAAATAAACTCCCATTTGTAACCTCTGCAGCTCAACCTCCTCCTCCTCAAGCTCCCTTTGACGCAAACTCCACAAAGACAGGTGGCGCCCTTGCCACTTTACCAAGGCTTTACTTGTGTCTAAATTCCTCATAATTTCTCTTAAGACCTAACAAGCTTAGCTCCCCCTTTAATACTTAGAATCCAATATTTTCTAAGCCATTTACCTACACTTTGAAGTTCTCAAAAGTTCATATAACACATTCAAACACACATAGGCATGCTATTACATACAATCAAGCAATAATGCACAAGCCCTAATTCCTGGATATTATAGTTCTATCCCCTTAAAATAATTTCAACCTAGAAATTACCTAGCTAGAATAGGTGGGGGTATTACTGTTGCATTGCTTCTTCTAGCTCCCAAGAAGCTTCTTCTGATCCATGGTTACGCAACAACACCTTGACCAGAGGGACCGACTTCCTTCGAAGCACCTTCACATCACGTTTCAGAATCTAAATCAACTCTTTCTCATAAGATAGATCTGGTCTCAGCTCTACCTCCTCAACCGGAATTACATGAGATGGATCCAATCGGTATTGACATAGCATAGAAACATGGAATACATCATGCATCTACTTCAACTCTGAAGGCAACTCCAACTGGTATGCCACCGGTCCAATTCGCTTCAATACCCGATAAGGTCCTATAAATCTAGGACTTAACTTTCCTTTGCGACCGAATCTCATTACCTTCTTCCAAGGCGAAACTTTGAGAAACACTTGATCTCCCACAGTAAATTCTATGTCCTTCCGTTTGAGATCGGCATACGACTTCTGCCTGTCAGATGCCTCCTTCAACCGTGCCCAAATTATCTTAACCTTCTCCTCGGATTCTGCCACAATTTTTGGACCCAAAATCTGACTTTCTCCCAATTCCGTCCAAACATATCCTCTAACACTTGGATCACTCGCTCAGATTGGTCGTCCGATTACGGATGAAATGCCATACTAAAGTCTAATCTGGTGCCCAAAGCTTGATGCAGTGCCTTCCAAAATTGAGACGTAAACCTCGGATCCCTATCCGAGATAATCGACATTGGCACTCTATACAACCTCACAATCTCTGTCACATACAACTTTGCTAACCTCTGGAGAGAATAGTCAACCCATACTGGAATGAAATGCGCGAACTTTGGCAGCCGATCCACTATCACCCATAAAGAGTCCTTCTTAGTAGGCGTAAGGGGAAACCCACTAACGAAGTTCATGGTAATTCTTTCCCACTTCCACTGTGGTATCTTAATCGGCTGAAGCAACCCTGACGGTAATTGGTGTTCAGCTTTGACTTACTGACACGTTAGGCACTTCCCTACAAATTCTGTAACTTCCGGCTTAAGACCAGGCCACCAGAACTATTCCCTTAAATCTTTGTACAGCTTACTACCTCCAGGATGCATAACATAAGGGCTACTATGCGATTCCTGAAGAATTTTCTGCCTTAACTCCTTATCCTTAGGCATACAAACCTTTCCCTTGAAACACAATACTCCATCGCTATTAATACCATAGTCCTTCAACTCCCCACTCTGTACTTGCCGTAGTTTAGCACTTAAATTGTCATCAGCCAACTGTCCCTCTTTCACCTCATTCCGCCATGACGGCTTTACTTGCAATTCTGCTAATAAGCTTCCATCATCATAGAGGCTCAAATGTGCGAACATTGCCCTCAGATCTGACACTACCTTCTGACTTAGGGCATCTGCTGTAATATCCCGGGTTAGGGGCTATTTTATTTTGGCTTTGCTGCATGTGCTTAATGTGTTATGTTGTTATTTCGCTATTGTTAGGGCTTAGTTATAAGCTAGGTGTAAGCTCGAGTGATAGGAAGTTTTTGGTTTCGGGCTTTATGTGAAAGGGGCTGAAGGAGTTGGGTCTTATGTATTTTATTTGGGGAGTTGTTTGACAAGTGAAGAGCTAGCAAAGTGGCAAAGCATGCACCACTTAGAGCTTGTGTGTGGCGTCAAGTGCAAGGGGGGAGAGGTCTTGAGTTCAAGCTGCAGAGTGCTCCCTTTTTGTTTCATTTTGACTGGCATGGAGGGGAGGAGTTGTAGGCAGTTCAAACTCTGCCTTGGACTAAGTCTTCCCGTTTGAATGGTGGGTGGAGAGCAAATTGTGGAGGAAGACTTGGTCATGGTAATTTGAATTAGTGGCTTGGGAGTGTTTGGGGGGAGTTTGGCCGGATTTGGAGAGATTTTAGGAGAGGGAAGGAGTGGCCGGTTTTGGAGTTGTAGAGGTGTGCTGAATTTGCCTTTGGCAAATGTGTATTTTTCGGTCACAAACTTTTCTTTGGTAAGCCGATTTTCTTTTAGTCAAGCTAGCTAAAAACTTCAAGTTTAATTCTTCTTTTGTTCTCCTTAAGCCGAAAGTCCAAGGTTTCTTTTTGCCAAAAGGTTGCCTCGTTTTCTTTTGATTCTCTTTGGTAGCCGAATGATTGTTTCCACCCTTCTCTTATTTGCATCTTGTGTAAGCCGAAATTTGTAACATTTTCTCTTCATACATTATTTCCTCATCTTCCAAGTTGGTGTCGAACTTGCATACTCCATTTCTTTTCTCCATTGCTTGTGAACCGAAACTAGTCCCTCTCTCCCTTCTTGGCGAAACACCATCCTCCAAAACTCCATCCTCCATCTCTTTTCTTTAAACCGAAAGCACCCTCTATTCATCCTTTTATCTTCTTCTTTTTTTCTCCAAACCCTTTAGCCGTTTGTTCCCAATCGTTTTCTTTCATTGCTCTTAGGCCGAACCTCCTTTCCCATTTTGATTAAGGGTGCTAGTCGAATCTTCTCTTTCTTCCTATAGTCTCTTTATTGCCGTATATCAAAGGAGGAGTGTGACCTTGTTGGAGTCTTGTTCAATCGGTCTAACAAGAAGGTAAGTGTTGGCCGAATGGCCATTTCTCCTCTTTCTTATGCTTGGTCGATTTTCTGATGTGTTTAAGGGCTGATTTCGGTATCTGTTAGAAGGGAGTTAACTCTTTGGTGGGTAACCGATTGTGTTACAGGGCCTTTGGATTTCGGAAGCAAGCAAGAAGGAGCTTTCTTTCTCTGTTAAGCACTCGGTAAGTGGTGGAAAAAGGTAGCTTTAATGGTTTCTTTAGAGTTGTTAAGCCAAAGTTTGATGAGACTAATGGTTCGTGTTTTAGAGGGGAGGCCGATTATCAGAAGGAACTAGTGTTGGTTCGAGATTGGTTGGAAACCGAACCATTTGTAAAGGTAAGGTTTAACGCAGCCCTTTGGGTTATCTATTTTTGGCCGAATGGTTTAAGTGTTAACCTCTTGTTGGCCGAATGTAGGATCAGGGTTGTTGGGGTGATCAAGGGACTTAGACCAGTTCTTAGGATTAAAACCTTCGCTATACCAGGTGTGTACGCTAACACACTGATTTCTTAGTAATAAGTTAATAACCTATGTTGTAACAAGTGAAACAGTGATGATGGTCTTGATACCCGATAGGGTATGTTCACGGATTCGGGTAAGTCCGTAGCATTACAAGTTCTATTGTTGATACATTTAATATTATGATGCATGATATATGTGCTATGAGATGCAATATTGGGCATGTTGGCATGAATTACATGATTTGCATAATGTACATGAGTCGATTATGACATGTATAGGTAATATGAGAGGAGGGAGTATGATATCCGTGTCTTTGGGACCTTTGTGTCTTTCGGACACCGGAGGTTTGGCACCTCCGGTGGTTTGGTACCACAAACGATATTTTGTGACTTTGGGTCACGAGGTTTGGCACCTCGGCGTCTCGTCGGTGGCTTAGCACCACGGTGGGTTGGCCCCAGTTGATATTACGGATTGACGCCGATGATTTGGTATCACGCGATGGGTTGGCCCCATCACCGGATTTGTGACTGCGGTCACCAGTGATTTGATATCACACTTGTGTCTTTGGGACACCAGAGGTTTGGCACCTCATTGCGACTCGTCCCTGTGGTTTGACACCACCGTGGGTTGGCCCCACTTATGAGATGCGGGATTGTCGCCAGTGCTTTGGTATCACACGATGGGTTGGCCCCATCATTGGATTATTCGTGACTTTAGGTCACCGGTGGTTTGGCACCACATTATGGATATCGTGACTTTGGGTCACGGTGGTTTGGCACCACCGGTGGTTTGGTACCACACGGGTAGAGAAGGTGTAATGGATGGTTAGGAGCAGGTGCATTAATTGTATTGCTTTGTTATGATGTGTGTTAGCATGTTGTGTTTTCGGGAGGGATTTACACACCTGAATCTTGCGACTCACTCTCTCCTTTGACATTTCGGTGACACTTAGACGCTTGCGACATGGAGCCGGATGGACTCGAGGTGCTCATGCCATGCTTAAATAAGGATTTGCTCGGACTTTTATAAAATTTGGTACTTAAGCTTATTTATTACTATTTGGTTTTATTTGGGTTTGTAATTGGCCTCTTAAAATTATGTTTTGCTATGTTTATGCTTAAAGTAGATTTTTAATATGCCTTAACGAATTAATTGGGTTAAAATGTGCTAAAACTTGGAAAGATAACAATTTAAAAACTACAAAAGCGATATTTTAAGCTATACCATCGGGTATCACACTATGATTTGGGATAAAGTGAACTCAAATGTTTTCTAACTTAAACACGATTTTCCACTAAGTCAAAATGTTTTAGCAATAATAAGAAACAACTTAAACTTCTAGAAGGGATAAACTAGTTTTACCTACACATCTGATTAAGTTTTCAAAATTTTTAGGTTTTCAAATACACCAACAGATTTTAATCAAGCCTACTCGAGTTTTTCTTCAAATACACAATTTCGCGAAGTGTTTTCATCAAACATCTAAACTTAAACCTACTTTCTCAAAATCCTTTTTCCCCTGTAACATACCAGATTCGGTCGTGGTGTGTTGACCGGGTTTGGGGTGTTACATCTGCCACAACATTCACCTTGCTCGGGTGATACTCTATAGAGCAATCGTGGTCCTTCAAAAATTCTACCCACCTTCGCTGTCCTAGGTTCAGCTCTTTCTGAGTCAGCAGATACTTTAGGCTCTTGTGGTCCATGTAGATCAGTAACTTTTCTCCATATAAGTAGTGCTTCCACACCTTAAGAGCGAAGACTACTGCTGTCAATTCCAAGTCGTGCGTCGGGTAGTTTACCTCATATGGCCTTAATTGTTGAGACGCATAAGCAACTACTTTCCCGTCTTGCATAAGGACACCTCCCAATCCTGTTTGGGATACATCACAGTACACCACAAAATCCTTCCCTGCCTTAGGCTGAATCAAAACTGGAGCTTCAGTCAAGACCCCCTTAAGCTTCTCAAAGCTCTCCTGTTGCTTACCAGTCCATACGAAAGGTACTTCCTTTCTTAACAACTTCGTCAAAGGTGCGGCTATTGATGAGAACCATTCTACAAACCTTCTATAATAGCCTGCCAATCCCAAGAAACTACGAATCTCAGCAACAGATTTAGGTGGTTTCCAATCTAGCACTACCTCAATCTTCCTAGGATCCACCCTTATTCCTTCTGCAGAAACCACATGCCCTAAGAATGCAACTTCCTTCAGCCAAAATTCACACTTGCTGAATTTGGCATAGAGCTTCTTCTCCCTTAACACCTGCAACACTATCCGGAAATGCTCATCATGTTCCCCCTCGGACTTGGAATACACTAGGATATCGTCGATGAACACAACAACGAACCTATCCAAGTAAGGTTGAAAAACTGGGTTTATCATATCCATGAACGCGGCTGGGGCATTCGTCAAACCGAATGGTATTACAACAAACTCAAAATGCCCATATCTTGTCCGAAAAGCTGTCTTATGGATATCTGCCTCCTTCACCTTAAGCTGATGATATCCAGGCCATAAATCTATCTTCGAGAATACAGTCGCCCCCTTAAGCTGGTCGAACAAGTCGTCTATCCTTGGCAAAGGGTACTTGTTCTTGATGGTCGACTTATTCAATCGACGATAATCTATGCACATGCGCATAGTTCGTCCTTTTCTTCACAAACAAGACCGGTGCTCCCCATGGAGACACTTTGGCCTGGATAAACCCATGGTCTAGCAACTCTTGGATCTCGAGCCTTGAGCTCAACCAACTCCTTTGGTGCCATTCGCATGCGAGGCAATTGACATAGGAGCATTCCCGACAAAGAAATCAATTAGAACTCCACTTCCTATCAGGGGTATTCTAGGTAACTCCTCCAAAGACATCCACAAACTCCCTTACGGTTCTAACTCCACTAACTCTCCTTTCTTTTGCATCCAAAGCACTAACGAAAGCCAAAAATGCCTTACACCCCTTCCGAACCATCTTATCAGCCTTTAAGGCTGAAACTACGTTGGACAAATAGTTTCTTCTTTCCCCTATCATAACGATCACCTCATCCTCTAGTGTCCTTAACTCCATTCATTTAGCTGCACAATCCAATACAGCCCGATGCTTTACTAGCCAGTCCATACCAAGGATGAGATAAATTCTCCGAAGGGTAGTTCTATTCAGTCGGCGAAAAATACCACTCACTGAATTTCTAGAGGTACTTTCCGAAATATCTTATTCACCAGTACAGTTTGACCTAATAGGCTTACTACAATCATCTCCCTATTAGATAGTTCAGAAGCTATGCCTAGTGTTTCAACTACTCTACATGCAACATAAGAGTGGGTAGAGCCAACATCAATTAGAGCAAAGTAAGGTTTGTCAGCTATAAGGAACGTACCGGTTATGACGTCCAGTGCGTCACCATCTTCCCTCCGACGAACTGCATATACCAGCCCCAGCTGTCTCGCCTCCGTGTTACCAACACCTCTGCCCGGTTCCCCGTCCTCTACCAGAACCATTACCTCTGCCAGTCGAACCACGACTTCGCGGTGGCTGCTGTCCTCCTCTTGTAGCCTGATTAGGACCCTGACTTACTGGTCGGCCTCCTTCTATTCTTATAGGACAGTCCTTAATCATGTGGTCCTTGGACCCACACTTGAAACATCCTCCCGTCTTTTTCCAACACTCTCTTAGATGCATCTTCCCACATTGGCAAGTATGCAGATCGTCCTTAGTAGAGCCCTCTTGACCTCGTGGCCCATCACTTCTAGGCCTCTTTTGCACATTCCCTGATGACCCTGACGATCCAAAACCTCTCTTTTGCCTATTTGATTCGTATTACATCTCATCGAATCCTTAATCCCTTGGCTACCTTAGCCTTCTCCACCAAGATAAGAATTCTCGCTCCTGCTGCGAGCTATCAACAACCTCGGGTCATCCCTTAGTCCATCCTCAAATCGACACACCGCTCATGTTCATCGACACAATACCTCAAGCATATCGGCTCAACCTCAAAATTCGCCAGATTCTCGCTACGGTCTTATTCCCTGAACTAGCCTCAAAATGCCTTCCTCTGCAGATCTACATAACTAGTTCCAATGTACTTCTTCTGATATGCCGTCTTAAAGTATTCCCATGTAAGATCATCAGCGGAAGCACCATCCCAAACTGTGAGCCACCATTGATATGCCTCATCACGGAGTAGCGATACTACTCCTTTTAGTTTCTCCTCGGCAGTCAGGTCTAAATCGTCCATAATCTACTCTGTCGCTTTCAGCCAATACTCAGCCGTGTTGGGCGCCACACCAGATACTCCACAGAAAAACTCAGCTCTATTAGCTCGAAGTCGCTTAAGTACCGACTTTCGAGCTCCTATGCCTCCTTTTACTCTAGCCACCCTTTCCAAAGCTCGCAAAGATCGCTCGTGATATCAGATCTTCTCCCGTCGATCGATATTCCACATCAATGGTGGTGGTGGTGGCATTTCATTTTCGGACCCTTGTCACGACCTAACAAGCTTCGACACGGTCATTCGACCTCTACCACGACCACGCATTATTACGACCACGCCCCTAGAGTTCATACTTTTGAATCGCATTTATCCGATTAAAGAATTTTATAAATTAGTTTTGTTCCAATCGATTTATCACGTAGCGATCTTATGTTCAATAGTTCTAAGGAGTAGTTCTTTCGAATTCATACACATACAGTCTTAATTCATTCATTCAATCACATTCATGAACTTGCATTCATTATAGAAAAATGTTGTAGTTGTCATTGTTTGTTGTTTTCCACTACCCAGGGGTATTTCTGTAATTTTATCCTATCAGGGTATTTCGGTAATTTTCCAAATTAGGGTATTTGAAAATGTTGCAAAATAGAATTTTTTTTTTTGGTATCTTTACAAAATTGAAATACTTGGTAAGAAAATTTTCAGGGTAAAATGGTAATTTTATAAGCTGGGGGTATTTTAGTAATTTTTCAAACCAAGGGCATTTCGATAATTTTTCACAAAATATGGTTCCTGGTGACTTTTCCAAAATAAGGGTATTTTTGGAAATTTTAAATTGAGGGCACTTCGGTAACTTTCCACACTCGTGGTATTTTGGTTATTTGAACAAAGTTTGGTCAATTTGCAAATCAAGGGTATTTTGGTCATCATTTTTAAAAAAATTAGGGTACTTTTGGAATTTTAAAATCACGGTTTGACTTTAGAATTTCACAAAACAAGGTGATGATCCCTTCGGGTTTTAATTATTAGGTTTAGCTTTGTGGTTGAGTCCTCTTGGTTAGGGTGAACAGTCACTACACACCAAGTAGGATTCGACGGAGAGGAGGTGAGTCACTAGATTTGCTTAAATACCAAGCTCCCCGAATCCAATCCTAGACATGCGCACAACGGTTGCCACACCTTTAACACAGTGACTCGAGTATACGTGTTTGTTTGGTTTGACTTTAAGTTTTATATATCTTAGTGTTGAAGTAGGCTAATCCTAGGGTTTAATTCCTAGTCTACTAATCTACGCCCCTATAGTTTCCACATACAAATCACAAAAGAGTTAGGAATACCTACCTGGTGGACTTCGGGCCGGAGACTCAGGTGCCATGCCAGAAACCTGTTCAATTTCTTATAAAGTCTATTTCCAAGAAAGAAAACATTTTGGGCCCAAAAAGCCCTCAAGGCTGAGTTTTGAACCTGGCTCTGATACCAAGCTGAAACACCCAAAACTCAGTTCACGAGCCTTGACCGAATCTGGTATGTTCCTTGAGTAAAACGGTTCAAAACTTGTTTGTTTCTTTGGAAAACTTTGGTTGGTTTTGGAGAAGGTTTGATTTGTGTTGTGTTCGAGTTGTAACAGTCAGTGTGTAACAGTCAACACTAAGTCCCAACAAATTTAGGCATATCAGTTCAAACATGTACAGATAGCAAATATAAATAATGATGCATTCCTGAACCTAAACCTAGATTACCATCTGCTACACATCACCCGTACCAACCGTCACACCGTGGGGACTACTAAGTCGACCCTCCATCCGCTACACATCATCGAAGGAAGTCGCTGCAGACGACTTGCACATCGCCCTTATAATTTCGTGGCATAGCCACCAGATAATATTTTGTGACAAAAGTCACCACATTCAGATATTGTGGTATAAAACCACTAAATCACTTCCCCTTTCATAATCACCCATGTGCCCCATGTCATACAAATCATGCAAAGATTATGCCACATTATTTATTTCACATTCTTACCAATATTCACATATGTGTCATAAATGTATTCATAACATTGTTAACATAGTTTTAGAGAATAACGCACTGAATATGCCGCACTATTGAATGGTACCTTAAGCCATATCTTTCACATTCTTATTAACACATATATTAAATTAAATCCGTAAATCTACTAAGATTTAGTGTGGGTTACACACCTGATTTACTTAGCGAGTTCACTGAAATTCTGAAAGTCCCAATCTAATCCTCTAGATCTCAAGTTCCTTTTGGCATACCACTCAATCCGAAACTCTCCTTATTCCCGTTGATTTGCTCCTAACAACCAAAGTCGAATCGGTCATCACTTAAACTCATAAAATGGCCTATGGCGAAACCAACCACTTACCTAGCTGCCTAAATCCCAAATCCTTGCTTGCACCAGAAGTTGTCGATATCCCTACTTAACCACTGTTAGAATCAGCTTTAAGCATAAATCTATGAGAATGGCCTTTGGCTGAATACCACTTTGACTTACCTTGATCACTACAAATCCCGAAAGTTTCTCCTTTAATGCTCCTTAATGTTGGCTACCTTCACAAGAACACATATCATGGCACAAGCATATTCACTATCCCTAAACCAAGGCTTAATCCTTGATTTAAGACACTTAAAAGAAAGAGAACCCAAACCGATTGCTAGGATAGAAATTACTTACCACCACGTTGCTTGAAGAGACTAAAAGAGAAAAGGTTCCGGCTTCCAAAACCCACAACAAGATTCGGCTAAGCCTTTCAAATGGTAATTGCACATTCGGCTATGGCTCAAAATGATGATGAAGAAGAAAAGAAAATAAGGGGCTTATATGGTTCGGCTTGCATAAGGAGTGCTTGACTTTGAGGATCACAAGCAAAGAAAGAAGAAAAAGAAAGCTACCAATTTCAGCTAAGGTCCCAAATGACAAAGGGATGTTCGACCATACAAGAAACTAAGTAGAATTGAGGTTTGAAGAAAAGAAAAGAATAGGGAGAGAAGTTAGGGGAATTTTGGAAAAAAGATGAACACACTCCCTAGCTAAAATTCGGCACTTATCCCCCTTAACATGACCGAATTTGCTCCCTAAAGAACCCCTTGGCCGGCGACTACATCTTCTCTAATCATATCCCACATTTTCCTCCTTTATCACTTCATTTAAAAAAAATAATCCACCATTTATCCCTTATCTTAGCCGAATTTTAAAAAGAAAAACAAAGCTTATCCTTGCCTTTTCAAAGCCCCAAAACTGTCCAACACTCCTCCTCCCCTTGACGAAAAAACAAACTCCCATTTGTAACCTCTGCAGCTCGAACCTCCTCCCTCCTGAAGCTCCCTTTGACGCAAACTCCATAACACCCTAGGTGGCGTCCCTTGCCACTTTACCAAGGCTTTACATGTGTCTAAATTCCCTCACAATTTCTCTTAAGTCCTAACAAGCTTAGCTCCCCCTTTAATACTTAGAATCCAATATTTTCTAAGCCATTTACCTACACTTTGAAGTTCTCAAAAGTTCATATAACATATTCAAACACACATAGGCATGCTATTACATACAATCAAGCAATAATGCACAAGCCCTAATTCCCGGATATTACAGAAACTCTGATTCTGTATCATTTTCACACTGAATTCATTTAGCAATTATATCTTTGTCAATTTTTTGTGCATCACTAATTTGCTGAATAAACAACAATCTAGCCTTAAACTCAGCTATGATTGAACCATCACCAGTAATAACCATATGTGATTTCAACGCACGAAGAGAGAACAATGATTTTCAGCTTAAGGCATCTGCAACAACGTTAGCTTTCCCCGGATGATAGTCAATCACCAATTCGTAGTCTTTTAACAATTCCAACCATCTACGTTGTCTTAAATTTAGGTCCTTCTGAGTCATTAAATACTTCAGACTTTTGTGATCTGAATAAACATGACACTTTTCACCAAATAAGTAATGACACCAAATTTTCAATGCGAAAACAATGGCTGCTAATTCCAGATCGTGAGTTGGGTAATTTTTCTCATGAGGCTTCAATTGTCTCGAAGCATAGGCTATGACTTTGCCTTCCTGCATTAAAATACAACCCAAGCCATTCAAAGAAGCATCACTATAAACAATAAATTCTTTACCCGATTCAGGCTGAGCTAACATTGGAGCTTCAGTTAAAAGGGCTTTCAACTGATCGAAACTTTTCTGACACTTTTTCGACCACTCGAACTTAACATCTTTCTATAGCAGCTTTGTCAAAGGTGTAGCTATCATGGAAAAGCTCCGAATTGTGGAGACATTCTTTGGTGGTTTCCAATCAAGTATAGCCGATATTTTGTTGAATCAACTGAATATCTCGTGAAACAACATGACCGAAAAGTCGACTTCCTTCATCCGAACTCACACTTCATCAACTTTGTGTACAAGCTCACGATCTCAGTAAAGTCGTAACACTAATCTCAAGTGCTCATTGCTCGGTTTCAACTTTAGAGTAGATCAATATATCATCAATGAACACTACTACAAACCGACCCAAAAACTATCTAAAAATTTGATTCATTAAATCCATAAATACAGCAGGTGCATTAGTAAGTCCAAAAGGCATAACCAGAAACTCAAAGTGGTCGTACCTCGTCCGGAATGCAGTCTTTGGCACATCAGAAATTCTGACTCACAATTGATAGTAACCCGATCTCAAATCTATTTTCGAAAACACTAAAGCTCCTTTCAATTGATCAAATAAATCATCAATCTGAGGTAACGAGTATTTATTCTTTATGGTCACCTTATTCAGCTGCAGATAATCGATATAAATTCGCATAGTTCCATCTTTCTTTTTCACAAATAGAACTGGCGCACCCCAAGGAAAAAAACTCGATCGTGCAAAACCCCGATCTGTCACCTCTTGGAACTGTGTTTTCAACTCTTTCAACTCAGTAGGTGCCATCCAATACGGAGCTATCAAAATCGGAGTCGTCCCCAGTACTAATTCAATGTCAAACTCAATCTCTTGTATTGGTGGCAAGCCCGGTAATTCATTAGGGAACACCTCAGGGTATTCACACACAACTGGTACGAACTCAATCTACTTTTCAGACACTTTATTATCCAGCACATAAGCCAGGTAAGCTTCACATCCTTTTCTCACATATTTACTGGCTAACATTGAGGATATTACTTTAGGTAACCCATTTAAATCACTAGAGTCAACTCGGATGGTTTCACCGTTCTAACATCTCAAATCAATGATCTTTCTTTTGCAATTCACCACTGCATCGTGCAAAGTTAACCAATCCATTCCTAGAATTATATCAAACTCATCGAAGGGTAACAACATTAAGTCAACCAAAAAGCACAAATCCCGAATCATCAATGGGCAACCTTTACACACTTTATCAACAAGTATACATCTACCCAAAGGATTGGACACACGAATTACAAACTCAGTAGACTCGACAGGTAATGTCTTACTGGTTACTGGAGTTTCACACACATATGAATGAGTCGAACCAGGATCAATTAATGCAATCATAGTAGTATCATAAAGTGTGAAAGTACCGATATACCATCAGCTCGTATAGCATCAACTCTAGCTGGAGCTCTAGCCTCTGATCGAACTGTAGTATCCTTGATCCCTCTCTGACTGCCACCTACATTGCCCGAATGTCTGGGTGGTCTGCTCCATGCTGACACATTGCTCGGTTTAGTATTTTGAGCCATATTTTGCTCGACTAGCATCAGACACTCTCGAATGAAATGATCTGATGATCCACATTTAAAACAAGACCGATCACGAAATCTACAACTCCTAGAATGCCATTTTCCACAATGCTTGCACTCAATCGATCTGTTGAACATTGCCAACACTAGCTATCAAGTGGCTCGAGAACTCACTTTGGAGGTCGATCTCGCTCAGACAGTCGAGTAGTCTTATGTCAGTTAAAGTCATCTCTGAGCTTCTTAGATGTTGAATGGAAAGTTTTACTCAACGATCTTTAACAAGTGTCTTTATCTTCTGTCTCAGCCTTTCTTTTCTCTTTTTCGAGCTCTTCAGCTTTGCAAGCTCGCTCGACCAGTACCACAAACTCTTTAATCTCAAGAATGTCTACAAGTAACTTTATTTCTTCATTCAGACCATCTTCAAATCTTCTACACATAATGGTTTCAGAAGAAACACACTCTCTAGCATATCTGCTGAGTTTGACAAATTTTCGCTCAATTCTGTCATGGTCATTCGCCCCTGTTTCAATTCAAGAAACTCTTTACGTTTTTTATCAATGAATCTCGGATGATATATTTCTTTCAACTCAACGGAAGAAGTCCCAAGTCACTTTCTTTCAAACTACGATACTAGTGTTTTCCACCAATGGTAAAGAGTCCAAGTAGAGATATAGCACACTTTAGGCGATCCTCAAGTACTGTGATAACTCATCAAGTACTCGAATGGTATTATCAAGCCACATCTCGGCTCGCTTTCGTTGTCATTATCATCATTAGCTTTAAATTCTTCGACCCCATATTTTTTTATTTTATCAACAGGAGGCCTACTAGATCTCATCGAATTTATCATCGGGGGTACTAAAGGTACCAGAGTTAGATTATTTGGGGGTAGAGGTTGTTGTATGACCAGATTATTCTGAACAAAATGGGTAAACCATTCATTCATCATCTAGTAGAAGGCTTGTTTAGCCTCCCCCTCATGGCTACTCGAGACAGGCTGAGAGTCTATCGGTGCTGATCTGCGTGCGCGATCAGGCGCTACACTCTCTACATCATCCGCTACTGCTCTGTCAGGATCAGAATCCATTTAATATATAAAACAGAGTTTAAAAATGTCAGAAGTCACCACATTATCAAATATACAATAAAGGCATGTATAGCTAGACTCTCACGCGCTACGGTAGTCCTAGAATAGACTAAACCGTAAGCTCTGATACCAATAAAATGTAACACCCCTAACCCGTATTTGTCACCAAATTAGGGTCACAAGGTGTTACTTAACAAAACTTAAACACTTTGCTTAATAAATAATACACATGCTGATGTATGAATTTATAATCGAAAGCAATTACGGCATTTTTCAATTCTGTAATACATTTAATTAAATTATAGTAGTCTCAAAAATTCTATGCATTTCAAACTATTTCGTATTAGCTGTTCATTCGCAACATGTATACTCTTAGCCATATGTTTCATATCTAATTCGGCTAGCAAGTGAAATGCTATACAATTTTCTTTATAACCATGCTTTACGCAAATACTAGCAACTATCCACAAACATTTACATATAGAAACTCATACCATATTTATATGATCAACCCAATCATACCTATTCATTATTCAAATATGCTTTAACTTTAATATCATTACCCTATGGCCAAACATAACATTAATGCAACAAAACCACATATACAATATGCTTATCGTTACTACATTTCCAAGGTTAACCTTATACCAAGCTCATCACATATATATATATACGACAAGCATACTGCCTAACTAATATATTACATACTATAACTCATTAAGTATCATCACTAATTCCTATACTAGTCAAACACATAAATAAATACATTACCAATTTCTATCTACTATATGCGCCTACACCATTACCGAATATGAACTAAATAAATCCATGTCATTTATACATCCTAAAACCACACTCACATATTATTACTACTTTACTATAATGCTTATGATCAAACCCAATATGCATTTGTATACATATTAAACCTAAAGCGTATGGAATGATCTTAACCACAAACATATTTTCTATGTATTATACATTGACCTAGATTAGCATATAATAGACTAAGAGTAAAGTTTCCAATCACCGTATACATCAAACATTCGACCTTTCATGCATATACCCAACTTGACTTTAAACAAATATCCAACAATTATATAGAAAGGCACAATAGTTAAAGTTAAGAAAAGGAACAAGCTTTTTTTGCGAGGCTGAGTTATGCTTATATACAAACCAAAATTCATCGACTTAACAACTTAGTCTAACCTATACATGCCTTTAATTAAAAAAAACAAATGTATAGGTACCAAAAAGGGGTTGATAGTGTGGATGATTCTTCTGACAATCCTCTGAACACGTAGCTTGGACAATAATCTATAAAACAAACAAGGGATACACACCAAGTAAGCTTGCTAGCTTAGAAAGTCTTAAGCAACCACAATGTAACATTCAAGTATACAAGCATTTAAATAAACATTCTTAATATTACTCATTCATGACCTAATACTTAATTTACCAAAGCCGAATATCCCTTTTCATTGTATATAAGACAGCTCTCATTCCTTCACCATAGTATATTATACACTAAATAGACAATCACACACATTTATGCATAAAGTTATAGTTGTACAAATACTTATCTTTTTCATGCTTTTCTATAACCAATCCACTCATAGTATACATTATAATCGAATTCCATCTCTCATATGCATATCACTTCCTTTCATCATTTCATTTAATCATCATCAAGCATATATTCATAACATTAAAGTATGTTTAATACATACCTCATAGCTGAACTCTCTAATTTGCTTTCGTAACTTAGAATTTCTATGATTTGATCCATAACTTTACCATTTTCAATTTAACTAAAATTCGAATCAAAACTCACCAAAGATATAACAAAAGTTGAGCACTAATTTGAATCACATACACCGGCACATTGCCTGCTAGACTTGAAGTCTGAAATTTAAAACACCGGCATATAGCCTGCTAGGCATTAAGCCCGATATATTCACTGGCACGAGGCCTACTAGGCGTTAAGCTTGAAATAGATCACCGGCACAAGGCCTGCTAGCCTCGAAGCCCGAAATGTCACCACTTTTACATTTTCATACACATCACTTAGTGCTAAAATCACAACCATCTCATATACTTCATATTATTTTCACATATTAAACCGAATAGGCTTTTTCATATCACATTAACAAAATATATTCAATACAATTTAATACCTTAACATTCGGGTAACACGTGAATTTATATCCAAAATTAACAAATATTATCATTTGACATATCCATAACTAACTCTTTAATATACTTTTGCTTAAGGACTTACCTCGACTGTCGATAGACCGCATGAACCAGCTATTTGATAACCTTCGTCTTTCCCCGATCCAAGTCCATTTTTCTGTGTTCTTGAACTAAACACATTCAATTTAAGCTCGTTCAAACACATTTCATATCAATTTAGTCCAAAAACACTTAAATAGGTAAATTACTATTTTACCCCTAATGTTTCACACTTTTACAAATTAGTCCAATTTGTACAAAACACAAAATACACCAAATTGGGTTGCACACATCAAGGGCCAATGTTCCTAGGCTTTATACAAGACCTTGCATTTCATTTGTTTCATGTTTTAGTCCTTCAAGAATTTATTTATTTTTAATTAGTCCCAACACTCAATTTCACCAAAACTTCTAATTCCAAACATGATGATTTAAAGCATACTATTAATAATCTACCATCAAATATCACATATTATGAATATACATCAATGGCCGAATCTTTAATGTGTCATAAACTCAAAAAATTCAACATGGGTTGTATAGCATTCAAAGCAACGATTGCAAAAATGTAAAAATTATTAAAAACTAAGCAAAATACATACCCCAAATTGAGCTCCCAATTACCGAAAATTCAAGCTTCAACAATGGAGTTTTCTTCCTCCCACATTCGGCCAAGAAGATGAACAAAGGTATGTTCTCTTTCTTTCCACTTTGTTTCATTTTCTTATGTCTTAAATTAAAAATAACATTTATTTACTTATTAATTATAAAACATGTTATTATAATAACAATATTTTATCTAATTTCTCATATATTGTCGTCCACTCTACTAACATTGGATTAATTGTCCTTTAAGGATTTCACTTTGATAGAGTTATCACAATTTAACACATAATCCATTAAAAGGTCACTTCTAACAATTATACAATTTAGTCCTTTAGTCAAATTAAACACAAGGCAAGAAAATTCATTCACAAAAAAATTTAACACATGCTAATTCACTGATTATCAACACAGAATATAATATTAAAATAATATTCAGACTCAGATTTGTGGTCTCGAAACCACTATATCGATTAGGGTCAATTTCGATCGTTACATACCTAGTACAAAATTTTTGATTAAATTTTATGCTTCCTTCCAAGTTTTGCCATGGTCTTAAAAAGGTAAGGAAGACTTTTTATTTATAGAAAGGTGACTAAGGATTATGGTAAGGAGGAAAACAAGGGAAAGTGAAGGAAATAAATCAAAGAAAAGGGATAAGGAAGGGAACATGTTAGCCGAATGCTCGAGTTGCCTTGGGGAGGAATTTTTGGTCAACATTTGTCTTTTGGTAAAGATGATACACAGTTTTGGGAGGGGGACTTGAGATGTAACATCCTAGATTAGGGGTTATGCGTTTGTGCATAATTCATGAGATAGTGGGATCAATGGGTGTGTTGGATGTGTTCTGAAGAGTTTCAAGAACCCTAAGATGAAAGGAAATGAAAGGAAATGTAAGGAAATGTAAGGAAATGTAAGGAAATGTAAGGAAATGAAAGGAAATGTAGGGAAATGTAAGGAAATATAAGGAAAATGTAAGGAAATGAAAGGAAATGAAAGGAAATGTAAGGAAATGTAAGGAAATGTATGGAAAGGTATGGAAATGTATGGAAATGTAAGGAAATGTATGGAAATGTAAGGAAATGTATGGAACGATTAGTTAAAAGAGGAAAGTGAACATTTTGGAAACCTAAGCTAAAAGAGGAAAGTAAACATTTTGGAAACTAAGCCAAAATAGGAAAGTAAACATTTTGGAAACCTAGGAAATGTCAAGTTTACAGAGCCGTGCGAAAATTTTTAGAAACTTAAAAATGACCCCGAAATGTCGAATTTTAAAGTTCAAAGGGGAACTTAGGACCAGATGACCCTAAAATATAAAGTATGTGAAATTTGACCCATTAACGGACTTGGAAAAGTGGCCTGAAGATGCCACTTAAGGCCTCGTGAAATGGCCCACATGCAAGGGTGTAAAGCTTGAGTTCGAGTCACATAAGAAGCAAATAAAATAAGTTTTATTTTGCTTCTAGAAACCCAAGAGGTGGATGGCACAAGGCTTGCAAAAGAGGAGTTTCACTCTCTTTAAAACTCGCTAATTAGAAGATCATAAGGACTCTTAAGGGAAGAGTTTAATTCTCTTTAAAATTGGCTAAATAGGTGGATAAATGAAGAATTATTCTTTAATTAGGAAAATAAGGAAGAGTGGTGGCCAAGTTAAGGATTCTTGGCCTAGTAATTTTGACTATAAAAGGATGAGACTAGGGCCATTCATTATTCATTCTCCTCTCTCTTTCCTCTCAGAATATTCTTATTGAGCATCCATTCTTTTTCTTCTTTTCTTTTAGCCTCCTAGCCGATTCCTTCTAAGCCTATTATTCTCTCTTCTTTCATCTTTGAAACCGAATATATAAGGGAATCATGGCCGATTGTTCATCAAGTCTCTAAGTCGAATCTCGTAAGGTTGAAGTGAAGGTGCAATCGATTCCTTCAAATAAGGTAAGATCCAAGTTTGGTTTCCATTCTTTATATTTTAGACTTATCGAAATCTAGGGCTAATCCCATTAATGTTCATGGTTGTTGAAACTTTGAAGAGATCTTTCGGATTTACTAAGCGTAGGCTACAAGGAAGGAGAAGTTCTTTTCCGAAGGTACACCATAGGTCAGCGTGTTCCCTAGTTATTCGGTGAGTTTGGGATTTAAAATCCACAAGGTAAGTGTCTATAGCTTTCGGCTAAGGCCTATTTTGATAATTAGATCTAATTCTTGTTTGTTTAAAAGCCAAAACTAACCCTCATGAGATTTAGTGCTTGGTAATACAAGGAGGAGCATAGCATAGATTTGAATTTGAATAGTATTGAAATCGGCAACAAGGTAAGTTTTAAGAATACTAATCCTACTAGGATTTGGATTTATGGTCAAATGGTTTTTTAATTAAAGTAGTAAGTGATTAATCAAATGTAGGAATTGAGATCTAAAGCAATAGATCGGGTTTTCGGATTTCAAGGAATTGATAAGCAAATCGGTGTGTAATTCTACACTAAATCTTGATAGATTCTGCTTTAATTTTATTATATGTGCTAATATAAAAGTGTAAGAATATGGCTAAGGTATCGTGTGTACCCTACACTAAATCTTGATAGATTTACGGCTTTAATTCATTATATGTGTTAATATGAAAGTGAAAGATTATGGCTTAGGTACCATGTGTACCCCACACTAATCTTAATAGATTTATGGCTTAAACTTGATATATGTGTTAATATGAAAGTGTAAGAATATGGCTAAGGTACCGTGTGTACACCACACCTGATCCTAATAGATTTATGGCTTAAATATGATATATATGTTAATATGAAAGTGTAAGAATGTGGCTAAAGTACCATATTATGGTACAAAGTACTGAGGTACGTTTTCCTACTCCTACTAGGATTTCGTAATATGTTATATTTAACATGTGAAAAGTGATGTGAAAGTGAAATAAAATATGATATGCATGATATGTATAATTTGGGCCATTCAGGTTAATTGAGAAAGGGGAAGTGAATGTGATGACTTGGTCTCACTAAGTGAATGTGATGACTTGGTCTCACTAAGTGAAACGTGATGACTTCGGTCTCACTAAGTGAAATGTGATGATCTGCGGTCTCACTAAGTGAATGTGGTGACTTGGTCACATTAAGTGAATGTGGTAACCCGGTTACATTATTCTGAAAGTGGTGGCTATGCCACAATATTATAAGTGGACGATGAGCACGTCGATCGCAATGATCGCTTTCGATGGTGTGTAGCGGATGGAGGTTGACTTAGTAGTCCCACTGTGCGAGGATGGTGCGGTGGTGTGTAGCGGATGGCTATATAGGTTTGGGTTCGGGTTTGCATCATTATCTTGAATTTTATATGAATATGATATGTATGGTGTGCCTATTTCTATTATGTTTTGGTATTGGTTACGGTGAGTCTATCGACTCACCCCATTGTGGGAACATGTTTCTGTGATGAGCAATAATGGACGGGACTATGCAGAACTTGTGGTGGCTATGTTCAAATTTTGAAGTTTAATTTTATTTGAATCTTTATTTTATTTTAAGTATTGTATAATTTTATTTTGGGTTTCATTTTATGTAATAAGGCCATCGTGACATTTTATTTCGCTTTAATTACTATGTTATGAATTTAGGGCTTTACAAAGAATAAGCCCATTTAATTTAAAATAAGTTTAAATATTTTGTCACTGAAACAAATGGGTTTTGTTATAAGATAAATTTGTTTTCAACTCGAGCCCAACCCACAACAAACTATCTTTCAAAACACACAATTTTCAAAGTATTCGAATGAATTTTGAACCGGGTTACTTCGAGGAACATACCAGATCCGGTCCATTCTCGTGGGCCGGGTGTGGGGTGTTTCATGAGAGCCAAATTTTCCTAGAGTCATTTTAGAAGTTTGGTGCATGAGAGGCATTTTATTTGGTTTTGAACATTTTGTGTTTCTTTTCTAATATTTGTCATTTGTCTTGCCGAAACAGCAAAGTCATTTTGGTACTTTCTTTTCCAATTTCTTTTCCCCTTGTTTTAGCCGAAACCTCCTAGTCCATTTGTTCATCATTCTCCTTTGTTTTGTCGTAACCCTCGATTCATTTGGTTCACCTTCTTTTGATTGTTAATCGAAACTATTTAGCATTCTTTTCTCTCCATCCCTTCTTTTCTTTTTGACACTTCTTTAACCATTTCACTATTTCTTTTCTCTCTTTTCTTTCGTGTTGGGCACTCTCTTCTTGACCGAATCGGTAAGTGACCTTATTCTCCTCTCTTCACTTTCATTTTCTTTTCTTTCTAACCGATTATGTATGTCCATCACTATACGGCTATTTCACTTTGTTTCTAAATCAAAACGTCTCTTTCTCCTACACTCTTTTATAATGATAAACTCTATTTCGTAGTGTTCTAGTGGATGGTCGAATACCACATCTTAGTCGATTTTTTTGTAGCCGTACACCCAATCGATAGAAGTGGATCTATTATTGTCAAGGTAAGGGATTTCCTCAAGGTTTATTTTGATATATCTCAATACTTGGTTATTCCACTAAAACGGATTGATGATTATGTATAAACGATTATTCTAAGGACTATATCGATTGTTTTTATTCACTTGTTGATCCTACAAAAATTGTGGTAAGCCGAACCTTCTCCTTAGACAATCGATTTATATCATAGTAATATCGTTTTGATTACGACTTTTCCAATGGAGGCAAGTGGTATCGATTTGAAAGGAAAAGCGACTGGAGAACAAAAAAGGAGTGGATTTGCGATTCCTACTCAAAAGTTCAAACGAAGGGCGGTATCGGCAGTTCAGGATTTTCCACTGGGTTATGGACCATCATCTGATGAAAATAGACAAATCATGGTCGTTCACGATACTAAGGGGCTGACGATCAAGACAGTTTAATCCTTACCGTAATCAGGTGTGTAATCTCACACTGGAATCCTGTAGATTCATGATTCGATATCTTGATGGAAAATAGATACAAGGCTAAAATCGTAATATAGCAAAAATTGAGTAACTTGTGTAAATTACAATATTTCTAAAGATCTGACAAAATTGGTATTTATCTGTAAAAATTACGAAAATACCCTTATGGGTCAAATTATGAAAATGCCCTTATGGGTTGAATTACAAAAATGCCCCTATAGTCTGAATTGCTATAATGGGCCGATTCACTAAAATTGTCCATTCAAATTATAATTGTTACTTATGTGGATATATTTTTATCATGTTGCATCTGTACATATTACATGGGGTGGGATAATGAATGAAGAGCAGTGTAGCTGGTGGCATTGCCACAATATAAATATATGATTACATCATTTTGATTCCGTGGTTCACCACAAATATTCGTGATTAGCGACTTTGACCGCAAATTTGGTGTGAGCTATGGGTGGGTTGACTTGATCCCACAGTGTGATTGGTGGTCGGGGTGTGATTGGATAGATGGGTTGGGTTGCATTGATATCATATAATTATTATTATGTAAATGGGTTTAAGCCCAAAATGATACAAAATGGGTTCAGTCCTAGTGAATGACGGTAAGGGGATTATACACTGAGTTCTAGTAACTCACCCCTTTTCCTTAACCCTTGCAGGTAATGCTCAATGATGTGGACTTGGTCCATGGTTGATTCGATGGAGGCCATACTTCAGAAATGGTGTTTTTGAACTTTAGATTTCTACTTATGTTTACTTTATTACTTTTACTATTTTGGGTTTTTAAGTTGTAATAAGGCCTCTGGAATAATTTATTTTTGCTTTATGTTTGACGTACTTATTATCTTACTTGATTTATTTTAAATGGGAATTTTCTAAAAATCATAAATAACGGCTTCCAAAATTGATTAAAAAAAGGTTTTTATAACTATGTACAAATATTTAAACCCGAATTCTCTTTCAAATTACCAACGACATTTTCAAGAGTCACGTTTTAAAGTTCAGTACCTCGATTTTTGACTCATCAATCAACCTCTCGAAAATAGTTGTATTTTATCAAATGTTTACATCCAAACTTTTTTTCTTAGCCATAATGAAATTACACTTATTTTAGAACAAATCACAAGGACTTTATACATTTTCCTCATGTGACATGTCAGATCCGGTCGTAACGCAATGGTCGGGTTTGGGGTGTTACACTATCACAAATAGCCAGTTCAATTCTAATTCCACATTCTCAAAACATTTAATAATCATTGACTTTTCAACACTTTTGTACTTAATACATAGTCCGTATGCCAACTCAAACCACTAATTTACAATCAAAGCATTTCAGATAGCAATCATAACTCAAATATCATATCTCATATGCTCATATAATTACAACATTTATCAATAACAACATGTCATACAATTTGATCTTTACCTTTATAAGTTTCAACACATAATCAACACATTTTCCCTCAAACATTTGAATATTTACTTCTATACTATCAGAATTAGCTCGGTTGGAAAACATATCTGTCTCACCAAATAATTTTTGTCAGAGTTGGGAGATATCACACTATCGCAGGTTATATATGGCATGTGTAGCTAGACTCACATACGCTATGGTAGTCCTAGAACCGACTAAACCATAACTCTGATAC
Source organism: Gossypium rotundifolium (assembly GCA_025506655.1). Taxonomy (NCBI): domain Eukaryota; kingdom Viridiplantae; phylum Streptophyta; class Magnoliopsida; order Malvales; family Malvaceae; genus Gossypium; species Gossypium rotundifolium. Next base: position 85,376,951 of record CP106728.1, read on the forward strand.
CAATAAAATGTAACACCCTTAACCCTAATTCGGTGACGGATACGGGTTAGGGTGTTCTGTAATTTGCCTACAACAATGCTTATCACCAAGTATCTGATGGCACCGTATGAGGCATTGTATGGTCGCAAGTGTAACAGTCTAATTTAGGGGCTAGTCAAAATAGTGGTTTTAGAACCACTAATCTGAGGTCAGAGAAAATTATTTTCATGTTATTTTATGAGTTAGAGCATGATTATATAAGTGCATGAAAATTTTGGTGCTTTAATTTTAGCGATTTCATGTTTAATCGCAAAAAAGGACTAAATCGCATAAAGTGTGAAAGTTCAAAATTACAAGCTAAAGGTGCCAAATAGCTATGGAATATTAATTTGCTTTAAAGGGAAATTAGCCCCCTTAAGTGATGGTTGACCTACCATAGGAGACAAAATATGTCAGAATTGGTCAAGTGGTGGATTAGGTGATAAATTGTCTAGGAAATAAAATAAAATAAAAAAAGAAAAGATATCATCTTTCTTCTCCTTTCCTTCCACCAAAAATTTGTAGCAAAAATAGGGGTTGAGATGTAACACCCCAAATTTGGGCCTAGTAGAATTGGGCCCATTGGGGCCTTGGGCTTGGGAGCGTTTAAAATTATTGAGAACAAAAGAATGACACTAATGCAAATTGGACCTATTAGGTGTGTTATTTTGGAGTGTTTAGAGGGTACTATGAAGTCCCAGGTTCAAGTTAGGCTATAGGAAAAATTTGGTTTTTGGCCCTTTAGTGTAGAGGACTGTTGGAAGAAAGACTTATGTAAATTACAGTGTGTTTTACTAGCACAAGTGAGCTAGTGGCAAGGTGGTTGTGGCGTCACTAGGGGACAAGGGGGAGTGGAGTTCGATTCCCTTGGCAAGCAAATTAAGGTATTTATTTTATACTTTGGGCGAGGAGGAAGCAGAGTTGTGATCAAACTCTGCTATAGGAGTTGGAGAATTGGTCAAACTTTTCAAATAGTTGAAGGAGAGCATAATTAGGAGGAAAAGGTGGAGGAAATCAAGGGATAGAGAAGTGCATGAGTGATGGCCGTGAGTGGGAGTGTGTGATAGGGGGAGTTTCGGCTGGAGAGGGGTCTTGAGTAGCATATTCAGCCTTGTGAGAGGGAGAGTGCCAATTTTCTCAAGTTTTCTTTTGAAAGAGTTTTGTTTCTTGCGTTTTCGACTATAGCATTTTGGGTCCTTTTCATTTCAAGTCTTCTTTGCCGAAATTCTCAGCTTCTCTCTTCCTCTTCTTCTCATTTTATTTTTTTCATACATATTTTTTCTTTGCTTGTTACCTAAACATCAGTTGGCTGAAACTCTCATTTCCATCTCATTTCATCCGTTCTTTTGTACTTTCCTCTAATCTCCTTCTTTTATTTTTCTCCATAGCCAAAACATCTACCCCTTTTCTCTTATTCTCCAATTGGATTTACTTATTTTCTTTCCTCATCATTGGATTTTCATTTTGGTTTAACTCTCATAGCTGAACCTGTTCTTCTTATTTTCTCAATGCTCGTCTTTGGACCTTGAAGTTCATTTCTGTGCGGCCGAATATCCTCCATCACTTCTTGTTGGGCATATTCACGGCATCTTGCAAATTAGTCCGAAGCCAAATCTCAGTTCTGTTCTTCTCTAGTATGGTTTCGCAAGGAGTTGGTAGATTGGGGTTGCAACAAAGTGAAAGGGAGCAAGAGTTCTTTATGGAGGTAAGGGATAGCCAGTCTGAGGGGGGATCAGGAAGAGTGCCTAAGGGAAATGGACTCGTAGCCCCTACTCCCAAGTTTAAGCGGCGTAGGGTGTCAGCAGTTCGAGACTTTCTACCTGGATGCGAAAGGGCGTCGACATCTGGTTTAACGAGGCAAATCGCAGTTGATCGCTCTAATGAAGGTGACAGCGATCGTGAGTGTATAGTACTCTATGTGATCAAGTGTGTAATCTCACACCGATGTTTGTGATAATGTGATGTTCTGTGATTTAGCCGTAAGTCAAAATGCCGGAAAGCCACAAAACTGGCAACCGTAATCACTCGAGCGTGCGAGCACTCGTAGTGATAAACCGAACTGCTAGTGATGGCGGTAGACTGTTGAGAGTGTCACAAACACTCTCGTGAACTCTCAAGCTGTAATAGCCCTTATTGAGCCGAAACGGGCCCAATGGGCTAACGAGCTCATACGGGCAAAATTGTTGAAAAAAATTGACCAAATGATTGATGTGACTACGAAGTTCACAAAATCAAGACTTGAAACGAACAGGATGGGCCACACAAGCGTGTGGGCCCAAATGGGCTGAAATCAGGTTTTAGGTCAAATAGCACAGTATTGACCAAAAATAGTAACCGAGTCACTTGAGGCGACATTAGGCCTTCAGAAAGGCCGTTGCAGGGGTAAAATTACCGAAATACCACTAGAGGGTAAATTATCGAAATGCCCTTAGGGGGTGAATTACTGAAATATCCTCAATGGGTAAGATTTCTGAAATACCCCCAATGGGGTAAAAATTACGGTTATACCCTTAGGTGACCTTGATTGTGGTTAAATGTCGTGTATGTGACTTTATATATACCTGTTTATAATTGTATTACGCTGCATTAATATCATGTTGCATGGGTTGGGTTTGATGATTAGAGGAAGTACCATTTCTTTAATGGCTATGCCACATACCATTTTCAGTGGCTCAGCCACATATACCGTGATTGGCCGCTTGACTGCAATATTGGTGTGGATTGGCGGGGTGGGTTGACATGATCCCCACATGGTGTGATTGGTTGGTACGGGTGGAGAGTTAGATGGCTAGTAGGATTGGGGTGGGCACATGACCATATACATTGGTATGATTTTGCAGCTTAGGCCCAGCTTGTTATTGAATAGGGCTTAGGCCAAAACCAATACCGTATGGCTCAGGCCTAAATAGTGACCGTGTTAGGGGATTACACCCTGAGTTCTCGTAACTCACCCCTTTCTTTTAACCGTGCAGGTAATCCTCAGCGTTAGAGGATTTGGAGCTGTGGAGGACTCGGAGGTGGCCATACGTCGGATATGCTTCTAAACTATACTTAGTAATTTTGGTTTTAATTTATTTTATATTATTTTTGGGTTGATATTTTGTGTAATAAGGCCATTGGATTTTTCTTTTTAAACTTTCATTTGGCACTTCTGCTAAGTATGAATTGTTCAACGGTTAAACACTGGTTTTTAAAACAATAACAACTGTTTTCAAAATATCACGTTTTTGAAATTCTTTAAGTAAGAATTCTGTAACAAACAAAGTTTTCGAAAAGAATAACATCTTTACAAGAATACATTTTAAGTAAATCTTGTTTTTCTCAAACAACGAAATTCGGAGTTTCAAAAAGGATACAAAGTTTTTAACGAACGCATAGCTTTAAACAACCTTTTGATGTGACATGCTAGATCCGGCCATAACGTCTAGGCCGAGATTGTGGTGTTACATGAGAGCTCAAAAATTTTAGCACACTCTTCTACTTACAAGTAAGTGTTCTAGTGATAATTTCCTGATAAAAATTATACTTTTGGAACCCCTAAAGCTTAAGCTTTCTAAAGAGGGGACTATTTTGTAAATTGGTGAAGAGTTTAGAGTTTTCCAATGAGATTTTTAAAGTAGTTTACTACATTTTTATGGAAGAAAATGGGTCTTCGTTGTTAGATGAACAACTTTTGTGAAAGGTGTTACCATGAAAATACCTAAAAGGACCTTTTTATAAAATTTATAAAATGTGAGGTAAATGTGCGAAATAATGAGTTTTGATGGTTACCATAAGAGAAATAAATTTTCACCTAGGCTCGTTAAAGGTAGAAATTTGATTAGAATTGATTACTGAGCATAGGGGTAAAATGGTCATTTAACAAAAGTCTAAGGGCAAAATAGTAATTTTACCAAAGCATGATTATTGAAATGAAATTATTAATGTGATTATTAAATGAGCTAATTTGCTATTACAGATCAAGAAGAACCAAGAATTAACCTCGACTGGGGAAAGAACAAAGTATCGGACTAGATCGACGATCTAGCTTATTTTGAAATCGGGGTAAGTTTGTATGTGATAAATTCAACATTTATGCTAGTATGTTTGAGAATGTTTGATATTGTAATGATACATGACAATCTATGAAATTGAGTAATGATGTTGAATGAGAAAGATGATAAAAGTTGAGATGTTGAAGTCTCGATTGGAATATAATAAATGTGATAATATTATCATCGAGACATTAGATGGATAAGGTCCCGTGTAAGACCATGTCCGGGACATGGCCTCGGCACTTAATTGAGATTTCGTATAAGACCATATTCGGGATATGGCTTCGGTATGGAATATGAGAATTGTATAAGACCATATTCGGGATATGGCATCGATACTTGATGTGAGATTCGGTATAAGACCATATCCGGGATATGGCATCGGCACTCAAAAATGACCCCATGTAAGACCACATCTGGGATGTGGTATTAGGTTTGTGTTTATGTTAATGACGATGAATATGCGTCTTGAGTATCCATTATGATTTAGTGGGATAAATAGATAAGCTTGGAAATAGAAATGAGATTAGTACTAAAGTCATGTGATTGAGTGAACATAGGTACCCTGAGTAATTCACGAGGAATGTTTACGATATGTAGCATGGTATGTGCTAGATAAGAACAACTACGAGTAAGTTATGGAAAAGGGCTTAAGATTTTGGGTGGTTATCTAATGCCATGGATTGATGTCATCATGAGCTTATTGTTGCTATTTATCTTCATGTAAACTTACTAAGCTTTTTGCTTACCCCTCTCATTTCACTTTTCCTTGTAGTATTTCAAAGATAACTCGAGGATCGTGGGATGTCGAAGTTCGGAAATCACACTATCGACATCTCTTTGGTATAAAAAAAGTTAGATTTAATTTGAGTATAGCACGTATAGGACTTGGGTATTTTGTTATGTCATATTAATAGCCAAAATGTTGGCTATTTATGTTATCAAAGTCATTTTGTAAACGGTCATTGTAATTGGTCCAATACATGACAAGTTTATTCATATTTAATGATGATGTAATTATGAAGCTTATACTTGTGTGGATGCTTTGAATTGAGCTATTGGAAATGTCTTAGGGTCATGAGTTATGTTGAAATAAATTGGAATAAGAATGGTTTCTATATAGGGTGGCATTTGGCTTGGAATATAACCTTTTTAATATCCACACGGGTAGACACACAGGCATGTGTCTAGGCCATGTGTGACACACGGTCAGCCCCATGGGCGTGTGGATTGGCCGTGTGTCCCCTTGCATGCTATGGTTAAAAGTCAGTATGCTCAGTAGTAAACACATGGACAGAGACACGGTCGTGTGTCTCAATCGTGTGGGAGGCACGGCCATGGACATGGGCATGTGCCTAGGCCATGTGACCATAATGAGGGGATGATATCATAAATAGAATGCCATGGTTTTGGCACCCGGGCCATGACACGGGCGTGTCGAGGTCGTGTGAGGGACACGAGCCAGGGACACGAGCGTGTGTCAGGCCGTGTGAAAACCCCTGTAGGTTCAAATTAGAAAATAAATTCCACACGGGCTAGGGACATGGGCATGTGTGACCACACGGCCTGCCCATACGGGGGTGTCCCATATCACACGGGCGTGTGGCCCCTATTTAGGCAAGAATTTTTTAAGTGCGTAAAAGTTTTTGGTTTAATTACAAAACCTTCTGAGTGTATGTTTAAGGCCTCGTAGGCCGATGATAAGGATGTTATGCATATGAATGAGAAGCTTCAAGTTGGGAATGAATTTTTAAAGCCCAAAGTTGTATGTTCAAGCAAGTTTGGTCCGGTAATGCCTCATCCCCGGTTCTAGAGAGGAATACGGGTAAGGGGTGTTACATTTAGTGGTATCAGAGCTACAATTTAGTCAATTCTCGAACTAACATAGCGTAAGTATGAGTCTAGCTATACATGCCATACATAAGAGTATTAAGTATGAGTCTAGCTATACATGCCATACATAAGAGTATTTGTGTAATGATAGTGTGACGACTCTTGACGATTTGAATTGTGTTTATATATAGTAAATGGATCCTGATCCGGACCGAGCTGCAGCCAATGCTGTTACAAGTAATGCGTTGGCTCCTATGCATGGAATCGCGCCAATAAAAAGTAGACCTGAGACTATGGGTTAAGGTAAAGAGGCTCAAGAAGTCTTTCTCCATATGATGAGCAACTAGTATACCGAGTACATTCGAGCATATCCTAATGCTCAACCCCCTCCACCCTACCTATTCCTCAACCCGCTCATGTAGCTCCTTAAGTGGTTGAGCTAGTAAGAAGAGAAAGGCCTCCGATTAATAAGATCCAGGAACAATAAGCAGAGGAATTTTGGGCTACTAAAGACAATGACCTAGAAAGGGCAGAATTCTGGCTTAAGAATACAATTAGGGTATTCGATGAGTTGTCATGCATGCCTGAGGAGTGAATGAAGTGTGTGGTATCTCTCTTGAGAGATTCGGTCTATCAATGGTGGAACACCTTTGTGTCGGTGGTACCAAGGGAGAAAATTAACTGGGAATTCTTCCAAGAAGAATTTCAAAATAAGTATATTAGTCAAAGATTCATTGACCAAAAAAAGAAAAGAGTTTTTAGAGTTAAAGCAAGGTCGAATGATAGTAACCGAATATGAACATGAATTCATAAGACTTAGTAAATATGCCCAGGAGTGCGTGTCTACTGAGGCTATCATGTGCAAAAGGTTTGAGGACAGGTTAAATGAGGATATTCGTTTATATGTCGGAGTTCTCGAACTAAAAGAATTTGTGGTGTTGGTAGATAGAGCCTGTAAGGCTGAAGAGTTGGCTAAAGAAAAAAGAAGAGATGAGATTGAGTCCCATGACTCGAGAAAGAGACAACTGAGTAATTCATATCAATCCTCATCTAAGAAATCAAGGTATTTTGCTACTCGATCAGGCACTTCAGCTGGGTTTTCAAAATGAAGTAAGGGGAAATAGTTTTCAAGGACTAAGGCTCAAACTATTCCGTTGTTACTGTTGGTAATGCCCGACCAAGTAGACCGGAATGTTTGCAATGTGGCAGACATAATTCTAGTGAGTGCCAAGCAAATGAGAAGGCTTGTTTCAGGTGTAGGTCTCTAGACCATTTTATCAGAGATTGCCTCGAGGTGGGTGAGAAAGAGAAGTCACAAAATACTAGACTGGGAAGTACTATTGGGGAAGACCACAAAAAAAACCCAGGAAATGAGATGAGCAGCAAGAATTCATCTAGAGAGCAGACTGCAAGAGTTGAGGGTAGAGCACCGGCGAGAACTTATGCCATTTGTGCTCGCAAAGAAGCGTCCTCCCCCGACGTGATCACAGGTACATTTTCTCTCTATGATATTCATGTTGTAGCTTTAATTGATCCAGGGTCTACCTACTTGTATATTTGCATGAAATTAGTCTCTAGCATGAGCATGTCTATAGCATCTATTGAATTTGTGATAAGAGTGTCGAATCCCCTAGGCAAATGTGTATTGGTCGATAAAATATGCAAAAGTTTCCCTTTGATGATTAGGGGTCATTGTTTTCCTGCTAATCTCTTGTCACTACCATTTGGTGAGTTCAATGTCATCTTTGGAATGGATTGGTTAGTTACTCATGATGTGATTGTAAATTGTGGAAAGAAGTTTATTGAGTTAAAATGTAAAAGTGGGGATCTTATTCATGTTGAATCAGATAAGCAAGACAGATCACCAGTAGTGATATCATCCTTGTTGACTCAGAAATATCTAAGAAAGGGGTACAAAGCTTACCTTGCCTTTGTGATGAATGCTAAAGAGACTGAGTTGAGAATAGAATCAGTCCTATAGTACGCGAGTATCCAAATATTTTCTTGGAGGAATTGACAGGGCTACCTCCGGTTAGAGAAATTGAATTTGGGATTGAGTTAGCTCCTGGTACTGCCCCCATTTCTATTGCTCCAAACAGAGTGGCTCCAACCGAGCTAAAAGATTTGAAGGCACAGTTATAAGAATTAACGGATAAAGGCTTCGCAAGATCGAGTTATTCTCAGTGCGGTGCTCCCGTATTATTTGTGAAGAAGAAAGATGGTTCCATAAGGTTATGCATAAATTATCGGTAGCTCAACAAGGTAACTATAAAGAACAAGTACCCGTTGCCGAGAATTGATGATTTGTTTGATCAATTGAAGGGAGCCACAATGTTTTTCCAAGATAGACTTAAGGTCTGGGTATTATCAGTTGAGTGTCAAGGACTCAGATGTATCGAAAATCGCATTTAGGACTAGGTATGGCCACTATGAATTTTTTGTCATGCCTTTTGGTTTAACAAATACCCCAGCTATTTTCATGGACTTGATGAATCACATTTTTCGACCATATTTGGATAAATTCTTCGTGGTCTTCATTGATGATATACTGATCTACTCTCAAGATGACAACGAACATGTCGAGCATTTGGGAAAGGTTCTGCAAATTTTTAGAGATAAACAATTATATGCCAAGTTCAGTAAAAGTGAATTTTGGCTTAAGGAAGCTGGATTTTTGGTGTAACACCCCAAACCCGGTCAACACACCACAACCGGATCTGGCATGCCACAGAGTGATAACCTTTTAAAACTGAAAGTTTGTCGGATAATTTTCTTAGGAACCCTTTTGTAGTACGAAAGGTTTAGAAATCCTTGTTTTAAAATCTACTTATTGTTGCACGTTTTAGAAAACATACAAGTTATCTTCTTTTAAGTGATGTTACCCGATGGCAACGTTTTAAAACCCGAAGGAGTTTTAGTTTTGAATACATTGCTTTTTACCCGTTAATTTAACAAGACCATATATCCAACATAGGTATAACATAATCAAAATAAAACTAAGTAATAAAAACCCAAAATAAAACTTAGCGACCTTATTACAAACCCAAAACCAAATTTAAAGAAAATTTATAAAACCGAAATAGAACTTTAAAGTCAAAGTCGAATCAAGCATGCATGGTCTCCTCGAGTCCTCTCGGCTCCATATCCGCAATCTACGCCTCATCTGCAAAATATAAGGGAAGGGGTGAGTCACCGAGACTCAGTGTATAAATCCCCAACCTGATAGTGCAAACACATACACAAATTATCAGTAAAAACATGCAAATCATGCAACCCTTAACCTAACCATCCAATCTCCTTTAACTACCCCGTGTGGTCAAAACCATTGGTGACTGTAGTCACAAATATATCGGTGTGGTCAAAACCACTAATGACCAAAGTCACAAATCAAGTGATGGGGCCAACCCATCGTGTGGTCAAAACCACTGATGACAATCTCGTAATCAACATGTGGGGCCAACCCACTGTGGTACCAAACCACTGGGACGAGTCACAATATCCATGTGTGGTCAAAACCACTGGGACTTAGTCACAAAATGTAATATCAAGACGGGGCCAGCCCGTCGTGTGGTCAAAACCACGGGTGACAGTCCAAAATAAATCATCCCCCTCCTTTCATCAAACCCACCATCATGTCCATATCAATCGTGGCATAAAACATATGATGATGAAAATAACATATAGCATAGCATATAACAATAACATGATGATGTATATTTAAAATCACATGACAGGGGACTTACCCGGGATTCAAGCTCATACCCATAAGGCATATTCACCGATTTCATTGGCTATAACAGAAACATAATAGGCATATTATACTAATAAAGTGTGTAAGCGTTACACACCTGACTATATGTAGATCTAATGCTAAATCCCGAAACTACACGATACTACGAGATCCCGAAACGTATGCCCTCACTGCACCTACAATTGGCCAACATCACCCTTTAGATCTGAAGCCATTCGGCTAACTGAAAAAATCCCAAAATTGTGTCGCAAGAAGGTAGTACTTAATGCCGATTTGATTTCCAACCAAATCCCGAAGCGACGTAATGATTCCCCTTGCAATCGGCCAGACACTAGAACACATAAATGGTTAGCCTTCGGCCTTTGAACGAATAAGGAATAGATTTAAATGTTGAACCCTTACCTGGATCAGAAATCGAAACCCAAAGATCCACTGCGTTCGACTGCACTTCTCCCTACAATCGGCCTTAACACATCATTATGAATCATAGGGCCATTCGGCCATGGCATAAATCCCGAAACCAAGAAGTTGTCGCATCCTTAGCTTACAACTGATTCGGCCTCTATTCACCAAGGATTGGCACACCCTAAATGAACATGAATCGAGTTTTTATACTTAAATCTAAAATGGAAAAAGGATGAAAGAGAGGTTAGTTTCGGTCACTACACAAATCAGTCAAGAAAAGAAAAAGATATTTCTTACCAAGAGATTCGGCCACAACCCCAAAAGGAAGAATTAGATTCGGCTTTGAAGGTGATTAAGATGAAGGGTAAGTGCAATGGAGGAGAAAAGATCCGGCAAAGGGTGATTGAGAGGGATTTCGGCTCAAAAGGTTTTGAAAGAGTGAAGAAGATGCCGAATGGAAAATAAGAAAGTTGATTTCGGCTAGAGCAAAATAGGAAGAAGAAAAAGAGAGAGAGATGGGGGAGAAGAAGATTCAACCAAGTACTTTGAGAAGGAAAAGAAATAAAATAAAATTAAAGGACTTAGAGGGACATTCGGCTATACCAAAAGCTCCCCAAAATCGATAGCCCCTCCTTGCCCATAGTCCACCATTCGGCCAACTCTCCCCAAATGAGTTTGATAAGATTCAAGCTCCTAAATTTCCTCACCTTCATCTATCCAATTCAAATCTGATGATCACATCCTCATCCATTCAAGAGAGTCCCTCCTGAGCACTCCTCCTCATTGCTTGTGGCTTCAAAATATTAAGCAGAAAGTGAAATTTTTGCTGCTCGAACCAAGGTCTTCCTTACCCCCTTGTGGCGTCACCTCCCTTGTGACTTGAGTGGCGCCTCCTTGCCACTTTACCAAGGCACTTCTTGTGTCTAAAACTCCCAATAATTCCTTTTAACCCCTAACTCTCCTAGCTCCCTCTCACTAAGTACAAAAACAAAAATGTTTGACCATGACTTAGGCCTAACCCGAGGTCATACTTAGACCCCAAATTATGCTAAACTAGCACAAACAGACATATCAACACATGCAACACATGAAAATACAGAGGCCCGTTTAAGGATGTTACGTTCTACCCCTTAAAAATAATTTCGACCTCAAAATTACCTCGATCGGAAGAGTTGAGGTATTATCGCCAGATACATCCTGTGGTTCCCACGTGGCCTCCTCCGCACCATGGTTCTACCATAAACTTTCACCAAGGAACTGACTTCCACACAAGACCTTGACATCCCGATCCAAAATCATGCACGGTTCCTCCTCGAAGACAAGTCTGCGCTCACCTCAATCTCCACAACTGCACAACGTGTGATGGATCTGACCAATAGCGCCTAAGCATCAAAACATGGAAGACGTCGTGAATCTGACTTAACTCTACCGGTAGCTCAAGCTGATAAGCTACCGGTCCTACTCGCTTCAACACCATGTACGGCCCGATAAACCTAGGGCTTAGCTTCCCTTTTCGCCCAAATCTCAATACTTTTTTCCATGGCGATACCTTCAGAAAAACCTTATCACCCACTGCATACTCTATATCTCTACGTTTTAGATCGACGTAAGACTTCTGCCTGTCCGACGCTTCCTTGAGACGAGCCCGAATCACCTTAACCTTATCCTCAATTTCTGCCACCAACTCCGAACCTAATATCTGCCGTTCACCCAACTTTGTCCAACACATAGGAGTGTGACATTTTCATCTATACAGTGCCTTAAATGGTGCCATCTGGATACTCACTTGATAACTATTGTTATAAGTGAATTCCGTCAATGGTAGATACTCCTCCCAACTACCACTGAAATCCAGAACACAACCCCTTAGCATATCCTCCAAAATCGAATTACTCTTTCGATCGTCCATCGGATTGCGGTGAAAAGTCGTGCTAAAATCCAACCTCATTCCCAAAGCACGATGCAAAGCTCTCGTAACCTCGACGTGAACCTAGGATCCCTATCCGAGATAATTGACTTTGGTACCCCATGCAACCTTACTATCTCGGCCACATACAACTTAGCCAACTTCAAGTGAAAATCAACCTCACCCCAGTATGAAATGAGTGATTTAGTCAAACGATCCACAATTACCAGTGAGTCCTTCTTGCACGCTGTAAGGGTAGCCCAACGACAAATTCCATGGTAATCTTTTCCCACTTCCACCGAGGAATCTTCACCGGTTGAAGTAAACTCGACGGTGATGTTCGACTTTGACTTATCGACACGTCGACACTTACCCACAAATTCGGTCACTTCGCCACCAGCCACCGTAACTACTTTTGTAAATCCGGTACATCTTGCTACCTCCTGGTGTATAAGCGTATGGGCTGCTATGTGCATCTGAAGAATCTTTTGCCTCAACTTGACGTCTTTTGGCATACAAGCCCTCCTTGAAAACACAACACTCCATCGTGAGTCAAGTCAGAACCTTCCAAACCATTACTCTGTACTTGTAACCTCCGAGCATCCAAACCCTCATCCACTAACTGTTTTCTTTAATCTGCTCCACCCAAGTTGGCTTTACTCGCACTCGCCAACAAACTTCCATCATCATCTACGCACTAAGATGACCAAACATCACTGCAAGTCTGCTACCACCTTACGGGCTCAACGCATCACCACTAACGTTAGCCTTGCCCGGATGATACTCAATCGAGCGGTCGTAGTCCTTCAACAACTCAATCCACCTTCGTTGTCTCAATTTTAAATCCTTCTGTGTCAAAAGATACTTCAGACTCTTGTGGTCCGTATAGACTATCAACTTCTCTCCATACAAGTAGTGCCTTCATATTTTCAGGGCAAAAACCACTGCAGCCAACTCCAGATCGTGTGTCGGATAGTTAACCTCATGCGGTCTCAGCTTTCGAGACGTATATGCCACTACGTTCCCTTCCTGCATTAGCACACATCCCAAGCCAGTGTGTGATGCGTCACAGTAAACCGTGAATACCTTTCCTTCCTTAGGCTGTACCAGAACCGGAGCTTTCGTCAGAATCTTCCTCAACTTGTCGAAACTTTCCTGTTGTTTCTACGTCCACACAAATGAAACTCCCTTCCTTAATAACTTGGTCAACGGCGCCGCGATCAGAGAAAATCCTTCCACAAATCTCCGATAATACCCTCCGCACCTATAAAACTCGAATCTCTACAACCCACCCTAGGCGCTTCCAATCCAACACCGCCTCAATCTTGCAAGGGTCCACTCTAATCCCTTGATGGACACACGTGACCTAAGAAAGTCACTTCCTAAGCGAACTTGCACTTCATCGAACTTGGCAAATAACTGTTTTTCCCTCGAATTTGCAAAACCAACCGCAAGTGCGTATCATGATCCTCCTCAGTCCTTGAGTACACCAATATATCGTCTATGAATACTACGACAAACTGGTCCAAGAACTGCTGGAACACCTGATTCATCAAGTCCATGAATGCTGTCGGTGCTTGGTTAACCCGAACGGCATCACCAAAAACTCGTAATGCCCATACCGAGTACAGAATGTCGTCTTATGAACATCAGCCTCCTTCACTTTGAGTTGGTGGTACCCCGACCTGAGATCTATCTTCGAGAAAATTGATGCACCCTTAAGTTGATCAAACAAGTCGTCAATCCTGGGCAACGGATACTTGTTTTTGATCGTCAACTTATTCAGCTGGCGGTAGTCTATAAACATCCGCATTCTACCGTCTTTTTTCTTAACAAAGAGCACAGGTGCTCCCCAAGGAGATATACTTGGTCGAATGAAACCTCAGTTTAACAACTCCTGGATTTGGGCCTTCAACTCTACCGATTCTTTTGGCGCCATTCGATACGGGGCTATAGACTTTGGTGCGCCCGCAATGATTCTATATCGAATTCTACTTCTCGATCCGGAGGCAGACCCGAAAGTTCTTCTGGGAATACATCAGTAAATTCCCCTACAGTTCGGACACTCTCTACAGCTGCATCCTTGGCTCCCAAAGCGCAAACATGCACCATGTATGCCTCACAACCCTTCCTTACCATTTTCTCCGCCTTCAGTACAGAGACCACATTGGATAAGTAATCCATCCTATTACCTATCATCACCACCTCCTCACCTTCCATTGTCCTCAACACCATGCGCTAGTCAGCGTAATCCAAAGCGGCACAGTACTTCACCACCAATCCATCCGAGAATTAGATCGAACTCCCCAAATGGCGTTCCATCAAATCAGCCAAAAACACGACCTCTTGAAGTTCTAGGGTACATCCCTGTACAGCTTATTTACTCCTACAGAGTGACCTAGAGGGCTAATTACGATTATCTTCCTAGAAGTAATCTCAGAGTTCAAGTTCATAGTTCCCACTATGCTACTGGCTACATATGAGTGCGTCGAACCCACATTTGTCAAAGCATTATAAAGTAGTCCAAAGATTAAAAACGTACCTGTTATGACGTTCGATGCGTCACCCTCCTCTCGACGCCTCACTGCATAGACTAATCCAGACTGTCTCACCTCTGCACCACCTACACCTCTGCCCAGTGCTCAACGGCCTCTACCAGAGCCATTACCTCCCCTAGCAGCACCACGGCCCCTCTGTGGCTGCTGACCATCCCTCCTGTTCTGAGTACGATTCTGATCCCCAACTGCAACCTAGCTGACCTCTGTGGACAATCCCTCACTCGGTGCCCCATCGATCCACACTCAAAGCATCCCCTATTTTCAGTCCAACATTCTCTCGTGTGAGACTTTCCACATCGAGCACATCGTATGACCATTGAGTTTCAATAGCGATGGTTCGGCAGCTTGATTCGGCCCACCATATCTACCCCATTTCCACTGACTCCCGGTTGACCCGGATGATCCCGAATTCCTCTTATTCCACCTTTGTCCTGATTCCGTCTAACTGACTGTTTCACTTTCTCCGCAACCTTGGCCTTTTCCATTAAGACCGTAAATTTTCTCTCCTATTGTGGAGCAATCAGCAACCTCAAATCATCTCTTAATCCATCCTCGAATCTGACACATCGCTCATGCTCCGTAGCTATAATGCCCCGAGCATATCGGCTCAACCTTAAGAATTTCGCCTCGTACTCCGATACAGACTTGCTTCCCTAAACCAGCCTCAAGAACGCCTTCCTCTGCGCATCAATATAATTGGTCCCAACATACTTCTTCTGATGCTGCCTTAAAATAATCCCAAGTGAGATCATCCACTGCAGCACTATCTCAAACCGTAAGCCACCACTGGTATGACTCAGCTCGGGGAAATGACACTACTCCTTTTAGTTTCTCCTCAACCGTCAGATCCAAATCATCCATGATTCATTCTATCGCTTCCAACCAATACTCAGCCGTATTGGGTGCCACACCAGATACTCCTCAAAATACCTCAGCTCCATTGGTTCGGAGTCACTCAGATACAGATTTTTGAGCTCCCGTACCTCCACCTACTCCAGCCACTCTTTTCAAATTTTCGTAGCATCGCTTTGTGACCTTTGCATCTTCCCCGTTTGATCCTAATACTCTACACCGGTAATTTGGTGGTGGTGGTATCTCATTCTCCCACCCTTGACCAGACCTAACGGGTTCCGATACGGTCATTCCACCTCTACCACGGCCATGCACATTGCGACCACGTCCCCTAGTACTCATATCTAAATCACGTTTTATCTGTTTGAAGAAATTTATGAATTAGCTTTTGTTCCACTAATTACCCACGAACAAGTTTTATGTAAAGGAATTTGGTAGTGGTTCTTTCAATCATTACAAAGTTTTCATTTCCTATCATCTACCCTCATTCCACGTGAAGGGGTATTCTCGTCGTTTTCCTATCCGGGGGTATTTTCGTAATTCATCTATCGGGGTATTTTAGTACTAAAATAGGGTTAATTCGAAAACCTTTACAAATCGTAGATATTTTAAAAATTCCAGAAATTAGGGGTATTTTGGTAATTTCATAAACCAGGGGTGTTTTCGTAAAAAAATTTCAAAATATGGTTCCAGGTGATTTTACAAAATAAGGGTATTTTAGAAATTTTCAATTCGAGGGTACTTCGGCAATTTTCCATACTGAGGGTATTTTGGTAATTTTTACAAATCAGGGGTAATTTGGTCACTTTTCAAATCAGGGGTATTTTGGTCATTTCTTAAATCAAGGATACTGTGATAATTTCAAAACCAAGGTTTAAAGTGTTACCAAAACAAGATGATTGGTCCCTTTCGGGTTTTAGTTAAATTTAACCTGTGAATAAGTCGTCTTAGTTAGGGTGAACCGTCACTATGCACCAGGTAGGATTCGAGTGAAGAGGAGGTGAGTCACTAGGACTGCTTAAATACCAAGCTCCCCTTGAATCCATTCCTAGACATGCGCACAACGGTTGCCACACCCTTAACTCAGTGATGTACGCACAGGTTTGTTTGATGGATCTTTAAGTTTTATGTAATTTGTGTTGGAGTAAGCTATTCCTAAGGTTCAATAACTCTTATTCTACTAATCTACGATCCCGAAATACCCATTTCCCCCACATATAACTCACACAACAGTTAGGAATACTTACCTGGGTGGATTGGTGCCGGAGACTCGGTGCCATGCTGTTCAACCCATGTACCTTTTCCATAAAACTTTTCAAAACCCTACTTTAAAACATTTTGGGCCTCGGGCCCACAGCCGAGCTTTTGAAC
The DNA here is from genome assembly GCA_025506655.1 of Gossypium rotundifolium. NCBI lineage: Eukaryota > Viridiplantae > Streptophyta > Magnoliopsida > Malvales > Malvaceae > Gossypium > Gossypium rotundifolium. Next base: position 85,393,679 of record CP106728.1, read on the forward strand.
TTGGCTCTGATACCAAAATTATAACACCTCAAACTCGATCAACACACCACAACCGGATCTGACATGCCACGGAGTGATAACCTTTTAAAACCGAAAGTTTGTCAGATAATTTTCTTAGGAACCCTTTTGTAGTACGAAAGGTTTAGAAATCCTTGTTTGAAAATCTACTTATTGTTGCAAGTTTTAGAAAACATACAAGTTATCTTCTTTTAAGTGATGTTACCCGATGGCAACGTTTTAAAACCCGAAGGAGTTATAGTTTTGAATACATTACTTTTTACCCGTTAATTTAACATGACCATATATCTAACATAGGTATAACATAATCAAAATAAAAGCAAGTAATAAAAACCCAAAATAAAACTTAACGACCTTATTACAAACCCAAAACCAAATTTAAAGAAAATTTATAAAACTGAAATAGTACTTTAAAGTCAAAGTCGAATCAAGCATGCATGGTCGTGTCGAGTCCTCCCGGCTCCATATCCGTAATCTACGCCTCATCTGCAAAATATAAGGGAAGGGGTGAGTCACCGAGACTCAGTGTATAAATCCCCAACCCGATAGTGCAAACACTTACACAAATTATCAGTAAAAACATGCAAATTATGCAACCCTTAACCTAACCATCCAATCTCCTTTAACTACCCCATGTGGTCAAAACCACTGGTGTTCAAAACCACTGGTGACCGTAGTCATAAATATATCGGTGTGGTCAAAACCACTGATGACCAAAGTCACAAATCAAGTGATGGGGCCAACCCATCGTGTGATCAAAACCATTGATGACAATCCCGTAATCAACATGTGGGGCCAACCCACTGCGGTACCAAACCACTAGGACGAGTCACAATATTCATATGTGTTCAAAACCACTGGTGGTCAAAACCACTGGGACTTACTCACATAATGTAATATCAAGACGGGGCCAACCAGTCGTGTGGTCAAAACCACTGGTGACAGTCCAAAATAAATCATCCCCCTCCTCTCATCAAACCCACCATCATGTCCATATCAATCGTGGCATAAAACATATGATGATGCAAATAACATATAGCATAGCATATAACAATAACATGATGATGTATATTTAAAATCACATGACAGGGGACTTACCCGGGATTCAAGCTAATACCCACAAGGCATATTCACCGATTTCATTGGCTATAATGAAACATAATAGGCATATTATACTAATAAAGTGTGTAAGCGTTACACACGACTATATGTAGATCTAATGCTAAATCTGAAACTACACGATACTATGAGATCCCAAAGCGTATGCCCTCATCGCACCTACAATCGTGAACATCACCCTTTAGATCTGAAGCCATTGGCTTACTCACAAAATCCCAAAATTGTGTCGCAAGAAGGTAGTACTTACCTTAATGCGATTTGTTTTCCAACCAAATCCCGAAGCTATGTAATGATTCCCCTTGCAATCGGCCGGACACTAGAACACACAAATGGTTAGCCTTGACCTTTGAGCGAATAAGGAATAGATCTAAGCGTTGAACCCTTACGGATCGAAATCGAAACCCAAAGATCCATGCGTTAGACTGTACTTCTCCCTACAATCGGCCTTAACATATAATTATGAATCATAGGGCCATTCGGCCATGGCATAAATCTCGAAACCAAGAAGTTGTCGCATCCTTACCTTACAACTCATTCAACCTCTATTCACCAAGGATCGGCAGACCCTAAATGAACATGAATAGAGTTTTCATACTTAAATCTAAAATGAAAAAAGGATGAAAGAGAGGTAAGTTTCAGTCACTACACAAATCAGTCAAGAAAAGAAAAAGATATTACTTACCAACAGATTCGGCCACAACCCCAAAAGAAAGAATTAGATTCGGCTTTGAAGGTGCTTAAGATGAAGGATAAGTGCAATGGAGGAGAAAAGATCAGGCAAAGGGTGATTGAGAGGGGTTCCAGTACAAAAGGTTTTGAAAGAGTGAAGAAGATGCCGAATGGAAAATTAGAAAGTTGATTTCGGCTAGAGCAAAATAGGAAGAAGTAAAAAGAGAGAGAGATAGGGGAGAAGAAGATTCAGCCAAATACTTTGAGAAGAAAAAGAAATAAAATAAAATTAAAGGACTTAGAGGGACATTCGGCTATACCAAAAGCTCTCTAAAATCGATAGCCCCCCTTTGCCTATAGTCCACTATTCGGCCAACTCTCCCCAAATGAGTTTAATAAGATTCAAGCTCCTAACTTTCCTCACCTTCATCTATCCAATTCAAATTTGATGATCACATCCTCATCCATTCAAGAGAGTCCCTCCTGAGCACTCCTCCACCTTGCTTGTGGCGTCAAAATATTAAGCAGAAAGTGAAATTTTTGCTGCTCGAACCAAGGTCCTCCTTACCCCCTTGTGGCATCACCTCCCTTGTGACTTGAGTGGCGCCTCCTTGCCACCTTACCAAGGCACTTCTTGTGTCTAAAACTCCCAATAATTCCTTTTAACCCCTAACTCTCCTAGCTCCTTCTAACTAAGTACAAAAACAAAAATGTTTGACCATGACTCAGGCCTCACTCGAGGTCATGCTTAGACCCTAAATTATGCTAAACTAGCACAGCAAACATATCAACACATGCAACACATGAAAAATGCAGAGGCCCCATTTTAAGGATGTTACATTTGGGGCACATTGTCTCGGAAGATGGAATTAGAATCGACCCGAGTAAGATTTCAGCAATTTTTGAATGGAAACCACCAAAGAGCGTAACTGAAGTGAGGAGTTTTTTGGGCCTAGCCAGCTATAATAGGCATTTTGTCAAGGGGTTCTCCATGATAGCTACACCGATGACGAGACTATTGCAAAAAGATGTGATGTTTGATTAGACAAAAAAGTGCCAACAGAGTTTTGAAAAACTAAAGGCGTTGTTGACTGAGGCTTCCATTTTAGTGAAACTTAAGTCGGGAAGAGAATTTGTGGTCTACAGTGATGCATCCATGAATGGATTGGGTTGTGTACTTATGCAAGAGCGCAAGGTGATTGCATATGCTTCTAGACAATTAAAGCTACAAGAGAAGAATTACTCGACCCATGATTTAGAGTTGGCTGCCATTGTGTTTGCATTAAAGATATATAGACACCATTTATATGGTGAAAGGTGTTAGATATGCATCGACCATAAAATTCTAAAGTACTTGATGACTCAAAAGGAATTAAATTTGAGGCGACGAATTTGGTTAGAGCTAATAAAGGACTATAAGCTAGTGATTGACTATCATTCGAGAAAGGCGAACATGGTCGTCGATGCTTTGAGTAGAAAATCTTTGTTCGTGCTAAGAGCCATGAATACACGGATGACTTTGTCTAAAGATGGTTCTATTTTAGCTGAGTTGAGGGCTAGACCATTGTTTCTTCAAGAGATTTGTTAAGCTCACAAAGGTGACAGCGACTTACAAGCCAAAAGAATTCTATGTGAGTCAAATGTTGAGTCAGACTTTTGGGTAAGTCCTGACGGATGTTTGATGTTTCGAGATAGGGTATGTGTACCCAGAAACGATGAGCCTATCCAAAAGATTTTGCATGAAACACATAGTGGATGTTTGTCTGTACATCCAGGCAGCACGAAGATGTATAATGACTTAAGGAGATGGTATTGGTGGCCAAATATGAAGAAAGACATCTCAGAGTTTGTGCTAAAATGCTTAATTTTTCAACAAGTGAAAGCTGAACACCAAGTACCTTCGGGTCTACTTCAGCCTATTATGGTTCCCAAGTGGAAATGGGACCGTATCACTATAGACTTCGTGACGAGTTTACCTTTGTCACCGAGGATGAAAGATGCTGTATGGGTTGTAGTTTATAGACTTACGAAGCCAACCCATTTCATAACAGTATGAGTCGATATTCTCTTGATAAGTTAGTGGATTTATATGTGTCAAAGATAGTAATACTTCATAGAGTATAGTTGTTGATTATTTTGGATAGAGATCCAAGATTCACATTACAGTTTTGAAAAAAGTTACAAGAGGCTTTAGGCACAAAATTGATCTTCAGTACAGCTTTCAATCCGCAAACCGATGGGTAGTCGGAGAGAATAATTCAAGTACTTGAAGACATGCTTCGATGTTATGTTTTGGAATTCCAAGGTAATTGGGAAAAATACTTACCGTTGGTGGAATTCGCTTACAACAACAGTTTTCAGTCAAGTTTGAAGATGGCACCTTACGAGGCATTGTACGGGCATAAGTGTCGAACGCCCTTGTATTGGACAGAACTCAGAGAGAATCAAATTCATAGGGTCGATTTGGTCAGAGAGACTGAAGAGAAGGTAAAGGTGATACGTGAATGTTTGAAAGTGGCCTCAGATAGACAAAAATTCTATTCGGATTTAAAAAGGAAAGAGATTGAGTTCCAAGTAGAAGATAAAGTGTTTCTAAAAGTATCACCATGGAGAAAAGTCCTCAGATTTGGCTGAAAAGGCAAATTAAGTCCGCGTTTTATCGGACCTTATAAAGTTACTGAGAAGATAGGACCGATAGTTTATCGTTTGGCCTTGCCACCTGAGCTTGAAAACATTCACAATGTCTTCCATGTGTCCATGTTACGCCAATACCGTTTAGACCCTTCCCATGTGATAGTACCAATAGAGGTAGAAATTCAACCGGACTTGACTTATGGTGAAGAGTCAGTTATGATTTTGGCACGAGAGGTCAAACAGTTGAGGAACAAAAGTATAGCCCTTGTTAAAGGGCTATGGCAGAGGCATGGTATAAAAGAGGCTACTTGGGAGCCCGAAGAGACCATGAGAAACCAATATCCCAACCTTTTTACCGGTAATATTTTTGGGACGAAAATCCTTAAGGGGGAGAATTGTAACAACCCGATTTAGGGACTAGTTGAAACAGTGGTTTCAAAACCACTAATTCGAGGTAAGATAAATTTTTTTTATGTTATTTTATGAGTTAGAGCTTGATTATATAAGTGCATGAAAATTTTGGTGCTTTAATTTTATCGATTTCATGCTTAATCGCTAAAAAGGACTAAATCGCATAAAGTACAAAAGTTCAAAATTACAAGCTAAGGGTGCCAAATAGCTATGGAATATTAATTTGAGGTCTTTAAAGGGCAATTAGCCCCCTTAAGTGATGGTTGACAGGCCGTAGGAGACAAAATATGTCAAAATTGGTCAAGTTGGTGAATTAGGTGATAAATTGTCTAGGAAATAAAATAAAATAAAGAAGAAAAGATATCATCTTTCTTCTCCTTTCCTTCCACCGAAAATTTGCAGCAAAAATAGGGTTTGAGAGCTCAAAAGTTTCAGCACACTCTTCTCCTTACAAGTAAGTGTTCTAGTGATTATTTCTTGATAAAAATTGTACTTTTGGAACCCCTAAAGCTTAAGCTTTCTAAAGAGGGGACTATTTTGTAAATTGGTGAAGAGTTTAGAGTTTTCCCATGAGATTTTTTAAGTAGTTTGCTGCATTTTTATGGAAAAAAATGGGTCTTATTTGTTAGATGAACAACTTTTGTGAAAGGTGTTACTATGAAAACACTTAAAAGGACCTTTTTTGTAAAGGTTGTAAAATGTGAGGTAAATGTGTGAAATAATGAGTTTTGATGGTTTTCATAAGAGAAATAAATGTTCACCTAGGCTCGTTAAAGGTAAAAATTTGATTAGAATTGATTATCGAGCCTAGGGGTAAAATAGTCATTTTGTAAAAGTCTAAGGGCAAAATAGTAATTTTGCCAAAGCATGATTATTGAAATGCAATTATTAATGTGATTATTAAATGAGCTAATTTGCTATTATAGATCAAGAAGAACCAAGAATTAACCTCGACTTGGGAAAGAACAAAGTATCGGACTAGATCGACGATCTAGCTTATTTTGAAATTGAGGTAAGTTTGTATGTGATAAATTCAACATTTATGCTGGTATGTTTGAGTATGTTTGATATCCTATGAAATTGAGTAATGATGTTGAATGATAAAAATGATAAAAGTTGATATGTTGAAGTCCTGGTTAGACTATAATAAATGTGAGAATATTATCATCGAGGCATCAGATGGATAAGGTCCCGTGTAAGACCATGTATGGGACATGGCCTCGGCATCGAATTGAGATTTCATATAAGATCATATTCGGGATATGGCTTCGGTATTAAATATGAGAATCGTATAAGACCATATCCGGGATATTTATGTTATCAAAGTCATTTTGTAAATGGTCATTGGAATTGGGAGAATACATTACAAGTTTATTTATATTTAATGATGATGAAATTATGAAGTTTATGCTTGTGTGGATGCTTTGAACTGAGTTCTTGGAAGTCTCTTAGGGTCATGAATTATGTTGAAATGAATTGGAATAAGTATGGTTGCTATATAGGGTGGCATTTCGCTTGGAATATAGCCTTTAATGTCTACACGGGTAGACACACAGGCATGTGTCTAGGCCGTGTGTGACACAAGGTCAGCTCTATGGGCGTGTTGATCGGCCGTGTGTCCCCTTGCATGCTAGGATTGAAAGTCAGTATGCTTAGTAGTAAACACATGGGCAGAGACACGGCCGTGTATCTTAGCCGTGTGGGAGGCACGGCCATAGACATGGGCATGTGCCTAGGCCATGTGAAGTCTGAACTTAAAATTTAGAATTTAATTCAACACACGGTCTAAGGACACGGGTTTGTGCCTTGGCCGTGTGACCATAGTGAGGTGATGGCGTCATAAATAGAATGCCATGGTTTTAGCACACGGGCCATATCACGGGTGTATCAAGGTCGTGTGAGGGACATGGGCTGGGGACACGGATGTGTGTCCGGCTGTGTGATAACCCCTATAGGTTCAAATTAGAAAATAAATTCTACACGGGCTAGGGACATGGGCGTGTGTGACCACATGTCCTGCCCATACAAGTGTGTCCCATATCACACGGGCGTGTAGCCCCTGTTTAGGCAATAATTTTCTATGTGCGTAAAAGTTTTCGGTTTAATTCCAAAACTTTCTGAGTGTATGTTTAAGGCCTCATAGGCCCGTGATAAGGATGTTATGCATATGAATGAGAAGTTTCAAGTTGGGAATTTCAAGTTGGGAATGAATTTTTAAAGCCCAAAGTTGTATGTACAAGCAAGTTTAGTCCGGTAGTGCCTCATCCCAGGTTCCAGAGAGGAATACGGGTAAGGGGTGTTACAGCAAGTGTCGAACTCCTTTGTATTAGACCAAGGTCAGTGAGAATCAAATTCAAAAGGTTGATTTAGTTAGGGAAATCGAGGAGAAAGTGAAAGTAATCCGTGATTGTCTGAAAGCTGCTTCAGACCGACAAAAGTCATACGCGGATTTGAAAAGAAAAGAAATTGAGTTTCAGGAGGGTGATAAAGTGTTTCTGAAAGTATCTCCGTGGAAGAAAATATTGAGATTTGGTCGAAAGGGCAAGTTGAGTCCACATTTCATTGGGCCGTATGAGATTGTTGAGAGGATTGGACCAGTAAATTACCAGTTAGCTTTATCGACAGAGTTGGAGAGAATACACAATGTGTTCTATATGTCGATGTTGTGACGATATTGTTTCGATCCTTCACGTGTAATTCCTTGACAAAAATTGAGATACGATTGGATATAACCTATGATGAGGAATCATTAAGATTTTGGCTTGAGAGGTTAAGCAGTTGGGGAATAAAAGTATAGCCTTAGTGAAAGTGTTGTGCCAAAAGCATGGTGTAGAAGAGACTGCATGGGAATCGAAAGAAACTATGAGTAAACTGTACCCAAACCTCTTTACCAGTAAGATTTTCGGGGACGAAAATCCTTAAAAGGGGAGAGTTGCAGTAGCCCGAATTAGGGCCTAAACGAAATAGTGGTTTCGAAACCATGAATCTGAGGTCAAAATATTTATTGCGATTGATTTTTAGTGTTTATTGAGTGGTTGAATGTTTGTGTGAAATTTTGGTCGAGAAATTTTATTGGTTGGATGTCCAATTTGATAAGTTGGACTAAATTGCAATGGGTGAAAGTGTGTATTATAATCCATAAAGGTACTTGATTGAGATGGGTTTTTAATTGAGAGTCCTTAGTTGGTAATTAGACCATTATATTATAGCTTGGACACAAAATGCCCATAAAGGGATAAAATATCTAAAGGATTAATTAAGGGCAATTTGGTCATTTGGTTAATAAATTAATAAAAGGGGAAAAGAAGTCAAAATTGGAGTCCATCTTCTTCCCTAAGTGCCGAAAATTGCAAGGAGCCTTTGCTAGGGTTTTGTTTCACTTTCAAGCTTGATTATAAGTACCTTCTAGCCCCGTTTTTTATATTCTTCGTGTTTTTGAAATCCTCGTAGCTCGATCTAGCTATTTCCACCACTATTTTGAGCTAGAGTTTGTGTTTAAAATTTTACCCATGGATGACATACATGTATTTTGATGTCTAGTGGTAGAATATGAAAGTTTGAAGTGTGATAAACAACTTTTGCTAGATGATTTTGGTGAAATTGATAAAAGGACCTATTTGCAAAAGATGAAATAATGTGTATAAAATGTAAAATAGTTAAAATTATGGGCTTCTATAAGAGAGAATACGAGTCGTCTAGGCTTGGGTGTGTGAAAAATGAACACATTTCATTTTACGAGCCTAGGGACTAAAGTGTAAAAATTGAAAAAGTTAGGGGCTAAATTGTAAATTTTACCATAGGGAGATTTTGGACTGATTTGAATAATGTGTATATTAAATAAGCTAAATATGTCATTATAGATCAAGAAGAACGTGGAATCGACCTTGACCGAGGAAAAGGCAAGGTTTCGGACTAAATTGTAAATTGACATATTTTGTATCGAGGTAAGTTTTTATGTAAATGATACATACTTTTCATTTATATTTTTACATATTAATGTATCATGTGAAATGTGAGTGAATATTATTGATATTTATTAAAATGATGAAAAGTGAGGAAATTCCCGGATGAACCTTTGGAATAGAAAAAAGATATGGATGAATACCGTGTATATATTATTATTGGTGGGCTGTGTGTGATACCACCGTATTATTATTGGTGGGCTGTGTGCGAAACCACCGTATTCATTATTATTGGTGGGTTGTGTGCGATACCACCATGTTATTTATTATTGGTGGGTTGTGTGCGAAACCACCATGTATCCAGTACTATTCCGAAGTATTTATCGGGAAACTTTGACTAAGTGAAATTACGTGTGACAATGTGGTGACAAGTGCAGGGTTATAAGTGAATGTAATTATGAGCAATGTCCATGATATGTATTTGGAATGTGGTAAGGTGTGAAATGTGTAAGTGTAACTACAAGGATCTGAATTGTTCTTGATTAGTATGTAATGTTCTTAATTGATAAGTAGGTGGTATGATGTTCATTATTTACATATAGACTTATTAAGCTTAAATCTTACTCCCTTCTCTTTTTCCTTATTTTATAGTGTCGCCAAGCTAGCTCGGGATACAGAGATCATCGGAGGATCACCCACACTATCCACATATTTTGGTATATTGAGATTTACATTGAATTATGGCATGTATAGGAATTTGGTTATTTTTTTAAGTGTCATAATTGTTTGGCCAAGAATGTGGTCTATGTCATTTGATACATCATTTTGTATAAGGCCATGTGATGTGGCTAATATTGATTGTGGTATAAGTTTATGATGAGGCCTTTCATGAATGAGTTTGCTTGCCTAAATGGGAATGAATGATAGCATGAAATTGCAGTGTGGGAATTGTGACATGAGTATGATTGTTAAATGGTGCATGAATGCTCTTAATGTGGAAAATTAGATGTCTAATAATAGCATGTTAAGTTTGGTTGGAAATGGTATTAGTGTTGATGCTTTTCAGGTGAGCAAAAGGCTTGGTAAATAGCCTTATAATTGTCTACATGGGTAGACACACGGGTGTGTGTCTAGGTCGTATGTGACACACGGTCTGCCTTATGGGCGTGTAGCCTAGCCATGTGTCCTCTGCACCTAATTTACGAAAATTTAAGTTTGTCACACGGGCTAACACACGAGCGTGTGCCTTGGCTGTGTGACCTAAAATGTGTGATGACATCATAAACAGAATACCCAGGTTTTTGCACACAAGTAGAGACACGGGTGTGTGTCTCGGCCGTGTGAAGGACACGGCCTAGGACACGAGCATGTGCTCAGCAGTGCGAAAACCCTTGTAGGTTTGAAATGAAAAATAAATCTACACGGGCTGGGGACATGGGCATGTGCGACCACATAGCCTGCCCACACGGGCGTGTCCCTATGCCACATGGGCGTGTGCCTAGTTTTTATGTAAATTTCTAAATTTTTCTAAAGTTCTCGGTTTGGTCCCCAAAGTATGTTTTGGGCCTCGTAGGCCCATTTTAGGGACTTTATGATTGAATAGTGAAATTTTTAAATTGAAAGAAATTTTATGGCCCAGTTCTCTAGATGAATGATTGTGTTATTGTCCAGTAATGCATTGTACCCTGTTCCGGCGTTGAACATGGGTAATATAAGAACTACCCAGACTATGAATAAGACTGCTTGGGTTCATGCACCGGCTCCGATTTAGGTGCAAGAAGCGGACGTGGAAGATGGTGCGAGAGGTGCCCTAGTCTTTGCATGTGTGGAGGGACTAGCATCGTTTTCCCACATCGTTTTCCCACCAAATAAAAAAGGTTTCTCACATGCGATGTACTAGCATTGGTATTTCTCTGAAGGTCGCAAATCAAATGCATAATTCATTCGAGGTCTCATCCCAATCCAGTTGTTCCACAATAGAAGACATTCTTCATTCTATAATGCCCAATTTTTACCGTGTTTCCCCATTTTGTTAATTCAATAGAAGACAAACTCTTTACCCGGTTACGGTTGTACTAAAATAGGAGCTTTAATCAACAATGCCTTTAACTTGTCGAAACTCTGCTGACACTTCTCAATCCATTCAAACTTGAAATCTTTCTGTAGCAATCTTGTCAATGGAGCAGCTATCATGGAAAATCCCTTTACAAATCGTCTATAAAAACCAGCAAGACCAAGAAAACTTCTGACTTCTGATACATTCATGGGAGGCTTCCAATAAACAATGGTTGAAATCTTGCTCGGATCAACTTTAATACCTTCACCTGAGACAATATATCCAAGAAAAAAAACTTCCCGTAACCAGAACTCACTTTTGCTAAACTTGGCATAAAGGTGATTATCTCTTAAAATCTGTAAAACTGTTCTCAAATGCTCTGTATGCTTAGTCTCATCATGAGAATAAATCAAGATGTCATCAATGAACACAACTAAAAACTTGTCCAAGTAAGGTCTGAAAATTCGGTTCATTAAATCCATGAAAATGGCAGGAGCATTAGTTAAGCCAAATGGCATCACAAGAAATTCATAGTGACCATACCTAGTTCGAAAAGCAGTTTTTGGAACATCTAACTCTTTAACTTGCAACTGATAGTATCCGGATCTCAAATCTATCTTAGAAAACATGGTGGCTCCCTTCAATTGATCAAACAAATCATCTATTCTAGGCAATGGATATTTGTTCTTGATGGTTACCTTGTTAAGCTACCGATAGTCTATGCACAATCTCATGGAACCGCCCTTCTTTTAACAAATAACACCGGTGCTCCCCATGGTGAATAACTAGGTCTTACAAAGCCTTTATCGCTTAATTTCAGAATCGAGCTTTCAATTCTTTCAATTCTATTGAAGCCATTCTATAAGGAGTAATAGAAATAGGTGTGGTACCGGAATCAATTCAATACCAAACTCAACTTCTCCGATAGGAGGCAAACCTAATAGTTCTTCCAAACACATCAGAAACTCATTTACCACAGTAATCGATTCAATTTTCAACTCGGATCTTTAGCATTCAACACAAAAGTTGGATAAGCTTCACATCATTTCCTTAAACATTTCGAAAGCGTATATAATGTAAATCATGGAAATTGAACTACTTGATTCATCCGAATTAACTTCAAGGATCTCCATTTTCACATTTCAACTCAATGAATTTCTTTCCACAATTCACTATCACATCATGTGCGCTAACCAATCCATACCAAGAATCACATCAAACTCATCAAATGGCAATAGCATGAGATCACCGTAAAACAAGAACCTCTAATCATCAAAGGGCAATTTTTACATAAGGGCAATTTTTACATACTTTGTTTACTAACACATGCTGACCTAATGGATTCGATACTATAATCACAAATTTCGTAAACTCTATAGGCATGCTCATACTAGGCATTAATTTCATGCAAACATAGGAATGGGTTGAACTTGGATCAATCAAAGCAATAACATTAACATCATGAAGAGAAAATGTACCCATAATTACATCGGGGGAAGATGCGTCTTCACGAGCATAGATAGCATAAGTCCTTGCAGGTGCTCTAACATCTAATCTCATTACTGTGTCTCTAAATGTACCTCTACATGCCCCTACTCTGGGATTTCTCTGCGATCTGCCTCTAACGGGGGCATTGCTTCATCTTGCACTTGGTATTACTTCTTTTTTAACCATTTCGGGACACTCTCGAATGAAATGATCCGGTGCACCACATCAGAAACAACCAGTCTCAGTTACATTGAACTGGATGACGTCGACCACATTCAGGACACTCAGATCTATCAGGCTGAATACTACCAACACTCGCAATCAAGTGGTTTGAGCTTTTGAATCCATTAATCTTCCACCTGCTTTGGCTAGAATACCGGCTGAAAAATTAGATCTCGAGAGAACTCTCTAGGCCTCTTGGATGTAGATGAAATGACTTGCTCATCCATCTTTTCTTCGTGTCTTGCATCTCAATTTTAGTTTTACCCTTTCTTTTAATAACTCTTACGCCTTACATTCTCGCTCAACTAAAATAACAAACTTTTTATCTTTAATACACCAACCGACAACAGATATCATCATTGAGTCCATCCTCAAATCTTTTGCACATGATAGCCTCAGAGACACACACTCTCGAGCATAATTGCTGAGTCGGACAAATTCACATTCATAATCAATTACAGATCATCTTAACTTGTTTTAACTCAAGGAACTCTTTTCTTTTCTCGTCAATAAACCTCGACTTATGTATTTCTTACAGAACTCCTCTTGAAAGAAATCCCAGGTAACTCTTTCTTTCGGTACTATTAACACAAGTGTCTTCCAACACTGGTAGGCCGAATCTCTAAGAAGTGACACCACACACTTAATACATTCTTCCGGTGTGTAGGATAACTCATCAAAGACTCTGATAGTGTTCTTAAGCCAAAATTTAGCTTTCTCTGCATCATCATCTTTGGTACCCCGAAACTCTTCGGCCCCGTATTTTTTGATCTTGTCAACGGGCGATTTCTCTCTTCTGATTGTATATACAACTGGGGAAGCTACATGAGTGGTCTGAGGATCGTGAGGGGGTGGATGTCTAACAGCAGGGTTCGTATGAACGAACTCAGCAAACCATTCATTCATAGCTTAGAAGAAGGGTTCTCGAGCCCCTCCTCCCTGACTAACTGTAACGGGCCTTTCACTACTATCTGGTGGCACCATCCCTTCTACGGGAGCGGGTGCATTAATCTCTACATCATCTGCACCAGCTCATTCGGGATCCAAAACTATAAAAGAAAAACATTTTAAAATCATCAAGAGTCGTCACACTATCAAAATATAAGTATGGCATGTATAGTTAGACTCTCACTCATACTGAATATTCTGAGAACTGACTAAACTCTCGCTCTGATACCAATAAATGTAACACCCCTTACCCGAGACCGTTGATGAAGTCGAGTATGAGGCATTACTAGACTTAACTTACTAGATCAGGGCATAAAAATTGAAACTGTCCATCTGCATCATATTCACTAAATTAACTATAACTCGAGTTACGAAACTTGAAATATAGATCCGTAAATTTTCCTTGAAACTATACTCCTATATCTTCTTACTATAATTTTTTCAAAATTTTTGGTGTGGCCAATTAGTACAGTTTATTAGTTAAAGTCTCCCCTATTACACAGTTTGACAGTTCTGACCTCTCTTCACTAAAAATCAATTATCTCATAATATAAAATTATTTTTCCTACACCTTTTTTTTATATAAACATAGACTCAGTAAGCTTTAATTATATATCTCATACACAACCTAATTCCATTTCTACTATTTTTGGTGATTTTTCAAAATCACGTCACTGCTGCTATCCAAATTGTTCCTCTGCATATAATTACATAATTTCTTAAAACAACTATCAACTAGGCATTACATAACATCCAAAACATGTTCTTAATTAACCATTTTAATAGCTAATCATTACCAAACATTTACAAGACAATATTAAGCCATATCATAAGGTCATACACACAAAATGGCTAAGTCCCTATACATGCCATAACTTAAAACATTCGAGTCACAAAATACCAATATAATCCTTTGATAGTGTGTAACGATCTCCGAAATCCTTACGATCCCCAAGTTGGCTTGTAAAACTATGAAAAGAAAGAAAGGAATGGGAGTAAGCATTAAGCTTAGTAAGTTTGCATGTAAATAAATAACAATATTCTTAATGCATTATCATATTCTTTTCTTACCAAAATTATTTAAGCCTTTAACTTAATATACTTAAGTTTTAAATTCTTACCTGTACCTTTTTAGCTTGAACTTGTCTTACCTTTCCTTTAGTATACTCTTTAAATTTTCCTGTTGAACCACTTAGAATACTAAGGATATGCGGGTACCTTTCCTTGTGAAACTTAACCATTTCCATGTCTTAACATGGTCTTACGTGGTATCCTTGGCTTATGAACTCACCAATGCCATGCCTTGGCATGGTCTTACATGGGACCTTTGCCTTATAAATTTACCAATGCCATGCCTTGGCATGGTCTTACATGGGACCTTTGCCTTATAGTAACTTATCAATGCCATGTCTTGACATGGGCTTACATGATTTCCTTAAACCCTAATGTCATGACATTTGTATCCTACACATTCCTAAGGTTCAACCGAGACATTTTGAGATTGCTTCTTCGTCAATTCATGCTTGAGTCTTTAAATGATAAATTTACAGAATAAATATGTAAATGCTGGAATTTAATAGTATCAAATGTAAAATAATAGAATATTGCATTTATTTACCGCAAACTTACCTCGAAACAAAATACGATAAGCTATATCGATTTAGTCCACTATCTTTTTCTTTCTCCGATCTAACTCTGAATTTTGTTCTTCTTGATCTATAATAGAAAATTTAGCTTATTTAATACTCACATTTATGAAAACAGTCCTTAAGTCTAACTTTGGAAAAATTACAATTTTGCCACTAAACTTTTACATATTTACACATTTTCCCCAAAGCTTGGAAATTATACTTTATCCCTAATTATTATGTTTTATGACATGCTGATCATTTTTTCCTTCTATGACAACATCAAATTCTCACTCTAACATGTACTTATGAACATTAGGTATTTTTACCGATTAAGCCGTTTTACTCGTTTTCACTTAAAATCACTTAGAAAAAGTTGTTTAACATAATTTCAGACTTCATATTCTATCATAAAACATCAAAATAAACACATTTCACCTATGGGTATTTTTCCAAATATGAACCCTAGCATGAATTATTGATAGAATAAGCTAAACCGAGCTACCGGGGCTTCAAAAATGTAAAGAACATTAAAAACGGGGCTTGGAATCACTTACTATGGAGCTTGGAAGCTTGAAACAAACCCTAGCTATGGTGAACACTTGAAAATTCGGCCTAATGAAGAAGATGAGCATATTTTGCCATCTTTTTCCCTTTTTAATTTCTTTTTATTACCAAATGACTAAATTACCCTTCATTAAAAACTTTGGTTCTTTCTACCTATATATGTCCATTTTTGTCCATAAAAATATAATGGTCTAATTACCATTTAAGGACTCCAACTTCAAACCCCCATTTCAATCAAGTACTCTATAAATTAGAACCACTATTTAGCAACTTTTGCAAACAAGTCCTAATAGGCAATTTAAGCATGAAATCAATAAAATTTCTTATCAATACTTTAACACATGTATTTAATCACTCGGTAAATCATAATAATTAATCATAATAAACTTTTATAGCTCGGATTCGTGGTTTCGCAACCACTATTCCATTTAGGCCCTATTTCGGAATGTTACTCCGCCTATGTCCACGGCAAAGTGCATTGTCGTTTGACAAAGCTCGCAATATAATGTAGCTAGTACTACTAAGCTCCAACTGTACAAACGGGTTGCATATAAATCAGATAACAAAGGTAAGTACATCAAGTGGACCTTGTTGTTATTTGCAACTAGCATGAGTACACCCCTATCATATGCATTATATATGCTTGAGCGACGCACATCACCTCCCGCCAAAGGATGCGACTCAATAAAAACTCGAAATTCGCCTTCAACCATGAAAATCTCAAAGTCATTAATTTATTAGCACCATCATCGGGCGAGTGTCCTAGTAAGTTATAACAAAAGGTCGCCTGATCAGACAATGTACTAACACCCGTGACCGCAATGCCTTCGATTGGGAGCTCAAGTTGCAATGCAACATCTTCCAGAGTGATTATGTATTCCCCACACGGCAAATGAAATGTATGGGTCTCCAGGCGCCACCGCTCGACCAAAGCGGAGATCAAGTCGTACTTCAAATCAAACATGTGGATCAATGCTGCTGATTCGAATCCGGATGCCTTCAAGTATAGCATAAGATATTCATCCAGTAGATAGATCACACCATTGACATGACCCTTCAGTACACGCAGTATGAACCCGACCATATTAAATTATTGCAATAGTTAATACATCCCAATTAAATTGCCACATTAGTTAATATATCATAATTAAATAAAAAGTCAATATATAAAAATTTTAATACCATCACATTAATCGTATTTGTTGTGTGATCATCTTACGTAATTAAAGAAGTCATTTGGATATCTACAGCTTCAAAAAAATAAATTAAAGTTTAAACATTTTCAATAATTACCAAAACACATAAATAAATTACAAAAGCACGCAAATCAAATTAATAGAAAAATAGTATTATTAGTATTACAATAATATCATTACAAAATACTAAACAATTTAGTTCACAAAAATAATTACCATTACAAAAAAATTTATTTTATTATACATATGAAAAATTCAACATGCGACCTTTAAATCTAATTCATTCAAATAACATGAAATAATAATTTTTCAATACAAAATATATAAAACATGTAAAAGAGTATCATTTAGTAAATAATCTAATGAGCATATCATTTGAGGTATTAATTATATTTTGTATTATTGAGATAAAAACCACATAACATTTTGGTCATACCATTTCAATATATAATAATCTTCTTTATACAAATTAAATAAATAACAAAAAATTCTCAATAATTTCAACATAATGGGACCATCTATTAAGTACATAAGAAATAAAAAATGTTAAAAGTAAAAACAGAAACATACCTGCTCCCTTTTTCCTAACACTCATTCTACAAAACAAACTATCAAAAAAAAAAAACAATGAAAACATATGTTATTTGCATCTACTAAAAATAAAAAATATATATTAAAAGAAAATACAAACATACCTCCTGAGTTTCTTTCAAACACCCTTTCTTTCTTTTTTCTCGTTTATAAAATAAATAAAAATAAAAATCAACACAAAGAACCATTTGTAAAATTAATAAATAAATAAAAAGAACATTCATAACCTATAAAACAGAAAATACCTGCTTCTCCTTTGTTTCTTCCCGTTCTACAAAAGGAATGTTTTTTTTCCAAGCACAAACCCCACATAGCACAAACCCCACACAGATTTATATGCTTAAAGGAAACAAAAATTGGAGTTGGAAGCCAATTCTCAAGGGTCAAAAACACTAACCCGTGATCGATTGGTCTTGTCCGCCGCAGGCGGTTAGTGAACAATAGTGGTGCCACCACCCGACAATCCTCCACCCCCACTCGCAGCATTATAAGTCCCCATAAAATACCCCTTAAATTTATTAATTTTTAAGTGACGTACATGACTTCTTTTCTTACCGGTTCTTTCATAACCCGGATATTAGTGTCGTCTTGTGTACTCCCTCCACCTTTTAAATATATTTATATATATATATAACACATATCATTGGATAATCTATCGAAAATATTTTTTTCTACAAAATTTATGGAAAAGGACCTGATAATTTATAATTTACCGGAATGGGTTATTTTTTCTAAAAACGCGTTCACGTCAACGCGATTTCAGGGGATGCAGCAGGAAAACGCGTCCCTAAAAGAGCATTTTCTACCACATCAGCACAAATCGCATCCTTGAGGACGCATTTGCTGATGTGGCAAAAACGCTCCCTCAAGGACGCGTTTTGCCTGCTTTCCAGTGGTCGTATTTTTTTACCATTAGGCCTCCAACGGTAAAAAAAAAAAAAACTATAAAACCCCCTCACCCTTTCATTTTTTTCACACAAAGGTTCTTACTCAATTTTCTCTCAACTTTCTCTCAAATTCCTCTCAAATTTCTCTCAAATTCCTTTAAAGTTCCTCTCAAATTTCACAATAGTCCTTTAATTTTTACAAAAAGCCTGCTTAAAAGTTTTTTGAAATATTTTTTTTGTTAACTTTAAAATATTCAATCGATTAGCAATGGTCGGAGAATTAATTCGCCTTGACAATAAACACATCTCCGTCGATCAAATGACAATGGTAAGTTATAATTTTAATTTTTCAATACTATTTAATATTTTTTGGGTTTATGCAATTTTAATTAATTTTTATTTTATAATTTTTTAAACAGTCTATAGATCGGGTGTTGCAATGCTATATTCGCAATATGCCTGGTCCGCCATCACCGTTGATCGAGAATTACCGCAAGAAACGAAGTTTTTGCACGTGGTCACGATAGGTCGGGGTGCAAGTTGGACCAAACTAATCATGCGATGATAGAGGTGGAGACCGAGACGACACTTTCCATCTTTCATGCGAGAGTGTACTATCACTCGGAAGACGTGCATTTGCAATTGGGATTACCGGTGGATGGGTACGTAGTCACTGGGTCCGCAACTTCTGGTGATTGGAGAGTCGTATGCTACGAGCTTTTGGGTGTTATTCTAGATAACATTAACGGAGGTCAGATCGAGATGGGCTGGTTACGAGACACATTCCCGAAGCTGGATAATGATTCGACCGAAATAGAAAGAATACGGTATGCTCGGGCATACATTCTTGAGATGATTGAGGCTATCGATGTCAGACTTGTCATGAAACCTTGTACATCTTAGATGGTCAACAAACTCGAGATTTTAGAGCAGTCGGTGAATTGAGTTGGGGATCTGCCGTGCTAGCAAAATTGTATCGGGTGATGTGCGGGGAGACACGGGCGAATAAAGCGAAAATCGGAGGTTGCTTATCACTACTGCAATCATGGGCATGTTTTCGATTTCCATTTTTACGTCCTCGAGTGGACCACCCATATACATTCCCACTCATAACGAGGTAAATTTAATATTAGATTTTACAATTATTACATAGATTTAAAATATAATTTGTATGCTAAAAATTTATTTAATTAGGTAGAACCATTCGGCTAGTTATGTTGGAATACCTACCTCGCTTGAAGATATACTATTTCTATCGAACAGCAACGGCCTAAGCACAAGTAAGTATTAAATAAAATGTATTTTCGTAATAAAATAGTCATTTCGTATTTCGGATTTCATATTTAGTATTTAGTATATAACTAATATTTTTATCATGTTAATATAGTTTGAGTGGAAACCATACGAGGATCCATTAATTCAGGCAGTAATTTCAGAATAGTTTTTTCAAAATCCGAACATTTGGCATGTGAAGGTGTCATTGGTCAACTATGTCACCATGGAGATGCACCAGTCAGATCGGGTTCTGCGTTAATTTGGATTTCGAAAACCGATTCCCGTGGCACCTGAGGTGCTCAATGATGAGCACAAAGTCAACTTACGGCAGTTGCATACGGATTGGCCAAGATTTTGGTCAACATATATCGAATTGTGGGAAAACCAGTATGATTATATACCTACTCAGGAACCGATCATCGTTCTTGAGTTAGCGTGTGTGCCAGAATACATGTCATGGTTTAAGATCCATGGCAAGTCGTATTTACTGTCAGAAGAGGAGAGGCGACGATAACTTCGTGAACAAAGGGAACAACGGGGGCCTTTAAATCCAAGGAGAAGGGATGATGGGATGGGCCCATCAACAGCGCCTACACAATCACTGAGCCCATCAACAACGCCCACACAGTCACCGGGCCCAACACTTCAACCGATGACACCCACATCACAGCCTTTTCTGGTTATGCTAGGTGCGTATCCTAGCCCTTATATGTCTCCTAACCCTTATATGTTTCCTTTTTCCAGTTCAATGGCAGGTTGGAACGCATGGCCCGCTTTGAGTCCGTTCCTAACTACTCCGATTGGCCAACTGATCTGTAGGCCACCGTCGCATGAGGGATCGCACGAGGCGCCATCGGAGAGCTCTTATTGTTACCAATCTCCTTCACCTTATGAGATTCAGACACCTCCGCCATGGATGATGCAAACACCTCCGCAATCAATATTTTATCAATGTGGGTTATCCTCCTAACACCCACAACCAGACCCCCTGCCCGAGGAACCAGAATCCCTGCCTAAGCAACCACAAGCCCCGCCGGAAGCTAGAACGAGGAATCCAGCGCGTAACCATCGACCACCCCCATGTGGCACTGATTCCGATCGGCACCAACATTGATTTTTTAATATTTTTGTATAAACTTTTTTATATTGTTTCATTTCATAAAATAAATGTTGTTTTTAATATTTCAATTGTAATTTAATTTTTATATTTTAAAAAAATAAAATTGTTTTTAATATTTCAATTGTAATTTAATTTTATATTTTTAAAAAAATAAAATTTGTTTTTATTTTTATTGTAATTTAATTTATTTTTATTTTTATAAAATGAAAGTTGTTTTAATATCCTAATTGTAATTTAATTTTTATTTTTAATAAAATAAAAGTTATTTTTATTTTTATTGTAATTTAATTTTTATTTTTAATAAAATGAAAGTTGTTTTAATATCCTAATTGTAATTTAATTTTTTTATTTTAATAAAATAAAAGTTGTTTTTTATTGTATTTTATTTTGTCTATTTTAATAAAATAAAAGTTGTTTTTAATATCCTAATTGTTATTTTTAATAAAATAAAGCGGTACTTATTGATCTCGTACTCGCCAATATAAGTTTATAGCGAATATTACATACCACATCTTCAATTAAGAATAAATTGAATATTACAAACGACATTATATTAATAGATATTACTTACCCATGTTGGTCACTTGCCGTCGTTCACTTGTAGATCGATGTTGTCCGTGGTAGTTGGACGCAACATGCCTTAGGCAATATCGATGGTGTGTGAGATGCCATAGGCTTCCCTATCGCTCTATTGCGGCTAGCATTCCAGGGCCCCGATCCGATATAACGCATATATCAGGTTGGGGGTAGACATGCCTCCTTAACCTAGATAGAAAGAAATCCTAGTCATCAACTGACTCTCCCGGTGTTATTGCAAACGTAATTGGAAGGATTCTCCCACTACTATCCTGTGCCACAGCTAGCAATAGCCGATGCGTATATCTACCATATATAAAAGTACCGTCAATTTGTACCAATGGCTTGCAGTATAGAAATGCATCTCGGTATTGCTTAAATGTCCAGAATAGACACTTGAACACTTGGCATCCAAGGAGCAATCAATCGTTGTAGTATGCAAGTTTCGTTTCAAGGTCTGTTATGCTACCTGGTACTTATCTCTCCAGCACCTGACACCACTGCCACACTTCATTATATGAAGCGTCCCACCGACCATGCAACTTTTCCAACGCCTTCTACTTAGCTATCCAAGTCTTCCTAGAGAGGCGTGTACTTAATCGCTATGAATGTTGGCAATTAAGGCCAAGATAGAAGTCTTGGGATCCGCCTTCACCGTCGAGATATTAAGTTAGCCAACATATTTTAATCCATCTTGGGATGATCTTGTGAAACACCATCAACGGCACGTTAAATAATGTAACATTACATAATATCAGTATTATTCAAAAACCTTGAACACCTAGTGATACTGCACCGGCAAGACATGTATGTGGACCTTAATACTTTTTAATCTCCCACAAGCCTGTCATTTTCCTCAACAAGGCCATGATTTTCCATGAACATGTACCGTCTTGCACTGCACACTTGGCCTCGTACTTATCAAGTTTGGATTTAACCACGTTGTAGTTAACCCCATTCTTGATGCTATATTGTTTCAATGCACCAAGAAAACTACCTTGTTGGAAAACTCTTTATCAACTTCTAATTCACCCGAATCCAACGACGAACTTGTACAGTCATGCCTTCTGTGTGGTAGTTTAGGAAACTCTAATGCATCGTCTTGAAATAGATCGACATTATGCATGTGGGCTGGAGGCGTGTACGCCCTGAATTGCGGATCTTCTTCTTCTTCATTTGAACCCCCTTCAACATCTTCAGGTATGGTTGGAACAGGCTCCAGTTCAGAAAATAATGTAACTTCTACACCATTGGGGCCGGGCTCTCGAGGTGGATCCACATTGAACTCATCATCCGACCCACCATCATCTGCAATGAACAAGGTCCCCTCACCTGTGGATGTCGTGCGGAGTACATTATCCCTTCTTAAACAACTTTCGTAACATCCCCAATCATATGTGGATTGCTAACCACTAGAAGTTGATGACATTCCCCAATACATATTTCTAGCATCAAACGTCAAATGAAGGATATGCATGTCCCATCCACCAATCGGGTGTCATGCAGGGGTTTTATTTTCCGTACTACCACCAAACACGGACACTTTCATATTCTGCCTCACACTAACAGAGTGTCGGCTTAGGGTCATGTATTCTTCTCGAACAGTAGAAAATGTTGAAGTCAAAGGAAGATCACTTGGAGATGAAAATTGTACATATACCTCAAGATAGGGTGATCCACTAGCAAGATGAGTCTCCACCATTTCCTCCAAGCTCCTAGGACCTTTGATGTCGAATGAGTCATATCTCACGGGATCAACTGAAGCACAAAATCTATACTTAATAGACTGAACTTTCATTGGCGTTGTTCTAAAGATTTTACGCTTAATTCTTTTGCGAAGTTCATCAAATCTATGTTCGTTAAAAACCAAAGATGGCTGTGTTCTCCGATAAAAAACAACACCGCTTTCGATGTCACAAACCTCACCATCATAGTAAATAACAAAGACTAATACGCTCACTCATCTTCGCTTTATTTTACTTTTTCCTCAATTTCTATTATGCAACCCGAGAATAAAATTTGGCTCATTTAAAGTCTAAGGACAAATAGGAACTACTGTAGCAAAAGAGCGTCCACGTGGGAGCTTTTTTCAGTACTCTTGTTCATAGTGCATCCTGCTTGAAGCGTTTTGGTCACTATTTGTTTAGAAACGTCTTCTCAAAATTATTTTGCCAAAGAACTCATCAGAGTAAAAGAGTGTCCACGTGGGAGCTTGTTTCAAGATTCTGCCGACAAGGCATCTTGCTTGAAGCATTTTGGTTACTATTTGTTCAAAAACGTCTTCTCAAAATTATTTTGCCAGAGACTCATGTAGCAAAAGAGCATCCATGTGGGAGCTTTTTCAAGACTTTTATCGACAAGGCATCCTACTTGAAGCGTTTTGGTCACTATTTGTTTAGAAACGTCTTCTCAAAATTATTTTACTGGATACTACTGTAAAAAAATAATTTTTATATTGCTGATATATTTTTTCTAAAACCCTAAACCTAAAATTATTTTAATTAATTAACCCTAAACTCTAATTCATTAACATTCCCCTAAAACCCCCAAAACCATAAACCACTAAAACCTAAAACCCTAGCCCTAAAACCCTAAAAACCCTAACTCTAACCCTAAAAACAGCTAAAAACCTTGACGGAAGCGGAGGGCAAAAATGCGTCCCTAAGGGAGCGTTTTTGACACATCAGAAAGCTCGCCTTCAAGGACGCAATTTGTGCTGATGTGGCAGAAAACACTCCCCCAAGGACGCATTTTCCTGTTGCATCCCCTGAAATCGCACTGACGTGGACTCGTTTTAGGGGAAATGACCCATTTCGAAAAATAATAAATTACTAGGTCCTTTTCCCTAAATTTAAAAAAAAAGATATTTTCTGATAAATTACCCCATATCATTTGGTAATGATAGTTTTATGATTAAATCAGAAAAAAACTGTGGTGTCGCCTCCTTCATACCCTCCACTTGTGTACACAGTTGTAATTATATCATTTTGATAAATAATGGTATTGACATACAATTTATGTATTTAAATATTAATTTTGTATTATCACATAAAAAACCCAAACAATTACATAATAAAATAGAATAATGAAATGGACGAAAATCTGAAATATAACCAAAATATTACACTTTCCTTTTAAATCGCCATTCATATAAAAACAATATATATATATATAAAATAACATTTTCTATAAATATATTTTTACACAATTTTATTTCCTTTTACATTTAGTGGATTAATATTTTCTTTTTTCGATATAATCTTATATTTTCATCTATTTTATATGATTAATATATTTCTATTTTATTTATTTCCTTTTATATTACTTTTATATTTTATTTATTTTATTTGCATTTAGAATTTTGATTAAAAAGTAATCTAATTATAAATTTAAAAACACGAATCGGGTTGCGCCATACATATGAAAGAATACAAATAATGATGATTTGGTACCATGGTCTAATAAGGAACCTTTTGATTTGTTGATAATTTTTTGAAAGATTTCTTCAAAAAGGTTTCATTAACTCATCATTTATATCGAGTAGATCCGATTGTTGTGAGAATTCTTAATTCATGAGTTGTAGGTGTACCTGTTGTATTTGCTTCTCCTAATGGTTGGTTGAGTAATAAAAAAAAAATGTATTTTTTGGTACATGTTTATGGATTGGATTAGTTTTTCTAGTGCGTATCATTGATTCTCTTATTTCTTGAATTTGTCTGTAATAGGCCCACTTTTGTCCGGGCCCGTACAAACCAAAAAATATATATAACAAAATCAAATGAATTAAACAGTCCAAGTTTTTTTTACAAGCCCAAATCAATAACCCTTTAGCCCAATTACACTCTAAGCCCAAAAGAGCCCAAAACCCTAAAATTTTCAGCAAACCTTAGCCCTAATAAAGATAGTGTTGTCGCGACCACCATCATGCCTTCCTTGCCGAGAATCACGCCACCATCAACGTGCGAATCGTGCCCTTATCACCGCCATTCGCATCTGCAGAAAAGGCAATTAACAAGCAATCAGCAGGAATCAAAGATAATGTATTCGTTTTTTTTCGATTTATTTTCGGTTATAAAAACCGAGTATATCAATGTAAAAGGGGATTTCTTTTTAGATACGAGAGATATACATATTTTTATACGTAATCAATACAAGTAAACCAAAAAGAAACAACAAAACAAAAGGTTTTTAGTTTTTATTATTTTTTTCGATTCTGTTTTGGTCTGGCGCCGGTGTCTCGACTAGATATCACCCAGAAGAGAGAGTTTTGAGGGTCAGGGAATTTTAAAAAAAAAACCGAAGGAATGAATAATTTTTAGAAAAAAATTGGCTTTTATAGGGTTGAAAAAACGACGTCGTTTCGTCCTGGGCATTTTAGAGCCAAAACGACGCCATTTTGATAAACCCGACCCGAATCCGACCAGATCTGCCTCAGGATCCGCGTGTTTTTAAGTAATGTCTTATTGTCAAATTGGCCCTTCCGCATTTTTGGTTTTTTTTAATTAATTTTATGTTATTTTTAATTTCTGCCCAATAATTTACTTCGGTTTTCGATGGGGTCCCCTTGTCTGTATGCGTTTTGGAGGTGGGAATATTTTCCCTTTAGTCCCTCCATGTTATCCGCACAGATTCGGAAAGGTCCTCATTTTTTATTATCTTCAAAATTACCCAAACTTGTATTTTAAGTTCAATCCCATCCTTTTTTTTTATCTCTTTGTAATTTTGTTATTTCATTATTAATTTTTATTTATTTCTTATTATTATTAACACTATTTATTATTATTATGTATATTTTTTAATATTATTATTACCATCATTTTATTTTAATTAACTTTATAATTATCATTATGTTGATTAGCATTATTATTGTTATTTTATTATTACCACTATTTTTTATATATATATTATTATTATATTTATATTTATTATTATCGTTGTTTTTATTATTAGTATTATTATTATTACTTTCAATATTACTATTTATTATTTCTATTTTCATTATTATTTTTATTTATCACTATTAATTTTAATATTATTACTAGTATTTTACTATTATAATTATTATTTTAATATTACTACCACTATTATTTTTATTTGTAATTAATTTTATAATCATTATTATATTCCTTAGTATTATTATCTTTCTATCATTACCACTATTATTATATATATATATATATTATAATAAGTTTTTTTTTTTTTTGCATTTCATGTATGTTGTTTGTTTGGATTGATATTTATATTTTGTGTAGCATTAGTACCATATTTTTTATTTCAGACTCGATATTATGCTTGTGCGGTTCTTATTATTACATTATGGTTTAAACTCCAATGTTTTGGCCAATATTGGTCATTTCACTTTTATCCCAAACAAATCGAACCAATGCATTCTCGATCAATTTTATAATCGCTTATTTGAGAGCTTTTGAAAACAAGGTGATATTTCGTGTTTGGAAGTTCAGAAAATTTTGCCCTAACGTGCTGGGTTTCGATTTTTCGGTCTCCAAATGACTAAAAATCCTTTTAAGATTTTTGACAGTGTTTTCTTAACTTCAAAAATAAGGCAATATGTCATGTTTGGAAATTCGAGGAATCGTGCCCTAACGTGTTGGGTTTCGATTTTTTCGTTTGCCCAAATAACGGAATACCCTTTTAAAATTGGAATGCATGAAGTTTGAGAATCATGAAATGATCTTGGTGTCAAGGGTTTGAAACATCGTATCCTAACGTGCTGGATGTGATGTTTCATTCTTTCGAAACAAGAGAATTTCGATATCCAATTCGAATTATCCAAACATTTGCCAAAGGATTCGTATTTTAAAATTTCTTCCAATTTTTGATATTAGGGCATTAATCAATCAATAAGGTACCAATTTTGGGCGTTGCGAGGGTGCTAATCCTTCCTCGTATGTAACCGACTCCGAACCCATTTTCTTGAATTTCATAGGCCAAAATTAATATTCTAAAATAAAACGTTTTATAAGGTGATCTGATCACACCTAAGCAAAAAGGGATTGGTGGCGACTCCCATTTTTTGTTTATAAAGTCGATCCCCATTTTCAAAAAATTTAAAATGGTTTTACAAATAAGTATAATCGCACTCGGGACCAATAAGAAAGTCAAGCCGTAAAATTGATTATTTTTTGTCCTTTGTCGGGAAATTTTAAAATTCGATTTGAAAATTATGATCCTGTTGCTGCATTTGTTTGTGTCATTGCATATGATTGTTATTTTCTTGCGCATATTGCATTGCATGACCGTTGTTGTCGCACCTTTGAGTGGGAGTGAGAAACTATGTGTAACATCCTAAATCGGGGCCTTTGCATTTTATCTGTTTGCATGTGGATAGTATGGATGTCATGCTAGTTTAGGCTATTTTTAGGGTCTAGGCAGAGTCGTGGGTAGGCCGAGCCTTAGGGAATTTATGCTTTGGGCTTTTAGAAGGGGGAAGCTGATTTGAGTAGGTGTTAAGTGTGGTTGGTGGTGGGTTTTGACGCAAGATAGGCCTTGGTCAAGTGGCAAGGGACGTCACTTAAGGCTCAAGGAAGTGACACCTTATGTAGGTGGGGAAGGCTTGGGTTCGAGCTGCGAAAACCTTCTTTTTGTGTGTTTATTTTGACGTCAAGATTAAGGAGTGTTGTGCTCAGGATGGACTCTGCTGGATGAGAGTTGAAGAAGTCAATAGTTTTGAATGGGGGGAGGAGAGGAGATTTAGGAGTTTGAAGTATTCAAACTCATTTGAATAGGTGGTCAGGAGAAAAATAAAGAGAAAAAGAAGGGATTGGAGTGGGGGTGTGTTAGCCAAATTTGGAAGAGTTGGAGAGGAGAAAGGACTTTCGATTTTGGGAGCTAGTTAGGGAGGTGGCTGATTGTGGTATAGGCCTTGGTGAGGTGTGGCTTTTGGCTAGTTGGAAAGCACTTAGGGCCTTACCCCTTTTATTTTCTTTTGTGCCGAATTGAACCACTCCCACATCTCACATTTTGCATTTTGTTGTTTCTCTTCTTTTCTCTCAAAAGCCAAAGCCAAATTCTCTCTACTCTTTTCTCATCTTTTGGACCATGGCCGAAACCTCTTCTTTTCTTGTCCTCGTTTTCTTTTAAGCACCATAGCCGCATCTATTACTCATCTCTTATTCTTCTTTCTTTTGTTTCAAAGCTAAAAAACCCTAACTCCATTATCATCTTCAACTTTTGTGCCTTAGCCGAATATCCCCATCCAAGGATCTCAACTCTAACTTTCCTTCATAAATCGAATCTAGTGGCCTACTCTTCTTTATTTTTTTCCTCTTTTGAGTTGCCAAATTTCCACTTCTTCTGTGCTAGTTCCAAATCTTCTTGGGTGTAAAGTTAGTAACAATTACTTCTATTGCGCGTTATCTTTTTTGGGTTCTGAGGAACCAAAGTCGAATGGCCATATGGCCTTATGTTTGGGTGCTTGGCCGATTGTAGGTGGAAGTGTGTCGCATTCTTTTGATCTCCGAGATTCGGTTGGCTGGTGGATTAAGTTTAAGAGCTTCGAGAGTTGGTGGTCTATGTAAGGGCCTTAGCCTTAAGCGTTAATTTCTTTTGATTCGTTTTCTCTACTTTAATCCGGGTTAGTGACTAAGGTGTTCATGGACACAAATGATAGCCAATCGTTGGGAGGGGTTGGATCTGTAAACCCAGCCCCTAAGTTCAAGAAGAGGGCTGTGTCTACGGTTCGCGATTGGCCGCCTGGGTGTGGGCCAGCTTCTGAGCAAAAGAATAGACAGATAGCGGTAGTTCCTGTTACCGAGAGTGTCGACATAAAGGGAATCGTATTACGTGTTATCAGGTGTGTAATTACCACACTGTTACCTTGATTATGGTTGTGGATAAATGGTTGTGGATGCATGTAAGCATGTCATATTTATATATATATATATATATATATATCAGGATGTGTTCATATTATATCATATTGCCATTTACCATTTTATGCTGCATGTGCATGGGATTCGGGATATACTGATTTAAAGGGGAAGTGTATTTATATGTGGATGACTCTGTCATGATTAATGATGGCCTTGAGCCTCATTGTGGATTGATGATGACCTCGAGTCTCATCGTGGATATTGGTGATTTAATCACGTGGATTAGTGGCTAGACCACTTAAGTGGACTTTGAGCAGTGTGTCTGTTAGCATAGACTGCCAAAGAGGTGTGTAGCGGATTGAGGGTTGATTGTAGAAATCTTCCGGTGTGTATAAGGATGGATGTACGGGTGGTTTGTAGCGGATGGATACTAGGTTGGGGTGCGTTAACATATTGCATCTTTATATGTGGTATATCGATTTGATGTGGATTTGGGGCCAAGCCCGTTTGTGGAATGATGTGGAATAATTACACACTGAGTCCAAATGACTCACCCTATTTTCCAAACACATTGCAGGTAATCATTGACTCGTTGGACTATGGTTGGATCGGACTCGAGGTGGCCATGCAGGGTTTTGATTTAAATTTTGTTTTAAAACGTTAATTGCTATTTTCTGTTGGGATATTTTCATTCTATAATAAGGCCACTCCTAATTTGATAAACTTTGGGAATTTTTAAGTAGTTTTACTATTTTGTGATTGTTAAAAAAATGTTTTACTTTACATCCGATAATATTGAAACAATAAAGAATGGGTTTTCAAAACTTAAGCAATGAAAAAAAAACAATAGTTTTCTACTTGTAACAATGAGGGTATTAAATTATATTTTTAACTCAACTACTGAAATTTTCTCCAACTACAATCCCCTAATTTTAAAACCCCAATTCAAATAGATGCTTTTTATTTTACAATATTTTTCCTACCTTAGAAACAAGATTCCTTTTACACCTTTTTCCCTAGTAACATGTCAGATCTAGTCGTGATGTTGGGCCGGGTTTGGGGTGTTACAATTTTGGTATGAAAGCCTGGTTCAAAAACTCGGCTTTGGGTTTTGGGTTCAAAACATTTTTTTTTTTTTGAAAATGGTTTTAAAGCATAGTAGAATGAAATACATGTTTTTCCTTTTGCATGGCTCCTGTGTCTTCAGCCCAAGTCCGCCAGGTAAGTACTCTAACTCTTGTTCTGATATGATATGGGGTTTAATAGGCTTTATGGGCGTAGACTGGTACGATAGTGATAAGAGACCTTAGGGCTCGACTCAACAATTCTGCAAATTTCATAAGATTTAATTTCCCTAATTAAACATATCTGTGAACAAGTTGCTAAGTTAGGGTGTGGTAACAGGCATACACATGCCTAGAAATGGACCCAGGAAGAGCTTGGTATTTAAGCAGTCCTAGTGACTCACCTCCTCTTTTCGGGAATCCTACCTGGTGCGTAATGTCTGTTCACTCTAGCCGTGAGGACTTGTTGATGGGCTAAAGTCATGACTAAAACCCGAAAGGGACCAAGACTTAATTTTGCAAAACTACTTATATGTCCCCGATTTTGTAAAATACCTTAGGTTGAGAAAATTCTATCTAAACACCCTTGATTTTGTAAAATGACCAAAATACCCTTATTTGAAAAATTATCAAAATACCCCTAGATTACAAAATTATCGAAATGTCCCTATTTTGAAAACCACCAAGAAATTTTATTTTGAAAAATTATGAAAATACCCCTAGGTAGTGAAATGACAAAAATACCCTTAGGTGATGAATGTGAATTCATAGATGTTTACTTGTGTTTGATGTATGTATGTGATGCTTTGCTTGATGTGGAACTCTAAAATTAGGAAATACAGACTTGAGAACTGAATGTTGCAAATAGAATTCGAATTCGAAAGAACTACTGTTAAAATTCTTTTCCATAAAACTATCCGTTGTTAAATAGTGGAAAGAGATGCTGATGCATAAAACTTTTAAATCAGATTAAACCGTGAACGCTAGTCATGAGCACTCGAGGATGCGGGCGAAATGTACGTGGTAGTGGTAGTGGTAGGGGTAGGGTGACTGTGTCGAAACCAGTAGGGTCTGGTTATGGGTCAGAGAATGAGGTACCGCTACCGCCTGCTACAGAAGCAAAGCTTCAGGGTCAAACGGATGGAGACAACACAGTATCTCAGGCAATGCTGCGGGTTCTAGAGCGTGTGGTCGGGGCAGGCACGGGGATAGCAACACGAAAGTCCATCCCTGAGCGACTCCGAGCTAATGAAGCTGAAATGTTTAGAGGTATCTCGGGAGTAGCTCCAAACGTGGATGAGTATTGACTGGAGGTGGTCGAGAGAATTATGGATGACTTGGACTGCACAGTTGAGAGAAGCTATAGGGCTCGGTTTCTTTACTTCAAAATGAGGCTTACCAGGGGTGGCTCACCATCAGAGAGGGTACTCCGGCAGATCGAGTGGATTGGGATTTCTTTAAGATAAAGTTTCAAGGGAAATATGTCGGAGCCAGTTATGTGGATGCGCAGAGGAAGGCATTCTTGAATTTAGTTTAGGGGGTAAGTTAGTAGCCGAGTATGAGGCAAAATTTCTGAGGTTAAGCCGAAGACGCTGAGGATTGTTGCAAGCGATTCTGAAAGATCGTGTGAGATTTGGAGATGGGCTGCGAGACAAGCTACGGGTGTTGATAGCTCTTAAGAGAGAGAGATTTTGTTGTGTTGGTGGAAAAGCCAAGATAGTTGAGGAGGTTGTTAACCGAGAAGCGTAACATGGATAAGGATGAGGCGTGAATAAGAGGAGTTATGGACCGTCGGTCATCAGGAAGTTTTCAGAAAAGACCTAGGGTAGATGGACCTGTTGGCGTTATTACGCATCGATCTTTGTTGGGCAATTTCGACAGTGTGTACATTGTGGGAGATCACATGCGGGGGAGTGTTGGGGAAGAAACAAGGAGTGTTTTAAGTGTGGGTCAAAGGATCATCTGATTAAGAATTGTCCGCAAGATATGGCTAGGGCTCGGATGGTAGGTCAGGGGTATGTGCAGCCAGGAAGGGGTGGTCAACAGGTGTCAAGAGGTCGTGGTCTGAACCGAGGAGAGAATGGTTTTAGCCGAGGTCACGGGGCACCGGGTAGAGGATTAGGGAGTACTGAGGCAAGTCAGCCTGGGTTAGTGTACGCGGCCAGACATCGTGAGGAGGGGGAGGCACCAGACGTGATAACGGGTACGTTTCTCATTTTTGGGTTACCCTTTATTGCACTGATTGATGTTGGGTCAACTCACTCTTACATTGCTAGTATAGTGTCTGGAACTTTGAGTATGAATCCTAAAACTGTCTCTAGGGAGATGATTATACTTAGTCCTTTAGGGCAATCGATAGTGGTAGACAAATTCTTTAGAGATGTTCCCTAGAAGTCCAAGGGTCAGTTTTTCCAGCTAACTTGATGGAGCTACCATTTGGGGAATTTGACTTAATCCTAGGCATGGATTGGTTGGTAAGGTATTGTGCGAATTTAGACTGTGCTGCTAAGCACATGACGTTAAGGACTCTTGAGGATGAAGAAGTCTTGGTGATAGGTGAGAGGAGAAACTATCTATCTAATGTAGTGTCCGCTATCAAGGCAGAAAGAATGGTGAAGAAAGGGTGCATAGCCTTCCTAATGTTTGTTGGTGCCTTGGATGCAAAGGAAGCGACCGTGAGGGAGGTTAGAACAGTGAAAGAGTTTGTGGATGTTTTTCTGGAAGAGCTTCCGGGGTTGCCACCAGATCGTGAGGTAGAGTTTGGAATCGAGCTTCTACCAGGTACGGCTCTGGTGTCTATCGCCCCTTACCAGATGGCACCGAAAGAGTTGGTGGAATTGAAAGCTCAAATCCAAGAGTTGTTGGATCGCGATTTTATTTGACCCAGTATGTCTCCATGGGGAGCACCGGTGTTGCTCGTAAACAAGAAGGACAGATCTATGCGTATGTGCATAGATTACCGCAAGTTGAATAAGTTGACGATCAAGAACAAATACCCACTACCGAGGATAGACGACTTGTTTGACCAGCTTAAGGGGCCATCAATCTTTTTGAAGATAGATCTGAGGTCCAGATATCACCAGCTTAAGGTAAAGGAAGCAGATATTCACAAGACAGCTTTTTGGACTCGCTACGGGCACTATGAATTCTTAGTAATGCCGTTAGGGTTGACAAACGCACCAACTGCATTCATAGATATCATGAACTGGGTTTTCCAACCCTATTTGGACCAGTTCATAATGGTGTTCATAGATGACATCCTGGTGTACTCCAAGTCAGAAGAGGAGCACGATGCGCATCTTCGGGTAGTTCTACAGATTTTAAGGGAGAAGAGGCTGTATGCCAAATTTAGCAAGTGCAAATTTTGGCTAAGGGAAATTACTTTTTTGGGCCATGTGGTGTCGGCTGAAGGAATAAGAGTTGATCCTCGAAAGATAGAGGCGGTGTTAGAATGGAAACCACCTAAGTCTGTGGCAGAAATTCAAAGTTTCCTGGGACTGGCAGGATATTACAGAAGGTTTGTCGAGGGTTTTTCCTCAATTGTGGCACCCTTGACTAATTTGTTGAGGAAAGAGGTACCTTTTGTATGGTCGGACAAGCAGCAAGAGAGTTTCGAGAAGCTAAAAAGGATTTTGATAGAGGCTCCAGTATTAATTCAGCCTGAGGCTGGAAAGGATTTCGCGGTGTATTGTGATACTTCTCACACGGGGTTAGGTTGTGTACTGATGCAGGAGGGGAAGGTTGTTGCTTATGCGTCTCAACAGTTAAGATCGCACGAGATTAACTACCCCACGCATGATCTGGAGTTGGCTGCGGTGGTTTTCGCTCTAAAGGTGTGGAGATATTATTTGTATGGGAAGAAGTCTGTAATCTACACTGACCACAAGAGTCTGAAGTATTTACTAACTCAGAAGGAGCTGAACTTGAGGCAACGAAGGTGGGTGGAGTTATTAAAGGATTATAACTGCTCGATTGAATATCACCCGGGGAAGGCAAATGTGGTTGCGGACACATTAAGTCAGAAAGTAGTATCAGATTTGAGAGCGATGTTCGCCCATCTTAGCTTGTATGACGATGGGAGTTTGTTAGCTGAGCTGCGAGTGAAGCCGACATGGATAAGTTAAGTAAAAGAGAAACAGCTGGTGGATGAGGTTCTGAGTGCTCGACTTCTGCAAGTGCAGGATGGTGGAATAGAGGATTACAGTGTGAATAGCGATGGGGTTTTGTGTTTCCGTGGGAAGGTATGCATGCCAAAGGATGCGGAGTTGAGGCAGATGATTCTTCTGGAATCACATAGTAGCCCTTATGCTATGCATCTTGGAGGAAGTAAGATGTATCGGGATCTGCGAGAATAATTTTGGTCGCCGTGGAAGAAAGTGCTGAGATTTGGTCGAAAGGGCAAGCTGAGCCTTAGGTTTATCGGGCCTTATAAGGTGTTGAAGCGTATGGGACCAGTAGCTTACTAGCTCAAGTTACCATTAGAATTGAGCCAGATCCATGACGTATTCTACGTTTCCATGCTTAGACGCTATCGTTCAGATCTGTCTCATGTTGTACCAGTGGAGGAGATTGAAGTGAGGCCAAATTTGTCTTTTGAAGAGGAACCAGTGCAGATTCTGGAAGGGATGTCAAAGTCTTGCGTAGGAAATCAGTTCCTTTGGTGAAGGTGTTATGGCAGAATCATAGAACAGAGGAAGCCACATGGGAGCCCAAGGACGTGATGCGACGGCAATACCCTCAACTCTTTTGACCAGGTAATTTCGAGACCGAAATTATTTTTTAAGGGGGGTAGAACTGTAACATCCTAAATTGAGGCCTTTGCATTTTATCTATTTGCATGTGGATAGTATGGATGTCATGCTAGTTTAGGCTATTTTAGGGTCTAGGCAGGAGTCAGGGGCAGGCTAGAGCCTTAGGGGAATTTGCATTTTGGGCTTTTAGAAGGGGGAAGCTGATTTGAGTAGGTGTTAAGTGTGCTTGGTAGTGGGTTTTGACGCAAGATGGGCCTTGGTCAAGTGGCAATGGACGTCACTTAAGGCTCAGGGAAGTGACGCCTTATGTAGGTGGGGAAGGCTTGGGTTCGAGCTGCGAAAACCTCCTTTTTGTGTGTTTATTTTGACGCCAAGATTAGGGAGTGTTATGCTCAGGATAGACTCTGGTGGATGAGGGTTGAAGAAGTCAATAATTTTGAATGGGGAGAAGAGAGGAGATTTAGGAGTTTGAAGTATTCAAACTCGTTTGAATAGGTGGTCAAGAGAAAAATAAGGAGAAAAAGAAGGAATTGGAGTGGGGGTGTGTTAGCCGAATTTGGAAGAGTTAGAGGGGAGGAGGGACTTTTGGTTTTGGGTGCTAGTTAAGGAGGTGGCTGATTGTGGTATAGGCCTTGGTGAGGTGTGGCTTTCAGCTAGTTGGAAAGCACTTAGGGCCTTACCCCTTTTATTTTCTTTTGTACCGAATTGAACCACTCCCACATCTCACATTTTGCATTTTGTTGTTTCTCTTCTTTTCTCTCAAAAGCCAAAGCCGAATTCTCTCTACTCTTTTCTCTTCTTTTGGACCATGGCCGAAACCTCCTCTTTTCTTGTCCTCATTTTCTTTTAAGCATCATAGCCACATCTATTGCTCATCTCTTATTCTTCTTTCTTTTGTTTCAAAGCCGAAAACCCCTAACTCCGTTATCATCTTCAACCTTTGTGCCTTACCCGAATATCCCCATCCAAGGATCTCAACTCTGACTTTCCTTCATAAATCGAATCCTAGTGGCCTACTCTTCTTCATTTTTTTTCCATTTTTGAGTTGCCAAATTTCCACTTCTTCTGTGCTAGTGCCAAATCCTCTTAGGTGTAAGGTTAGTAATGATTACTTCTATTGCGCGTTATCTCTTTCGGGTTCTGGGGAACTAAAGCCGAATGGCCATATGGCCTTATGTTTGGGTGCTTGGCCGATTGTAGGTGGAAGTGTGTCGCATTCTTTTGATCTCCAGGATTCGGTTGGTGGTGGATTAAGTTTAAGAGCTTCGAGAGTTGGTGGTCTAGGTAAGGGACTTAGCCTTAAGCGTTAATTTCTTTTGATTCGTTTTCTCTGTTTTAATCCGGGTTAGTGACTAAGGTGTTCATGGACACAAATGATAGCCAATCATTAGGAGGGATTGGATCTGTAAACCTAGCCCCTAAGTTCAAGAAGAGGGCTGTGTCTACGGTTTGCGATTGGCCGCCTAGGTATGGGCCAGCTTCTGAGCAAAAGAATAGACAGATAGCGGTAGTGCCTGTTACCGAGAGTGTCGACATAAAGGGAATCGTATTACGTGTTATCAGGTGTGTAATTACCACACTGTTACCTTGATTGTTTTAATTAAAATGTATGAATCATATGTGGTAGCCGCAATAGTGGCTGTGGTGGTGTTGTTACCCACGTTGGGTAATCCGATAAACCAGGTTAGTTTACTACCTACATCAAAGCTGAGGATAAATGGTTGTGGATGCATATAAGCATGTCATATATATATATCAGGATGTGTTCATATTCTATCATATTGCCATTTACCATTTTATGCTGCATGTGCATGAGATTCGGGATATACTGATTTATAGGGAAAATGTATTTATATGTGGGTGACTCTGTCAAGATTAATGATGGCCTTGAGCCTCATTGTAGATTGATGATGACCTCGAGTCTCATCGTGGATATTGGCAATTTAATCACGTGGATTAGTGGCTAGACCACTTAAGTGGACTTTGAGCGGTGTGTGCACAAAGATAGGCTGCCAAAGAGGTGTGTAGCGGATAGAGGGTTGATTGTAGAAATCCCCTGGTGTGTATGAGGATGGATGTACGGGTGGTGTGTAGCGGATGGATACTAGGTTCGGGTGGGTTAACATGTTGCATCTTTATATGTGGTATATCGATTTGATGTGGATTTAGGGCCAAGCTCGTTTGTAGAATGACGTGGAATAATTGAACACTGAGTCCCAATGACTCACCCTGCTTTCCAAACACATTGCAGGTAAACCTTGACTCGTTGGACTGGTGTTGGATCAGACTCGAGGTGGCCATGTAGGGTTTTGATTTAAATTTTGTTTTAAAATGTTAATTGCTATTTTCTGTTGGGATATTTTCATTCTGTAATAAGGCCACTCCTAATTTGATAAACTTTGGGAATTTTTAAGTAGTTTTACTATTTTGTGACTGTTAAAGAAATGTTTTACTTTACATCCGATAATATTGAAACAATAAAGAATGGGTTTTCAAAACTTAAGTAATGAAAAAAAAACAATGGTTTTCTACTTGTAACAATGAGGGTATTAAATCATATTTTTAACTCAACAGCTGAAATTTTCTCTAACTACAATCCCCTAATTTTAAAAACCCCAATTCAAATAGACAGTTTTTATTTTACAATATTTTTCCTACCTTAGAAACAAGATTCCTTTTACACCTTTTTCCCTAGTAACATGTCAGATTTGGTCGTGATGTTGGGCCGGGTTTGGGGTGTTACACTATGCCTTCGTGAGGTTTTCACCTCCACATGGGCTAGTGGATTGCTTTCGGGATACATCTGTACCTATGTCTTCGTGAGGTTTTCACTTCTACATGGCCATAGGGAAATTTATTCCCCTGAACTATGAGCCTATAATGGGTGAGGATCAAGGAATCTGTTGGTTCAGGTACCTCACTTTAGAGATAAACCACATGTAGAAAACCTAGGGGCTTACCCTAGGTAGAACTATGTCAAACCCTAGTGGTCACCCAGATAGGTGCCCTATTTTGTTATTTATTTCTGTTTTGCTAACGTGTTCTCTTTTGTTTTGATTGCATTGTATTCACATCATAGAAAAGAGGTGTTGATTCAAAATCAATTGCTAAATAGAAGAGTTTGTCATGAGAAAATAGATTTCTTGATAAAGTGGATTATAATAAAGTCATCCGAATATGGTCCAAGTAAACACAACGAGAGAAGACTGATAGTCCGTGAAGGAATACAATACTTTATTACCTAAGGATTTAAGCTGACAAATACTATTCAAGAATCAACACGTCTCGGCTTTCTTGAAAAGGCTAACGAGCATTACGAAATAAGTGAGCAGTGAGTCACGGCCCAGATCAAGTAAAAAGAGCTAGTAGAAACATTTATTAGAAAGTTCGTGAGATTGGACCTTAATATCCAGATAAGAAGAAAGGGATCAATGTCTTCGCTTGGAATATCTATTTTATGTAAAGGAATTTATTTTCTAGAAAAGTTGTTCTAGTGGAATTGAATTCAGAATCAACGCATTTCTTTCTTTTTGCATTCATTTCATGCATTAGCATTACATCGCATCAGATGCATTAAAATCCATAGAAGGACCTTAATTAGTTGAAGTTATTTCAGAAAAAGAGAGAAAGAGAGAAAGATAATCTGAAAACTAAATATCGTTACGGTACTCGCGCTAAGACGAAAGACATGGATCAGAGACTCGAACAGTTCAAAAGAGACATATAAGACCAGCTGCAAGAGCAATTGGCAAAGATCTAACAAGATATGAGGGACCAAATGATAGAAGCCCAAAGAAATATGGTTGCTCAAATGACTCAGTTGTTGAATGGGGAATGGATAAGGGAAAAGGTCTCATGACTAATGCTGGAGAAGATAACGAGGATTATCCTCCGGGTTTTACCCCACCGCATGCACAAACACAACCTGAAGCATATCCTCGAAGGCCATTTGTTACAATTAGGCCTTAACAAGGTCAAGCTGATATTGGGGTACCCATGAATTTCCAAGTTGGCTCAGGATCTGACCCAGGAGATAACCCTACTAATCCCGTCATTCCTGATTCAGGTATAGCAGAGAGGGAACTGAGGAATGAAGTTTCCAAGACCTTTCATACTTGGGAATGTTTTGAATAATGGGACTGTGGAAGAGATCCCTGTGTTTTTAGAGCTAATTTAGAGTAATATTCAAAACACGCTTGTTGCCTTAAGCCTAGAGGCAATAAGAACCCTTTTATGAAATAGGCTTATGTCCGGAATTTTTTATTTTAATAAAATACATTTTTTGAGCCAATATTCTTTTATTTTTTTCATTTAATACTGTACAAACATTGTTCTTAGTTTTTTTTTCTTTTGTTTGTTCTTTGGACTTTTTTTCAAGTATTCTTTCATTCTTCATTCATGACCATACAAATAATCATTCTTTGAATCATTTATTCTTTGGAATCTTCCTTCGAACCTACAATAGGTCTCCATATATCGACGATGTGAGCAATGTCGCATCGATTCATAGTCTCCTTTCTAGTAAGATATGAGTCTAGAGGGATCTCAGGACTTTGAAGATGACATAGATTGTAACTTATCTTCTGATTTGTTAATAATGGTAGAACAAGATGAAAAACAAACCCTACTCTACAAAGGGTCAATGGGTATTATGAGAGGTGAAGATTGTAGCCTAACTCACCACAAAAATAAAGCGAGACATCATTAAGTTATTTTCAAGAATTCAAATATGTTTTTGCACAATCATATCAGGACATGCCTGGGCTACTAAGACACGGGCTAAACATGAGGATCGGGCACTTTTGGTTTACCATGGAAGGGGATTGCATCAGTTATACCGCAAATACTGAATTGAAGAAGACAAGACTTATGTGCCTCATCTATTCCTTCACAGATTTTCTATATGTAGATAATGGATATTATGGGGCCGATCTTGTCAAAAGCTTCTAAGCGACATCGATTCATTATTGTGGTCGTCGTTTACTTCACTAAGAGGGTGGAAGAAGCTTCATATGTCAATGTTACAAAGTCGATAATCATCAAATTCAAAATAAAAAAAAAAGATCAGGCGCCGACAAAGAATGCCAAAAAGGAAAATGTCAAAAGTTTGTAGTCTGTTCAAAGATCAGATGCCATATCATAGAGCAACAAAAGCAGCAAAAAAAAAACAAGTATCGTAGGAAAGATGACTGAGACTTGTAAAGA
This sequence comes from Gossypium rotundifolium, assembly GCA_025506655.1. Taxonomy (NCBI): domain Eukaryota; kingdom Viridiplantae; phylum Streptophyta; class Magnoliopsida; order Malvales; family Malvaceae; genus Gossypium; species Gossypium rotundifolium. The sequence continues at coordinate 85,433,838 of CP106728.1, forward strand.
TTAACATAAAGAAGTTACCATTTACCCTCTGTCTTATCAAACGTCAGCTAGAACCTTCGCTAGGGCAACACATTTCTCATTGGAATAGAAACAGTTTTGCCAATTGAACCTAATCGAAGGAAGAAGGTTAAAAGCTATCTGTCATGGCCAGATGATGCAAGCTTACGATAAAGAGGTTCATCCTAGGGAATTCTACGAGACGGACCTGGTGTTGAAAAAGATCTTCAGAGGAAAGTAGATGCCAAACTGGAAGGGGCTTTATGTTGTAAAAAGGGCCTGTTCTGGAGGAGTATTGATATGGACCGAGACGGATGGCAAAGACTTGCCCAATCCTGTAATAGCCCGATTTAGACCCTAGCCAAAACAATGGTTTCAAGACCACAAATCTGAGATCGAAGTAATAGTTTAATATTATTTTTTGTGTGTACAGTATGTGAAATAGCCTGTGTGAAATTTCTATGTGAAGATTTTATTGATTGTGTGATTAATTAGAAAAAATGACTTAATCACGTAAAATGCAAAAGCTGTGTGCTGATTGTTAAAGTGTCTAATTGTTGTTGGCTTATAAATAAGGAGGCCTTATGAAGCAATTGATCCATTATTTAGTAGTGGGGTGGTTGATGGACAAATATGCCTATAGTTTAAATGATTTTCATAAACATTTCATTAAGGGCAAAATTGGTATTTGATTATTAAGTTAATTTATAACAAAACAAAGCATCAAAATGCTCATTTTCTATTCATTTTACCACCGAAAATAAGAAAGGAGAAAGGGTTTTAGTTCTTCATGATATTTGGCCATTACAAGTATTGATTCAAGGTTAGTTTTGCTTCGATTTTTTATAATTTCTACGTTTTCGTAATCATTGCTTCGTGCTCTAGCTAACCCATGTTGTAATTTTGTGAATTGATGATGTTTTTGTGATGAGCCATTGATGAATGCTTGAGCTGTGTGTTAGTTGATAGTGAAATATGGAAGATATGTGAAGGATGAACATGTTTTGTCTTTGAATTTTTAGTAAAATTGAGTAATTTGGGCTCAATTGAGAAAACTGTAAATTGAAGGACTAAAATGTGAAATAAATGAAAGGTGTGGGCTTGTATGAGCATAAGTAAAATTCGGCAAAGCTTGTGTTAGGAGAAATTATGTGTATTTGGTGATTTTATGTATTAAGGACTAAAGTGTCAAAATGTGAAAATATGAGGGCTATTGTGTAAAATGCCCTAAATATCTGTGTTTGGACTAAAATGAATGATTTGATAATTGAATGGATTGAATTTTAATGTGTATAGACCAAGAGATGAGAGGTTCGGATCGAGATCGAGGCAAAGATAAAGTACTTAATTAATCGATCGTATCGAGTTCGACGTCCGAGGTAAGTTCGGATATAATATGTGTACTTAGCTATGTTTAAATGTAGTGAAACGAATGGTTATGATATTATTGAATATAAATGTTATGAGAGAAATTGATTTATGTGGCACTAAGTATGCGTATTTGGTAATGTAACCGAGAAAATTAGCACTGGGTGTGCAAAGTAATAGAAACTTCGACTTTGTGATTGGCACTGTGTATGCGATACAAAATTGAGTTTGGTTTTGTATTAATGCACTAAGTGTGCGATGTCATTTAAGCTTCAGCTATGAATTGAGGCACTAAGTGTGAGATTATACTTAATGAATAGCACTGTGTGTGCGAAAAAAGAGAAGCTACGGCTGTAATGAATAGCACTGTGTGAGTGAAACGATAGAAGTTTGACCTATCGAATCGGCTTTGTGTGTTCAAGCATCGATATAAGCCGGTTTATCATATTGGCACTAAGTGTACGATGACAATTAGACTTTGGTTGTGAAATTGGCACTAAGTCTACAAATTTATTTGAGTAATAGCACAGGTTGAATGAGAGGTAAATTTGAGAAGTTGAATTGTATGAATGGCGAGTTCTTATGTGTTGATAAAGGTATGTTTGAACCTATGTGGTTGATGATAGATTTAAGAGTTGAATGAATAGATATTTGAGTATGTGGTTGAGATTGATAATGTGCTTAGTTGTCTCATTTTCTATGTGATGGTTAGATAGTGTAGTTAATGAGGTACTAAGTGTTGGGAAAGGTAGATATGATACCTATGTGGTTGGTGAAATTGAAACTAAATGAATGGAATGCAGTGTGAATATTGGATAAAGTTGAACTTGTGCACCTTTGGTAATTTATCCATGTGATGGTTAAATGTGTATATTGAATTGGTTCAAGGAGTTAATTATTTTATAATTTGAACTTACTAAGCTTATGAAAGCTTACTGTGTGATTTGTTTCTCTGCTTTGTAGAGTCAGCAAGTCTAGCTCGGATTCGTGGATTGTCGGCATCTCTATCACACTATCGGCAATCTATTTTGGGGTATTTTAAAAAGATGTACATAGTTAAAATATGGCATGTATAGGCTAGTTATGTGAATCATGTTTGAGATTTGTAAGTAGCCATGAGATGTCGCTAGACATGTGATAGTTTTTGGTCTTGCAAATTACCATAATGTCACACCGCCATGGAACACGGGTGTGCCTAGTGACCGTGGGGTAAAGTCAATAGCTTCTTTAAGGGCACGCGGCCATGGCACACGGGTGTGCCTAGAAGCCGTGTGAGAAAGTCAGTTTATGGCATAGTGCACGACCTTAGCACACGGGGGTGCTTGGTAACTGTGTTGCATTGGCAGGATTGACCACGGCCAGGGTACACGGGCGTGCTTTGTGGCTGTGGTGAAGAATCAGGTTCGACCACAGGGAGGACACACTGGTGTGTCTAGCAGCTGTGGAGGGCGCACGGTTAGCTCCCACGGGCGTGTATCCCCTGTATTTTGGATAAGTTTTTAAGTTTTTGAGAACTTTTGTATGTGTTTCGATTTAGTCCCGATCCTTCTCTAGCATGTGCTTAAGGTCTTATAGGCCTCAATAAGGGACTATATGTTTATGTTTTGATGTGATATACTGATCATGAATGGGTTTTAAATGATTTGATTGTTCGGTAATGCCTCTTAACCCTATTTTAATGATGGTTTCGGGTTAGGGGTGTTACATTTTATTGGTATCAGATCTACGATTTAGTCGATTCTCGGACTAACGTAGCGCTTGTGAGTCTAGCTATACATGCCATATATGAAATTACGATAGTGTGATGAATTTTGACAGTTGAAAATGTGTTTTCATATAGTAATGGATCCCGATCAAGCTGTTGCTAACGACGTAGAAAGTAATGCACCTGCTCCTACTCAAGGGACAGCGCCAGTCACATCTCGGCTGAATGATAGTAGTGAGCGAGGAGAGGCTAAGCAAGCCTTCTTCTGAATGATAAGTGAGTGGTTTACGGAGTTCGTTCGAATGAATTTGACTGCTCCACAACCTCTACCCCCATAAGTACTTGTCGTACCACAAGTTGTAGATCCAAACTGATTGAATAAACCTCTTGTGGATAAGATTCAAAAGTATGAGGCCGAAGAGTTTAGGGCCACGTCTGATGACGATGCTGAACGAGCTGAGTTTTGGCTTAAGAATACAATACGAGTATTCGATAAGATGTCATTGACACTTGATGAATGTATAAAATGTGTTATTTCGTTGTTGAGGGATACTGCATATAAGTGGTGGAAAACATTGATATCTGTGGTTTCGAGAGAGAGAATCACCTGGGACTTCTTTCAAGTTGAGTTCAGAAATAAGTATATTAGTCAACGCTTCATTGATCAGAAACGTAAAGAGTTTTTAGAGTTGAAACAGGGTCGTTTGTCTGTTACTGAGTACAAGCAGGAATTTGTAAGATTGAGTCAATACGCGAGAAAATGTGTTTCGACTGAAGCTACTATGTGCAAACGTTTCATAGAAGGATTTAATGAAGACATTAAGTTATTAGTTGGTATACTAGATATAAACGAATTTGTTGTATTAGTTGAAAGAGCATGCAAAGCCGAGGAACTCAATAAAGAAAAGAAGAAAGTCAAGCTCGTGATGAAAGAAAGAGATCGATGAATAAATTTTCTCAACCTTCTACAAAGAGATTAAGAGATGCAAGAAATCATTCAAATTCTTCGTTCGGACATTCAAGTAGAGATCATTCGAGACAAAACGCTGGTCCACGAACTTAGGCTCCGATTGAATCAAGTTCGGTAGTGTTAAGAGTAACAAGCCTGAGTGTAGAAAATGTAGGATACGACATGCGAGAGAGTGCTGGGGCAAGTATAACAATAGAACATGCTATAAGTGTGGATCCAGAGATCATTTTATTCGAGATTGCCCAAAGATGGTCGAAGAAGAAAATGTTCAGAATAAAAGATCGAGTAATGTGACAGCTAGGAGTAGACCACCCAGAAATACCATAAATGTGAGTGAAAGTCAGAGAGGGACAACTGATACAACTGTGAGGTCAGAAGCAAGAGCACTTGCCTGAGCTTATGCTATACGTGCACGAGAGGAAGCATCATCTCCAAACGTCATCACCTGTACTTTCACTTTATTTGATACTGATGTCATTGCAATGATAGATCCAGGATCTACCCATTCCTATGTGTGTATGAATTTAGTATTGAATAAGACTCTACCTGTTGAGTCTACTGAATTTGTTATTAGAGTATCGAACCCCTTAGGCAAGTGTGTTTCAGTGCATAAGGTGTGCACGAATTGCCCATTGATGTTTCATGATTTATGTTTTCTGGTCAATTTGATGTTGCTACCATTTGATGAATTTGACATAATTCTGGGTATGGATTGGCTTACTTTGCATAATGCCACCGTGAATTGTAAGAGAAAGAGCATTGAATTGAAGAGTTAGAATGATGAGATAGTTCGAATTCAGTCCAGTGATATGAAAGGATTACCAGCTGTTGTAAATGCGATGAAAGTTTTGAACTATATGAGAAAAGATTGTGAAGCCTCTCTGGCATATGTGATTGATACAAAGGTATCAGAAAAGAGAGTTAAAGAATCTGATGTGACGAAAATTACTTTCAAAACGAGGTATGGATATTATGGAATCTTATTGATGTCCTTCGAACTAACGAATGATCCTGTAGTGTTTATCTATTGATGAATCAGATATTCAGACAGTATTTGAATCGCTTTGTTGCAGCATTTATTGATGATATTCTGGTTTATTTTTGTGATAAGACACAACATGTCGAGCATTTGAGTATTGTATTACAAATTCTGTGTAAGAAGTATCTATTAGCTAAGTGTAGTAAATGTAAGTTTTGGTTGCATGAGGTTAGTTTCTAAGGCATATTGCATCAGCTGAGGGAATACGAGTTGACCCGAGTAAAATCTCTGCTATTTTGGAGTGGAAGCCTCTGAGAAATGTGTCTGAAGTCTCTAGTTTTCTGGGACTAGCAGGATATTATAGACAATTTGTGAAAGGCTTCTCGATGATTGTGACCCCATTGACAAAGTTGTTACAGAAAAATGTTAGATTCGAGTGGTCAAAAAAGTGCCAACAGAGTTTTGAATAGTTGAAGGTGTTGTTGACAGAAGCACCAGTGTTGATTCAACCCGAGTCAGGTAAAGAGTTCATAGTTTACAGTGATGCATCGTTAAATAGTTTGGGCTGTGTGCTGATACAAGAAGGGAAAGTCATTGCTTATGCTTCGAGATATTTAAAACCGCACGAAAAGAATTATCCAACACATGACCTTTTATTGGCTGCAATTGTGTTTGCATTGAAGATTTGGTGTCACTACTTATTCGGTGAAAAATGTCATTTTTATACTGACCATAAGAGTTTAAAGTATTTGATGACTTGGAAAGATTTAAATTTGCGACAGAGGAGATGGTTAGAATTGTTGAAAGACTACAAACTTGTGATAGATTACCACCCGAGTAAAGCTAACATTGTAGCTGATGCCTTGAGTCGTAAATCGTTATATGCTTTGCGAGCTATGAGCAATCAGATAGATCTGTGTGATGATGATGTGGTTGCAGTTGAATTGAAAGTAAAACCGTTTTTTTTACAACAGATTTGTGATGCTCAAAAAATTGATAATGAGTTGTTAGCAAAAAGAGTTCAGGGTGATTCGAATGTTGTATCGAAATTTCGAGTTGATAGTGATAATTGTTTGAGATTCAGAGATTGGATTTGTGTTCCGAGAAATTTAGAGTTGATTCAAATGATTTTGAATGAAGTTCACAATTGTCATTTGACTGTTCATCTGGGGAGTACAAAAATGTATAATGACCTGAAACAGTTCTATTGGTGGTATGGTATGAAAATAGATATTTCTGACTTTGTGTCGAAATGTTTAGTTTGTCAGCAAGTTAAGGTTGAACATCAAGTTCCGTCCGGTTTATTACAATTGATTATGATCCTTGAGTGGAAATGGGAGAAAATTACGATGGACTTTGTGTCGGGGTTAAATAATATATTTCATATATTGATGCTTTGATAGTATCGATCTGATTTGACTCTTGTGATTGCCCTACTGAGGTTGAAATTCAGTTAGACTTGTCATATAGTGAAAAACCAATCTGAATTCTAGCACGAGAGATTAAAGAATTGAGAAATAAAAAAATTTCTTTAGTGGAAGTGATGTGGCACAAACACGAAATAGAAGAGGTAACGTGGGAACCTGAGAACATTATGAGAGAGAGAACAATATCTACATTTATTCATTGGTAAAATTTTCGGGGGTGAAAATCCCTAAGGAGGGAGAGTTGTAATAGCCCGGTTTAGACCTTAGTCAGATCAGTGGTTTCGAGACCAAAAATTTGAGATCAAAATAATATTTTAATATTATTTTCTATGTGTACAGTATGTGAAATAGCCTGTGTGAAATTTCTTTGTGAAGATTTTATTGATTGTGTGATTAATTAGCAAAAAGGACTTAATCGCGTAGAATGCAAAAGCTGTGTGATGATTGTTAAAGTGTCTAATTGTTGTTGGCTTATAAATAAGGAGGCCTTATGAAGCAATTGATCCATTATTTAGTAGTGGAGTGGTTGATGGACAAATATGCCCATAGTTTAAATGATTTTCATAAACATTTCATTAAGGGCAAAATTGGTATTTGATTATTAAGTTAATTTATAACAAAACAAAGCATCAAAATGGCCATTGTCTATTCATTTTACCACCGAAAATAAGAAAGGAGAAAGGGTTTTAGTTCTTTATGATATTCAGCCATTACAAGTCTTGATTCAAGGTTAGTTTTGCTTCGATTTTTGATAATTTCTACGTTTTCGTAATCGCTGCTTCGTGCTTTAGCTAACCCATGTTGTAATTTTGTGAATTGATGATGTTTTTGTGATGAGCCATTGATGAATGTTTGAGCTATGTGTTAGTTGATAGTGAAATATGGAAGATATGTGAAGGATGAACATGTTTTGTCTTTGAATTTTTAGTGAAATTGAGTAATTTGGGCTCAATTGAGAAAAGTGTAAATTAAAGGACTAAAATGTGAAATAAATGAAAGGTGTGGGCTTGTATGAGCATAAGCAAAATTCGGCTAAGCTTGTGTTAGGAGAAATTATGTGTATTTGGTGATTTTATGTATTAAGGACTAAAGTGTCAAAATGTGAAAATGTGAGGGTTATTGTGTAAAATGCCCTAAATATATGTGTTTGGACTAAAATGAATGATTTGATAATTGAATGGATTGAATTTGAATGTGTATAGACCAAGAGAGGAGAGGTTCGGATCGAGATCGAGGCAAAGATAAAGTGCTCGATTAATCGACAGTATCGAGTTCGACATCTGAGGTAAGTTCGAATATAATATGTGTACTTAGCTATGTTTAAATCTAGTGAAACGAATGGTTATGATATTATTGAATATAAATGTTATGAGAGAAATTGATATATGTGACACTAAGTATGCGTATTTGGTAATGTAACAGAGAAAATTAGCACTAGGTGTGCAAAGTAATAGAAGGTTCGGCTTTGTGATTGGCACTGTGTGTGCAATACGGAATTGAGTTCGGTATTGTATTAATGCACTAAGTGTGCGATGTCATTTAATCTTCAGCTATGAATTGAGGCACTAAGTGTGCGATTATACTTAATGAATAGCACTGTGTGTGCAAAAAAAGAGAAGCTACGTCTCTAATGAATAGCACTGTGTGAGTGAAACGATAGAAGTTTCGGCCTATTGAACTGGCACTGTGTGTGCATTACCGATATAAGTCAATTTATCATATTGGCACTAAGTGTGCGATGACAATTAGACTTCGGTTGTGAAATTGGCACTAAGTGTGCAAATTTATTTGAGTAATAGCAAAGGTTGAATGAGAGGTAAATTCGGGAAGTTGAATTGTATGAATGGTGAGTTCTTATGTGTTGATCAAGGTATGTTTGAACCTATGTGGTTGATGATAGATTTAAGAGTTGAATGAATAAATATTTGAGTATGTGGTTGAGATTAATAATGTGCTTAGTTGTCTCATTTTCTATGTGATGGTTGGATAGTGTAGGTAATGAGGAACTAAGTATTGGCAAAGGTAGATATGATACCTATGTGGTTGGTGAAATTGAAAGTAAATGAATGGAATGTTATGTGAATATTGAATAAAGTTGAACTTGTGCACCTTTGGTAATTTATCCATGTGATGGTTAAATGTGTATATTGAATTGGTTCAAGGACTTAATTATTTTATAATTCGAACTTACTAAGCTTATGAAAGCTTACTGTGTGATTTGTTTCTCTGCTTTGTAGAGTCAGCAAGTCTAGCTCGGATTCGTGGATCGTCGGCATCTCTATCACACTATCGGCAATCTATTTTGGGTATTTTGGAAAGATGTACATAGTTAAAATATGGCAGGTATAGGCTAGTTATTTGAATCATGTTTGAGATTTGTAAGTAGCCATGAGATGTGGCTAGATATGTGATAGTTTTTGGTCTTGCAAATGACCTAGAATGTCACAAAGCCATGGCACAAGGGCGTGCCTAGTGACCGTGGGGTAAAGTCAGTAGCTTACTTAAGGGAACACGGCCATGGCACACGGGTGTGCCTAGAAGCTGTGTGAGAAAGTTAGTTTGTGGCCTAGTAGTGCACGGCCTTACCACACGGGGGTGCTTGGGAATCGTGTTGCTTAGGCAGGATTGACCACGGCCAGGGTACACGGGCGTGCTTTGTGACAGTGGTGAAGAATCAGGTTCGACCACGGGGAGGACACACGGGTGTGTCTAACAGCCGTGGAGGGCACACGGTTGGCTCTCACGGGCGCGTATCCCCTGTATTTTGGATAAGTTTTTAAGTTTCTGAGAACTTCTGTATGTGTTTCAATTTAGTCTCGATCCTTCTCTAGCATGTGTTTAAGGTCTTATAGGCCTCAATAAGGGATATGTTTATGTTTTGATGTGATATACTGATGATTGACTTTGTTTCATGAATGGGTTGTTAAATGATTTGATTGTTAGGTAATGCCTCTTAACCCTATTCCGGCGATGGTTTCGGGTTAAGGGTGTTACAAATACGGTAAATTCAGGTTCAGTCAAGAAGTATTTTACCTGAAAGGGGAAAGGCCAAGGTGAAAACCCGCAAAGGGCGCCTTGAGATCAAAAAAAAAAAAGAAGAGGCCAAGTTGAAAACCCACAAAGGGTGCTTTGAGACCAAAAGGGTTTTGAGCTGAAAACTCGAAAAGAGCGGCTCAAATTTTGATCAAAGATAGGGCATGTGGTAGTCTTGCTATGCTTAAGTTAACAATAAGGAAGTATGCTACGTCTTGGAGCATTGACAAAGTACTTCGGATCCTCTAAACATGTATTGAGCTCAAAATGGTCCTCAAGAAGTTTGTACAGAGAAACTCAGGCTGCGATATTTGGGGCACCTAGCTTCTATCTTACCCATTTTGAATTTGCTATCTTTGATTACTTTATTCTTTTCAAGATACACCCCAATCAATTTTCTTTTATGGCCTTGGCTATCTTTGATTACTTTATTCTTTTCAAGATACACCCCAATCAATTTTCTTTTATTACCTTGGTTATCTTTGATTAACTTATTTGTTTCGAGCTATGCTCCTGATTAATTTCTTTATCGTCCATTGTTGTGATCTTTTTCAAGCATTTTATATTGAAATAAAGATTAATGGACCAATAATACTTTCATAAAAGGAGTTTCGCATATTACTCTAGAAGCTTCTAGATAATACAAGAAACTAAAACAAGACAATTGTTTAAAAATTTCCATGTGTAAGGATTAGAAATACTTGAGAAAAAGTCTAGATTGAGACTATTTCTTTGAATTTTTTTGTCCAAATGGTGATTAGACAAAATAATGAGTTGTGCAATATCAATCCTAAGATAGGATCATTTTGCAAAGCATTCTCATTGGGTCATAACATTTGGGGAATGGTATGACGGACCAAATTGATGGGAAAAGATTCAAAACCCTTGAATTACGGCGGAATGGATTGAAGTTGAAGCAAATCTTGTACCATTAAATTGCAATAGGAATGGATTAAAAAGTTTCAAATCCTATAAATCATGGTGGGATGGTTTGAAGGTGGTACAAGCCTTGTGTCCCAAGGTTCAAGTGGAGTGGGCCATGAAATTACCATGGGGCAAATTATTTGAGCAGAATATGATTGATACTTCGAAAGGGACAAAATGAAACCCTAAGGAGTGATGACACTTTAAATAGAATCATTCTCATGACATTTTGCATAACACATTTAGTTAGGAGCATTTGATTCATTCCGATCATAACATCCTAATCATTTTCCATAAGCATACACCCATTTTACAGGTCATGTCCTCTCTAGGACAATGTAGTAGGGAAAATTGACACTTTCAGCCTTGCCTCCCTGAAGTTGCAGCGGAGCAGACTGAAGACGATAGATATGGCATTCCTGAAGTTGCAGTGAAGTAGATCGAAGACATCAGTCTTGTCACCTTGAGTTTGTAGTGGAGCAGACTAAAAATAGCAGATCTGGCATTCCTGAAGTTACAATGAAGTAGATCGAAGACATCAGTCTTGTCTCCCTAAGCTTGCAGTGGAGCGGACTAAAAATAGCAGATATGGCATTTCTGAAGTTGAAGTGAAGCAGATTGAATACATCAGTCTTGTCTCCCTGAGTTTGCAGTGGAGCAGACTAAAAATGACAGATCTTGTCTTCCTAAGTTTACAGTGAAGCAGATCGAAGATATTAGTCTGGCATCTCTGAGTTTACAGTGGAGCAGACTGAAGATAGCAAATCTTGTCTTCCTGAAGTTGCAGTGAAGCAGATCGAAGATACTAGTCTAGTATCCCTGAGTTTGCGATGGGAGCGATCAAGATAGCGATCTTTTCTTCCCGAGATTGCGGTGAAGCGATCGAAGATCTTGTCAGCATCCCTAAGTTTGCGGTGGAGCGCATCAAGATAGCAGATCTTGTCTTTCTGAAGTTATAGTGAAGCAGGTCGAAGATACTAGTCTGGCATCCCTGAGTTTACAGTGGAGCAGACTGAAGATAGCAGATCTTGTCTTCCTGAGATTACAGTGAAGCAGATCGAAGATACTAGTCTGGCGTTCCTGAGTTTGCAGTGGAGCAGATTGAAGATAGCAAATCTTATCTTCCTGAGATTGCAGTGAAGCAGATCGAAGATACTAGTCGGGCATCCCTGAGTTTGCAGTGGAGCAGACTGAAAATAGTAGATTTTGTCTTCCTCAGATTGCAGTGAAGCGGATCGAAGATACTAGTCTGGCATCTCTGAAGTTGCAGTAGAGCAGAATAAAATAGCATATCTGGCCTTCCTGAGGTTGCAGTGAAGCAAATCAAAGACATCAGCCTTGTTTCCCTGAGTTTGCAGTGGTGTAGGCTAATGCATATCTTATCTTATCGAAATTGCAGCGAAACAGATCGAATACACAAGCCTTGTCTCTCTGAAGTGGTAGTGGAGCAAAGTGAAGAAAGCAAATCTTATGGCAAATCTTATTTTCCTAAAGTTGCAGTGAAGCAGATCGAAGCCATCAGACTTATTTCTTTGAAAGAGCAGTAGAATAGATAGTTCAATACTTCTGAAGTTGCGTTTAAGCTCAAAATTCCAATACTCCTGATATTGTAGTTGGGTTGGAAGCCATTTGAAGAAGAAGAGGGCTAAGAAGTCAAGACTCGACAAGACCGGACAAAATTGGTCCTTTTATAGTCTTTGCTCTAATCCCGTTACACGATAATAAGCAAATAGGGGCAGCTGTAATAGGCCCAATTTGCCTTGGCCCGTACAAAAAAAACCAAATAAATTAAACAGTCTAAGTTTTTTTTTACAAGCCCAAATTAATAACCCTTTAACCAAATTACACTCTAAGCCCAAAAGGGCCCAAAACCGTAAAATTTTTAGCAAACCCTAGCCCTAACAGCATGGTGCTATCGTAGCCTCAATCATGCCTTCATTGCCAAGCATCGCGCCACCATCAACGCGCGAATCGTGCCCTTATCACCGCCATTTGCATCTGCAGAAAAGGCAATTAACAAATAATCAGCAGCAATCAAAGATTATGTATTCATTTTTTTTCCGATTTATTTTCGGTTATAAAAACTGAGTATATCAATGTAAAATGGGGATTTCTTTTTAGATACGAGAGATATACACATTTTTATATGTAATCAATACAAGTAAACCAAAAAGAAAAAGCAAAACGAAAGGTTTTTAGTTTTTTTTTCGATTCTATTCTGGTTTCCTTAGCTTTCTTTTTTTTCTTTTTTTTTCACATATTAAGGGTTCTGAACTTTTTTTTTAAAAAAAAAGGAAATTTTGTTTACCTATTTTGGAGTTTCGGCCACCATGCGCGGTGGCCGGCGGTGGCAGTCGACGGTGGTCGGTGCAGTGGTCCGACGCCGGTGTCTCGACCGGATATCGCCTGGAAGAGAGAGTTTTGAGGGTCAGGGAATTTTTTTTTTTTTTTAAAAAAAACCTAAGGAATGAAAGTTTTTTGAAAATTTTGGGCTTTTATAGGGTTGATGAAACGACGTCGTTTCGTCTTAAGCATTTTAGAGCCAAAACGACGCCGTTTTGATAAACCCGACCCGATCCGCCTCAGGATCCGCTTCTTTTTAAGTAATGGTCTTATTGCCAAATTGGCCCTTCCGCTTTTTTGGTTTTTTTAATTAAGTTTATGTTATTTTTAATTTCTGCCCGATAATTTACTTCGGTTTTCGATGGGGTCCCCCTTGCTGCTGTGCATTTTGGAGGGAGGGAATATTTTCCCCTTTAGTCCCCCATGTTATCCGCGCGTTCGGAAAGGTCCCTCATTTTTTTTATTTTCTTCAAAATTTGCCCCAAACTTGTATTTTAAGTTCAATCCCATCCCTTTTTTTTTTATCTCTTTTGTAATTTTTTATTATTCATTATTAATTTTTTATTTATTTCTTATTATTATTAACACTATTTATTATTATTAAGTATATTTTTTTAATATTATTATTACCATCATTTTATTTTTAATTAACTTTATAATTATCATTATGTTCATTAGCATTATTATTGTTATTTTATTATTACCACTATTTTTTATATATATTATTTTTATTATAATTATAATTATTATTATCGTTGTTTTTATTATTAGTATTATTATTATTATTATTACTTTCAATATTACTATTTATTATTTCTATTTTCATTATTATTATTTATTTATCACTATTATTTTAATATTATTACTATTATTTTATTATTAATACCATTTTATTTTTACCAAATATTTTTATTATCATTTTCATTATTTATATTACTATGTTTATTATTATTATTACTAATTTAGTATTACTAGTATTTTACTATTATAATTATTATTTTAATTTTACTACCATTGTTATTTTTATTTGTAATTAATTTTATAATCATTATTACATTCCTTAGTATTATTATCTTTCTATCATTACCACTATTATTATTATTATTATATATATATATATATATATATAATAAGTTTTTTTTTGCATTTCATGTACGTTGTTTGTTTGAATTGATATGTACTTTTTTTTGTGTAGTATTAGTACCATATATTTTTATTTCAGACTCGATATTATGCTTGTGCGGTTCTTATTATTACATTATAGTTTAAACTCCAACTTTTGGCCAATATTGGTCATTTCACTTTTATCCCAAACACATCGAACCAATGCATTCTCGACCAATTTCATAATCGCTTATTTGAGAGCTTTTGAAAACAAGGCAATGTTTCGTGTTTGGCAGTTCGAAAATTTGTGCCCTAACGTGCTGGGTTTCGATTTTCCGTTCGTCCAAATGACTAAATATCTTTTTAAGGTTTTTGACCGTGTTTTCTTAACTTCAAAAATAAGGCAATATGTTATGTTTAGAAATTCGAGAAATCGTGCCCTAACGTGCTGGGTTTCAGTTTTTTCGTTTGTCCAAATAACGGAATACCCTTTTAAAATTGCAATGCATGAAGTTTGAGAATCATGAAATGATCTCGGTGTCAAGAGTTTGAAACGTCGTATCCTAACGTGCTAGATGTGATGTTTCATTTTTTCGAAACAAGAGAATTTCGATATCCAATTCCAATTATCCAAACATTTAACAAAGGATTCGTATTTTAAAATTTCTTTCAATTTTCAATATTAGGGCATTAATCAATCAAGAAGGTACCAATTTTGGGCGTTGCGAGGGTGCTAATCCTTCCTCGTACGTAACCGACTCCCGAACCCGTTTTCTTGAATTTCGTAGGCCAAAATTAATGTTCTAAAATAAAATATTTTATAAGGTGATCCGATCACACAAAGCAAAAAGGGATTAGTGGCGACTCCCAATTTTTCGTTTATAAAGTCGATCCCCATTTTCTAAAAAAAATAAAAAATAGTTTCGACACTATCCATTTTGGATATGAAAATTACCCTTTTATGAAGTTTTCAGATTTTGAAACACGTTCAATGATATAGAAGTATAAGTAGTCAAAATGAAGATAATAATAACCATAATAACAAATTAGAGATGGGGATTAGTCAAACTTACAGAATCAGTAATGTAACTTGAATGAAATAAATAGAAATTTAAAGATGAATGAAAAGAAAATAATAAAATTGAAATCATAGTAAAAAATGAAATTCTAAATTATTAAATTAATAATTTATTTTAATTCTACTTAAATTCAATTATTAAATTTTATATTTAAATGAAATAAAATAATAATAAATTGTAAATACACTAAATCTAAATAATAACTAAATAAAATAATAATTTAAATAATATTTAAAGCAAATAGTAATAATATATATAATAATATTATAAGAATAGTATAATAATAGATAGAATATAATACAGAAATATAGATTTCTAAATTGAAATATATTAATATAAATATTATTAATTACTTAATATTACTAACAAATAACAATAATTGATAATAACTTTTAATTTGATTAATTAATATACATTTGAATTGTTATATAATTTCGATTTTAATTGGTTTAGAAATACTCTCAACTGAAAAAAGTATTTATCCTAACTCTCATCTGAATATAATCTTATTCAGATTAAAAATAATATTAAAATAAAACCTCACTAACAATAATAATTTCATCTTTCAAGAAAAACATTCAAAATTCGTATACGAATGTCCACTACCCGTCCTAATTAAATTGGTTGCATATAATTTCATACAACAGACTGATCAACGATGGAATCTTTCTTTCCTTTACCTTCTTTTCTCTGATATGTTAGTCTGTCCCCAACTCCTCATTATTTTACCAAGGCGGCCATCGTTTACTAGATTTTTAGCCAACATAAAATCCTCAGGAACAAGCATCTGATCGACGATGTTGAAGATAGGTCTTCTTTCTCTCTTTTTTCACTTTCTTTTCCTCTCCATTTCCTGTAAGAGCTCTCTCTAAACGCCCAAAATGGAACACTCATTTTTACATTTTTTTTTGGGGGACTCTAATGTATCTTCCTTCATCTGGTTTTTTGGTTGTTTTGATCTTTGGTTTTCAGGCGGTGAGATCTCAAGCCAAGTGGGAATAAACTACGGTCAGCTTGGGGACAATCTACCATCTCCGGAAAAGTCAGTTAAGCTAATCCAATCCATTGGAGCTAAACGCGTCAAAATCTACGATGCAAATCCCGACATCCTTAATGCTCTCAGAGGCACAGATCTTCAAGTCTCGATCATGGTCCCAAACCAACACTTAACCAACATCTCCACAAACCAAAAACTAGCTGATTCTTGGATTCAATCCAACGTTCTCCCTTTTTACCCCCAAGTCAAAATCCGATACCTCCTCGTCGGCAACGAAGTCATCAGCAGTTCCCCCAAAGAAATCTGGTACAGCATCGTACCAGCCATGCGTAAAATAAAAAATGCCTTAAACACCCATAGGCTCAACAAAATCAAAGTCGGCACCTCAATGGCAATGGATGTCCTGGAATCATCATTTCCACCATCCAACGGCACGTTCCGGTCTGACATCGCCGATCCGATAGTTAAACCAATGTTGCAGTTTTTAAGCCGGACCAAGTCTTTCTATTTCCTCGATGTTTACCCTTACTTCCCTTGGTCCACCGACTCCAATAACATTAACCTCGATTACGCGCTTTTCGAATCCCGAACGATAAAATACACCGACCCGGTTTCCAATCTAACCTACAGTAATTTGTTTGACCAGATGGTTGACTCCGTTATTTTCGCAATGGAAAAACTCGGGTATCCGGATGTTCGGATCTGGATAGCGGAAACAGGTTGGCCCAATGCCGGCGATATCGATCAAATAGGAGCCAACATTTACAATGCCGCTACTTACAACAGAAATATTATCAAGAAACTAACTGCCAAGCCTCCAGTTAGAACTCCGGCCCGACCGGGACGGGTTCTACCGTCTTTCATATTCGCTCTTTATAATGAGAACCAGAAGCCAGGTCCGGGAACAGAGCGGCATTTCGGGTTATTATATCCAAATGGGTCCAACGTGTATGGGATCGATTTGAGTGGGAAGACTCCGGATTCGGTGTACGAGCCGTTGCCGAAGCCAACAAACAACGAGCCGTATAAGGGGAAGATTTGGTGCGTGGCGGCTAGAGGAGTCAATGCGAGCGAGTTGGGTTCAGCATTATCGTACGCATGTTCGCAAGGGAATAAGACTTGTGACCCGATTCAACCCGGAAAAGAATGCTTCAAACCCGATTCGTTGGTTTGGCATGCTAGCTACGCCTTTAGCTCTTATTGGTCCCAGTTCAAGAAGACCGGTGCGACCTGTTATTTTAACGGCTTGGCTACTCCAACGGCCAAAGATCCAAGTAAGTTTTAAATTCTTCATTTAACAAATAAAATATCTTTTACACACTAAATTATCGTCTAAAATGTGGTTAAGAGTACCCTTTAATCTTCGCACTATATAATAGGCCTATTAAATTAGCCCTTTTCAAACAAACCTTTCTTTTTTCGGTTTTAATGGTGTATTTATATATTTTTCAGGTTTTGGGCGCTGTAAGTTTCCAAGTGTGACCCTTTGAAGTTTTCTAGTAAGTCGTCAGGGGAGTGATTTGGGTCCCCCTTTCATTCATTTTTATGTAGAGGGTAACTTTTTGGCTGGCTGTCGCCACACAAACAAACCTCTCTTATCTAGTTCAATCTTCATCAAGTAAAATGGGCACCCAAATCACTTTGTATTGCGCTGTAGTTTTATTTATTATATCAATCACTCATTTGTTTGGTCAGTGACAGTAGAGTACTTTATTGAAATTTAATTGTTTGCTCTGCCCTCTATTAATCTATTGATAAATTTGCATTTCAACATCGGCTAATTGTCCTTTTTGTTGCCTTGTTTCCCTTTCTGATTGTGGCTCAACAAAACCCATCCCCTGAGCTTTTTCTTTTTAATGATAGAAAATTTGAAACAGGATAAGAAATGAGAAAAAAAAGCCTAAATTTTTTACACGAGTTTTCAAATTTTTGTACCAATTTTAATAACTCGTTGCTTCGGCTAAAGAATAAAAAACCCACAAAGCATATATGATATAAAAGTGGCCTAAAAGCAGCTTTTACTATTTGAAAATGACAAGTCCATTTGGGAGGAATCTTGCCTGGGTTGGGTGGTGTTGTTTCACCTAAAAACTTAGAAAAGTGACATGACGTGCACATGGATGCAATGTGGTCTGTTGTCAGCGTATGCAACGAGTTGTACCAAAATACAAAGTATTCTTCCTTTTTTAAGACCTTGTTCGTTTTGGTCCCGAGAGTGAGATCTGATGTTTAAATTAAATGACACCAAGCAAATTTTTATGGCCCGACAGACTTCCGGTTGTGTCAAAAGATTCATCGATCCCATTATAGGAGTTCTTTTGGGAAAAAATCTGTATAAATTTGGATGACTTATGTCGGGTTAAATAATAATTTTACAAAAAATCAGAACAAACTCAAATATTTTTTATACATATTTTAAATTGAGTCAAATACAAAATAAAAAAAGGGTTAACTCGTTTTTTAACCATTCTCAATTTTTTTTTCTCAAACAATTTTCTAGAACCTATATTTTATTTAATTTCTGTTAAATATAGAACTGATAAGTAATAAGGCAACTGAAAAGCAAATGCAATGGTAGACAAAGTTCTAGTGTCACAAGGCTAAAATTTTAGTCTCGCAATTTGTGCGACATTAGGTTATTTTTTTCGCTTCAAACGTGCTTAAGTTAGTTTAACTCTCGTAAAGTGAAAATTCTCAATAGAAATTCTCTTAATGCACCAAAAATAAAGCAGAAGCAACTCAAAGACAAAAGAAAGATCAAAAGAACAGAATAGTCATAGAAAAGCAACACCCAAAAGGTGTTTGAGTAAATGCTCTCAATTTGTATTCACTATTAAAGAATGTAATACAATGGTTGATTACAAATGAGAGGGAGACCCTCTATTTATAGTTTAGTTCCCTCAAATCCAACAGTACTAGTTTTACATCGACGGATGAGATCAAATCATATCTACAATTAAGGGATTTACGTAATCCCCAAGATTACAAAATCAAATATTATCATATTACAAATATAACAAGATTACTTTCCTTATTTACCAAGGTAGCCCTAATTTACCAAAAGTGCTTCGTTGGGCCACCAAGGCTTCAAGTAGATGGGCTTTGTCACTTATTCCTCGAATCAAGTCAATTCAAGTGGGTCAAATGAGCCCCATTTAATAGATTGATCTCAATGGGACGTCCTTTGTGCAATCGTCACGAGCTTTGAACTGCAGCCCATGACATTCTCCCCCACCTATTCTCGCAACACCCTCGTTGCATCCTCGGAATGACATTGATTTGACTCGCCTTTGAACTTTCTCAATGCCTTGGCCACTTCTCGACTAGTCTCTCTATTGGATAGTCCCACACATTGGAACCTTTGTCTCGACTTTCGTCGTCGCATAGATTGAATCATTTCGTGCTGGATCTGGTGTCCTAAGTGTAGTATTTTCATCAATATACACTTGTAATTTTTTCGAACGGATTGGTTAATAAAATTATTCATAAATTGCATTAATACTTTGTATAATGTCCTCGAATGGTTTTTGAACGCAAAGCAAAATGGAAGAAAATGTTTCTCATTGGTTATTTAATATTTAACTGATACTAAATAGTATTACGTGGTCAGATTGTAATATGAAAAGACACACACCCGTGTCTCTACCCATGTGCTCAATTCTAAGCATTTTGTTTCTCAATTTTTAATATACAGGGGACACATAGCCAAACCACAAGCTTGGGTGCATGGTCGTGTGTCACACACTATTGAGACACACACCCTTCACAACAACTCGATAAATTGCTAACTAGTGCACATACTTACCTATTAGAACCTCTTAATCTCTTGACCATATCTTTATGTCAATTCAACCGATTAATAAAATTTTAATAAACAAATAAAAGATTACATAAGGTAACAATATATCTCTATATTGAAATAATTTAATCAAAATAATCTTGCAAGTTATGCAAGGCTAATAAACTATTTAATACCTTCACTAATTTAACCCCACTACCTTAGAAGATTAAACATGCACCAATTAAATATTGTGTCGAGTTAATTACAATTTCAATCCTTTTAAATAATTAATTTAATTGTTACCTTACAATTAAAATGAAAGCATAACATACGTATGATTTTATTTAATTAAACAATTTATCGATACCTAATAACAACATAAACACATTTTTAATAATCTAAGAGGACAAAATGCAATTAATCTAACACGAAGGAATTTAAGTCATTTTAATTAATTGAAGAGAAAAAACACAAATATTCATGTTCATGATCAAAACAAAACAACAAAGATTAAGAGAAGGCAACTGGAAAATAAAAACTCGGTGGTTTTCTGAAGCCAGACTAGTAAGCTCCTCTCTTTTCTACTCGTTCTACTGATCCGAGGCCTTCACAAACACTTGATTGTTGCTACTCCAAGAGGATGCAAGCTCTTTTTCAATAGGGGAAATCTGCAAGGGAAGAAAAAGAAGTGAAAGACAACACAAAGGGAAAAAGAGAGAAAATGTGAGAGAGAGAGATGTGTGAGTAAGGGATAGGGGTGTTCAGTCGGTTAACCGACCCGAAATACTATTAATCGAATTAACCGACCCTTTAAAACTCTTAATCGTTAACCGAACCAAAATTTTTCAAAAAACTTAATCGAACCGAATAGTTTGGTTAATTTAGTTTGTTAACCAAAATTATATATTTTTATTTTTGGTTAAAGAAGTATAAAATTAACTCAATTAACCTAATTAAAGTATTGAATCTCTTAATTTAAAAACACTACATAAGTCTTAAAATTAACACATAATTGAAATGTAAGTCTTTAATATTCTCCATTTGTATCCATTTCTTCTCTCCAAAAGAACTCCATTTGCATTATACCTACAAAAATATGTGCAAAAATGAGCATATAATAGAAATATATGCATTTAAAAAAATCAAATACTATAAACAAATGAATAGATTGTAAGTTAACAAGAATAAGATAGTAAGCATACCCTTCAACTCACGAAAGCTCATGAATTTAGGGTAGGCTCTGATGTATTCCAAGAAAAGTCTAAACATTGCATCGATTAAATAAGTAGGAGTGATATAGTAAAAAAATTGAAACTATTAAAATAAAAAAAAAATAAATATACCATTTTCAATCTTGTCAAGCTATTGGATTTGTTATTAAATCTTTTTGATGTCTTCTTGTGATGATGATTTTCGAATCCAATCTTGAGTACACACGAGAGCTTGTAAAATTTTAGGAGTTAAAGAACTCCTATATTGATCAAGTACACTTTCCCCGGTGCTAAATGCAGACTCTAAAGCAACTGTAGAAACTGGTATAACTAACACATCTCTGGCCTTTTTTGAAAAAGTGGGAAATGTTGGGCTATTCACTTTCCACCACAATGAAATATCAAAATCTTCAACAAAATCCTCATTAGCCTCAGCTAGATATTTATCCAATTCAGATGTTTTATCATCACCACCATTTTCCAACTCATGCTTTTTATACAAAGCTTACATTTGCTTTTTCATTTTTTGTTGTGGTTCACCAAGAGAAACATGTGTTGGCACACTCGATTGGCTACAAGTACTATGAAGTTGAGTCTTATACTCATCAAACAATTCATACAAAGATTCCTTCAATTTTTGCATCATTTCACAAGCTTTTTCAGAACTAGACATTTCACTAAGTGCAAATTCAAGATACTTTAGTTTTTGTTTAGGATATAAAACACAAGCAACAAACATAAGCAAATTCATCTTATCAATATCACCCCAATACTTATCATACTTCTGTTTCATCTTGATGGCCATAACATTGAAATCAACATTACTAACTGAGCATCTCATAAAAGAATATCAATTTCAAAAAGCTCATCAAAAAAATTATTGGACGTTACATATGAAGTGCCAGATATACGTAAGTGACTTCATAAAAGTGTTTTAAGAAATCTTTCAAGTTTCTAACACTAGCCCAATCATCCACGCTAGGCCAACCCTTTCCCCTTTCAAGTTCAGTCCTAAAGTTTGTATCTTACTCCTCAAATCTCTCAAAAGCTCTCTCAAAGTTTTGAGTAGTGTCTAACATTAAGTAGGTCGAGTTCCACCTAGTACAAACATCAAGACACAACATCTTGCACTCTATCTTTTCCACCACAAAACACTCCTTAAACTTTTGTAATCTAGTTGGAGATTGTCTCACATATCTAACAGCCTCCCTAACACGTTCAACAGATTTATTCATTTCCTTTAAGCCTTCAACAACAATCAAATCCACAATGCGTGCCATGTATCTCATATGAAGATATTTACCATTTTAAACTAAACCCCCTCGAGGGTTAAAATTCTTTCTTAAATAACCACCAGCAACATCATTTGAACTTACATTATCAACAGTAACAGTAAACAACTTATCAATCCCCCAATTCAACAAGCATTTCTCAATCACCATCTCAATTGACTCACCTTTATGACTAGAAATTGGACAAAAGTTTAAAATATTTTAATTCAATTTCCAATCGTTATCAATAAAGTGAACAGTGATACAAAAATAATTGACTCTTTGCAAAGAAGTTCATGTGTCAGTAGTTAATCAAACTCTAGAACAAAAACTTATCAAAAGTTGTTTTATCTTAACCCTTTCATCTAAATACAATTGATAAACATCCCTAGTCATAATAGTTCGTGAAAGAATATGAAACCTAGGACATGCCACGAACATAAATTTCTTAAACCCTTCACTTTCAACAAACTTGAAAGGTAATTCATCAATCACAATCATTTGTGTTAATCCTTTCCTGCATGCTTCTTGATCAAATCTCCAAGTTGAAAGATGCCCTTCCCCCTCTTCAACTCCCTTTCTAGGTAAAACTAGTTGTCCTTCGCTAGTGTCAACAACATTACTAGGATTTTCCTTACATGAACCAATATGATATTTCAATGACCCCGTACTATTTTTTTTTTTTCATATTACAACAAAATTCCTTTTGACAATAATTACATTTAGCCTTATTTGCACCATCACTATTAATAATCTTAATGAAGTGAGACCAAACTTCAGACCTTTGAGGAGTGACTTTTCTTTTCCTAGTAGTCCCCTTTGTTTGGCTTGAAGCTCCAACTCTTGAATTTTTAGAATCTATCGAAGTAGGAGGTGTAACACTACCCTCAATAGATGTTGGTTCAATGGACATTCTGCAAGAAAAAAATATAATAAATTAAAATACATTTATAATATTAAACATATTTTGATGTTGAGTTTTAGAGAAATAAAATACTGTTTGTCTTTTGATATTGAGTTCAACATATACTATTACATATATTTTTTTCAAAACAAACATAGAGGATCCCTTATTCTACCAAATAATAATAGATATGGGGTCTTTGGTCCCTATACTGCTTTTATCAATGTTTAATAACTTCTTGTTGACTGGTTTATCGTTCTCAAAAGTGGATTAGCTAGACAAACTTTAAAAGTTGGACTTAAAAATAAATAAATCATGGTGTGGAATAATAAACAAAATTAATATACTTGATAATAAGAAAATTTTGGAAAAATAATAATAATACCTAACGATAAGCAGATTTTTATTAAAAAAGGAGTAATGCTTTTGAGTAGAAGTAAATGATTCATAACTCTTCTATCAATGTTTAATTTTCATCCATTGCATTAACCATTCATTTTCTTTTTATTTTAAGGAACCTTTAGTAGAAGTAACCATTCATTGTCTTTATTTATATTTCATGTTCATGCATTGCTTGTAAATTTTACATTTATCGTTTTTAACATTTTATTAATATTTTATTTCTATCCATGACCTTTATTTAATACATTTCATCAATTTAATTTTGTTTTATAAAAAACAAATTTATTTGAATTATTTTTATGTGAAATATGAAAAACTTGATATTAAAAATATGAAAAGGTTGAAAATTGAATGAAAAAAAAGAATTAAACTTTATTTATAAAATAATAAAATAATTTTCTAAAACAATATTCTTTCAAAAATAACAAAAAATAACATTTAGTGTAGATGTTCTCTATATAACATATCTTTGGAACAAAGAACCTGACCTTAAATGCTTAAGGAATAAGTGGCCCAAGAAACCCAAACTTCAAAAACTCTTAAATAGTACCTATCATAGCATTAAACTTAATTCAACAAGCACTCGATGCAAAACAAAACAGACGGGCGGGCAATGGAGTAGAATCCTTGAGCATGACCTTGTTGAACTAAGAACAATAGCCTTGACTAGTAAAAAAAAAAAAAACGAATCAAGCACTCTCATAAACTAGAAGTTCCCAAAACCAGTAGCCTTCCATAAACCTTCCCATTTACTAATTTTTCTTCTCCTCAATCCCTATCTCATCTTCTACTATCATTCCAGTTCCCTACTTCTCTGTCTGCATAATCCATCATCAACAACCACCGCCCACCGACACACTTCCACTCAGGTAACTCTTAATTTAATTTTTTAGGCAATAACAGAGTTACCTAGGAGATATGTTCTTCTTAAGCAGACCTACAAACTTGACAACTACAAGCATGAGAGGAGAAGCCTACCTCAACTGCCTGTGATGGTGACTTGGTAGACGCCGGATGGTGTGACTGGTAGTAACAATAGAGAGATTTTGGGAGATTTTAAATTAGGGATTTTAAATTTTAAGGGTTAGGGTCTTTTTTAGGGATTTCTTATTTCTTTTGTGTGTTTTGTTTTAAACTTTTAGTTTTAGGATTTTTATTTTATTTATTAAATTATTTGTAATTTTATGACTTGGTTGGGTTGGGTACTTGGGTTTATATATATTAGATTGAGTTTATATTGGGTTTATATTGGATTGGGTCTGGGTGGATAGTGGCTATTTATATATTATAATTTTATTTATTAATTTTTTCGGTTAAATCGAAAAAATTCGATTAACCGATCGATTTCGAACTAAATTAACCGTTAATCGAAAACCCAAAAAATTATTAATCGACCTCTGATTGAATTAATTCGGTTAACTGACTTATTAACCAAATTCAGTTGGTTAACCAAATATTTTCGATTTTACCTAAATTTTGCACACCCCTAATGAGGGATGATAAATGAGGAAGTGAGGGTGGCTATTTATACTTGATATTGGAAGCTCAAGTTGGCTAAAAATAGCAGCCAATCCCTCATCCTATGGCTGGCCATGCAAGTGGAAGGAGTGGTTGAGTTTGAATTTGCTATTTTTAGCTTGCGACTAAAAATAGAATGCATGAAAAGGGGAGAGATTTGAATGGCATTTAGAAAAGTTCAATGGCTGGTTTGCAAGTGTTAAAATCAGCCAAAATAAGCTAATTGGGTCAGCAATATAGGACAGTTTGGGCTGCTATTTTGGGCTTGTCAATCCCCCTTTTTTACTTGCTCAATTTAGGCCTTTTCCTTTACTTCAAGCTGTCAATTTTTCCCAATAATAATTAAATTGGACTAGTTGATTCGAGGAAGTCCAAAAACTTAAATTTAAGTCCTTAATGGTTTTTAATTCATCATCTTATGCTCACAAGGTGTGTAACACCCTTACCCTACCAAATATTGGGTGAGTAAAGAGATGTGTCAATAACATTCAACAATTAATAATCACAATACTAAACAATACATACTTATTGATAATTGATATTCTATATAATCACACATATAAAATTTATTTAATAAAAATATAAAAAGTACCTAGTGGTAGAATCCAAGCTCGAATAGGATTTATTTAAAAGAAATTTAAAGTTTAAAGTTAAAGGTGAAAATCCATAGTTGGTATCTGTAACACCCTAAATTAGGGGTTGTTGAAAATTTGATTAATTTCCCATATGTGTGCTTGAAGGAATAAATATTTTGATTGCTAAGCATGTTTAAGGTCTTGATATAACCCCGAATTAGGTCGGACTTGGAGCTAAAATTTTTTTTTTTTTTTTTTTTAGTGTTTGAAGGAAGGAAGCTAGGAGATAGGGGTTAAGTAAAAATTCGGTAGAAACATGACTCAAAGAATTAAGTGGCAGAGTGGCTTGCATGCGTCACTTAAAGGCTTGGGGGTGACGAATGGGAGGTCTTGGGTTCGATTCTTGGAAAGGGGGATTTCGTTTTGTTTTGGGTTTTTGGGGCGTTAAAGGAAGGGGGCAAGTAAGGAAGGCTTTAAAGAATTTTTGGGGAAGGAATGGACATAAAAATCAGATTGGTAAAGTGGTAACCGAACGCCACTTAAGAGCTGGAGGAGAGAATAGGCGCAGGTCACGTGTTCGAGTGGTGGAGGGGCGTTTTGCGTTTTATTTTTATATGCGGTGATGGGTTTAAGTAGGGAAGCTTTAAAAATTAAATGGTGAGGATATTTGACATGAAAGTCAGATGGGAGAAATGGCCTGAGGCGTTGGAAGTGTGAGGGCTGCGTTAGTGAGATCGTCGGTTCAAACCCAAGAGGCAAACAAATGGGTTTTATTTTTATCTTGTGTCGTGATTGGGAGAGGAGTGATGGCTTAATTTTGGGTTCTTTAAATGATAAGGATAAAGCTTATTTTTTGCACTTAATCTATTTGGAAGAGAGTAGTATTAGTAATTTTATTTTCATTTAAATTGTTGAGAGTAGCTAGGAGATAATGTAAGATAATTTTGCTTTATTTTTGATAATTAAAAGCTGGAATTATCATCAAAGGGAGAGGTGTTGTTGGCCGAAATAGGGACTCTCTAGGGCCATCCATTTTCGGTTTAATGATTAAACAAGGGAGTGCCAAAAATCATTCAGTAAATTTCTTTTTTTTTTCCATTGCTGCCGCCAAATTCTCCCTAGCCCCTCTTGCCAAAACTCTTCAAAATTTCTCTTCTTTCTTCCTCTACTTAGCCAAACCTACCCCCCTCATTCACTAAAAATTTGCACCTTCCAATTGTGTTGGCCGAATCTCCTCCCCCCTATCTAAGTGCTGCCGATTTCAATAGTTTGGTAAGGGTAATCTTTTCTTGACCGATTTTGTGTAGTGACTTTACTATACTTCTTTCTTCATCTTAGTATTAAAACCTGTTTTTGTTCTTTGAAGGAGCCAAAGCTAGTGACATCAATTAGGGTGCCGAATATTGGTGTGACTTAGAATCCATCATTAAGGTAAGGGCTACACTCTTTTAGGAATTAAGATTATGGTAGAATGGCCTATGACTCTTAATGATGTACTTAAATCGATTGTAGGGGCTAATTAAGGCTTTGGGATTTGTTAGGAAATCAAATCCGTTCAAGGTAAGTGCCGCAAGAGCCCTTGGCATTTCTTTTGGTTTGGCCTAATGGTCCATAGTACTAACTTTGGTAATTGGCGAATTTAGGTCAAGATCTAGCACTAAAGATTGAAAACTTGGGATCTAGGAATTCGGTAGAAGCAGTGTGTAACAATTCACTACACACTTTATTAATAACATGACTATTTTGTTGCCTTGTTAATAAATATGATCGTGATCTATGATATATGCTTGTGGGTTTAAGCATGGACTCCGGGTAAGTCCCCTAACTTGTGATCTTTGATATATGTTTTTGCATGCCATCACATCTTGTTAAATGCCATGCCTAAATACATGATTAAATGATATGTTGTACATAAAGCATGATGATTGTGGGATTGATGAGAGGAAGGGATGATTTTATGGATCGTCGCCGATGGTTTTGACCACAAGATGGGTGGCCCCATCAGATTATTTGTGACCTATGGTCATCGGTGGTTTTGACCACAAGATGGGTTGGCCCCATCGATTATTTGTGACCTATGGCCATCGATGGTTTTGACCACACCGATTGATAAATTGCGACTAAGTCCCGGTGGTTTGGTACCACCGATGGTTTTGACCACACTTGATTATTTGTGACCTATGGTCATCGATGGTTTTGACCACACGATGGGTTGGCCCCATCATTTAATTTGTGACCCATGGTCATCGATGGTTTTGACCACACGGGGTAGTTAAGGAGTATGGATGAATAGTTTGGGTTGCATGTGCATGTTCATTAATAAATTGTGTATGAGTTGTATTTTTTGGTGGGGATTTACACACCGAGTCTTGGTGACTCACCCTTTCCTTAACATTTTGAGATGAGTAGAATGCGGAGATGGAGGAGAGGACTCGAGGCGGCCATGCTTGTCGATGGATTTAAATTCATTTTATTAAAGTTATTATTATTTATTTTCTAAGTTTTCATTTTGGGTTTGTAATAAGGACGATAATTATTGTTTAGATGTTTATTTTATTGCTTTATTTTACTCATGTTATATTACAAATGGAATTTGATAAATATTAATTGAACCAGGTTAAAAGTAACTTTTTTTCAACTAAGTAACTTCTATGAGTTTTTTTTAAGATGTTACCATCGGGTAACACAAATAAACCAAGCAAATTGTAACTTAACGATTTTAAATTTTACATGATCAAACGTTTTCAAAGGATTTGTCAACCCAACTGTATTTATAAAAAGCCTAACTAAGTTTTCAAACACCGTTTTCATACCTTAGCCAAATTTTATCAAGTTTTCACCAAATTCTTAAAATGTTTCAAATTATTTTACTCGTGACATACCGGATCCGGTCGGGACTCATGGGTAGGGTTTGGGTGTTACATTTTGGTATCGAGCGAGTTCAAAACTTCGGTACGTGGGGGCCCAAGGCCCAAAATGTTTTGTTTATATTAGTAGGCCTTATTAGAATGTTTTGAAACTATTTTGGCTTGAAAAAGATGGCACCGAGTCTTCGACACCTAACCGCCTGTAAGTACTTCTATCCATTTTGTGAATATTTGATGAGGGTAGAAGGGTAAATTGGGAACGTAGAATACTAGAATAGAAATTATTGAACTCAGGCTAGCCTACCTCAACTATGCATAAGATTTAATAATTACCTGAACAACCCTGTGAGTTGTCACTGAGCAAAGGATGTGGCAATCGTTATACACATGTCTAGGATTGGATTCGATGGGGGCCTGGTATTTAAGCAGTCCTCGTGACTCACCTCCTACTCACTTGAATCCTACCTGGTGCGTAGTAACGATTCATCCTAGCTGAGACGACACACTCACAGGCTAAACTCGATAACTAAAACCCGAAAGGGACTAGCCGCTTTGTTTTTGAAGTAATTGAAACCTTGTTTTAAAAAAATGACTAAAATACCCCTCAGTTCGAAAAATGACCAAAATACCCCTGGCTTGTAAACTATCAAAATACCCTCCATATGAAAAATTTTCAAATAGAAATTTCCAAAATATTCTTCTTTAGTGAAATCACTTAGAACCCAATTTTTGGAAACCATTTTGTGAAAACACCCTGATTATGTAAAATTACTAAAATACCCTTAGGGGTAAAGTTACGAAAACGCCCTTGATTTATGATATTCCCAAAATACCCACGGTTTTAATCCAAAATTTCATCACATAAAAAGTGCCAAAAACCTTAAATTTCAAAAACGTCATTATTTTAGAAAATTACAAAATTGCCCCTAACTTACAAATTACCAAAATGACCCTGATTTCAAAATTTTGCAACATCACTATTTTGGAAAAGTAAATTCTTAAAAAGGAACCATCAAAGTTTTGCAACTTTTAAAATATCTCTGATTTGCTAAATTTTATAAATTCACCCCGATTTGTGGAAAATTACCGAAATACCCTCGAGGTCTAAAGTTACCGAATTAGCCCCGAATTTTTAAAATTTTTTGAAATACCCCAGGAATTTAAGAGTGTCAAAATGTTTTTAACAAAATCATCCGAGAATTTTTTTATTTTTTTAAAAAATTACAAAAATACCCTTGTAGGACAAATTATGAAAATACCCCTGGGTAGTGGAAAACAATCACCATGAAAACTACAACGTCTCTTTGAATGAATGAATGGAAAACTGTGTGTATGTATGTTTGTGAAAGAACCACTCCTAAACTCTTGTCATAAAATTTCTTGAGGATAACCAAGTGAAATACTAATGCATAAAATTCTTAAGCAGATAAACGTAATCGTTAGAATGAGTTCAAGAGGTCGTGGACGCCCATGGCGTGGTCGTGGTAGGGGTAGGATGACCTTGTCTAAGCCAGACAAGGTTTGGTCACGGTCGGAAATGAGATCTTGGATCTGCCGTGGCGAAAATTAAATTTCAAGATCAGACGGGTGGTAATGATGTCGTGTCTCAAGTCAGACATACAGTATTGGAATGGGTTCTTTGAGGCGGTAGCGGTCTAAGAGCCCGTAAATTTGTGGTTGAACAACTCCGGGCTAACGGAGCAGAAGTATTCGAGAGGAGTTTAGGAGTGGCATCTAGTCTTGAGTAATGGTTGGAAGCAATGAAAGAATCATGGACGATTTAGATTTCACGGTGAGGAGAAGTTGAAGGGCATAATATCTTTGCTTCGGGATGAGTCATATCAGTGGTGGCTCACTGTAAAGGATGGAACGGTGGCAGAAAATCTTACTTGGGAATTCTTCAAGGATGCCTACTAGAAGAAGTATATCGGAACCAATTATGTGGACGCACAGCGAAAGGCTTTCTTGAACCTGGTTCAAGGTAATAAGTCAGTGGCAGAATATGAGGCCGAGTTTCTCCGGTTGAGTAGGTATGCTCGTGGTATTGTGGGTACCGAGCATGAACGTGTGAGATTTGAAGATGAAATGAGAGATGAGTGAGAATGATGATAGCTCTACAAGCAGAACAGGCGTTCTTTGTCCTAGTGGAGAAATCTAAGGTTCTTTGAAGGGTAAGGCAATCGGTTAGACGGAACCAGATCGAAATTGGAATAAAGGGCTCGGAACCTTCAAGGTTCTCGGGTAATGAGCAGAAGAGGATGAGGTTTGGTGGGTCGATCAAGCTACTAGGCCGACCGCTGGCCTGCTAATCCTCAATGGTCGCCACGGTGTGCTCGGTGTGGCAAGTCTCACACGGGAATGTTGGAATGGTAATCGGGATGCTTGAGTGTGGGACCTTGGAGCATCGAGTTAGAGACTGTCCAAAAAGGCGACTAGATCGAGATCGAGGTCGGATCATGCACCAAAGCAGGAGGGATAACCAATAGCCACGGAGGGTCGAGGTGCGATTAGGGGTAATGGAAATGGTAGCAGGCGTGGCCGAGGTCTGTGAAGGTACAGAGGCAAGGCAACCAAGGTTGGTTTATGCACGGTTGGCCATCGCGAGGAGGAAGATGTGCGGATGTGACAACGGGTATGTTCCTTATTTCTGGAATACCCTTAATTGCTTTGATTATTGTAGAGTTTTCTTGTTTTACTAGGGAAGTGCCTGAAACCTTGTTGTGAACTTAGAGATTGTGCCTAGGAAGTAAGATAGTTTTTTCAAGATCAGAGTGTGCAGCATAAGCTTAGTACGGTGAGTTAAGATGTACAACTATTCGTTAGTAAGTAATTTCGAGGACGAAATTATTTTTAAGGGGGGTAGAACTGTAACACCGTAAATTAGGGGTTGTTGAAAATTTGATTAATTTCCCATATGTGTGCTTGAAGGAATAAATATTTTGATTGCTAAGCATGTTTAGGGTCTTGATATAACCCTGAATTAGGTCAGACTTGGAGCTAAAATTTTTTTTTAGTGTTTAAAGGAAGGAAGCTAGGAGATAGGGGTTAAGTAAAAATTCGGTAGAAACATGACTCAAAGAATTAAGTGGCAGAGTGGCTTGCATGCGTCATTAAAGGCTTGGGGGTGACGAATGGGAGGTCTTGGGTTCGATTCTTGGAAAGGGGGATTTCATTTTGTTTTGGGTTTTTGGGGCGTTAAAGGAAGGAGCCAAGTAAGGAAGGCTTTAAAGAATTTTTGTGGAAGGAATGGACATAAAAATCGGATTGGTAAAGTGGTAACTGAATGCCACTTAAGAGTTGGAGGAGAGAATGGGCGTAGGTCACAGGTTCGAGTGGCTGGAGGGGCGTTTTGCGTTTTATTTTTATATGCGGTGATGGGCTTAAGTAGGGAAGCTTTAAAAATTAAATGGTGAGGATATTTGACATGAAAGTCAGATGGGAGAAATGGCCTGGGGCGTTGGAAGTGAGGGCTGCGTTAGTGAGGTCGTTGGTTCGAACCTAAGAGGCTGACAAATGGATTTTATTTTTATCTTGCCAAATGATTGGGAGAGGAAGTGATGGCTTAATTTTGGGTTCTTTAAATGATAAGGATAAAGCTTATTTTTTGCACTTAATCTCTTTGGAAGAGAGTAGTATTAGTAATTTTATTTTCATTTAAATTGTTGAGAGTAGCTAGGAGATAATGTAAGATAATTTTGCTTTATTTTTGATAATTAAAAGCTGGAATTATCATCATAGGGAGGGGTGTTGTTGGCCGAAATAGGGACTCTCTAGGGCCATCCATTTTTGGTTTAATGATTAAACAAGGGAGTGCCGAAAATCATTTAGGAAATTTTTTTTCCATTGTTGCTACCGAATTCTCCCTAGCCCCTCTTGCCAAAACTCTTCAAAATTTCTCTTCTTCTCTTCCTCTACTTAGCCGAACCTACCCCCCTCCTTCACTAAAAATTTGTACCTTCCAATTGTGTTGGCCGAATCTCTTCCTCCCTAACTAAGTGCTGCCAGTTTCAATAGTTTGGTAAGGGTAATCTTTTCTTGACCGATTTTGTATAGTGACTTTACTACACTTATTTCTTCATCTTAGTATTAAAACCCGTTTTTGTTCTTTGAAGGAGAAAGCTAGTGACATCAATTAGGGTTAGAATATTTGTGTGACTTGAATCCATCATTAAGGTAAGGGCTACACTCTCTTTTAGGAATTAAGATTATGGCCGAATGGCCTATGACTCTTAATGATGTACTTCAATCGATTGTAGGGGCTAATTAAGGCTTCGGGATTTGTTAGGAAATCAAATCCGTTCAAGGTAAGTGCCGCAAGAGCCCTTGGCATTTCTTTTGGTTTGGCCGAATGGTCCATAGCACTAACTTTGGTAATTGGCCGAATTTAGAGTCAAGATCTAGCACTAAAGATTGAAAACTTCGGGATCTAGTAATTTCGGTAGAAACAGGTGTGTAACAATTCATTACACACTTTATTAATAACATGACTATTTTGTTGCCTTGCTAATAAATATGATCGTGATCTATGATATATGCTTGTGGGCTTAAGCATGGACGCCGGGTAAGTCCCCTAACTTGTGATCTTTGATATATGTTTTTGCATGCCATCACATGCTGTTAAATACCATGCCTAAATACATGATTAAATGATATGTTGTACATAAAGCATGATGATGGTGGGATTGATGAGAGGAGGGGGATGATTTTATGGACTGTCGCCAGTGGTTTTGACCACAAGATGGGTTGGCCCCATCAGATTATTTGTGACCTATGGTCATCAGTGGTTTTGACCACAAGATGGGTTGGCCCCATCTGATTATTTGTGACCTATGGTCATCGATGGTTTTGACCACACCGATTGATAAATTGCGACTAAGTCCCGGTGGTTTGGTACCACCGATGGTTTTGACCACACTTGATTATTTGTGACCTATGGTCATCGATGGTTTTGACCACACGATGGGTTGGCCCATCATTTAATTTGTGACCCATGGTCATCGGTGGTTTTGACCACACGGGGTAGTTAAGGAGTATGGATGGATAGTTTGGGTTGCATGTGCATGTTCATTAATAAATTGTGTATGAGTTGTATTTTAGGGTGGGGATTTACACCGAGTCTTGGTGACTCACCCTTCCCTTAACATTTTGCGATGAGTAGAATGCGGAGATGGAGCCAGGAGAGGACTCGAGGCGGCCATGCTTGTCGATGGATTTAAATTCATTTTATTAAAGTTATTATTATTTATTTTCTAAGTTTTCATTTTGGGTTTGTAATAAGGTCGATAATTATTGTTTAGATGTTTATTTTATTGCTTTATTTTACTCGTGTTATATTACAAATAGAATTTGATAAATATTAATTGAACCAGGTTAAAAGCAACTTTTTTTCAACTAAGTAACTTCTACAAATTTTTTTAAGATGTTACCATCGGGTAACACAAATAAACCAAGCAAATTGTAACTTAACGATTTTAAATTTTACATGATCAAACGTTTTCAAAGGATTTGTCAACCCAACTGTATTTATAAAAAGCCCAACTAAGTTTTCAAACACCGTTTTCATACCTTAGCCAAATTTTATCAAGTTTTCACCAAATTCTTAAAATGTTTCAAATTATTTTACTCGTGACATACCGATCCGGCCGGGACTCATGGGCCGGGTTTGGGGTGTTACAATATCAATACCAAATCGATATATATATATATATATATTTAAATTCGATACCAAAATTGAATATTGTTTTCTTTACAAAACAATGGTATCAATACTTATTTTAGGTATCGATATTTTATGAAAAAGTATTGATGCTCAAATAAAAATTGATACCAAATTAGCATTATGTTTATTTTAAAAATTGATCATATGATCTAGTATCGATACCAAATGCCAAAGCATCGATACTTATGTTTAAAATGGTAAAACCTCATATTTAAAGTTCAATTCAAGCCAAAATTCACATATCTTATAATAGACAATAGAATCATCTATTCAAAAACTTAAAAGTCTAACCAATGTGTCCTCATTGACACCAGAATTCAATATACAAATCAAAATCACAAATACTTATAACATCTCATGCCAAATTTACCATTAAAAATCCAATTCATTCAAGTCTAATTCTATCATATTCTATCCATTCACAATTACCAATGTACAAAATATGCCACCTATAATGAGCACTTATACAAATTACAAGATACTCCTATTACATGACAAGTTTCATACTATAGTTGGATTTCATACCAAACACCAAAAGCACATACATAAGTAATTTAAAACCAAGTTTAAGCAACCTTACATCAACCAAATATATGAAACATAAAAATATGTATTCAACATCAATATAAAACACACCTATTACATGCCACAAAACCAAGTATATCAGTTTCAAGTCTACCAAAAATAGAACTGGATAGTGTGATCTTCAATTTGATTCGATTGCCCGATTCCGCAAAACAAAATCTGCAAGGGAATAGGAAAACAACAAAAGTAAGCTTCAATATAGCTTAGTAAGTTCACAGGTTAAAACATTATAAGTTACCTCATAATCACAGCTTTATAATTAACAAAATTAATGGCTAATATTAACCCTGTCAATCACAATCATTCAGCAGGTGAGTTTTGTAAATACGAGTCATTTAATCACTTCATTTATACAGTATCAACCATTATCAAGTTGCGATAGAGTATTAGTAATCATGAATACATGTACAAGTGTTTCACAAGAAATTATTATAAAGCATCAGTTACATATCACCATTAGATCATTTAACTATTAAAATTTCAGTCCGATGAACGATATAAGCAGATACGGATACACGATTAACCATCCAAAACACTCCAGAATGCTCAAACGAGCTAAACCAACTATGAACACACCTTGGCACCAAGTGCCTAGCCCGTAGGCTAACATCCCTCTAGTAACACACCTCAACACCAAGTGCTAAGCCTAAAGGCTTTACATCCGCCCCTGGTAACACACTGAAAACACTGTAAATATAACACGATAGTTTGCAACAAATGCTGGACTCCGGTATATTCAGTGAACAGGAATAAATCAGGAATCATCATCTCATCTCAACTCAAACCCTTACAGCGCGCAATATAACCTATTGGCATGCCAATTGTATACTATCCTATGTTTATCCGAGCTCGATATACAAAACCATCTTATAACTTACAATTCAATTACATTTCTCACCTTGAATCACGTTTATAATTATATCATTAAATATATATAATTATTTAATACATTATAAAATCACATGTCAATAAAATATTGCAAATTATACTAAATTAAACCGTATGAACTTACTAGGTTAAAGCTATGAAACAACAAAAGTTTAGAGACTAATCGGTAATCTTCCCTTTTCCAAGATTATCAACTTGATATTGATCTACAATATAATTTATTTCAGTTATTAGTCTCAATTTCACATTCTATTCAATTTAATACATATAATTTCTTATTTACAATTTTACACATTTGCCTAAAATTTTACACATTATACAATTTAGTCCTTAAACCAAAAGGAGCTTATTTTCACAATTAAATTCTATACCCATGTAATCGACTTTTAAGCC
This sequence comes from Gossypium rotundifolium, assembly GCA_025506655.1. Lineage (NCBI taxonomy): Eukaryota > Viridiplantae > Streptophyta > Magnoliopsida > Malvales > Malvaceae > Gossypium > Gossypium rotundifolium. The sequence continues at coordinate 85,469,878 of CP106728.1, forward strand.
ATCTTGGTACAACCCTTAAATTTCAAAAATTCACAATACAACGAATCAAACTTCAACATTTTACCTATTTAATCCCTAAACTCAAAATTACTAAAAATCACTTTACAAATTAATCATATCTAACAACCAAGCTTCCAACAAAACCAACTAGCACCAAAAACATTCAAAAATCATCAATGACATAATCTCCATACTTTAATAATCTTACAAATTAGCCTACTAACTAGCTAGATTTCATCATAATTAGCCTAAAACTTAAAAATTATGAAGAATGAACTAAGAAATACTTACATGCACATTGAAATAGAAAAAGCGAAGCTCTAAAGCTTAGAAATAGAGTTTTCGGTTGTTGATAGAAGAAAATAAAGAAGATGAACACTTACATTTTTTGTTTTATTATAAAATTAACTTTATTAATTAATTTAACATATAAAATACAAATAAAATGAATGTTTACCATCCACTAAATCCCAATACGGACAAATTACCACTTTAAGTCATGCAATAATATTTTATAACCCTTTGACCCAAATTAACAATAGAAGTTGACTTTTGTACTTTTTATAATTTAGTCCTTTTCTTTAATTAACTATAAAATCACAAAATTTCCTAACCAAAGTTCACTTTACATATATAGTCACTCAGTAAATATTTAATAAAAAAATTACGACCTCGGTTTATAGAAATGAGGTCCCGGTACCTCATTTTCCAAAATCACTTGACTTTAGGGACAAACAATTCATTTTTACTATTTGTTCAATAAGTTAAAATTTATCAGATCCAAAATTCTATATATTAATATTAAATAATAATATTTACGGACTTACTCATCGGATTTGTGGTCCCAAAATCATTATTTTCGACACCACTAGAAAACGAGTTATTATAAGGTGCCTCGTAAATTAATTCTTCCAAGGTAACTGTCGAGCAGATTTTTCACAAATTGTGCAAAAATGGAAAAAAATATCCCAATTTATGCAAAATTATTATAAAATAATTAAAAATCAAAATGTTTCATAAATTAAGCTCAAATTAATTATTTTACAATAAAAGTATAAAAATTCAGAGATATTACTTGGAAGCGCATGAATTAGTGCTTAAAAGGTGCTAAAATGCCTATATGTTTTAGTGTTTCCACACCCCAAACTTAATTCATTGCTTGTCCCGAGTAAAACACAAATTGAAAACGAAATTTAAGAAAATCACCTTTGAAAAATTTCTTCAACAATCATTTCCCACAATTATGAGTAATTATGCTCAAGAACATGAATTTTGGAATTATGCAACTTGAGTATACATATTGTTCGAATTGTTCTCAATTATTATCACGATAGCAAGAATAGACTAAATTCTTTATCAATAAAAATATGCTAAATTCTCACCAATTAACTTTTATTTCCTTATTTAAGAATAATTGCAATCCCTAAGTTTAATTATGCCTTCGTAAATTGAGTTTAGCAATTTCTCTCCACTAATGTAGTCAGCACAGAAATCTGGATTAATAGGTGTTTTAAATAGGTTGTAACGTGGCTAGGCTAGGGGTAGTAAAATATATATAATTTTAAGCTAAAAACCCTAGACTCAGCTTTCATCAGACCTACGATATAAATACCTTAAAATTCACCAACTCATTTTGCATTTCAGTACCCATGCTCCTTGTACATCTATTTTTTCGAGTACATATGCTCTCTCTCTCTCTCTCTCTCTCTCTCTCTCTCTCTCTCTCTGTTTTAACACATTCCAGCATATTACTGCATGTACTACAATTTTTTTTTTTGAGAATTTGATACTTTTTCTCAACTCCGCAAATTTATTTTCAAAGAATATTCTGGATAGACTGAGTCTAGTGTTTGAGGCAATTTAGAGATAATTATGAGAAAAGGGATGACTTATTATTGCAAGGTACAAATAAAATCACGCCATACAGTCTAAAAGTTAGGTTTTAAGGGATAGATATTCATTAAGATTGGCTTGAAAGGCTGAAACGGTCCAAACAAAAGTTTACATAAATCATTTTCAAAATTCCACACTTCCTAGGACTTCACCTCAAGAAATTACTAAGTCAATTCTAGAGACTTAAACTTTCATGCGTTCTTAGCTTTTTGAAGGAATTAAAAATTTTACAGTTCGATTTACATACTTTATTAAGAGTAACATTAATTTCATAGTGCAGATAACATAGCAATTATTGAGATAATAGAACTTTATTTCCACTAAAGTTTAGCAAAATTAACAAAAAAAAAAAACATTTTTTAGCAAAATATAACTTAATAATATTATAAGAAAATTTTATTATGAATTTTTTTTCAATTTTGGTCCCCTACTTAAAATGAACAATGTCCCCATTGTTAAAAAACAATAAAGAGAACGAAAATATAGAAGCGAATAGATCTTTGTACACGGGTAGAATCGAGAAAGAGGAGGTAAGTCAAATTTGATTGCGTAAATACCAAGCTTTCCCGACAGATCCAATCCTAGACATGTACATATCTATTGCCACACTTCTTATTTTTCAAATTGTTCAATTTTATTAAAGATTTCAACCTCTTTATTTATAATGCGAGAAATAAAATATTCTAAAAGAACCTAAGCCTAAAGACATAAAATATACTAAAAAATAAATTAAAATAAAGTAAAGACAAGGTCTCCTCTTTTTTTATTTCTTTGCAGACATCTCAGAATCTGACCTATCTTTTGTTCCATCGCCCTTGTTTTTGCTCGAATCGCCTCGTTCCTTCTTTGACATTAGAGTCCATGGATCGAATATAAAGTCTTGGTTGTCAGTGGAAGTTTTTTGCCCTCAAGATTTAAAATTTTACTTGGATCAAACACTCTAGATTGGGTCCATCTTCATGGACCTTCAATAGTTGAAATTATGCTGGTAGTAGTAAATGATCCTACCAATTGGAACTTGAGTTTCCCTAGATCAAATACTCATGTTTGGTTCCAACTTCTTTGACTTTCATTGGGTCCATCTTCTCCAGCTTCAAGCAATCTTTTGTGTGGATACCAAGAAGAACAATTATTTTGAATATCTGCAATATGCCATATGATGTCCTTCTCAAGGCTTTTCAGGATCACAGGTAACTCTACTTCCTAGATTTCAATCAAAACTGGAAATGTTAATCTCCCTGGTTCAATCCAGGGTTTTTGAAAGAATTCCTTCATATTTTTCCAACAAAGTTAGATTTTCATCCTTGTCATTGTTACCTGGTAGATCAGACACCAAGATACGCTCTAATGGATTGTAACACCCTAAACCCGACCTAGAAGACCAAATTCCGGATGTTACATTGATCACCAAAGTGATCGTAGGTAAATATTTACAAAACAATTGACATGTCGAATCATGTTATTTTATCGTTTAAAAAATAGTCAATAAAAATTATAGTTAAGGTAGTGTATATAAGGCAGATTAAAAATGAATAAAACTTAAATTAGAATTTGTACCACAGTTTTATAAAACCATACACTTCAATACTGATAATCAAAGTAAAAGCGAAAACACAAAGCGATAGTTTATTTTCCCTTTGAGGCTATCGAGACCTCCACATACCGAGCCCAGCACTTGAAAATAGAAAAGGTACCTGAAAGGGAAACACTAAGAGGGGGTGAGCTACTCAAGCTCGTGTGAGTTCAAAACAAAACAATAGACAGGAAAAAAAACGAAATTTCAATTAGTAGCGCAATAAATTCTCAAATACTCACAGAGTCAAAAAGCATACTTAGAACTAATGTCCCAACAAAACACAACAATCAGAGCACACCAAGTACACACCGAAACTCAACATAAGTGCTGTTCAGACAAATAGAATATATGCAACCAATATTACAGTCAGAACCCATAGACAGATGAAGATGAAATGCAGTCAAGTGATAAAACCCACCCGTCCAGCCAACACACCTCTCCATCCCCCAATCACACCCCATAAGATTTGTTTAAGCTCATCCAACCAAAACACACCACTTAGGACCTTGAAAGGCTCATCCAACCCTACACACCATGTAAGTGGACTAAGCCACTCAAATATTAATACGTAGCAGAGTTGTCGTAATTGCAGTATAGTGCATTGCGGTAATCCGCTGTACAGACATGTTGCAGTTTAAACTACCGGATCAGATAATAGTGCACAGCAAAGCTGACGCACATGTGGTACAGTGCGATAAATCGTTGTACAAATAAGTTATAGCAAAACTGTGAGATCAGTTCAGAATCTGACTCCTTTCTCTTCACAGTCCTACCCAAATCTTTGCTTTATGCAAGTGAATGTATGCACACAATCTCTCAGAACAGTGACACATTTACAGACAGTCAGACAGAACAAATATGCACACACACACACCCAGTTAATCGGGTTAAGAGTAAGACATCTCACACAATACTTACAGATAACACCTAACCACCGAAGCCCAAATCGAAGTCTTATCGACCCTTACTAAAGATTAGAAAAGGGTTGAAGCACACAAACACATTTTCAGATTAGAGACACGCACAGAACCAAAACAAGTGCCTTCAGACCACATGCCCATGTGCTCTGGCCGCGTGGAATTGCCTAGGCCATGTGGGAGGTCAAAAGCCCATGTGAAGAGGAGCACATGGTCATGTGATTGAGGCACACACCCGTGTGATTGAGGCACACGCCCGTGTGAAGTGAGGCACATGGCCGTGTGACTAAGGCACACGCCAGTTTGGACTAGGGACATGGCCTTGGGAGCAGGCCGTTTAACTCTCTCTCAATTTGCACTAAATTTGAGTACAGGTCTGACACGGCCGTGTGAGGGTCTCACACGCCCGTGTGCCCACCAAACACGGTCGTGTGTCCAAAACACACGCCCGTGTGGGATCCCTAAATCCCCAAATTAGCCACATGATTGTGTGGCACCAAATCACTCAAACCCTAATTCCCAAACACACATGCCCATGTGCCTAGGGGACACGGCCATGTGAAAATTGACAAAATCCCCAAATTAGCCACAAGGCCGTGCGACGCCCTAATAGCCTGGAAACCCTAATTCCTAAAAGTACACGGCCGTGTGGCTGTCCATGTGGTCAAAAAACCACTTTGGAACAACCAAAAAAAGCTGTTTCAACCACCAAAACAGCCCCCATCCTTCACAATGACAAGAGTATATCAAGATATGCAGTAATCCCCATACTATTTCACCAACTAATACTGACAGTTTAGAGAACACTCAAGAAATATCGAAACAATAATTCAGAAAATAAGAATAGTCAAGGTTTGAATCCCACACATGAGTCGTAATCGAAAATGTCCAAAACTCGACTCGAAGACAAAGAAAAACGAAGCTCCGCGGAAACCACCACACAACCCTTTTTCCAAAAAGAAAAGAAAAAAACAAAAGAAAAACACAGAGAGGGACAGGGAGAATGTGCCAAAAGAAAATAAATCCCAAAAAATAAAAATAAAAGTAAAGTAAATAAAATATTTAATAAATTATTTAACAAAATAAAAATATTTCTCCCAAAATGCACCCACACAGATTCGAACACGTGACCCGGAGACAAACTAACACACACTCAACCACTAGACCAGCAGGCCCATTCTGACACTTAAATGCACAACTAAACACAATAGTAGAACCTACTCATTGACCCAAACCATAAAATTCAAAACTTCCAACCCTAAAATTTAGGGTGTTACAACTCTCCCCTCCTTAAAGAAATTTCATCCTCAAAATTTCCAACTAACAGAACAGTGGTATATCACAAACTACACCACCACGCTCCCGCTGCACACTCTCGCCTGAGCAGAATCCAATCAAACCTAAGACCTTTCATACATACCCTGAACACTAAACAACTGAAGCCGATACAGAGTTATCCTATAACACATAATTTCAATACTCTAATCTAAACATCAAAATGTTCACAATCTTACCTGTCTCAAAATCGTCGAGGACACTCCCAAATCCTATGCTCAGTGGACCCACATCGAAATCAAGCTCTCGCCTTTTTTCAACACTTGCCCGGATGAAACTTATTACAGTGCTCACAAAATGGAGCACTCGTACCACTACCAATCCCCTCCGTAAAACTAATATTGCCACTCAAATGCGTTGTAAGACGCTTCATAGAATGGAGCTCCAACCTAGGAGGACTGCGATCCCTTTTCTTCCTACAATCCACGCACCTAGCTTGAAACGTTTCACTAGTCTCCCTTATCCTAGCCTCGAACACTTTCTCTAATGTTTCCCTCACTACTCTATTCAATGCCTCAGTACCAAGCTCTGGGTTATCGCTACTCGAAGGTGGCGGAATCACACTGACCCCCAACTATTGAACAGACTCACGTCACGGAGAAGTAAATGACTCCTCGCAATCTTATTTACCTTCAGAATCCATTTCAGTCTTGTCGCTAACTTAGAATATCTAAATTTTTAGAAACGATCACCAAATAAATGCAAAAATCTACATTTCAAATATCACAGTTTCAAATTTCAACCTGGACCAGCATCAGAGTCTCAGACAGTTCAATTCCCTGAAACATTTTCAAAACACGATCGTTTAACTTACTGTGGTATAGTTTCTCATGATTTTTTTTAAAACAACCAAGTGTGCACACGAAATTCGTAAAAACACAAGTCGAGTTTTTGCAAACCTGGCTCTGATACCACTAAATGTAACACCCTAAACCCAGCCTAGAAGTTTAGACCGAATCGTAAATGTTACATTGATCACCAAAGTGATCGTAGGTAAATTTTTACAAAATAACTAACATGTCGAATTGTGATATTTTATCGTTTAAAAACTAGTCAGTAAAAATTACAGTTAAGGTAGTATATATAAAGTAGATTAAAAATGAATAAAACTTAAATCAGAATTCGTACCACAATTTTATAGAATCATACACTTCAATACTGAATATCAAATTAGAAACTAAAAACACAAACTGGTAGTTTATTTTCCAATGAGACTGTCTGAGACCTCAGCATACCGAGCCTAGCGCCAAAAAATTAAAAAGGTACCCGAAAGGGAAACACTAAGAGGGGGTGAGCTACTCGAGCTCAATGTGAGTTTGAAACAAAATAAGAGACAAAAAAATGAAATTTCAATCAGTAGCGTAAAAAATTCTCAAATACTCACAGAGTCAGAAAGCATACTTGGAACTAATGTCCCAATAGAAAACAACAATCAGAGCACACCAAGTACACACCAAAACTCAACATAAGTGCTATTCAGATAAATAGAATACAGAAAACCAATCTTACATTCAAAACTCATAGACAGAAGCAAATGAAATGTAGTCAAGTGATAAAACCCACCCGTCCAGCCAACACACCTCTCCGTTCACCAATCACACCCCATAAGAGTTGTTTAAGCTCATCCAACCAAAACACACCACTTAGGACCTCGAAAGGCCCATCCAACCCTACACACCATGTAAGTGGACTAAGCCACTTAGATATTAATACGCAGCAGAGCTGTCATATTTACAGTACAGTGCATTGTGGTAATCCACTGTACAGACATGTTGCAGTTTAAACTGCCATATTAGATAATAGTGCGTGGCAAAGCTGACGCACATGCGGTACAGTACGATAAATCGTTGTACGAATAAGTTGCAGTAAAACTGCGAGATCAGTTCAGAATCAAACTCACTTTTCTTTGCAATTGCACCCAAATCTTTATTTTATGCAAGTGTATGTATACACACAATCTCTCAGAATAGAGACATATTCACAGACAGTTAGACAGAACAGATATGCACACACACACCAAGTTAACCAGGTTCAGAGTTAAACATCTCACACAACAATTAAAAATAACACCTATCCACCGAAGCCCAAATCGAAGTCTTATCGACCTTTACTAAAGCTTAGACAAGGGTTGAAGCACACAGACACATTTTCAGATTAGAGACACGCACAGAACCAAAACAAGTGCCTTCAGACCACATGTCCGTGTGCTCTGGCAATGTGGAATTGCCTAGGCCACGAGGGAGGTCAAAAGCCCATGTGAAGAGGGGCACACAGCCGTATGACTGAGGCACACGCCCGTGTGAAATGATGCACATGGGCGTGTGACTAAGGCAGATGCTCGTGTGGACTAAGGACATGGCCTTGGAACAGGTTATGTAACTCTCTGTCCATTTGCACTAAATTTTAGTATAGGGCTGACACGATTGTGTGAGGGTCTCAAACGCCCGTGTGCCTACCAAACACGACCTTGTGTCCAAAACACACGCCCGTGTGGGATCCTTAAATCCCCAAATTAGCCACACCATCATGTGGCCAGGTCGTGTGGAACCAAATCACTCAAACCCTAATTCCCAAACATACACGCCTGTGTGCCAAAGGGACATGGCCGTGTGACACCCTAATTAGCCCGAAAACTCTAATTCCTAAAAGATCTTGGCCGTGTGAACTAGAACACGCCCGTGTGGTTGCCCATGTGGTCACGAAACCACATCAGAATAAGCTAAAATGTCGTTTCAACCATCGAAATAGCCTCCATCCTTTGCAATGACAAGAGTATATCGAGATATGCAGTAATCCCCATACTACTTCACCAACTAACACCGATAGTTTTGAGAACACTTAAGAAATGTCAGAACAATAATTCACAAAATAAGAATAGTCAAGGTTCGAATCCCACACCTGATTCGTAGTCGAAAACATCCATAACCTGACTTGAAGGTAGAGAAAAATGAAGCTCTGTGAAAACCACCACACAACCCTTTTCCAAAAGAAAAGAAAAGAACAAAAGAAAAACACAGAGAGGGAGAGGGAGAATGTGCCAAAAGAAAATAAATCCATAAAAATAAAAATAAAAGTAAAGTAAATAAAATATTTAATAAATCATTTAACAAAATAAAAAGCTCTTAAAATGCACCCACATAGATTTGAACACGAGACCTAGAGACAAACTAACGCACACTTAACCACCAGACTAGCAGGCCCATTCTGACACTTAAATGCACAACTAAACACAATAGTATAACCTACTCACTGAACCTAACCATAAAACTCAAAACTTCTAACCCCAAAAATCTGGGTGTTACATGGATTGTCTACTGAGTTGAGTCCTTCACTTGTAAGGATCAATGATTCTATCTCGAATGTTGAATAACATTCCTCACTTGCATCAGAATATTTCATAGATTTGAATAAATTAAAGCTTACATGATTATTTTGTACTCGTATGGTGAGTTCCCATTTCTGGACATCTATCAATGTTTTCCTAGTTGCCAAAAATGGCCTTCCTAGAATAATAAGGACGTTCTTATCTATTCAAAATCCAAAATAAGAAAATTAGTAGGAAATATAAATTTGTCAATACGTACCAGAACATCTTCAATCTTTCCCTCTGGATGTGCTATCAATCAGTTTGCTAGTTGAAGTGCAATAGTTGTTGGCCTAACCTCACAAATCCCTAATCAATTGAATACAGACTTGGGCATTATATTTGTAACAACCCATTTTTAGTGAAACTAGAACAGTGGTTTTGGGACCATAAAATTGAAGTCAAAAAATTTATTTTCTTATTATTTTATTGCCTTCAACATGATAGTAATACCGTATAAAAATTTTGTTAAGAAATTTTACCGTTTACATGCTCAATTTGATAAAAAAAGACTAAATCGCGTTAAGTGCAAAAGTTAAGTTCTAGTACCTAATGGTATTAAATAGCTATAGAACATTAAAGTATGAGCCCTTATATGGTAATTAGACCATTTATATGTTAGTGGATGAGCATGGTTTGGCATAGGTGCAATTATTAATGTTTTAAAAGGCTATATGTGTAATTTAGTAATTAAATGTTAAATTAAATAAAGTAAAATAAGCTTTCATCTTTTATTGTCTTCTTCAACTGATTTTCAGAAGAGAAAGTAGCCATTTTTGAAGATAGGGTATGACCATGCTTGTTACGTATTGTCCCCTTTTTATTAATTTCTATGTTTTCGTGATCGTTGTAGCTTAATCTAGGTAGCCTAGGCACTAATTTGTGAAACTATCAAAATATTAGGGTTTTTCCATGGATGAAGATACATGAGTTTTTATGTTTGATGATAGAAGATGGATGGTTGTTGATAGATAAACAACTTTTGTTAAGTGATTTTTGGTAAAAATGCCAAATAGGAATTAAATTGAAAAATAGAAAAAATTACATGGTATAATTTGGGAATTAGTGAAATGTGTGGGCTGCTATAAGTGTATAAGATATTCAGCTAGGCTTGGGTAAGGGTAATTTTGTATGAATTTTATTTTTTGAGCCTAAGGACTAATTTGCAAAGAAGTTAAAAGTATAGGGGCAAAATAGAAATTTTTCCAAAAAGATAATTTTGGGCTAAATTTAATGAATTATATATATTAAATTGAGTTAAATTTATCTGTTTAGATCAAGAAAGACCTCGTACGACTTTAGATCAGGATAAAGACAAAGTCTCGGATTAATCGCGTCCGTATTTACGTATAATCGTCGAGGTAAGTTCGTGTGATTAAATTGTGTTTATATGTTTCATATTGAATTATTTATGAATGGTGAATTGTTATAAATATACATGGTTTCATATCCAACGAAGTTTGATAAATACCGAGTCCCGTTTTAACCTTAGGAATCCATAGGATACAAATGACATGTCATTCGGGTTTACATGATTTGAGTCTTTGGTTTCGAATGTCCTACCGATGCCTGAGGTTCGACATGTGTTGCAGATACTCTACAATTCGTGTGAGTAGCATTTTGTAGCTACGTTCTGACCCACAGCTCGTGAGAGCATACCAATTACAGCTTGAGTGAGCGTCTGGATTCTGACTTATATGAGCATACATGTACATAAATTGACGGATTACTATTATATGAGCTAGCACACTATGTGTGAGCTATCCCAAGTATCCAACGGTATTTTAAACGATTCAACGGGCAATGTTCCAATACGAAATGATAAGAGTTCGATACAAACTATTATAGGTATGTACATGAATTATATGGAAATGTTGTTACATGGTATATGGAAACTTGAATTGGTAGATACATGTTTTTTGAACTTGATCAATTGATGTATCATCCATGTTAATTGGCTTATATCTAATGAACTGAGTGTTTCAGCCATATCTGGATTAGTTTATCGTGGTCTTCATCAACAATATTCTAGTTTACTCTAAGACCGAGGATGAACATGATGAGCATCTTAGAATAGTGCTTCAGATTCTCCGTAAGAAATAGCTCTACGCTTAGTTGAGCAAGTGTGAGTTCTGGTTGCGTAAGGTGACTTTCTGTGGCATGTAATGTCTGCTGAGGGGATTTGAGTTGATCCGAGGAAGATTAAAGGTTGTTCTTGTTGGAAGCGACCTAAGAGCATATCTGAATTCCACAATTTTCTCGTCTTGCGGGTTATTATCGGTGGTTTGCCGAGGGGTTCTATAGCCCATTTTAGTCAAATCGAACAATGATTTTAAGACCACAAATTTGAGGTCAAAATGATTATTTTATTATTATTTTAATGTCTCTGACATGATAATATGATTGTGTGAAAGTTCTATTTAGAAATTTTATCGTTTGAATGTTTAATTTGATAAAAGGCCTAAATCGCATAAAGTACAAAAGTAGTATTCTAATAGCTAAAGGTGCCTAATAGCTATAGAAAATTAAAGTAAAGGTCCTTATGTGGTAAATATCGAATTAATTTGATAATGGATATTAATGGCTTGGCATTATTGAAATTTTAAATTAGTAATAAGGTTAGTTTTGGTATTTAGTAAATAAGGTTAATAAAAAATAAAACAAAATTTCCACTCATAGTCCTCTTCTTCCACCGATTTTGAAGGAAGAATAGCCATGTTTAGAGATTGAAATTCATCCATGCTTCTTATGCTCATTTAGGTATGGTTTTTGTCCTGTTTTTAATGATTTTTATATTTTTGAGATCGTTGTAGCTTAATCTAACTAGCCCTTGGACTAATTTGTGAAACTGTTAAAGATTTAGAGTTTTTCCATTGATGAGTGATGATAAAATGTAAAAGTAACATATTTTAACCCCATATTTAGCATACTTCTAGATGATTTAGCCCTCGATTTATGTAAAAAAGTGCTCTTAATCCTTTCTTTTCATGTTTTATACTCAGGAAAGCACCTAGGGACAAAAAGAACGAGAAATGGGCTTAAAAAGGGCCGATTTAGGCCAAAGGGGAAATCGACACGACCTGGACTTCAATTTACACGGCTGTGCCTCAATCAACAGAATCAAAACACAGCTTGGACCATTATTTACATGGCCGTGCCAAAATCTACAGAATCGAAACACGGCCTGAAGTCGATTTACACGGGCGTGTGCCATGGCCGTGGCCCTGTCGTGGAAAAAAGCAATTTCACTCGAAAAAGGATACTTAGGGAGAAAGAAATGCATTCCAAGAGCCTATATAAAGACCCTAAATGTAACCTAAAAAGGGGCTATCAGTTAGGCAGTCAGCTAGGCCAAGAAGCCAAGCCAGAAGGCCAGATTTGTGGGAATCACTCGAAGATAGCCAGTTGATCCATCTCAAGAAGTGGAATTCTACTCAAGACGGCAGATCTCTCCTTCAATTCCTTCAGGGGGTTTTAGGGTTTTCTTATGTTTTGTTTTATCCTTTCTCTTGAGATATTTTATTTTATCATTATGAATTAAACCCTTCAGATACCTGAAGGGGATGAAGCTATAGATGAATATTGTTATTATTTATTGAACTATATGATAAATACTTAGTTTGTTCTTAATTACGTGTACTTAATTCTTGTGTTAATATTTCTGGAATATTGATTCAAGTTGAATGCGCTTAAGTGGTGGAGCAAAAGTCCCTGCTTAAGAGTAGATCTAGCATAATTAAGCGGAGTTGATCGCGCGCCTAGAGATAAGGTGACGAGATTTTGCCGGATTAGGGTGAAACCTAATATGGGAGTCCATAGATCGAGTTATTGCGATTCTAGGGGTTTTAATTTGAAAGAGATTTCGGTTAATCAACCTAGGGTTAGACGTTATTCGCCTCGAGAGACGGTTTAATATAAATTAGGGAGTCTTACGGATCAAGCTAAGTGAATAATTAAATGCAGTTCGGTGTTGGATAACAAATGAAGTTTAGGTGGATTCTTCCTGAGAGTATTGTCTTAATCAACTGAGTTTTACCTAAAGTTATTTTCCCAAATTCATTCTTTTTGTGTTTGCGTCTTAGTTTAGTAATTAATTAGTTAATTTAGATTTAATCAACCAAATCATTTAATATTTAGGCTAAATAATAGAAAGAAAGTGAGTATTAGTACTTTTAGTTCCTTTGGGTTCGACAATCCGGTCTTGCCTAAACTATACTACTGTTCGATAGGTGCACTTGCCTCGTTGTCAGAGTTAGTTTCCAGGTTCGATCATTCTCTTTATAAATTTTAAAACTCGACAATTCTAGACGATCAACTTTTTGGCGCCGTTGCCGGGTAATTAAAATATTAAGAAAGCTCTATTTTTATTACTTTAGCCATTATTTTTATTTTTATTATTGCAATTTGTTTTATTTTAGTATTTTAGTCTTGCTAAATTTTCTTTCTTTTCCTAGCAGGTATCTCTAGTTTATGACTAGAAGGAGCCCGGCAGGACCTCTAGCATACGATAGTGATATCGAAGCTCTTGCGTAAGAATCGCAGAGAAATCGGTGAGCCTTAAATTACCAAGAAGAACAACAACAGATGCAGATCCAATCCTCTTGAAGGATGGACGAGAATAATCCACCACGAGATGTGGCAGAAAACAATGCTCTGCGTACTATGTATGATTATGCTAAACCTCATTTAACAGGAGCGGAATCTAGTATTGTTAGGCCTGTTATAGCTGTTAATAATTTTCAATTAAAGCCTAATACTATACAAATGATTCAACAATTTGTTCAATTTTATGGTTTGCAGGATGAAGACCCAAGCACTCATATAGCTAATTTTTTAGAGTTCTGTGATACTTTCAAAATAAATGGCGTTTCTGATGATGCCATTTGTCTTCGGTTATTTGCCTTTTCATTAAGGAAAAAGCCAAACAGTGGTTGAGCTCGTTACCACGAGGGTCAATTACGACATGGGACCAGATGACCGGAAAATTTTTATTAAAATATTTCCAGCCGGCCAAAACGGCCAAATTACAGAATGATATCTCTTCTTTTGTGTGGATGGATTTAGAGACATTATACGACGCATAGGAGAGATACAAAGATCTCTTGATGAGAGGTCCACACCACGGATTACCTTTATGGCTTCAAGTCCAAACTTTTTACAATGGTGTAAATCCCTCAACGAGGCAACTAATTGATTCAGCCGCCGGTGGAACCCTGAACAACAAAACTCCTAAAGCAGCCTACGAGTTTATCGAAGAGATGTCGCTGAACAACTATCAATGGCAAGTTACAAAGACAAGGCCAACAAAATCAGCCAGAGTTTTCAACATCGACGCAGTAACCATGTTGTCAAATCATGTAGAGATGATGAATAAAAAGCTTGACAATTTGTGTTCTTTGCAGGTAAATCCGGTAATGCAGTGCGACGCAAGTGGAACCATGGCGAATCCTGAGTACCCACCCTACCAACCGGGCACGAAAAATGAACAAACGAATTATATAGGTAATAATTTCAAATCTAATAATAATCCTTATAGTAACACCTATAATCCAGGTTGGAGGAACCACCCAAATTTTTCATGGGGAGGTAAAAAAGGCCAACGAAATCAAGGAAATAAAAAATAACAACCTCTTCCAAATTTCCAAAATTAGCCCTATCCACAGGAAAAGGAGCCGAGTCTTGAAGAGATGCTGAAGAAGTTTATGGCATCCACATATGCTCGTCTCCAAAAATCTGATATAACACTTGATAATCAAGAAGCATCGATCAAGGAAATCAAGAACCGAGTTGAGGAACTTACTAAGTCGGTTGGACTACTTATCAGCAATTTGTGAAATACTGGTAAATCTTTTCTAAAGCAACAGGGCAAGTTAAAGCGATTATAATCGAGAAGTGGAAAGGAGTTAATGACCCAAAGAAAAACCACCACGCGAAGATAATAAAGCAAAAGATGTGGGAATTGAGGATGTAATTCCAGTAGTGAGGAAGATAAACTATTAATCCCATATTCATCAAAGCTGAAGAAAGAACGATTAGATGCCCAATGTGGTAAGTTTCTTGAACTTTTTAAACAAATACATATTAATTTTCCTTTTGTTGAAGCCAATTCATAGATGTCGACGTACGCAAAATTCTGAAAAGAACTCTTGACGAACAAAAGGAAGCTCGAAGAAGTATCAATAGTGGAACTTAATGATGAATGTTCTGCCATCCTCCAAAATAAGTTACCAACAAAATTAAAATACCTAGGAAGTTTTACTATTCCTTATTTGATTGGCAACTTAAATATTAAGAAAGCACTAGCTGATCTAGGTGCCAGTATTAACTTAATGCCTTATAAAATGTTTAAACAACTAGATCTTGGTGAACCAAAATCCACTAGGATGAGTATTCAGTTAGCTGATAGATCTATTAAATATCCTAGAGGAGTTATTGAAGATATCTTGGTAAAGATTGATAAATTTATTTTCCCTGTTGATTTTGTTGTGCTTGACATAGATGAGGACTTTGAGGTTCCTTTAATTTTAGGGTGCCCTTTTTTGGCTACTGCTAGGGCTGTTATCGATGTAGGTGATGGTAAACTTGCATTAAGTATAGGTGATGAGGAAATTATTTTTCAAATCTATGATGCCATGCGATATTCTAGAGAACAAGATGATTCCTGTTATTTTGTTGATACCACTGATCATATTATTCAGAATTCATTACAGGAAATCATACATGACAACACGATGGAACTGCGTCTTACTCAAAAAGAGGGGGAAGAAGATGAAGTTGACAAACTAAATCTAAATACATATTCATCCAGGAAAACAGAAAGAGAAAACATTGAAATCAATAATGATTTCAAGCAAAAACCCTCTGTTGATGAACCACCCAAATTAGAATTAAAGCAGCTACCGAAACACCTAGAATATCATTCCCTGGGGACAATTCTACGTTACCAGTAATTATCTCTTTAGAACTGGATTCCAAGGAAAAAGTGGAGTTGCTACAGGTACTAAGGGAACATAAAAAAAGCCATAGCTTGGAAAATCTCTGATATTAAAGGAATAAGCCCAACAATTTGTACCCACAAAATTTTAATGGAAGATGAGTACAAGCCATGTGTGCAACCTCAGAGACAATTAAATCCCAACATAAAAGAAGTTGTGAAAGCTGAGGTAATTAAACTTCTAGATGCTGGAATAATTTATCCTATTTCTGACATCAAATGGGTAAGTCCTATACAGGTTGTTCCAAAGAAAGGAGGCATGACTGTGATAGCTAATGAGAAAAATGAAATAATTCCCACCAGAACAGTCACAAGTTGGAGAGTCTGCATTGATTACAAAAAGTTGAACGACGCCACTAAAAAAGATCACTTTCCTTTACCATTCATTGATCAAATGTTAGAAAGGTTATTTAGACACATGTATTACTGCTTCTTAGATGGACTCTCTGACTATTTTCAAATTCCAATAGCACCTGAAGATCAAGAGAAGGCAACATTCACATGCCCATACGATACGTTTGCTTATCGTAGAATGCCTTTTGGATTATGTAATGCCCCTACTACTTTTCAGCACTGCATGTTAGCAATCTTTGATGAACTCGTGGAGGACATCATGGAGGTATTTATGGATGATTTTTCGGTATTTGGTAATTCTTTTCATATCTACCTTAAAAATTTAAAATGAGTTCTAATGAGATGTGAGGAAACGAACCTTGTTTTAAATTGGGAAAAAAGTCACTTTATGGTACAAGAGGGAATTGTATTAGGACATAAATTTCCTAGTAAAAGAATTGAGGTAGATAAAGCAAAGGTCGAAACCATGGAAAAATTACCTCCTCCTAGCTCAATTAAGGCTATTAGAAGCTTTTTAGGACGTGCAGGATTCTACAGAAGATTCATTAAGGACTTTTCTAAAATAGCTAAGCCTCTAACAAAATTGCTAGAAAAAGATGCACCTTTTTACTTTGATCAAGAATGTTTAGATGCATTTAATATCCTTAAAGAGAAATTAATAAACGCCCAAATTATAATTGCCCCTGATTGGAATCTTTCATTTGAACTAATGTGTGATGTGAGTGACTTTCCAGTAGGTGCAGTTCTAGGGCAGCGAAGAGACAAGCACTTCCAGCTAATTTATTACGCCAGCAAAACATTGACGGTCGTGCAAGAAAATTATACAACCACTGAAAAAGAATTACTTGCTGTGGTCTTTGCATTTGATAAATTTAGACAATACTTATTAATATCTAAAGTCATCGTTTTTAATCGACCACTCTGCTCTTCATTATCTTTTGATTAAACCCGATGCAAAACCTCGACTCATAAGATGGATTTTACTTTTATAGGAATTTGATTTGGAAATTCAGGATAAGAAAGGAGCTGAAAATATTGCAGTAGATCACCTGTCTAGACTTGAAAATCTACACACAGAAGAATGAAAAGAGATAGAGATAAATGACTCATTCCCGTCGAATGACTATTCTCCATCAAGAACTATGAGGTACCTTGGTTTGCGATATTGCAAATTTTTAGCGCTAATATCATACCGAAAAGTTAACGCATCATCAAAAGAAGCGATTCTTTTACGATGCGAAGAACTATTTTTGGGAGGATCCCTTTCTTTTCCGTATATGTGCAGACTAGGTGATTCGGAGATGCGTTACCAAGGCAGAAGTAAACAAAGTCTTAGAACACTGCCACTCTGGGCCTTCAGGAGGGCACTACAGCGGTGTCAAGACAACACACAAAATACTCGAATCAGGTTTCTATTGGCCCACTCTATTTAAAGATGCCAAAAGGTATGTCGCTTCGTGTGATAGATGCCAAAGAATAGGTAATATTTCTAAACGTGATGAAATGCCTCAAACTTACATGCTATCATACGAAATATTTGACGTATGGGGTATTGATTTTATGGGTCCCTTCCCTAGTTCATTTGGGAATAAATACATCTTAGTGGCAGTTGATTATATGTCAAAATGGGTAGAAGCTGAAGCTTTACCTACAAATGATGCCCGAGTAGTAGTAAAATTCCTCAAGAAACTATTTTCTCGATTTGGAACATCTAGAGCCATTATTAGTGATAGGGGTACTCATTTTTGTAATGCTCAATTTGATAAAGTCTTAAAAAGATATGGAATACACCATATGATAACTACCCCATATCACCCTCAAACCAGTGGGCAAGCAGAAGTAGCAAACCTAGAACTTAAGCGAATTTTAGAAAAAAATCGTTGAATCAAATAGAAGAGACTGGGCAGTAAAAGTAGATGATGCCTTATGGGCCTATAAAACAGTGTTTAAAACACCCTTAGGGACATCCCCATACAAACTTGTCTATGGGAAAAGTTGTCATTTGCCATTCGAGTTAGAACACAAAGCTTTTTGGGCTATAAAATTCTTAAATTTTGATTTTAAAACTGCAAGGGAGAAAAGAAGGATGCAGATGAACGGGCTAAATGAACGGAGAGCTGATGCCTACGAGAACTCAAAACTTTACAAGGAAACCACAAAGCGACGCCATGATGCTTATCTGAAGAAATCAAAACAACTCGAAGTAGGGGACTTGGTCCTGCTATACAAATATAGACTTAAACTATTTCCTAGGAAACTGAAATCAAGATGGTCAGGGCCATTCATAATCAAAACAATTTTCTCCTATGGCACAGTTGAGGTAACTCACCCCACTCAAGGCACATTCAAGGTAAATGGTCACCGACTCAAAATCTATAATGGTGAAGATGTTACAAATATGAAAGAGGAGCTTCAGCTCCGTGAACCTTCTTTTAGAACCAAAATCAGGGAAAGCCTAGCTTAAGACTTAAACGAGCGCTTCTCGGGAGGCAACCCGAGCACTAAAACTATCTCTTTATTTCTATATTTGGTTATTTTTTATATTTTTATTCTAGAATTTTAATGAAACAAAACTAAAGATTCCCAGGCCACACGGCCTAGCACACGGCCGTGGCCGTGGCCGTGTGGAAGTACAAAATCTCTATACTGATATGGCAGAGACGGTACAAATTAGCCCCAACTAACTATTGGAGTCACGTACCCAACCACTACCCCACGGGCACAGAAAAAGTCCCATGGCCGTGCATGCAGCTGTGGGCCAACACTGCCTTTTCAGGAATGGCCGTGGCATCTGGAAAACGAGCGTGGGTGAACCAATATGCCGAGACACACGACCGTACGAGGCAACTGTGTAAATCAACACACCCATGGGACACGGACGTGGAAAGCCATGCCGAAGAAGCGTAAGAGGCCAACCACAGTCTCCTCAAAGGAGATCGATTCGCATGAGTTCATGCTGGTAGCTTCAGCTACTCAACACGCCAAGGGTCTTCGAAACCTTTTCGGTTCTATTTTTCTTTCCTCATCTCCTTTATTTGCCTTATCTTTACTTCTTTTCCGCTTAGCTTAGTTTATTTTATTCTAGTTTCTTAGTGTCAGGTTCGTCAGGCTGCTAGAGAATCACACTGGAACCACAGCCATAGCCCCTCCGCAGCCTTAGAAGTCTCACCCACTTCACGAACCATCTATCAATAAAGACTCCTTAGTCCATTAATCTTTTCTTTGAATTTCAATTTTCTTCTTAGTCTCCTTCTCTTTATTTTTCTTGTCCTTAATTATCTTATTAGTATATTTTTAATGTTTCTTTAGATTTCCTGGCTATATCTTTCTAGGCTACCCAATTTCTTCATCTAGCACAGTGCTTGTCAGTAGCCACCCCACCAGGCCTATAGAAAATGCCCCCACCTCCAATCCGACAAGGGAACAAGGATTCATCCAAAAATTTAAGAAGTGTTATTTCTTCCCCTTCTCTTTTGATTTTATTATTACATGATTACTTATCTATCTTTGTACATTGAGGGCAATGTACATCTTAAGTGTGGGGTAAAAGTACCTAACTTTTGCATTATTCTCAAATCTCGAATTTAGTCTTGTTCCTAAGTATTTTCTCATATTATTAATTAGGGTGAAATTTACGATGATTTATGATTTTATTAATATGTTTTGGATTAAGTCATTGATAATTGTGCATTGATGATTAAAATTGAAGAATACTAGAGAATCAAGCATGATAAGTCTATTTTTAATAATAAAAATTTTCTAGGTTGTTGAACTGAATTTGACTATTACCTTAAAGTTTGAAAATTTCAGGGATTGATGTAAAAAACACCCATAATTTTTGTGAGATTTTGAGCCTTGTAGAGCATATATTCTTTTTCGTGCTCACTTTATTGATTATGAGTGTGTCAACACTGAATAGCTATTCTAGAACTTGCTTCGATTATACATGTCAAGACCACATTATTGATTTGATATACTGAGATGATAAAGGCACCTAGGTTTTAACCCATTCGCTCTACTAAAAAGCCTACCTTCATAATTAACCCTTAGTGAACCTCGTTGATCCTAACAACCCTTTTTACTGATTCACCCACTAATATTAACCAAAAACCCTTTGTATTTGTTATCACCATTCCTTTGACTACCCCTCTATCAAGAATTAATTTGATTAGTTACCTAATTAGTTTATTTCAGTTGATAAAGTTCTTTCTTTATTATGTATTTACTTAGTTTGTTCTTAAAAAAACAAAAAAAAATTGAAGTATATTCAGATTGGTAATATAAAAAGTGAGCTTGTACATTTAAATTTCAATTATCGAAGAAAAAGCTCGTATTATTAGTTTTAGAGTTTCAATTGATGTAATCATTTATTTTCTAGTTCATTATTTTTAATTAAGTGATTTGTCAATTCAATATCGGTTCAAAACCTTCTAATTCAACCTTTATCCACACCTTTAACCCAAGCCTCGTTACAACCCTATTAAAGACCTTTTGATTTGTGTATCATCTCATATTATAATGGTGGAGATTTGATTTTCAGGCAAGCCTATGGGATTAACTTTTTAGGTTCGACTTATGAGTGCTTTTTCTTGAACCTTAAACACTTCGAGTGCTTTGAATGAATCTTTAGTGAGGAAGTCAATCCTTGTTAGTTTTGAATTAAAGGTAATTATTTAGATAAGGGGAGACACCTATGTTTTCAAGCTACAAAATATATGACTTAGAATTGTTTGAATCTTTAGGAGTCTTTGAGTTAAATTATCAATGTATGAATTATCTATGAATTATGATGAGGCATTATTGATGAGAATAATGAATTGTGGAAAGTTCATTTTAATTGTAAGTTGAGAATTTTTCTTGAAGACAAGCAAAAGCTTAAGTGTGGGGGTATTTGATAAAGCGTAAAAGTAACATATTTTAACCCCATATTTAGTATACTTTTGGATGATTTAGCCCTCGATTTATGTAAAAAGGTGCTCTTAATCCTTTCTTTTCATGTTTTATACTCAGTAAAGCACCCAGGGATGAAAAGAACAAGAAACAGGCTAATTTGGGCCAAAGGGGAAATCAACACAGTCTGGACTTCAATTTACACGGCCGTGCCTAAATCAACAGAATCTAAATACGGCCTGAAGTTGATTTACACGGGCGTGTGCCATGGCCATGGCCCTGTCATGGAAAAGAGGAATTTCACTCAGAAAAGGATACTTAGGGAGAAAGAAACGCATTCTAAGAGCCTATATAAAGACCCTAAATGTAACCTAAAATGGGGCGGTCAGTTAGGCAGTCAGCTAGGCCAAGAAGCCGAGCCAGAAGGCCAAATTTGTGGGAATCACTCGAAGATAGCCAGTTGATCCATCTCAAGAAGTAGAAATTCTACTTAAGACGACAGATCTATCCTTCAATACCTTTAGGGGGTTTTAGGGATTTCTTATGTTTTGTTTTATCTTTTCTCTTGAGATGTTTTATTTTATCATTATGAACTAAACCCTTCAGATACCTGAAGAGGATGAAGCGTAGATGAATCTTGTTATTATTTATTGAAATATATGATAAATACTTAATTTGTTCTTAATTATGTGTGCTTAATTATTGTGTTAATATTTTCGAAATATTGGTTCAAGTTGAATGTGCTTAGGTGGTGGAGCAAAAGTCCACGCTTAAGAGTAGATCTAGCATAATTAAGTAGAGTTGATCGCGCGCCTAGAGATAGGGTGACGAGATTTTACTGGATTAGGGTGAAACCTAATATGGGAGTCCGTAGATCAAGTTAATGCGATTCTAGGGGTTTTAATTTGAAAGAGATTTCGGTTAATCAACCTAGGGTTAGACGTTATTCGCCTTGAGAGAGGGTTTAATATAAATTAGGGAGTCTTACCGGTCAAGCTAAGTGAATAATTAAATGCAGTTCGGTGTTGGATAACAAGTGATGTTTAGGTGGATTCTTCCGAGGGTATCGTCTTAATCAACCGAGTTTTTCCTAAAGTTATTTTCCCAAATTCATTCTTTTTATCTTTGCGTCTTAGTTTATTAATTATTTAGTTAATTTAGATTTAATCTACCAAATCATTTAATATTTACTCTAAATAATAGAAAGAAAGTGAGCATTA
This sequence comes from Gossypium rotundifolium, assembly GCA_025506655.1. Lineage (NCBI taxonomy): Eukaryota > Viridiplantae > Streptophyta > Magnoliopsida > Malvales > Malvaceae > Gossypium > Gossypium rotundifolium. The sequence continues at coordinate 85,492,421 of CP106728.1, forward strand.
GTACTTTTACTTCCTTTGAGTTCGACAATCGGTCTTGCTTAAACCATACTACTGTTCGATAGGTGCACTTGCCTTAAGTCGTTGTTAGAGTTAGTTTCCAGGTTCGATCATTCTCTTTCTAAATTTTAAAACTCAACAATTCTAGACGATCAAGTGAGCATGTTTTTTGATGTTTAATGATAGAAAATGCATTGTGTTGTTAGATAAACAACATTTGTTAAGTGATTTTGCGTGAAATGTCCAATTAGGGATTAAATTGTGACACGTGTAATTTTTGTGGTTAAATTGTGAAATAAATGAAAAATATGGACTGCTAAGGACCTAATTAAAATTTAGCTAGCATGGGTTGTGGTTGAATTGCATGAATTTGTGATTTTATGAAATAGGGACTAAATTGTAAAAATGTTGAAATATTTGGGGCAAAAATGTAAATTTTCCTTAAAGTGAATTTTGGTCTAAATTGAATAGAGATATTATTAAATAAGTTAATTTTGATTACATTTAGATCAAGAAAAGTGAAATACGGACTTAGATTGAGGAAAGAACAAGGTTTTGGACTAATCGACCCGTTTCATTGTTTTTGCATTCGAGGTAAGTTCGTATGTAATAAGCTTTGTTATAATTGTATGTTAAATGCTTTGATATCGCATAAATTATGAATACAAAATTACCGACGTCTTTGAAGAAGATTCGGCATTAGAAATCCCGTTTGAACCTTAGGAATAGATTAGGATACAAATGACATGTCATTAGGGGTTATTATCGTTTTTAGTCTTTGGTCAAACGTCCCTTGATGGTGAGTTATCTAGAATGTGTTGTAGATTCTCGTCCACTTGTGTGAGTAGCACCGTGTAGCTACGTCATGACCATCAGCTTGTGTGAGCAGACCCGTTGATAGCTCGAGAGTGAGTATTATTGAGATAGGATATTGAGATAGCTTCAGCTATGTATTGGCACTTTAGTGCACGATTTTATTGAGATAGCTTAGGCTATATATATTGGCACTTAGGGTGCGAGATTCTCGAGTATTTTGTATTATTCCAAATGGCTCAACGGGTATATCGAAGATATGAAATGGTGAGAAATAGTGAAATCAAAGCTAGCTCAGATTCGGGATTGTCGGAGACTTCATCACACTATCCTACTATCACTTTGGTACCTTTTAACTTAAGTAATTTGAGTATATGGTGAATAGGAACTTTGGTCATTTTTCTTATGAATTGATAAAGAAGTTAACTATTTGAATTGGCTTGTAAATATCTAAAGTTTGGTTTTGTATATAGCAATGGTAGTTTGCTTATTTTGGTTATTTTGGTCGTATATATAAAATCGCATATAGCTTGTGTTATGTGATTGATGATGGATATATATTGCTAGTTGAAAATAGGTAATATGGATATCAAATGATGGAGTTTTGATTATTGGTAAGCTAATGAATCTAGGCTACTAATGCATGTTTAGAAAAATGACCATATTGATGATTTGAGAAAGTGAAATGGGTATAAATTGGATGGCAATGTGAGATTGTACATCTTGTATTAGTTTGTGTTGGAAATGGTATGAAATATGCTTGGTTGAGGTTGATTGAATGCCTATATTATGCTATGTTTTGTGCCATTTGAGTTTGGTGTGGGTACCCGTAAATTGGGTGGAAAAATGGCTTGGTAAATAGCCTATTTTTGTCCACACAGGCAGAGACACGTGCGTGTGTCTTAGTTGTGTATGACACACAGTCAGGTTACACGGCCGTGTATCCCCTGGTGTTGAATTTGAAATAAATTCAGTATGCTCCACACGGCCCAGCACACGGGCGTCTGTCATGGCCGAGTGGTATAAGTCAGTATACCTTACAGGTTTGGCACGACCTAGCACACGGGGGTGTGTAGCCATTTTTAGGGTACACGGACTAGCCACATGGGCGTGTGTGTTGGCTGTGTGACCCAAATCAGAGAGTTACATAGGGTTGGACATGGGCTAGGACACGGCTTTGTGATCCCATTTTGAATGTTCACACGGCTTGTGACACGAGTGTGTCTTTGGCCGTGTGAGACACACAGTTGGGTGACACGGGCGTGTGTCCCCTGAACTTTGAAAAAAATTTCTAAGTCTCGTAAAAAGTTTCTTAAGTTATCGATTTAGTCTCGAATCATTTCTAAAGTATGTTTTGTAATATCCTGGAATTAGGGGTTTTGCATTCTATGTATTTCTGTGTGTTTGGTTTGTTCTGTGTGTTATTTTGGTGTGTTTGGGGGTTTTGGAAAGGCCTGGGGTCAAGTTAGGGCCTTGGTAAAAAATTTTTTTTTAAGCACTTTAGGGGAGAGCTGGTTGAGGTAGGCCTTAAGGGTAACTTCTTATGTTTGGTGACACAAGAAGTAGTTTGGTAGAGTGGCAAGAGGATGCCACTTAAGGTGTAGGGATGTGGCGTCACAAGGGAGCAGCAGGGGGAAAGGAGTTCGAGTCACGGCAGTAGCATTTAGAAGCTTTATTTTTGCGTTTAGGGAGCTAAGGTAGTGGCATTTAGCTAGACTCTTCATGGTGGTTGATTGATTAAGTCAAAGATTTTAAATGAGTGGCCATGAGGTGATAGTGGTGTTTGAATGGGTCAAACCGATTCAAATTGATGAAGGGGAGTGAAAGTAGGAGCAAATCATGGGATTGGATGTTATTGGAGTGGTGGCCGAATGTGGGAAGCTTGAAGTGGGGGGATTCGGTTTAGTGTTAGCTTTGGTGTGCCTAAATTTTAGAGGCTTGATGCTTTGGTTTCATTTCTTTGTTTAGCTTATTCAGTCATTTTGTGTCAATCTTTGTTACCAAAACCGAAGCATTTTCTTTCTTCCTTTCCATCTTTTGTTTCTTTTTTTCTCTAAAGCTTTCACAAGTAGCCAAATACTCATCTTCTCTCATATTGGAAGCCTACCCTTATTAGCTACCTTAGCCGAATCATTCTATCATCTCCTCTCTTGCCAAGCCAAAACCTTTCTTCTCCTCTAACATTTTCTGTGCTAGCCGAACCATCTCTCAAAACTCATCTATTCTTTTAGCCGAATCACAGTTGCTTATTTTTCCCTTTACTTTGCAATTTTCTTGTTCTAAGTGATTGAAACCTAAACTTTCTTCTTTTCTTCCTCTTCTCTTTTCGTTGTTCGTATCTTGTGGAAGCCGAATCTTTTTTAGTGTTAACTGAAGGCATTCTTCCTTTGTTTTGCCAGAAGCCGATTATAGCCCTTCCAATCGGCATTTTCTTGTTTTGGTAAGGATTTTTCTTTTGGTTTTCTTTTTTATTCTTTTACTTTTCTCTTGTGGTTTGTTAAACTGAAGGTGTTGATTCATTCCTTTTAGGCCTTGGCCGAATGTAGGGGAGCTCATTCTCGTATTCTCTTCTTCATCTAGCCAGCGTTTAGAAGGTCATTGGTAAGTTTGGATGTTGGCCGAATGGTTGGAAAGGGTGGTTCTTTTCGTTTTGACTGGGCCGAAAGGTCGCTTCTTTTGTTCGATTTCAGGAATCGATTCTAACTTGGTGATATCCAGGGACTCATTCGGCTTCACAAGCCAACCTTCTAGTGTTCGATTTTTGTTGACCAAGGTAAGGTATTTCCTTTTAGTTTCTCTTCATCTCCTTTACTCCTATTCAACAAACCGACCACTTATTCTTCCATAACTCGTCTTTCATTTTTCATGTCTAGTGGCCGAATACTAAGAAGAGAAATTTTAAGGTTTCTTCAGTTGTTGGGAGTTCTTTTCTGAGCGGTCTTGCTTGTTTGCGTTAGTAACAAAGGTAGGAGTCACTTCTTTTCAATTTTTGGTTATTATATCCCTTATGGGTTATAATCTGCTTTAATCAATTCTTTTGATGGTCAATCGATGTTTTCTCTACCTTTGATCAAGTATATTTCATGGATACAAGAAATGGTCAAGCTGAGGAAAGGAGTGTACCCATAGCCTCCGCTCCAAAGTTTAAAAGGCGTCTTTGTGTTAGCGATTCAGAACTATCTGCCAGGTTATGGTAGGGAGCCGACGTCTGCCTGGGATAGGCAAATAGCCGTTGTCCCTACTAGTGAAAGCGTCGACATAGAAAGTATAGTGTTACGCATTATCAGGTGTGTGTACGTTCACACTTTACTTTAGCAATTTTTGTTATTAACTGTGTTGGTTGAAAGCCGAAATGACTTAGGTAGTCGAGATGCCCTCGTGGGTAAAGTTGGCGATACCTGGTAAGTACCTATATAGTTTTACTTTTAATTATATGAATGTATGATATAATTCACCATTGTGCTTTGGGAGCATGTTTGCATTCATATTATTATGTCAATATGTGCATGGGCTTGGGATATGATGTGAAAAGGGGAAGTGTGATTCTAAGACTATCACCAATGGTTTGGTACCACAGTGGGTTGGCCCCACATAATTTATCCAGTGACTATGTCTCAGTGGTTTGGTACTACAGTGGTTTGGCACCATATAGTTTATTTCTGTGACTCATCCCAGTGGTTTGGTACCACAGTGGGTTGGCCCCACATATTATATTTAGTGACTTTATGACTAGTGGTTTGGAACCACCAGTGGGTTGGTACCACAGTGGCATGGTGCCACGGGCGTTTGGCTGGTTCGGGTGATGTAGAGGATGGAAAGTAGGTGGGGCTCGGCTGCATTGCATACATGCTTAATATGTTGAATTGTGTGGGTTAAGGCCCAATAGGCCTCTGTGGGCGTAAAGCCCTGATTTTGTTTAATGGGGATTTACACACTGAGTCTCGATGACTCACCCCTCTGCTTAATTGTACAGGTAATCACTAGATCGTGGATTTGGAGCCGAGGCAGACTCGAGGTGGCCATGCAGCATTTTCTAGTAATTTCATTTTCTTTATTCTAAATTTTACTATTAAGCTTGGATTTTGGTGTTGTAATAAGGCCACTTTAACTTTAATTTGGGTTTTATTATGAAGTTGATATGGCATATTTAATAAACTATAAAAGTTGGAGTTTTTTTTTCTAAGATTAAGAACGTTGATTAATTGATTTTCAGATAACTAGTGAAAGATGGATAGCGAGTAATAAATTGATTCGGAGTTTTCACTTAAAAGCCGCAACATCATTTTCAACTGGCAAATTTAATGGAATTTTCTTAAATTCGACTTTCGACAAATGAACCTGATTTTGTAATGCGGTCTAAGTTAAAAAATTACTTTAAATTTTCTCTAAAGGTGCAATAACGAAACACAAAGTTTTACCAACTCATGATATTTAGTTAGTTTTCTAAATTTCCTTTCCTGTAGCATACCAGATTCGGTCGTAGCATTTTGACCGGGTTTGGGGTGTTACATGTTTATGGCCTCGTGGGCTCATATTAGGGACAATGTGATTGAGTTTAAATGATGATTATATGAAATTTGAAAATGTATGTAAAATTATTGTTTAATTGTTTTATAAGTCTGGTAATGCTCCGTAACCCTATTTCAGCGTTGAATACGGGTGAGGGGTGTTACATTTATTGGTATCAGAGCTACAGTTTAGTCGATTCTCTGACTAACGTAGCGTATGTGAGAGTCTAGCTATACATGCCATATATAACCTGTGATAGTGTGATATCTCCAGAAAATTTAAATCGTGTTTTCATATAGTAAATGGATCCCAATTGAGCTATAGCTGATGATGTCGAAAGTAATGTGCCAGCCTCCGTTCACGGGGTCGCACAATCTGAGTCTAGACCCGTATCAGGTAGTCAAGGAGGAGAGGCTAAGGAAGCCTTCTTCTAGATGATGAATGAGTGGCTTACGGAGTTTGTTCGAATAAATCCGGCTATTTAACAAACTCCACCCCACCTAATCCCCAACCGACTCCCATAGCTTGTAACACCCCTAATTCGAAACCGTCGCCAGAATAGTGTTAAGAGGCATTACTAAACAAAACCTAGCTCAAAACAGGCTTTCATACAATTCATGCTTCATAAAATCAATTACATCAATACATGCATATATTGAACTTAACAATAAATATCTCACAACATACAAACCAAAGCACATTCAGTAATAGTAATATCACAAAATGGTCAAGCATAAAATTTAAAATATATCAAAATCATGTGCACATTTTACCAAATCATTATTGACCATTTAAGAAAAATATTCAAATCATAACATACTTAACTTGCAAATTCTTTAACCAAGCCAATCCACATATATAAACTAAGCCATTCATCTCATGAACTAATCGGTTGGCTTATTAATTCATTTAAAATATCCACACAACATATTAGGTATATGATTATATATATATATATATATATATACTTATAACTAATCAATTAAATACATATACATATTAGGTTAACTATAATAACTTCCACACAAAATATCTAAACTACAATCGTGATCTACTTTCCCACTTAGAGCTTAATTAGCTAACCATTCAAGTAAAATTTATGCACTTATTTATCAAATTAATCAAATGGTATATTCATTCTTACTTAATCAATATACATATAGCATTAACAGAACATATTTTCATCCAACACAAGCATTTGTTAACATTAGTTAACTTATAAATCATTCATGAAATATCCATTCAAATATATAGATAAAATACCCTTCATGAATTCATGAAACATACATACCAAAACAAGCTTATATCAAGACCAAAATGCAAAAACATATATATATATATATATATATATATATATATATATATATATCACCTCAAGCATAATCAAGCCAACCCAAGCATAGAAATGTAGCCATTTTCGCATGGCATGTATATACATTCACATATACACCATTTGAGTCAATTCAAAAAGTAACTTAGCCTATACATGCCATAGACTTTAAGTTCGTTCACAAAAGAGGTACCAAAATATTAATGATAGTGTGATGAGCTTCAACGACGATCCCCGAGCACGAGATGATCACCCAAAAGAGATCTAAGACACGAGAACAACCAAGAACAAATTAAGCTTTAACAACTTAGTAAGTTATAAGCAATTATATCACAATAAAGCATTATACCATAATTTAGTAAATTATTTCATTTATAACCTTAAGTAGAATAGTCACATATATAAAATAGATTTCATAATAAATGTTATATGCATATGTATCTATAAATAACCTTCACATGATAAAAAGCGACATCATATACATCTATTACTTAGAATTTCTACTTACATCTCAAGCTCTCATAAATCACAAGTTGATATGCATAATACAAAATTCTATTACATCCACCATTACAAAATTTACCACCATTGTAATAATATATAGTTGAATACCCCATCATTTTACCTTAATTAACAATATTAATAGTAGGCGTCTTTGAAAGAGCATCAAACCTGCACACTCGTTACTAAAATTTTGTAACGTATTGCACACCCAGCGCTGTTACTTTGACATCTCGCACACTTAGTGCCAAATTTCTATAACGTATCGCACACTTAGTGCCAAGTGACCGATTCCACACACTTAGTGCCCGGTTTATAAATTCGCACACTTAGTGCATTACTTAAACTTATTATTCATTAAAATGCACACTTATACATATAGAATTTAATCCACAACCTTACATATACGCATATATATACTTTTCTTATTCCATTCCCAAATCAACATCACGTTAGGCTAAAACATTAACATGTAATTAAACATTACCTTCGGCTATATTTATCTCTCAAATTAATGTCTTCCATAGCTATATTACATCATTAACATGTATATACACATCATTCTCAAATAGATTCAACTTTTAACCAACATCACATTCGGCTACCTCATATTGAACACATCTAATTTTATTAGCTACATGTGATTCAATGTAATTAAAAGTTCAATTCAGCTCAATTGCTTAAAAACTTACCTCGAGTATCGACGAACTTTATTTCCCGACTATTCGATTAACTTCACCTTTCCCCGATCCACTCCCTATCCTTTTTGTTCTTGGTCTATATAAATTTCAAATTAAGCTCATTCAACATATTTTCATTCAATTCAATCCAAAAACACATAATTGGGCAATTACAATTTTACCCCTGACATTTTACACTTTTTGCAATTTAGTCCCTATAGCATAATACACAAAATATGCAAAATCTGCACACACCATGCTTAGGCCGAATGTTGCTCATACACAGAAAAATCCATACATTCCATTTATTTTTCATTTTAGTCCCTCAAAAATTTATTTTTTCTATTTAATCCAAATCACTCAATTTCTTCAAAAATTCATGAGCAACACTTGCTATTCTATCACATATAATTACTATTTCATCATCAACAACAAGAATAACAAGCTTCCTTCAATGGCATCTCATGAAAAACACAACCAATTCAAAAATTTAAACATAGGCTAGCTAAAACTCAAAGCAACGATCTCAAAAACGTAAAATTTATTAAAAACCGAACTCAAATCACTTACCTATTGAGCTTGCAAAGGGCCGAACATCACAAAGCTTTTCTCTCTTTTATTTTCTCAAGTTTCGGCCATGAACATTGAAGAAAGATGAACACTTTTAATCTTTTATTCATATTATTATTATAACATATATTAAGCTAATATATTTTAACATAAAATATAATAAAATATAATAAAAATTTCAATTACTATTACATGCATAATCATGACCGGCACTAAGTCTATTTTATGTTCAATTTGCTATTTTAAACCTCCAATTTATAAAGACATCATCAATTTAGTACTTACTCATTTAACCACCAAATTTTCTTTTCATGCGATTAAGCCCCTTTTTTAAAATTAAGCACTAAAACGATCAAATTTTAATACGAAATTTTCACACACACCAATTCACACATAATAAGCATAGAAAATAATTTTAAAATATTTTTTGGACTCGAATTCATGGTCCCAAAACCACCGTTCTGATTAGGGTCAAATTGGGCTGTTACATAGCTCCTCAAGGTGTGGAACTTCTATGACTGAATAAGCCACTAGTTGATAAGATTCGAAAACACGGAGTTGAAGAGTTTAGAGCTAATGTTGACGACAATCTTGAGAGAGCTGAGTTTTAGCTTGAAAACACTATCAGAGTATTTGATAAACTTTCTTGCACACAGGGTGAATGTTTAAAATGTGCTATATCACTTTTGAGGACACGATGTATCAATGGTGAAATACTTTAGTATCGAGTATGCAAGTGAAAGAGTTACCGGGAATTCTTTCAAAGTGAATTTAAAAGAAATACATCATCAATGGTTTATTGATCGAAGTGCAAAGAGTTTCTTAAACTGAAATAGGGCCGTATGTTTGTGACAGAGTATAAGTGAGAGTTCGTGAGACTCAGTAAGTATGCTCGGGAATGTGTTTCAACTGAAGCAATTATGTGTAAAAGGTTCGAAGATGGATTGAATGAAGACATCAGACTGTTAGTCAGGATTCTAGAATTGAAAAAATTTGTTATTTTATTTGACCGAGTTTGCAAAGCCGAAGAATTGGGTAAAGAAAAGAGAAAAGTGAATTTCGAGGCTAGAGAATCGAGAACAAGATTGATGAATAAGCCATATCAGTCTTCATCAAAGAAATTGAGAGATTTTTATACTCGTTCTAATGCTTCAATCAGGTATCCAAATAGATATCATGGAAAGCAATACTCAAGTCCTAAAGCGAAAGCTACATCAGTATCAAGTGTTGGCAGCGTAAGAAACAATAAGCCCAAGTGTCAACAGTGTGGTCGACGTTATTTTGGAGATTGTTGGATGAATAATAATGATAAAGCCTATTTCAGATGGTTCGCAAGAACACTTTATTTGTGATTGTCCTCAGTTATTCGAGAAAGATAATCGCCAGACTTCAAGGCCGAGTAATACAGTTGCCAGGGGTAGACCACCTCAAAGTGCTAGAAATGTGACTAGTAGTAGAGGAATGACAAAGGACTCCATTGTGAGATCCGAGGCTAGAGCACCTTCTAGGGCTTACGCTATTCGTGCTCGCGAAGATGCATCATCACCAGATGTGATCACCGATACATTTTCTCTTTATGCCACTACTGTAATTGATTTGATTGATCCTAGATCGACTCATTCATATATTTGTATGAATTTGGTGCCTAGTAAGAGTTTTCCTATTGAGTCCACTGAGTTTGTGATTAAAGTGTCAAATCCCTTAGGCAAATATGTTTTAGTTGATAAAGTTTGCAAGAGTTTTCCTTTGAGGATTTGGGGCTGTTTTCTGGCTAATTTGATACTACTACCATTTAATGAGTTTGATGTAATTCTGGGTATGGATTGGTTGACATTACATGATGCGGTTGTGAATTGTAGACGAAAGGCTATCGAGTGAATTACTTGTTGTGATTTCGTCTATGTCAGCTTAGAAGTATGTGAGGAAAGGCTGTGAAGCTTATCTTGCTTATTTAATGGATACAAAAGTGTCTGAATCGAAGATTGAATCAGTGCCAGTAGCTATGAATATCCGGATGTGTTTCCAGAAGAGTTACTGGGGTTACCACTGATCATAGAGGTTGAGTTTGCTATTGAATTGGTACCGAGGACATCACCGATATCTATAGCTCCGTACAAATAGGCTCCGAAAGAATTGAAAGAGTTGAAATCTCAGTTGCAAGAGTTAACCAATAGAGGTTTTGCACGACCTAGTTTTTCACCCTGGGGTGCGCCAGTGTTGTTCGTAAAGAAGAAAGACGGATAAATGAGACTTTGTATTAATTATTGCTAGCTCAACAAGGTTATCCTTTTCTGAGAATTGATAATTTATTTGATCAGTTGATAGGGGCAACAGTGTTCTTGAAGATTGCTTTGAGATCTGGCTACTATCAATTGCGAGTTAAGGACTCAGATTTGCTGAAAACTGCATTTAGAACAAGGTACGGGCATTATGAGTTTCTTGTTATGCCTTTTGGATTAACTAATGCTCCTGTTATTTTTATGGACTTGATGAATCAAATTTTTAGATCATATTTAGACAGATTTGTGGTTGTATTCATTGACGACATTCTGATCTATTTACAAAATGAGTCTGAGCATGCCACTGGTGCATCTATCAATAATGCTTTCAACTACTCGAAACTCAGTTGACACTTTTCTGACCACTCAAATCTAACATCTTTTTGAAGTAATTGTGTCATCGGCGTCGTAATCATCGAGAAGCCTTTCACAGATCATCTATAATAGCCGGCTAGTCCCAGAAAACTATGGGCTTTAGTTACATTTCTCAGAGGCTTCCAATCTATAATTGTAGAAATTTTGCTCGGGTCAACTCGGGTAACCGCAGTTGAAACGGCATGTCCTAGAAAACCAATCTCTCGTAACCAAAACTCACATTTGCTAAACTTTGCAAACAACTATTTATCTCTCAAAGTTTATAGCACGATTGTTAAATGCTTAGCATGCTTAGATTCATCACGAGTGTAAATCAAAATGTCATCAATAAACACAACTAGAAATTGATCTAAATACAGCCTGAAAATCCAGTTCATCTGGCCTATAAAAAATGGAAATTGCATTTGTAAGTCAGAAAGGCATAACAAGAAACTCATAGTGTTCGTACCTTATTCTAAATGCAGTCTTTGACACATCTGAGTCTTTAACTCGCAACTGGTAATAACTCGATCTCAAATCGATTTTCGAACATACTGTGAGCCACACTTGTAGCAAGCTCGGTTGTTGGATTTGCCCCAACATTCACCACAATGTCACTGACCACTCAGGTTTATTCGGTCAAGTATTGCCAACACTAGCAATCGAGGTAGCTCGTGAACTCACTGGTGGTCGTTCTCGTATAGAGATCTCTGTATTATTTTTGGATCAGCTATTGTCATTTTTGAACTTATTTGATGACAATTGTGAAAATTTACCCGCTGATATCTTACAGAAATCTCTAGCTTCAAACTCAGCTTTTCGTTTTTCTTTCCGCAGCTCTTTGGCTTTACAAGCTCACTCAACAAGTATCACGAACTCATATATTTCAAGTATGCCAACTAGTAATTTTATATCTTCGTTTAACCCTTCTTCAAATCTTCTGCACATAGCAGCCTCAGATGAAACACACTTGCGGGCGTATCAACTAAGTTTCACAAACTTGCGCCCATACTCAGATACGGTTATACGACCCTGTTTAAGCTCGAGAAATTCCTTGCGTTTTAGATCTATGAATCGCTGGCTAATGTATTTCTTGTGAAACTTTGTCTGAAAGAAGTCCCAAGTAACTCGTTCCTTTGGAACAACCGATACGAGAGTGTTCCACCAATAGTAGGTAGAATCCTTAATAAAGATATATCACATTTCAGGCACTCATCATGTGTACAGGATGGTCCATCGAAAACACGAATTGTATTATCGAGCCAAAATTCAGCTCATTCAGCATCATCACCATCTTTAGCTTTAAACTCTTGGGCCCTGTGTTTTCTAATTCTATCGACCGGAAGCTTATTTATTCTCTCAGGATTAATGACCGGGGTACCACCAGTACTACAGGTGGAGTATCCGGATTTGGGGGTTGTTGAACAGTCGGATTGGTCCAAATGTATTGATTGAACCAATCGTTTATTATACTAAAGAAGGCTTGTTTAGCCCCCTTATCACGGTTACTCGTAGCTGGTCGAGATTCATCCGGTGCGGTCCCTTGCGCGGGAGCAGGCGCCACACTCTTGACATCATTGGCTACGACTCACTTGGGATCAGGATCCATTTACTATACAAAAGAAGAAAACACATTTCACGATTAGAAGTCATCACACTATCACAGTAAAATTTATGGCATGTATAGCTAGACTTTCACACGCTACGTTAGTCCGAAAACCGACTAAGCCATAGCTCTGATAACAATCAAATGTAACACCCCTAACTTGAAGCCGTCGGTAGAATAGGGTTAAGAGGCATTACTAAACAAAACTCAGCTCAAAACAGGCTTTCATGCAATTCATACTTCGTAAAATCAATTACATCAATACATACATATATTGAACTTAACAATAAATATCTCACAGCTTACAAACCAAAGCACATTCAGTAATAGTAATATCACAAAATGGTCAAGCATAAAATTTAAAATATATCAAAATCATGTGCACATTTTACCAAATCATTATTGACCATTTAAGAAAAATACAAAATTCAAATCATAACATACTTAACTTGCAAATTCTTTAACCAAGCCAATCCACATATATAAACTAAGCCATTCATCTCATGAACTAATCGACTAGCTTATTAATTCATTTAAAATATCCACACAGCATACTAGGTATATGATTAAATATATATACACATAACTAATCAATTAAATACATATACATATTCGTTAACTATAATAACTTCCACACAAAATATCTAAACTATAATCGTGATCTACTTTCCCACTTAGAGCTTAATTTGCTAACCATTCAAGTAAAATTTATGCACTTATTTATCAAATTAATCAAATAGTATATTCATTCTTACTTCATCAATCCCACTTAGAGCTTAATTAGCTAACCATACAAGTAAAATTTATGCACTTATTTATCAAATTAATCAAATAGTATATTCATTCTTACTTCATCAATATACACATAGCATTAACCGAAAATATTTTCATCCAACACAAGCATTTGTTAACATTAGTTAACTTATAAATCATTCATGAAATATCCATTCAAGTATATAGATAAAATACCCTCCATGAATTCATGAAACATACATACCAAAACAAGCTTATATCAAGACAGAAAATGCACAAACATATATATATCACCTCAAGCATAATCAAGCCAACCCAAGCATAGAAATATAGCCATTTTCGCATGGCATTTACATACATTCACATATACACCATTTGAGTCAATTCAAAAAGTAACTTAGCCTATACATGCCATAGACTTTAAGTTCGTTCACAAAAGAGGTACCAAAATATTGACGATAGTGTGATGAGCTTCAACGATGATCCCCGAGCACGAGATGATCACCCAAAAGAGATCTAAGACACAAGAACAACCAAGAACTAATTAAGCTTTAACAGCTTAGTAAGTTATAAGCAATTATATCACAATAAAGCTTTATACTATAATTTAGTAAATTATTTCATTTATAACCTTAAGGTAGAATAGTCACATATATAAAAATAGATTTCATAATGAATGTTATATGCATATGTATCTATAAATCACCTTCACATGATAAAAATGACGGGATATACATGTATTACTTACCGAATTTCTACTTACATCTCAAGCTCTCATAAATCACAAGTTGATATGCATAATACAAAATTCTATTACATCCACCATTACAAACTTTACCACCGTTGTAATAATATATAGTTGAATACCCAATCATTTTACCTTAATTAACAATATTAATAGTAGGCGTCTTTGAAAGAGCATCAAACCTGCACACTCGTTACTAAAATTTTGTAACGTATCGCACACTCAGTGCTGTTACTTTGACATCTTGCACACTTAGTGCCAAATTTCTGTAACGTATAGCACACTTAGTGCCGTTACTTTAACATTTCGCACACTTAGTACCAAGTGACCGATTTCAGACACTTAGTGCTCCGTTTATAAATTAGACACTTAGTGCATTACATGAACTTATTATTCATTAAAATGCACACTTATACATATAAAATTTAATCCACAACCTTACATATACGCAGTATATATAATTTTTCTTATTCCATTCCCAAATCAACATCACATTAGGCTAAAACATTAACATGTAATTAAACATTACCTTGGCTATATTTATCTCTCAAATTAATGTCTTCCATAGCTATATTACATCATTAACATGTATGTACACATCATACTTAAATAGATTCAACTTTAAACCAACATCACATTCAGCTACCTCACATTGAACACATATAATTTTATTAACTACGTGATTCAATATAATTAAAAGTTCAATTAAACTCAATTGCTTAAAAACTTACCTCGAGTATCGACGGACTTTATTTCCCGACTATTCGATTAACTTTGCCTTTCCCCAATCCACTCTCGACCCTTTTTGTTCTTGGTTTATATAAATTTCAAATTAAGCTCATTCAACATATTTTCATTCAATTGAATCCAAAAAGACATAATTGGGTTACAATTTTACCCCTGACATTTAAGACTTTTTACAATTTAGTCCCTATAACATAAAACACAAAATATGAAAAATTTGCACACGCCATGCTTAGGCCGAATGTTGCTCATAAAAATTCAAATCCATACATTCCATTTATTTTGCATTTTAGTCCCTCAAAAATTTATTTTTGCAATTTAATCCAAATCACTCAATTTCTTCAAAAATTCATGAACAACACTTGCTATTTTATCACATATAATTAATATTTCATCATCAACAACAAGAATCTCACAAAAAACACAACCAATTCAAAAATTTAAACATGGGCTAGCTAAAACTCAAAGCAACGATAAAAAAAACGTAAAAATTATTAAAAACTGAACTCAAATCACCTACCTATTGAGCTTGCAATGGGCCGAACATCACAATGCTTTTCTCTCTTTTATTTTCTCAAGTTTCGACCATGAACATTGAAGAAAGATGAACACTTTTCATCTTTTATTCATATTATTATTATAACATATATTAAACTAATATATTTTAACATAAAATATAATGAAAATATCAATTACTATTACATGCATAATCATGACCGGCACTAAGTCTATTTTATGGTCAATTTTCTATTTTAAACCTCCAATTTATAAAGACATCATCAATTTAGTACTTACTCATTTAACCACCAAATTTTCTTTTTATGCGATTAAGCCCATTTTTCAAAATTAAGCACCAAAACGATTAAATTTTAATACGAAATTTTCACACACCAATTCACACATAATAAGCATAGAAAATAATATTAAAATTTTTTTCTGACTCAGATTCGTGGTCTTGAAACCACCGTTCCGATTAGGGTTAAGTTCGGGATATTACAACTCTCCTCCCTTAAGGATTTTCGTCCCCGAAAATCTTACCAATGAATAAATGTGGGTAGTGTTCTTTCATTGAATCTTCAAGTTCCCAAGTTGCTTCCTCAACCCCGTGCTTATGCCACATTACTTTCACCAATGAGATTTTCTTATTACGTAACTCTTTCTCTTCACGAGCCAAAATACGAATTGGTTCTTCTTCATAAGTCAAATCAGGCTGAATCTCAATCTCTGACGGACTAATCACATGAGAAGTATCGAATTTGTATCGTCGAAGCATCGATACATGGAAAACATTGTGGATCTTTTCTAACTCGGTGCAACAAAGAACTCAGTACACAACCGCCCGATCACGCTCAATAATCTCAGACACCCCAATAAATCTCGGACTTCTTTTCCTCCTTGACCAAATCTAAATATTTTCTTCCACGGTGAGAATTTCAAAAATACTCGATCACCAATCTGAAATTCTATATCTTTATGTTTCAAATCCGCATAGGATTTCTGACGGTCTGACGCTGCTTTCAAACTTTCTCAGATCACTTTTACTTTCTATTCGGTCTCTTTAATTAAATCAACCCCGTGTATCTTGCTTTCACTTAGTTCGATCCAATATAAAGGTGTACGACATTTATGACCGTACAAAGCCCCATAAGGTGCCATTTTGATACATGATTGAAAGCTATTATTGTACTCAAATTCAATCAAAGGCAAGTATCATTCCCACGTATTGAACTCAAGAACACAACATCTCAACATATCCTCAAGTATTTGAATAATACGTTCGGATTGACCATCCGTTTGAGGGTGGAAAGCGGTGCTAAAATGCAATTTAGTATCTAATGCATCCTGTAGTTTCTTCCAAAACTGCGACGTAAACCTCGGATCTCTATCAAAACAATAGAAATAGGTACTACGTGCAATCGTACAATTTGAGAAATGTACAACTCAGCTAACTTATTAAGCGAGAAATCCGTACGTACTGGAATAAAATGAGTCGATTTCGTCAATCTATCAACAATAACCAGATTACATCTTTCTTGCTCGGTGTCAATGGTAACCCAGCTACGAAATCCATTGTGACTCGATCCCATTTCCATTCAGGTATCATAATCGGTTGAAGTAATCCCGATGGCACCTGATGCTCGGCTTTTACTTGTTGACATATCAAACACTTCGACACAAAGTCGAAATATCTCGTTTCCTACCGTGCCACTAGTAATGCTGTCTCAAATCATTATACATCTTTGTGCTACCCGGGTGAATAGACAATCTACTATTATGAGCTTCATTACAAATCATCCGAATCAACTCAGGATCCTTTGGTACACATATTCGATTTTTGAATCGTAAGCATCCCTCAGCACCAATCTAAAATTCTGAATCAGTATTCGAATCAAAATTATTCCTTTTTGCTAATAAGTCATTATGAACCCTTTGAGCTTCGTAAATCTGTTGAACGAATAACAGTCTCGCTTTCAATTCTGCAATAATCGCACCGTCATCAGTCATTGCTATATCTGCATTCATTACACGTAGAGAAAATAGTGATTTTTGGCTTAGTGCATTAGCAACCACATTAGCTTTCCCCAGGTGATAATCAATCACGAGCTCGTAGTCTTTTAACAATTCCAACTATCGTCGCTATCTCAAATTCAGATCCTTCTGAGTCATTAAGTATTTTAGACTCTTGTGATCGAAATCGACATGACATTTTTCACCAAATAGATAATGACGCCATATTTTCAAAGCGAAAACTATGGCAGCTAGCTTAAGATCATGCGTCGGATAGTTATTTTCACACGGCTTTAACTGTCTTGAGGCATAGGCTACAACCATACCTTCCTGCATCAAAACACAGCCCAAACCATTTAAGGATGCATCGATGAAGATAATGAACTCTTTACCCGACTCTGGCTGAACAAGCACTGGAGCTTCCGTTAGCAAGGTTTTTAGCTGATCAAAACTCTTCTGGCACCTCTCTGACCACTCGAACTTAACATCTTTAAGTAATAGCTTTGTCATCGGAGCAGCAATCATTGAAAACCCTTTCACAAAGCGTCTATAGTAACCAATAAGTCCCAAAAAACTCTGAACTTTAGAAACATTTTGTGGGGGCTTCTTGATCGTGTCAAACAGTCGAGTTTTAATATTTATAAAAAGAATGATCGAACCTGTAGACTAACTATGACAACGATAGAGGCAAGTGCACCTATCGAACAGTAGTATAGTTTAGGTAAGAATATCTTATCGAACCCAAGGGAACCTAAAAGTACTACTACTCACTTTCTTTCTATTATTTAGCCTAAAATATGGAGTGATTGGTTGATTTATCTAATACTAAATAAATACTTAAGCTAAATGCAAAGACAAAAGAATGAATTGGAGAAAGACTTTAGGAAAACTCAGTTGATGAAGACGATACCCTCAGGAAGAATCCACCTATGACTTCACTTATCATTTATTCCCATAACCATATGATTTATTTACTTAGCTTGATCTGTGAGACCCCCTAACCTATATTAAACCCTCTCTCGAGGCCACTAACGTCTAACCTTAGGTTAATTAGTGGAACTCTTGTTCTCTTATAATAACCCCTAAGGAAGCGATAGAATCGATCAATGGATTCCCATAATAGGTTTCACCCTAATCTAACAAAATCTCGTAACCCTATCTCTAGGTGCCTGATCAACTCCGCTCAATTATGCTAGATCTACTCTTAGGTAGGGTCTATTCCTCCTCCACCTAAGCATATCAGATTAAATTAAGCAACATAATTAAGAACAAACTAAGTAATTCTCATATAACTTAGACATCAAATAACAAAATCCATCATAGGTTTCGTCCCCTTTAGGTATCTGAAGGGTTTAGTTCATAACAAAATAAGAAAACATCTCAAGAGAAAAGATAAAACAAAACATAAGAAATCGCTAAAACCCCCTAAAGGAATTGAAGAGGAGATCCACTGTCTTGGGTAGAACTCCCGCTTGAGATGGCTTAAGCGGCTATCTTGAGTAATTCCACGGATAAAGCTCGCGTAAAAATCGCCCTGCTTTTGGCTTCATCGAACTCCCTTTTTAGTTGCAACCAAGGGTGTTTATATAGGCTTTGAGATGCTTTACATGGCTCCTAAGTATCCTAATTCAATTAGAATTCCTCCTAGGGTGTTTAAGTAGACTTAGGAATGTGTTACTTTGCCTCCAAGCATCCAAATTCGAGTGAAATTGCTCTTTCCTGCTGCAGGGGCATGGCCATAGTACACGCCCGTGTAAATCATCTTTAGGCTGTGTCTCAATTCTATTGATTGTGGCACGACCGTGTAAATCGTGGCATGGCCGTTTGAAGTAATTTGACGAGGCACGGCCGTGTGGCTTGAAGTCCAGGCCGTGTCGATTTCCTCTTTGTCCCAAATTGGCCCGTTTTAAGCCTGTTTCTTATTCTTTTCATCCTCAGGTGCTTTCCTGAGTATAAAACTTGAAAAGAAAGGATTAAAAGCACCTTTTTACATAAATCAAGGGCTAAATCATCCAAAAGCATACTAAATATGGGGTTAAAATATGTTACTTTTACGGTTTATCAAATACCCCCACACTTAAGCTTTTGCTTGTCCTCAAGCAAAATTCTCAACTTACAATTACAACGAACTTTCCATAATTCATAATTCCTATCGACAATGTCTCATCATAATTCATAGATAATTTATACATGGATAATTCAACTCAAAGTGTCCTAAAGATTCAATCACGATAAGTCATACCTTTATAGCACGAAAACATAGGTGTCTCCCCTTATCTGAATAATTCCCTTTAATTCAAAACCGACAAGGATTGATATCCTCACTGAAGGTTCACTCAAATCACTCAAAGTGTTTAAATTTCAAGAATAAGCACTCATAAGTCGAACCTGAAAAGTTAATCCCATAGGCTTCCCTGAAAATCAAATCTCCACCACTGTGTATGAGATGATACACGATCCAAATGTCTTTATCAGGGTTGTAACGGGGCTAAGGTTAAGGGTGTGGATAAAGGATGAATTCGAAGGTTAGAATCTAGATTGACTTGACAAATTACCTAACTAGAAACAATGAACTAATATAAGTACTTACATCAATTGAAAGCCAATAATACCTACTATTGATAATTACCCTATAATAATGAGAATTTCCCTCACTTGAAATTTGATAATACTTTAATCTGAGCTTTTTCTTCAACAATTGGAGTTTAAATGCTTTAAGCTCTTTTGTGTACTACTAATATTGAATATAATTGGGCTTTTATTTTTTATTTTTAAGAACAAACTAAAATATTACATCATAAATAATAAATGTAACTCTTGAACTAATATAATTCGATAATTTAATAAAATCAAACCTCGATTAAAGGGTAGTCAAAAGAATGGTGATAACAAATTCAAAGAGATTTTGGGTTAATATTAGTGGGCGAGTTAATAAAAAGGTTGTTAGGTGATCGTGTCAAACAGTCGAGTTTTAATATTTATAAAAAGAATGATCGAACCTGTAGACTAACTATGACAACGATAGAGTGCACCTATCGAACAATAGTATAGTTTAGGCAAGAATATCTTCTTGAACCCAAGGGAACCTAAAAGTACTACTACTCACTTTCTTTCTATTATTTAGCCTGAAATATGGAGTGATTAGTTTATTAATCTAAAAACTAATTAAATACTTAAACTGAATGCAAAGACAAAAGAATGAATTGGAGAAAGACTTTAGGAAAACTCAATTGATGAAAATGATCCCTCAGGAAGAATCCACCTATGACTTCACTTATTATTTATTCCCCAAACCATATGATTTCTTTACTTAGCTTGATCCGTGAGACTCCCTAACCTATATTAAACCCTCTCTCTAGGTGAATAACGTCTAACCTTAGGTTAATTAGTGGAACTCTCATTCTCTTATAATAACCCCCTAAGGAAGCAGTAAATCGATCAATGGATTCCCATATTAGGTTTCACCCTAATCCGACAAAATCTCGTAACCCTATCTCTAAGCGCCCGATCAACTCCGCTCAATTATGCTAGATCTACTCTTAGACAGGGTCTATTCCTTCTCCACCTAAGCACATCAGATTAGATTAAGCAACATAATTAAGAACAAACTAAGTACTTCTCATATAATTTAGAAATCAAATAACAAAATTCATCATAGGTTTCATCCCCTTCAGGTATCTGAAGGGTTTAGTTCATAACAAAGTAGGAAAACATCTCAAGAGAAAAGATAAAACAAAACATAAGAAATCCTTAAAACCCCCTGAAGGAATTGAAGAGGAGATCCTCCGTCTTGAGTAGAACTTTGGCTTCTTGAGATGGATCAACTGGCTATCTTCAAGTGATTCTTAAAAGATGAAAGCTTCGGGCAAAGCCTCTGCCAAAAAGCTCCTCCCTTTAATGCTTGCCTTGGGTTGTTTATATAGGCTTTTGAGATGCTTTACTTGGCTCCTAAGCAACTCTCTCAAGTAGAATTACTATTAGGGTGTTTAAGTAGACTTAGGAGTATGTTTCTTTGGCTCCAAGCATCAAATTCTGAGTGAAATTGCTCATTCCCGTGCTAGGGGCACTCCCATGGCACACGCCCGTGTCAATCGGGGTTGGGCTGTGCCTTGATTCTATTGTTTTGGGCACGGCCGTGGCACAGCCATGTGAGTTGGGATTCAGGCTGTGCTTCAGGTCTTTCAATTAGGACACGACCATGTAGATCACCAGGCACGTCCATGTGTGGTAAATGGATGACGCACGGCCGTGTGTGACGGAGTTGAGGCTGTGCTCTAGGTAATTGGCAAGGCACGGTCGTGTGGGCTTTGGGCCAGGTCGTGTCGAATTCTTAGGTTGGCCCAATTTTGTCCGTTTTAAGCCTGTTTTACGTTCTTTTTATGCTTAGGTGCTTTCCTGAGTATAAGACATGAAAAGAAAGGATTAAGAGCACCTTTTTACATAAATCAAGGATAATTCATCCAAAAGCATACTAAATGTGGGATTAAAATATGTTACTTTTATGGTTTATCAAATATCCCCACACTTAAGCTTTTGCTTGTCCTCAAGCAAAATTCTCAACTTACAATTAGAACGAACTTTCCACAATCCATAATTCCTATCGATAACGTGTCATCATAATTCATAGATAATTTATACATGGATAATTTAACTCAAAGAGTCCTAAAGATTCAATTACGATAAGTCATACCTTTGTAGTACGAAAACATAGGTGTCTCCCCTTATTTGAATAACTACCTTTAATTCAAAACTGACAAGGATTGACATCCTCACTGGAGGTTCACTCAAATCACTCAAAGTGTTTAAGGTTCAAGAATAAGCACTCATAAGTCGAACCTGAAAAATTAATCCCATAAGCTTGCCTGAAAATCAAATCTCCACCACTGTATATGGATGATACACAGATCAAAAGGTCTTTATTAGGGTTGTAACGGGGCTAAGGTTAAGGGTGTGGATACAAGTTGAATTAGAGGGTTAGAATCGAGATCGAATTGACTAATTACCTAATCTAAAAACAATGAATTGAATATGGATATTTACATCGAATGAAAACTAATAATACCACTATTGATAATTACTATATAATAAAGAATATTTTCATCATTTAAAATTTGATAATACTTTAATACAAGCTTTTTCTTCAACAATTGGAGTTTAATTGCTCTAAGCTCTTTCATATACTACTAATATTGAATAGACTTGGAATTTTTTTTATAACATAATAGAAAGAACTTTGATAATTGAAATAACCTAGTTCGGCAACTTATCAAATCAATTCTCGATAAAAGGGTAGTCAAAAGAATGTTAATAACAAACACAAAGGGGTTTTGGGTAATATTAAAGGGTAAATCAATAAAAAGGGTTGTTAGGATTCAACGGGGTTCACTAGGGGTTAATCATGAAGGTAGGCTTTTTAGTGGATTGAATGGGTTAAAACCTATGTGCCTTTATCATCTCAGTATATCAAATCATGAATGTGGTCTTGACATGTATAAACGAGGCAAGATCTAGAATAACAATTCAAAGTTGACACGCTCATAATCAATAAAGTGAGCATGAAAAAGGGTATATGCTCTATAAGGCTCAAAATCTCACAAAAATTATGGGTGTTTTTGACATTAATCCCTATAAATTTTGAACTTCAAGGTGACACTCAAATTCGGTTCAACAACCTATCAATTTTAATTTTTAGAAAGTAGACTTATCATGCTCGATTCTCTAGTATTCTTCAAATTTAATCATCAATTCATAATTAACTATGACTTACTCTAAAACATATCAATAATAATCATAAATGATTAGAGATTTCACCCTAATTAGTAATATAAGAAAAATACTTTTGAACAAGTTTAAAATTCAGGATTTTGAGAACAATGAAAAATTAGGCATTAATTTGAGAATTATGCAAAAAGTTAGGCACTTTTACCCCCCCACACTTAAGATGTACATTGCCCTCAATGTACAAAGATAGATAATGATAATTATAGGATAAATCAAAAGAGAAGGGGTAGAGTGACACTTCCTGAATTTTGGATGATTCCTAGCGTTTTTGGTGGTGGTGATGGTGTTTTCTATGGGCCTGGTGGTCTGGCTACCGAAAAATAATTTGCTAGATGAAGAAATTGGGTAGCCTGTAAAGATATAGCCAAGAGATCTAGAAAAATAATAATATACTCATAATATAATTAAAGATTAAGAAAATAAAGAGAAGGAGACTAAGAAGAAAACTAAAATTTAAAGAAAAGACTAATGGACTAAGGAGTCCTTATTAGCGAGATGGTTCGTGAGATGGGTATGATTTCAAGGTCATGAGTGTTGGTGATGGTGGAAGTGGCGTGATTTCCTAGCGACCTTTAGAACCTAAAACCAAGAAACTAATATGAAATAAATTAAATTAAGCAGAAGAGAAGTATAGATAAGGAAAATAAAGGAGAGGAGATAAGAAAAATAGAACCGAAAAGGTTTCAGAGACCCTTGGCATGTCAGTTAGCTGAAGCTGCCGGCATGGACTCATGTTGAGGTCTCATCTGAGGAGACGGTGCTTACCTTTTTACGTTTCTTCGGCAAGATTTTTTTCGTGTTCGCTCAAGAGTCTTGGACCTTTTCTATGAACAGAGAGAAAAATTTGAAAAAAAAGAAGGAAGAAAGAAGATGAGAAAAAGGGGTAGGCTGTGGGGATTTAAATAAGATTTCAAATCTGGCACGTTCCCACGCCCGTGCATCGAGGTTGTGTCGATTCACACAGCCGCATTGCACGGCTGTGTTATGCAGTGTGTTGTTCTTCCACGCCTGTTTGTCGTTTGGCACGCCAGTTCCTAAAAGGCCAGCATGTGAGCACGGATGGAATGCACGGGCGTGGTTTGCCCATGTTCAATAAGTCAGTATCTTAGCACGGTCGTGAGGTACAGCCATGCTATTTTGTTGGTGCCCGTGGTGTGGGTGGTTGGATCCGTGACGTTGGGGGGTGGGTGGACTGACTTGCACGGCTCTGCTCGGTTAGTGTGGTGGTTTCGATGGTCCACACGGCCACAGGCACGATCGTGTGTAAGGACGTGTGGCCTGGAAATCTGCATTTTTGTGTTAGTTTAAATGTTGAGAGAAGAAAGAAGGAAAGAAAAGA
The DNA here is from genome assembly GCA_025506655.1 of Gossypium rotundifolium. Classification (NCBI taxonomy): domain Eukaryota; kingdom Viridiplantae; phylum Streptophyta; class Magnoliopsida; order Malvales; family Malvaceae; genus Gossypium; species Gossypium rotundifolium. The sequence continues at coordinate 85,516,930 of CP106728.1, forward strand.
AAATAAATTTGAAAGTAAATAGTATTTGTGCTCGGGTTGCCTCCCGAGAAGCGCTCGTTTATAGTCTTAAGCTAGACTGTCCTTGACTTTGAAAATTTTAGGGAGGTTTAAAAGTTTGAATATTTTCCCTTTTACTGATAGTTTTATTTTCGTGACAAAGTTTAGGTCGAGAAGTGTTTACCTTGAAATTGCCGAATGTTGGATTGCTTACCTCGACTATTTCGTGTGGGAAAATATCATGTACCTGAAGGAGTATTTTTTCTTTTTTCTTTAGGTCTGTTGAAGTGATGGGAGGATCGACTTTGTCTAACAGCACCTGGTCTCGTATTTTAAAGTGATTTGATGTCTCTATGAGCTCTTCTGGTGGTTCCTTTGGTTTTACTTCATGTGGATCTGGCTTTTCTTTGGTGTGTATCTTCTGCTCTTCTAAATTGTCGATCTTACGGTTTTGTTTTTGGTGTGATTCTTCTGTGACGACTTAGGGGCTATGAGTTGGCTCAGGTTTGATGCATTGTGATGTTTCCTGCGATGAAGGTTGAACAATTTGGTTATCTATTGAAATGACTTTCTTACCTTCATCTTCTGTTGTTTTCGCTGAGTTGAGAGCTTGAAGATTGACCGATTCTTCTCCTACACGAAGTATGAGTTCTCCTATGGCAACATCAATTTTAGTCTTGGCAGTTATAAGAAAAGGCCTTCCTAAAATTAAAGGGATTGAATTTTCCTCATCCATGTCTAAAACAAAAAAATCTACTGGGAAAACAAATTTATCAATTTTTACTAAAACGTCTTCAATAATGCCCTTAGGAATTCTAACGGTTTTATTAGCTAGTTGGATACTCATCCTAGTTTGTTTGGGCTTCCCTAGACCTAGTCGTTTAAACAGTGCATAAGGCATGCCATTTATACTTGCCTCTAAATCAGCTAAAGCATTATCAATAGTTAAACTACCAATTAAACATGGAATCGTAAAACTCCCTAGATCTTTTAGTTTCTGTGGTAGTCTATTTTGTAATATTTCTGAGCATGTTGCGTTGAGTTCCACATGGTGCTCTTCATCTATTTTGATTTTGTTCGTCAAGAGCTGTCTTAAAAATCTCCTTGAGTCGGTCATCTGAAAAGAGCTTCAAGAAGAGGTTTGTTAATATGTAATTTCTTTAAAAGTTTTAGAAACTTACCGAATTGTTCCTCTGAATCATCTTTTTTCAATGCTTCGGGATAAGGTATGCGAGGTTGGTATTCTTTGATTACTAATTTTGGCCTCTCTTGTGCTACCTCCATTTTACCTTTTTCTTCCTTGGTTTCTTGTACTGAGGTGGGCTCGCCTACTTTTGTACCCGCTTGAGCTGTGATGGCTTGTATCTGCTCTTTTGGGTTTATTTCTGTGTTGCTTGGTAGACGTCCTTGTTGACATTCAGAAATTAGCTTTGTGAGATGTCCCACTGACCTAGTAAGTTCTCCAACTTGATTCTCGATCCCCTTGATCGATTTTTGTTGTTCATCAAGTGTTGCTTCAGTCTTTTGGAGACAAGAATCTGTAGCTGCCATGAATTTTTTCAGCATTTCTTCAAGGTTTGATTTCTTTTCCTGTGGTGTAACATCCCAAAGTTGGGCCTAGTAGGATTGGGCTCATTGCGCTTCAGGCGTAGGAGTGTTTAAAATTTTTGGGAATAAGAGAACGGCATTAGTGTAAGTTGGATCTATTAGGTGAGTGATTTTGGAAGGTTAAGGGGCTTCTATGAAGTCCCAGGTTCAAACTTTGGCTTTAGGGAAATTTTGGTTTTAGATGAAAAAAACCCTAGGAGTTAGTAGGTAGGCTTGAAAAATAAAATGTGGAGAAAAAGACACAAGTGGGGTGTGTGGTGTAGTGGCAAAGTGACGCCACTTAAGGAGCAAGGGGGTAACGCCACAAGGAAGGAAGGAGGTTAAAGGTTCAAGTCTTGGCTCTTGTATTTTGGTTTTCTTTTTAAATGGACTCTAGAATTTTGCCATAGGGTTATATTTAGTTGCGCATGGTTTTAGACACAATGAAGCGAGTGGTCTAGTGGCAAGGCATCATTAAAGGTGTAAGGGAGCCTGGGTTCGAATCTCATAAAAAGTAAGGGAGTATTTATTTTGCAGATTGGACGGCAAGAGTTTGATTTGGATTTAAACTCTACTGACAGAGGGATCCCATATCGAAAATATACAAAGAAGAAAGGTGAGAAGCTAGCTATATATGGAGCTGCCTAGGAGGAGAAGGAGCATACCTGGCTGGCGTTGGACGTAGGAGTGCTCGGAACACAGTTTAGCAGCTTCAGATTCCTATCAAGTGTGTACTCTCTCTACTATAGTTGTAGAGCGGCAAATGCTAGTAAGCCGATCACACGGCGGTGGTAGCCACACGGGTGTGCGAGTGCACGTGTGGGGCTTCAACGCGATAGTTGAGGCCATCAGTAGTGTTCTTGTGGGTGTGGGTTGTTGGGCCACGATGGCCCGAAAGGGGCCAAGTGGGTCAAATGGGCCCGGGGGCCCATATGAGTAAATTGTATGATTGAGCAGTGGATAGTGAACTAGACTATGTGAATCTCATATATGTGGCTAGGTTTGGGCTAAATGGGCCACACGAGTGTGTGGGCCCATTTTGGCCGAGGCCCATTCGCATCATTATATCTGTTTAGAATACTTGAGTCATTCGAGGCAACAGTGGACCTTCTGTTGGGTCGTTAACACCCTGGTTTGTAAAATTACTAAAATACTCTTGGTTTGTAAAATTACTAAAATACCCTGGTTTGCGAAATTACCAAAATACCCCTAGTTTACAAAATTATCGAAATACCCCTGGTTTGTAAAATTATCGAAATACCTTTGGTTTGTGAAATTACCAAAATACCCCTGGTTTGTGAAATTACCAAAATACCCCTGGTTTGTGAAATTATCGAAGTACCCCTAGTTTGTGAAATTACCGAAATACCCTTGGTTTGTGAAATTATCGAAATACCCCGATTCGTGAAATTACTGAAATACCTCAGGTTTGTGAAATTACTGAAATACCCCTAGTTTGTGAAATTACCAAAATACCCCTGGTTTGTGAAATTACCAAACTACCCCTGAAGGGTAGGATTACCGGAATACCCTTACAGGGTAAAATGACTAATTTGCGCTTGTAGGTAAGTGATTGGCTTGTGCTATGATATGACTGGTTTGGCTATGGTTGTATGATTGATTATGTTTGAGATGCAATCGCATACATGGATTAGTTATGAGTAGAGTTCTTAGAATTACCCTTGGTAGGTAAATTCTTGAAATACCCACGGTAGGTAAAATTATCGTTATACCCTTGGGGTTGATTAGTGTGATGGTGTGTAAACCCTAACACCTTTGTACTTAAGTGTATTATTAATTATATAATGAAAAAGTGGAAAAGGTCAGAGATACTGATGAAATACCCTTATGGGTAAGGCCAAAAGTGCAGTGCACGATCGTAATTACCGATATGAGTTGGTTGTATGTGATGATTTATTGCCTTGTTACTAGCATGATACATACATCACGATATAAATGTTGTACATGGGATATGGGAATGTTGATAAAGGGAAGTGATAAGGTCACACAGTGATCGGTGGCTCTTCCACATTGTTTATTAAGGTCACATAGTGATCGGTGGTGATGCCACAGTTGATTTTAAGGTCACGTAGTGATCGGTGGTGATGCCACAGTTGATTTTAAGGTCACGTAGTGATCGGTGGCTCTGCCACATTTTCTGACAGCATAACTGTCAAGACGACGTGTAGCGGATGGAGGGTTGACTGTAGAAATTCCCACGGTGTGATGGTTCATTCGGGTGACGTGTAGAGGATGGAAAATTAGGTTGGGCTGGGTTTGCATCGCATTGCATACATTATCTGCTGTGAAATATGATATGGGTTAAGGCTCAACCGAGGCTATTTTGGGCTAAGTCCCAATTGCCACTGTTACTGTAATAGGCTTTGGCCTGGATTGTTGTGATGCATGTTCTTACCGATGAGGGTTGTGCACATCGAGTTTTAAATAAACTCACCCCTCTTTTTATTAAATGTTTGGTGATTCCAATGATTGAGGATTGGGAGCCGTGGAGGACTGGGGTGGCTATACATCGGAGATACTACTCGTGAACTTTTGTAATTTCAATTTTTGCCTTTGCTTTTAGATTATTTATTATGGGTTAATATTTTGTAATAAGGCCATTGGTTTATTTTTTCTAATTTTTCATTTATATCTGTTAAACTTATAAATACGGGGTTTTCTTAAAACATTAGCAATCGTTTTCTAAAATATCATGTTCACGCAACGATGCAAGTTCAACTTTCATAACAAAATAGTTTTTTTCAAAATAATAACAACTTTTAAATGGCCATTTAGTAAATCACGTTTTTCTCAATCAAACAACGAACTAGGAGTTCAAAAATTTGATAAAACTTTTCTAAACAATTGCTTAGCTTTTCAACTTCCTTCACTGTGACACGCCAGATCTGGGCCTAACTTTTAGGCCGGGTTTGGAGTGTTACATGCAGATAGGGCTGATTTTGGTAATTTGGAGAAGGTTGCTACCTTTGATTTCCTTGATTTCCTTGTCCTCCCCACAAAAAATTTAGGTGGTTCCTCCAACCTGCATTATAAGTGTTACTATAAGGATTATTATTAGATCTGAAATTTTTACCTATATAGTTTGTCTGCTCGTTGTCTGTGCCAGGGGTAGGGTGGGTACTCAGAATTTGCCATATTTCCACTCGCTTCGCATTGCATGACTGGGTGTACCTGCGAAGAACATAAATTATCAAGCTTTTTATTCATTAACCCCACCTGAGTTGACATCATTGTCACTGCGTCTATGTTAAAAACTCCAGCTTATTTTGTCGATTTAGCCCTTGTAATTTGCCATTGATAGGTGTTCAATGACATCTCCTCAATAAAATCGTAAGTCGCTTCAGGAATTTTGTTATTCAAAGTTCCACCGGTTGATGAATCAATCATTTGCCGCGTTAAAGAATTCACACCGTTGTAAAAAGTTTTAACTTGAAGCCACAAAGGTAATCCATGGTGTGGGCATCTCCTTAGGAGATTCTTGTATCTCTCTCATGCATCATATAATGTTTCTGCATCATTCTGCACAAAAGAAGATATGTCATTCCTAAATTTGGCCGTTTTGGCCAGTGGAAAATATTTTAAAAGAAATTTTTCGGTCATTTGATCCCATGTGGTGATTGACCCTCGTGGTAACGAGTTCAACCACTGCTTTGCTTTATTCCTTAATGAAAAAGGGAATAACCGAAGGCATATGGAATCATCAGAAACGCTATTTATTTTGAAGGTATCACAGAATTCTAAAAAATTAGATATATGAGTAGTTAGATCTTCATCCTGCAAACCATCAAATTGAACAAACTGTTGAATCATTTGTATTGTGTTAGGCTTTAATTCAAAATTGTTACCAGCTATAGTAGGCCTAACAATACTAGATTCTGCTCCTGTCAAATTAGGTTTAGCATAATCATACATAGTACGCAGAGCATCCTATTCTTGCACATTTGGCAGTGGATTGTTTTCGTCCATCCTTTCAGTAGGATTGGATCTTTCTTGTTGTTCTTCTCTTTGGTAGTCTAGAGCTCGTCTAGTTTCTCTCGATTTATCATGCAAAGAGCTTCAATGTCACTTTAGTATTCTAAAGGTCCTCACGGAGTTCCTTCTAGTTATAAACTAGAGGTACCGCTAGAGAAGAAATAAATTTAGTATAAATAAAAATTTAACCTAAACAAAAAGTAAATTGCGAAATAATAAAATTATGGCTAAAGTAATCGAAATAGAGCTTTCTTAATATTTTAGTTCTCCCAACAACGGTACCAAAAACTTGATCGTGTCAAATAGTCGAGTTTTAATATTTATAAAAAGAATGATCGAACTCAGAGACTAACTATGACAATGATAGAGGCAAGTGCACCTATCAAGCAATAGAATAGTTTAGGCAAGAATATCTTATCGAACCCAAGGGAACCTAAAAGTAGTATTACTCACTTTCTTTCTATTATTTAGCCTGAAATATGGAGTGATTGGTTTATTAATCTAAAAACTAATGAAATACTTAAACTGAATGCAAAGAAAAAAGAATGAATTGGAGAAAGACTTTAGGAAAACTCAGTTGATGAAGGCGATACCCTTAGGAAGAATCCACCTATAACTTCACTTATTATTTATTCCCCAAACCATATGATTTCTTTACTTAGCTTGATCCGTGAGACTCCCTAACCTAAATTAAACCCTCTCTCAAGGCGAATAACATCTAACCTTAGGTTAATTAGTGGAACTCTCGTTCTCTTATAATAACCCCCTAAGGAAGTAGTAAATCAATCAATGGATTCCCATATTAGGTTTCACACTAATTCAGCAAAATCTCGTAACCCTATCTCTAGGTGCCTGATTAACTCCACTCAATTATTCTAGATCTACTCTTAGGCAGGGTCTATTCCTCCTCCACCTAAGCACATCAGATTAGATTAAGCAACATAATTAAGAACAAACTAAGTACTTCTCATATAATTTTGAAATCAAATAACAAAATTCATCATAGGTTTCATCCCCTTCAGGTATCTGAAGGGTTTAGTTCATAACAAAGTAGGAAAACATCTCAAGAGAAAAGATAAAACAAACATAAGAAATCCCTAAAACCCCCTAAAGGAGTTAAAGAGGAGATCGTCTGTCTTGAGTAGAACTCTGGCTTCTTGAGATGGATCAACTGGCTATCTTCAAGTGATTTCTTAAAAGATGAAAGCTTCGGCAAAAGCCTCTGCCAAAAAGCTCCCCCCTTTAATGCTTGCCTTGGGTTGTTTATATAGGCTTTTGAAATGCTTTACTTGGCTCCTAAGCACCTCTCTCAAGTAGAATTACTATTAGGATGTTTAAGTAGACTTAGGAGTATGTTGTTTTGGCTCAAAACATCAAATTCCGAGTGAAATTGCTGATTCCTGCGCGAGGGGCACGCCCATGGCACACGCCCGTGTCAATCAGGGTTGGCCATGCCTTGATTCTATCGTTTTGGGCATGGCTGTGGCACGGTCGTGTGAGTTGGGATTCAGGCCGTGCTTCAGGTCTGTCGATTGGGACACGGCCATGTAGATCACCAGGCATGTCTGTGTATGGTAAATGGATGATGCACGGCCGTGTGTGATGGAGTTGAGGCCGTGCTCTAGGTAATCGGTGAGGCACGGTCGTGTGGGCTTTGGGCCAGGCCATGTCAAATTATTGGGTTGGCCCAATTTAGTCCGTTTTAAGCCCGTTTTACGTTCTTTTTATCTTTAGGTGCTTTCCTGAGTATATGACATGAACAGAAAGGATTAAGAGCACCTTTTTACATAAATCAAGGATAATTCTTTCAAAAGCATACTAAATGTGGGATTAAAATATGATACTTTTATTGTTTATCATTAGGATTCAACGGGGTTCACTAGGGGTTAATTTGTATGGGTAGGCTTTTTAGTGAACGGGTTAAACCTAGGTGCCTTTATCATATCTGTATATCAAATCAAAAGTGTGGTATCGACATGTATAAACGAGGCAAGTTCTAGAATAACAGTTCAAAGTTGACACACTCATAATCAATAAAGTGAGCACGAAAAAGAATATATGCTCTATAAGGCTCAAAATCTCACAAAAATTATGGGTGTTTTTGACCTCAATCCCTGTAAATTTCAAACTTCAAAGTAATATTCAAATTTAGTTCAACGACCTATTAATTTTTAATTTTTAGAAAGTAGACTTATCATGCTCGATTATCTAGTATCCTTCAGATTTAATCATCAATGCACAATTAACTATGACTTACTCTAAAACATATCAATAAAAATCATACATCATTAGAAATTTCATCCTAATTAGTAATATGAGAAAAATACTTTCGAACAAGACTAAATTCAGGATTTTGAGAATAATGCAAAAATTCAGGTACTTTTACCCCCACACTTAAGATGTACATTGGCCTCAATGTACAAAGATAGATAAACAATTATGTAATAATAAAATCAAAAGAGAAGGGGAGAAGTAACACTTCACGAATTTTTGGATAAAGTCTATGAAAAGAATAAGAAAAAGAAAATAAAATAAAGTGAAAAATAATGATGAAATAAAAGAAAAATAAATAATAGAAAATGAAAGACAACTAGAAAAATGGGGAATGAGGTTTAAATGGAGATGTAGCCCGTGTTTTGGGATTTTGAATTTTGAACGCATTCAGGGTGTTCGGGAATGGCCGTGGGTGTCGTGGCACGCCCGTGTCTTTCTTCACACAGACATTTCATACGGGCGTGCTCCTCCCGTGTTTGATAAGTCAGAATATTGGCACGGTTGGGAGACACGACTGTGTTTAGCCCGTGCTTGACAAGTTAGTAACTTTGCACGGGGCTTGACACGGCGTGGACTATTATCGCCACCGTGTTGGGAAAAGAATTTTTCTATGTCGTGCATGGCTCTCGGCACGCCCATGGTTCATCCTTGCTTCCACACGACCACGGCACGCCTGTGTAGGTATGTGGCCTAGAAATATGCTCTTTGGTTAGTTTATGGTTAGGTGCTAAAAAAGAAAAGAAAAGAAAAATAAAAATAAAAATAAAAATTTAAAATGGGGTTCTTGCGTCAGGTTGCCTTAGAAGCGCTGTTTATAGTCTTAGCTAGACTTTCTCTATTTTCGATTCTAAAAGAGGGTTCGTGGAGTAGAAGTTCCTCTCTTATATCTCTAGTTTCTGCATCATTATAAATTTTAAGTCGGTGACCATTTACCTTGAATGTGCCTTTTGTGGGATGAGTTACCTCAATGGTGCTGTATGGAAAGATTGTTTTGATCATGAATGGGCCTGACCATCTTAACTTCAGTTTTCCCGGGAATAGTTTAAGCCTTGAATTGTATAGTAGGACTAGGTCTCCTACTTTGAATTGTTTTGATCGCTTGAGACGAGCATCGTGGCGTCGCTTTGTTACTTGCTTGTATAGTTTTGAGTTTTCATAGGCTTCTGTTCTCCATTCATCCAGCTCGCTCATCTGCATCATTCTTCTCCTTCCTACAATTGTGAGGTCAGTATTCAAAAATTTTGTTGCCCAAAAAGCTTTGTGTTCTAGCTCAAATGGTAGATGACAGCTTTTCTCGTATACAAGTTTGTATGGGGATGTTCCTAGAGGTGTTTTGAATGCTTTTCTGTAGGCCCATAAAGCATCATCTACTTTAACTGCCCAATCTTTTCTATTTGGTTCAACCGTTTTTTCTAGAATACGCTTAAGCTCTCGATTTGCTACCACAACTTGCCCGCTAGTTTGAGGATGACATGGGGTGGCTGTTCTATGGCATACTCCATATTTCTTTAGAACTTTTTCAAATTGTGCATTACAGAAGTGAGTACCCCTATCACTAATGATGGCTCTCGGTGTCCCGAATCAGGAAAATAGTTTCTTGAGAAATTTAACTACTACCCTAGCATCATTGGTAGGTAAGGCATCCGCTTCTACCCATTTTGACATGTAATCGACTGCCACTAGGATGTATTTATTTCCAAAATGAACTAGGGAATGGTCCCATAAAATCAATACCCCATACATCAAATATCTCACACGACAACATATATGTTTGAGGCATTTCATCACGTTCAGAAATATTACTGTTCTCGGCATTTGTCACATGAGGTGACATACTGCTGGCATCTTTAAATAGAGTGGGCAGTAAAACCCTGATTCGAGTATTTTGTGTGCTGTTTTAATACCACTGTAGTGTCCTCTTGATGGTCCTGAATGACAATGTTCTAGGATTTTGCTTGCCTTTGCCTTTGTGATGCATCTTTGAATTACCTGATCTGCACATTTGTGGAAAAGAAATGGATCTTCCCAAAAATAATTTTTCACATCAGCAATGAATTGCTTCTTTTGATGATGTGTGAATTTTCTTAGTAAGATGTTAGTCGCTAAATAATTCGCAATATTTGCGAACCAGGGTACTTCAGAATGTGTTATACAAAAGAGCTGTTCTTCGGGAAACGAATAATTTATTTCATGTTCATCAAGCTTTTTGGTGTATGGATTTTCGAGTCTTGAAAGGTGATCTGCCGCAAGATTCTCGGCTCCCTTTTTATCTTGTATTTCCAAGTCAAATTCCTGTAAGAGTAAAATCCATCGTATGAGTCTAGGTTTTGCTTCAGGTTTGGTTAAAAGATAATGAAGAGCTGGATGGTCGATTAAACGACAACTTTAGATAATATTAGATATTGTCTAAATTTGTCAAAAGCAAAACTATAGCTAGCGTTCTTTCTCATCGTGGTGTAATTTTCTTGCTTGGTGTTAATGTTCGCTAGCATAGTAAATTATTTGAAAATGCTTGTCTCTTCGTTGTCCCAAAGCTGCGCCCTCATCGCAAAGTCACTTGCATCACACATTAGTTTAAAGGGTAAATTCAATCGGTGTGATTATAATCGGTGCATTTATTAATTTATCTTTAAGGACATTGAATGCATCTAAACATTCCTGATTGAAATTAAAATGAACATCTTTTTCTAGTAATTTTGTCAAAGGCTTAGCTATTTTAGAAAAGTCTTTAATGAATCTTCTATAAAAACCTGTATGTCCTAAAAAACTTCTAATAGCCTTCACTGAACTAGGGGGAGGTAATTTTTCTATGGTTTCAACTTTTGCTTTATCTACCTCAATCCCTTTTCTAGAAATCTTATGTCCTAAAGCAATCCCTTCTCTAACCACAAAATGGAATTTTTCCCAATTCAAAATAAGATTTGTTTCTTCACATCTAATTAAAAATCATTTTAAATTTTTAAGGCAAAGCTGGAAAGAATTACCGAATACCAAGAAATCATCCATGAATACCTCAATGATGTCCTCTACAAGTTCATCAAAAATTGCCAACATGCAACGTTGAAAAGTTGCAGGAGCATTACATAATCCAAAAGGCATTCTATGATAAGCAAACGTACTGTATGGGCATGTAAATGTCGTCTTCTCTTGGTCTTCAGGAGCTATGGGGATTTGGAAGTAGCCGGAGAGTCCGTGCAGGAATCAGTAGTACATATGCCCAGATAATCTTTCTAACATTTGATCTATAAAGGGTAGAGCAAAGTGATCTTTTCTGGTGGCATCATTCAGCTTTCTATAGTCTATGCAGACTCTCCACTATGAATCGTTCTTGTGGGAATTAACTCATTCTTTTCATTGGGTACTACCGTCATTCCTCCTTTCTTTGGAACTACCGCAGTGGCTTACCCAAGTTACCGTCGAAATAAGATAAATTATTCCTGCATCTAGAAGTTTAATTACCTCAGTTTTGACCACTTCTTTCATGTTGGGGCTTAATCGTCTCTGGGGTTGCACACACAGTTTATATTCTTCTTCCATTAAAATTTTGTGGGTGCGTAAGCGGGGCTTATTCCCTTGATATCGAAAATTTTCCAAGGTATGGCTTTCTTATGTTCTCTTAATACCTTTATCAGCTCCTCCTTTTCCTTTTGTTCTAGTTTTTAATAATGATTATAGGTAGTGTAGAATTGTTCCCAAGGAATCCGTATTCTAAATGTTATGGTAACTGTTTTAATTCTAATTTTGGTGGCTTGTCGATGGAGGGTTTCTATTTTAATATGTCATCTTCTTCAATGTTTTCTTCTTTCATTTGTCTAAATTCTGATGTATACAAACTTGTTTCATTGCCTTCATCTTCTTCCCCCTCTCCTCGAGGCGGAACCACAGCCCATCGTGTCATCTCGCAAGATTTCTGTAATGAATTTTTAATAATATGATCGATAGTGTCAACAAAATAACAGAATCATCTTGCTCTTTAGAATATCGCATGTCAAAGATAAATTTGGAAACTAATTTCTTCATCACCTATCCTTAGTGCTAGTTTGCCATCACCTACATCAATAATAGCTCTAGCAGTGGCTAAAAAGGACGCCCTAAGATTAAAGGAACATTGATGTCCTCATCCATGTCTAACACAATGAAATCAACAGGGAAAATAAATTTATCAATTTTTACCAAGACATCTTCAATAACTCCTCAAGGATATTTAATAGATCTATCAGCTAATTGAATACTCATCCTAGTGGATTTTGGTTCCCTAAGATTTAGCCATTTAAACAATCGATAAGGCATTAAGTTGATACTAGCGCCTAGGTCTGCTAATGCTTTCGTGATGCTTAAACTACGAATTAAGCAAGGAATAGTGAAACTCCCTAGATCTTTTAACTTCCATGGTAGTCTATTTTGGAGAAGGGCTGTACACTCTTCGTTAAGCTCCACCTTTGATACTTCCTCAAGCTTTCTTTTGTTTTTGAGAAGTTCCTTTAAGAATTTTGCATACTTTGGCATCTGGGAAATAGTTTCAACAAAAGGTAAGTTAATATGTATTTGTTTAAAGAGTTCAAGGAACTTACCGTATTGAGCATCCAGTTTTTCTTTCTTCAATTTTGCTGGATATGGAATTTGTGTTCTATTTTCTTTAGGCAATGTATTGTCGTTCTCAACTTCTATACTTTTTTCCTTGGTAACCTCATGTGGTGTCTTTCTTTGTGGTTCAACTAGCTCTTTGCCACTCGTTAGTGTGACTGTCCTTACTTGCTCTGTGTCTTTGGAAAAAAATTTTGTCTGTATTTCACATACTATTTCAGTAAGTATTCCAACTGACGTAATGAGCTCTCCCACCTGAGTCTTGATTCCCTTGAGTGAGATTTACTGTTCATCAAATGTTGCTTCCTTCATTTGGAGATGAGAATCTGTAGCTGCCATGAATTTTGTCAGCATCTCTTCAAGGTTTGGCTGATTTTGGTAATTAGGAGGAGGTTGGTTGATTTCCTTGATTTCCTTGTCATCCCCAAGAAAAATTTGGGTGGTTCCTCCAACCTGCGTTATAAGTATAAAGATTATTATTAGATCTGAAATTGTTACCTATATAGTTTGTCGCTTTCGTTGTTTTGCTTGGATTGGTAGGGTGGGTACTCGAATTCGCCACATTTCCACTCGCCGCATTGCATGACTGGGTGTACGTGAAGAACATATGTTATCAAGCTTTTTATTCATTAACTCCACATGCATCGACAACATTGTCACTGCGTCTATGTTAAAAACTCTAGCTGATTTTGTCGGTTTAGCCCTTGTAAATTTCCATTGATAGGTGTTCAACGACATCTCCTCAATAAAATCGTAAGCCGCTTCAGGAGTTTTGTTATTAAAAGTTCCACTGGCTGATGAATCAATCATTTGCCTAGTTGGAGAATTCACACCATTGTAAAAAGTTTGGACTTGAAGCCACAAAGGTAATCCGTGGTGTGAGCATCTCCTTAGGAGATCCTTGTATCTCTCCCATGCATCATATAATGTTTCTGCGTCATTCTGCACAAAAGAAGATATGTTATTCTTAAATTTGGCCGTTTTGGTTGGTGGAAAATATTTTAAAAGAAATTTTTTGGTCATTTGATCCCATGTGGTGATTGACCCTCATGGTAACGAGTTCAACCACTGCTTTGCTTTATTCCTTAATGAAAAAGAAATAACCAAAGACGTATGGCATCATCAGAAACGCCATTTATTTTGGATCTTCATCCTGCAAACCATCAAATTGAACAAACTGTTGAATCATTTGTATTGTGTTAGGCTTTAATTCAAAATTATTAGCAGCTATAGCAGGCCTAACAATACTAGATTCTGCTCCTGTCAAATTAGGTTTAACATAATCATACATAGTACGCAGAGCATTCTGTTCTTGGACATTTGGCGGTGGATTGTTTTCGTCCATCCCTTCAGTAAGATTGGATCTGTCTTGTTCCTCTCTTTGGTAGTCTAGAGCTCATCTAATTTCTCTCTGATTTTTGCGAGCGGTAGCTTCAATGTCACTTCCATACGCTAAAGGTCTTCTCGGGTTCCTTCTAGTCATAAACTAGAGGTACCTGCTAGGAGAAGAAAGAAAGAAATTTAGTGTAAATAAAAATTTAACTTAAGCTAAAAGGAAAAGTAAATTGTGAAATAATAAAATTATAGCTAAAGTAATAGAAATAGAGCTTTCTTAATATTTTAGTGTCCCCGGCAATGGCGCCAAAAACTTGATTGTGTCAAATAGTCAAGTTTTAATATTTATAAAAAGAATGATCGAACCTATAGACTAACTATGACAACGATAGAGGCAAGTGCACCTATCAAACAGTAGTATAGTTTAGGCAAAAATATCTTATCGAACCCAAGAGAACCTAAAAGGAATACTACTCACTTTCTTTCTATTATTTAGCCTAAAATATGGAGTGATTGGTTGATTTATCTAATAATAAATGAAATACCTAAGCTAAATGCAAAGACAAAAGAATGAATTGGAGAAAGACTTTAGGAAAACTTAGTTGATGAAGATGATACCCTTAGGAAGAATCCACCTATGACTTCACTTATCATTTATTCCCCAAACCATATGATTTCTTTACTTAACTTGATCCGTGAGACTCCCTAACCCATATTAAACCCCTCTCTCGACGTGAATAACGTCTACCCTTAGGTTAATTAGTGGAACTCTCATTCTCTTATAATAACCCCTTAAGGAAGAAGTAAATCAATCAATGGATTCCCATAGTAGGTTTCACCCTAATCCGGCAAAATCAGTGGAACTCCCTTTTTAGTTGCTACCTTGGGTGTTTATATAGGCTTTGAGATGCTTTGCCTGGCTCCTAAGTATCCTAATTCAAGTAGAATTCCTCCTAGGATGTTAAAGTAGACTTAGGAATGTATTTCTTTGCCTCCAAGCATCCAAATCTGAGTGAAATTGCTCTTTCCCGTAGTAGGGGCATGCCCATGGCACACGCCTGTGTAAATCGTGGTTGGGCCGTGTCTCGATTCTGTCGTTTTGGGCACAACAGTGTAAGTCGAGATTTAGGCCGTGCTTTAGGTTTGTCGATTGGGACACAGCCATGTAGATCACCAGGCACGTCCGTATGCGAAATGGATGATGCAAGGCCATGTGTCACAGAGTTGAGGCCGTGCTCAAGGTAATCGTCAAGACACGGTCGTGCAGGCTTTGTGTCAGGCTGTGTTGATTTCTTGCTAAGGCCTAATTACTCCTCTTTAAGCCCGTTTTGTGTTCTTTTTATCCTCGAGTGCCTTTCCTGAGTATAAACATGAAAAGAAAGGATTAAAATCACCTTTTTACATAAGTCAAGGGCTAAATCATCCAAAAGCATATTAAATATGAGGTTAAAATATGTTACTTTTACGGTTTATCATAAAACTCCCTGGATCTTTTAGTTTCCGTGGTAGTCTGTTCTGTAACATTACTGAGCATGTTGCGTTCAATTCCACATGGTGCTCTTCATCTATTTTATGTTTGTTCGTTAAGAGCTGTCTTAAGAATTTCCTTGCATCTGGCATTTGAAAAAGGGCTTCAAGAAGAGGTAAGTTAATATGTAATTAGAAACTTACCAAATTGTTCCTCTGAGTCTTCTTTTTTCAATGCTTCAGGATAAGGTATGCGAGGTTGGTATTCTTTGATTACTGATTTTGGATTTTCGTGATCTACCTCTGTTTTACCTTTTTCTTCCCTAGTTTCTTGTGCTAATGTGGGATTGTCTACTCCTGGACCCTCTTGAGCTGTAATGGCTTGGATCTGCTCTTTTGGGTTTATTTCTGTGTTGCTTGGTAGATGTCCTTGTTGGCGTTTAGAAATTAGCTTTCTGAGATGTCCCACTGACCTAGTAAGTTCTCCAACTTTGTTCTCGATTCCCTTGATCGACTTCTGTTGTTCATCTAGTGTTGCTTCAGTCTTTTGGAAATGAGAATCTATGGCCTCCATGAATTTTGTCAACATCTCTTCAAGGTTTGATTTCCGTTCCTGTGGATAAGGCTGATTTTGGTAATTAGGAGAAGGTTGCTTCCTTTGATTTCCTTGATTTCCTTGTCCTCCCCATGAAAAATTTGGGTGGTTCCTCCAACCTGCGTTATAAGTGTTACTATAAGGATTATTATTGGATCTGAAATTGTTACCTACATAGTTTGTCTGCTCGTTTTCTGCCTCTGGTTGGTAGGGCGGGTACTCAGGATTTGCCACATTCCCGCTTGCTTCGCATTGCATTACTGGATTTACGTGCGAAGAACATAAATTATCAAGCTTTTTATTCATTAACTCCACCACCGTTGATAGCATTGTCACTGCATCTATGTTAAAAACCTCGACTGATTTTGTCGATTTAGCCATTGTAATTTCCCATTGATAGGTGTTCAATGACATCTCCTCAATAAAATCGTAAGCCGCTTCAGGAGTTTTGTTATTCAAAGTTCCACCGGCTAATGAATCAATCATTTGCCTAGTTGGAGAATTCACACCATTGTAAAAAGTTTAGACTTGAAGCCACAAAGGTAATCCGTGGTGTGGGCATCTCCTTAGGAGATCTTGTATCTCTCCCATGCATCATATAATGTTTCTACGTCATTCTGCATCAAAAAAGATATGTCATCTCTAAATTTGGCCGTTTTGGCTGGTGGAAAATATTTTAAAAGAAATTTTTCGGTCATTTGATCCCATGTGGTGATTGACCCTCATGGTAACGAGTTCAACCACTGCTTTGCTTTATTCCTTAATGAAAAAGGAAATAACCGAAGACGTATGGTATCATCAGAAACGCCATTTATTTTGAAGGTATCACAGAATTCTAAAAAATTAGATATATGAGTATTTGGATCTTCAACCTGCAAACCATCAAATTGAACAAACTATTGAATCATTTGTATTGTGTTAGGCTTTAATTCAAAATTATTAGCAGCTGTAGTAGGCCTGACAATACTAGATTTTGCTCCTGTCGAATTAGGTTTAGTATAATCATACATAGTATGCGGAGCATTCTGTTCTTGCACATTTGACGGTGGATTGTTTTCGTCCATCCCTTCAGCAGGATTGGATCTGTCTTGTTCCTCTCTTTGGTAGTCTAGAGCTCGTCTAATTTCTCTGTGATTTTCATGACGGTAGCTTCAATGTCACTTTCGTACGCTAAAGGCCTTCTCGGGTTCCTTCTTGTCATAAACTAGAGGTACCTGCTAGGAGAAGAATGAAAGAAATTTAGTGTAAATAAAAATTTAACTTAAACTAAAAATAAAAGTAAATTGCGAAATAATAAAATTAAGGCTAAAGTAATAGAAATAGAGCTTTCTTAATATTTTAGTGTCCCCGGCAACGGCGCTAAAAACTTGATCGTGTCAAACAGTCGAGTTTTAATATTTATAAAAAGAATGATTGCACCTGTAGAGGCAAGTGCACCTATCGAACAGTAGTGTAGTTTAGGCAAGAATATCTTATCGAACCTAAGGGAACCTAAAAGTACTACTACTTACTTTCTTTCTATTATTTAGCCTAAAATATGGAGTGACTGGTTGATTTATCTAATACTAAATGAAATGCTCAAGCTAAATGCGAAGACAAAAGAATAAATTGGAGAAAGACTTTAGGAAAACTCAGTTGATGAAGACGATACCCTCAGGAAGAATCCACCTATGACTTCACTTATCATTTATTCCCCAAACCATATGAGTTCTTTACTTAGCTTGATCAGTGAGACTCACTAACCTATATTAAACCCTCTCTCGAGACGAATAACGTCTAACCTTAGGTTAATTAGTGGAACTCTCGTTCTCTTATAATAACCCCCTAAGGAAGCAGTAAATCGATTAATGGATTCCTATATTAGGTTTTACCCTAATCCAGTAAAATCTCGTAACCCTATCTCTAGGCGCCCGATCAACTTCGCTCAATTATGCTAGATCTACTCTTAGGTAGGGTCTATTCCTCCTCCACCTAAGCACATCAGATTAAATTAAGCAACATAATTAAGAATAAACTAAGTACTTCTCATATAATTTAGAAATCAAATAACAAAATCCATCATAGGTTTCATCCCCTTCAGGTATCTAAAGGGTTTAGTTCATAACAAAATAAGAAAACATCTCAAGAGAAAAGATAAAACAAAACATAAGAATCCCTAAAACCCCCTGAAGGAATTGAATAAGAGATCCTCTGTCTTGGGAAGAACTCTGGCTTATTGAGATGGATCAACTGGCTATCTTCGAGTAATTCCCTGAATAAAAGCTCTGACAGAAAACTTTGCCCCCTATTTCGGCTTCTGCTGAACTCCCTTTTTAGTTGCTACCTTGGGTGTTTATATAGGCTTTGAGATGCTTTACTTGGCTCCTAAGTATCCTAATTCAAGTAGAATTCCTCCTAGGATGTTTAAGTAGACTTAGGAATGTGTTACTTTGCCTCCAGGCATCCAAGTCCGAGTGAAATTGCTCTTTCCTGCGGCAGGGTCACGGCCATGGTAGATGCCCATATAAATCGTCTTCAGGCCTTGTCTTGATTCTGTCGATTGTGGCACGGCCGTGTAAATCGTGGCATGGCCGTGTGAAGTAATTTGACGAGGCACGGTCGTGTGAAGTCCAAGCCGTGTTGATTTCCTCTTTGGCCCAAGTTGGCCCATTTTAAGCCCGTTTCTCATTCTTTTCGTCCTAAGGTGCTTTCCTGAGTATAAAACATGATAAGAAAGGATTAAAAGCACCTTTTTACATAAATCAATGGCTAAATCATCCAAAAGCATACTAAATATGGGGTTAAAATATGTTACTTTTACGGTTTATCACTTCCAATCAAGTATAGTCAAGATTTTACTCAAATCAACTAGAATACTTGATGCTGAAACAACATGCCCCAGGAAACTAACTTCACTCAACCAAAACTCACATTTGCTGGATTTCGTGTACAACTGCTTATCACACAAAATCTGTAACATAAGTCTTAAGTGTTCGGCATGCTCGATTTCGTCATGCGAATAGATCAAAATATCATCTACGAATACAAACACAAATCGATCCAGACATGTCTAAATACCTGATTCATCAAATCCATGAAAATAGCAGGGGCATTAGTGAGTCCGAACAGCATCACCAAAAACTCGTAATGGTCGTATCTCGTCCGAAAAGTAGTCTTAGGTACATTTGAGTCTCTAACTCACAGTTGATAATAACCTAATCTCAGATCAATCTTCGAAAATACTGAGGCTCCCTTTAGCTGATCAAATAAATCATCAATACGCGACAATGGATATTTATTCTTTATGGTCACTTTATTGAGTTGTCGGTAGTCGATGCACATTCTCAAAGTTCCGTCTTTCTTCCTCACCAATAGAACTAGCGCACCCCAGGGAGAGAAACTCGGTCAAGCAAAACCCCTATCTGTCAATTCTTACAACTGGGCTTTCAACACTTTTAATTCCGTCGGTGCCATTCTATACGGAGCTATCGAATCGGGGTCGTACCTGGCACCAACTCAATACCAAACTCTACCTCCTAAATAGGTGGCAATTCGGGAAATTCTTCTGGAAACACATCCGAATACTCATATACAATTGGTACAAATTCTATCTTCGTTTAGGTTACTTTACTATCGATCACATAAGCAAAGTAAGCTTCGCAAACCTTTCTCAAATAATGTCGAGCCAATATCGAAGATATCATTGCTGGTAGCCCATTCAAATTCACAGATTCAATTCGAATTATCTCATTATTCTGGCACCGCAGATCAATAGTCTTTTGTCTGCAATTCACTACTGCCTTATGCACGATTAACCAATCCATACCAAGGATAATATTGAAATCATTAAATGGTAGTAACATTAAATCAACCAAAAAACATGAAACTTGAATCATCAAAGGGCAATTCTTGCACACCCTATCAACTATCGCACACCGGCCCAGGGGGTTTGAAACCCAAATTACAAACTCAGTATACTCAACAGGTAGAATCTTGATGTATACTAATGTTTAGCACACATAGGAATGGGTTGAACCGGGATCAATTAGAGTAATTACACTAGTATTAAAAAGAGTAAATATACAAGTGATGACATCTGGAGATGAAGCTTCCTCTCGGGCACAAATGGCATAGGCTCTAGCAGGCACATGAGCCTTTGATCAAATAGCTGTATCCAAAGTCCCTCTATAAGTGTCGCTCCTACCTCCCACATTTCGGGGTGGTCTACCTCTAGCTACAGTACCGCTCTGTCTTGCACTCTGAGCATTATTCTTTTCAGCTAACTCTGGGCAATCCCGAATGAAGTGATCCTACAAACCACACTTGTAGCAAGGTCGGTTGTTGGACTTGCCCCAACATTCACTACAATGTCATTGACTGCATTGTTGGCACTCGGGTTTATTCGGTCAAGTATTGCCAACACTAGCAATCGAGGTAGCTCGTGAGCTCACTGGTGGTCATTCTCATATAGAGATCTCTGTATTAGTTTTTGATCGGCTATTGTCATTTTTAAACTTCTTTGATGATGATTGAGAAAATTTACCCGCTGATCTCTTACGAAAATCTCTAGCTTCAAACTCAGCTTTTCATTTTTCTTTCCCACTCTTGACTTTACAAGCTTGCTCAACAAGTATCATGAACTCATTTATTTCAAGTATGCTGATAAACTATAAAAGTAACATATTTTAATCCCACATTTAGGATGCTTTTGGATGATTTATCCCTAATTTATGTAAAAAAGGTGCTCTTAATTCTTTGTTTTCATGTCTTATACTCAGGAAAGCACCCGACAATAAAAAGAATGAGAAACGGGCTTAAAACGGACCAAATTGGGCCAGCCTGAGAAGATGACATGGCATGGGCTTCATGTCACACTGCTGTGCCTTGCCATCCATCTAGAACATGGCCTGTCCCTGATCTACACGGCCATTCCTCATCGACAAAAAAAGCCCAACACAACCCAGGCACGGTTTGCATGGCCGTACCCCAATCGATAGACCCGAAGCATGGCCTGAACCTTGATTTGCACGGTCATGCCTCAATCAACAGAATAGAGACACAGCCTAGAAGACGACTTACACGGGCCTGCCCTGGTCGTGTCCCTACCACTAGAGAGAGCAATTTCACTCGGATTTGGATGCTTGAAGCCAAAGAAACATACTTCTAAGTCTACTTAAACACCTTAATAATAATTCTACTTGAAGTAGATGCTTAGGGGTCAAGTGAGGCATCCAAAAAACTTATATAAACAAGCCAAGGCAGTCATTCTAGGGGGCAGAAGTGGAGAAGAGTTTTCTACCAAAGCTTTTCTCATTCAAGGATTTACTCAAAAGTAGCCAATTGATCCATCTCAAAGAGCTGGGATTCTACTCAAGATGGAGGATCTCCTCTTCAATTCCTTCAGGGGGTTTAAGGGATTTCTTATGTTTTGTTTTATATTATCTCTTGAGATGTTTTCCTACTTTGTTATGAACTAAACCCCTCAGATACCTGAAGGGGATGAAACCTATGATGGATTTTGTTATTTGATTTTTAGTTTATATGATAAATACTTAGTTTGTTCTTAATTATATTGCTTAATTTAATCTGATGTGCTTAGGTAGAGGAGGAATAGACCTTGCCTAAGAGTAGATCTAGCATAATTAAGTGGAGTTGATTGAACGCCTAGAGATAGGGTTACGAGATTTTGTCAGATTCGGATGAAACCTAATATGGGAGTCCATTGATCGATTTTCTGCTTTCTTAGGGGGTTATTATAAGAGAACGAGAGTTCCACTAATTAACCTAAGGTTAGAAGTTATTCGCTTCGAGAGAGAGTTTAATATAGGTTAAGGAGTCTCACGGATTAAGCTAAGTAAAGAAATCATATGAATTAAAGGTTAGATAACAAGTGAAGTCTAGGCGGATTCTTCCTGAGGGTATTGTCGTAATCAATTGAGTTTTTTTTCACAGTCTTTTCCCAAAGTTTAGTTCTTTCATCTTTGCATTTGGTTTAAAATATTTCATTAGTTTTAGATTAATAAATCAATCGCTCCATATTTCAGGTTGAATAATAGAAAGAAAGTGAGTAGTAGTACTTTTAGGTTCATTTGGGTTCGAAAAGATATTCTTGCCTAAACTATACTACTGCTTGATAGGTGCACTTGCCTCTATTGTTGTCATAGTTAGTCTACAAGTTCGATCATTCTTTTTATAAATTTTAAAACTCGACTGTTTGACACGGCCAAGTTTTTGGCGCCGTTGCCGGGGAACTCTAAAATATTAAGAAAGCTCTATCTTTATTACTTTAGCCATTATTCTATTATTATTCTATTATTATTTTTAGATTAAATTTTTATTTTTACTAATTCTCTTTCTTTCTTTCTTGACTTGCAAGATACCTCTAGTTTATGACTAGAAGAAACCCGAGAGGACCATTAGAATACAAAAGTGACATTGAGGCTATCGCTCGAAGAAATCACAGAGAAACTAGATGAGCTCTAGACTACCAAAGAGAAGAACAGCAAGACAGATCCAATCCTACTGAAGGGATGGACGAAAACAATCCACCTGATGTGAGAGAAAATAATGCTCCACACACTATGTATGATTATGTTAAACCTAATTTGACAGGTGAAGAATCTAGTATTGTTAGGCCTGCTATAGATGCTAATAATTTTGAATTAAAGCCTAACACAATACAAATGATTCAATAGTTTGTTCAATTTGATGGTTTGCAGGACGAAGATCCAAATACTCATATAGCTAATTTATTAGAGTTCTGTGATACCTTCAAAATAAATGGCATTTCTGACTATACCATACGTCTTCGGTTATTTCCTTTTTCATTAAGGAATAAAGAAAAGCAGTGGTTGAGCTCATTACCACGAGGGTCAATCACCACATGGGATCAAATGACCGAAAAATTTCTTTTAAAATATTTTCCACTAGCCAAAACAGCCAAATTTAGGAATGACATATCTTCTTTTATGCAGAATGACGTAGAAACATTATATGATGCATGGGAAAGATACAAGGATCTCCTAAGGAGATGCCCACACCATGAATTACCTTTGTGGCTTCAAGTCCAAACTTTTTACAATGGTGTGAATTCTCCAACTAGGCAAATGATTGATTCATCAGCCGGTGGAACTTTGAATAACAAAACTCCTAAAGCGGCTAAGGAGATGTCATTGAACACCTATCAATGGCAAATTACAAGGGCTAAACCGACAAAATCAGCCAGAGTTTTTAACATAGACGCAGTGACAATGCTGTCAACGCGGGTGGAGTTAATGAAAAAAAGCTTGATAATTTATGTTCTTCGTAGGTACATCCAGTAATGCAATACGAAGCAAGCAGGAATGTGGCAAATCTTGAGTACCTACCCTACCAACTAGGAGCAGAAAACGAGCAGACAAACTATGTAGGTAACAATTTCAGATCCAATAATAATCCTTATAGTAACACTTATAACGCAGGTTGGAGGAACCACCCAAATTTTTCATGGGGAGGACAAGGAAATCAAGGAAATCAAAGGCAGCATCCTCCTCCTAATTACCAAAATCAGCCTTATCCACAGGAAAGAAAATCAAACCTTGAAGAGATGTTGAAAAAATTCATGGAGGCCATAGATTCTCATTTCCAAAAGACTGAAGCAACACTAGATGAACAACAGAAGTCGATCAAGGGAATCGAGAACAAAGTTGGATAACTTACTAGGTCAATGGGACATCTCACAAAGCTAATTTCGAATGCCAACAAGGACGTCTGCCAAGCAACATAGAAATAAACCCAATAGAGCAGATCCAAGCCATTCTGACTCAAGAGGGTCCAGAGTAGACAATCCCACATCAAGACAAGAAACTAGGGAAGAAAAAGGTAAAAGCAGAGGTAGCTCATGAAAATCCAAAAGCGGTAATCAAAGAATACCAACCTCGATACCTTATCCGAAGCATTGAAAAAGAGGACTCAGAGGAACAATTTGGTAAGCTCCTAAAACTTTTAAAAAATTACATATTAACTTACCTCTTCTTGAAGCCCTTTTTCGGATGCTCGATGCAAGGAAATTCTTAAGATAGCTCTTAATGAACAAACACAAAATAGATGAAGAGCACCATGTGGAATTGAACACAACATGGTCAAGAATGTTACGTAACAGTACTACCATAGAAACTAAAAGATCTAGGGAGTTTTATGATAAACCGTAAAAGTAACATATTTTAACCCATATTTAATATGCCTTTTGATGATTTAGCCCTTGATTTATGTAAAAAGGTGCTTTTAATCCTTTCTTTTCATGTTTATACTCAAGAAAGGCACCCGAGGATAAAAAGAACACAAAATAGGCTTAAAACAGAGTAATTGGGCCTTAGTAAGAAATCAACACTACCGGCACAAAGCCCGCACGACCGTGTCTCGATGATTACCTAGAACCTGACCTCAACTCGTGTAACACTGCAGCAGCATCATCCATTTCCCACACAGACGCGTGCGGTGATCTACATGGCCGTGTCCCAATCGACTGATCTAAAGCACGGATTGAATCTCAACTTATACGGCCATGCCCAAAATGATAGAATTGAGACACGTCCCAACCACGATTTACACGGGTGTGTGCCATGGGCATGCCCCTGCCGCGAGAAAGAGCAATTTCACTCGGATTTGGGTGCTTAGAGGCAAAGAAACACATTCCTAAGTCTACTTAAACATCCTAGGAGGAATTCTACTTGAATTAGGATACTTAGGAGCTAAGCAAAGCATCTCAAAGCTTATATAAACACCCAAGGTAGCAACTAAAAAGGGAGTTCAGCAGAAGCCAAAATAGGACAGCTTTTTGGCAGAGGCTTTTGTCAAGTTGCTCATCTTTTAGGGAATCACTTGAAGATAGCAGTTGATTCATCTCAAGAAGCGAACTCCATTCAAGACGGAGGATCTCTCCTTTAATTCCTTTAGGGGTTTTAGGATTTCTTATATTTTGTTTATTCTTTACTCTTGAGATGTTTTCGTATTTAGTTATGTAATAAACCCCTCAGATACCTGAAGGGGATGAAACATATAATGGATTTTGTTATTTGATTTCTAAATTATATGATAAGTACTTGGTTTGTTCTTAATTATATTGTGAATTTAATCGATGTGCTTAGGTGGAGGAGGAATAGACCTACCCAAGAGTAGATCTAGCATAATTGAGTGGAGTTGATCGGTAGCCTAGAGATAGGGTTACAAGATTTTGTCGATTAGGGTGAAACCTAATATGGGAATCCATTGATCGATTTACTGCTTCCTTAGGGGGTTATTATAAGAGAATGGGAGTTCCACTAATTAACCTAAGGTTAGACATTATTCGCTTTGAGAGAAGGTTTAATATAGGTTAGGGAGTCTCACGGATCAGGCTAAGTAAAAAAATCATATGAATTGAAAAGGTAGATAATAAGTGAAGTCATAGGTGGATTCTTCCTGAGGTTATCATCTTTATCAATTGAGTTTTCCTAAAGTCTTTCTCCAATTCAATCTTTTGTCTTTGCATTTAGTCTAAGTATTTCGTTAGTTTAATAATTCAATCACTCCAAATTTTAGGCTAAATAATAGAGAGAAAGCGAGTAGTAGTACTTTTAGGTTCCCTTGGGTTCGATAAGATATTCTTGCTTGAGCTATACTACTATTCGATAGGTGCACTTGCCTTTATCGTTGTCACAGTTAGTCTACAGGTTTGATCACTCTTTTACAAATATTAAAACTCGACTGTTTGGCATGATCAAGTTTTTGGCGCCGTTGCCGGTGACTCCTAAAATATTAAGAAAGCTCTATTTCTATTACTTTAGCCAATTTTTTTATTTGCAATTTATTATTATATTATTCTTTATTATTATTTCTTTTTACTTTGCTAATTTCTCCCTCTATTTTGCTTTTGGCAGAAAATTTTAGTCTATGAAAAAGATGGCACCGAATAATTATCAGTGGCAAGGCATGGGGGCAATTCCTACTAAAGCAACCAGTGTTTTCAATCTCGACGTGGTCACCAGGTTATCTAATCAGTTAGAGATGATGAATAAAAAGATTGATGATTGGTATAGTTCCTTGCAGGTACATCCAGAAATACAATATGATTTGAATCTAGAAGGCGTGGCAAATCATGAGTACCCACCCTACGGATATGGCATGGAAAATGAGCTAGCTCACTATATAGGTAACTATTCTAGATATCAAAATAATTTTTATAGTGACACTTATAATGAAGGTTGGAAGTACCATTCCAATTTCTCATGGAATTATCAAAATAGCCAAAGATAGGAACTTCCTCTAGATTTTCAACAACCACCTCACCAACAAGAAGAGAAGCCAAATCTTGAAGAGATGCTAACGGATTTCATGGCAGCCACAGATTCTCGTCTCCAAAAGACTGAAGCAACACTTGATGAATAACAAAAATCGATCAAAGGGATCGAGAATCAAGTTGGAGAAGTTACTAGGTCAGTGGGACATCTTGCAAAGCTAATACGACTGCTAGGACGTCTACTAAGTAACACCGAGGTTAATCCAAAGGAGCAAATTCAAGCCATCTCAGCTCAAGACAGTAAGGGGTTAGATGAACCAAACTCAATACAAGAAAACAAGGTAGACGAAGATAAGATAGAGGTAATACAAGAAAAGCAAAAATCGGTAATCAAGGAGTACCAACCTCGCATACCTTATCCCAAGTAATGAAAGAGAGCGATTCGGAGGAGCAGGTTTGGTAAGTTTCTTAAACTCTTAAAGAAATTACATATTAACTTCCCTCTCCTTGAAGCTCTTTTTCAGATACCAGGCTCGACGAAATTTTTAAGATAGCTCTTGACCAACAAACGCAAATTAGATGAAGAGCACCACGTGGAGCTAAACGCAATGTGCTCAGCAATTTTACAAAATAAACTGCCACGGAAATTAAAAGATCCAGGGAGTTTTACAATTCCATGTTTAATTGGTAGTTTATCTATTGATAATGCGTTAGCGGATTTAGGGGCAAGCATCAATGTTATACCTTACAAAATGTTTAAACAACTAGGTCTAGGGAAACCCAGACAAACTAGGATGAGCATTCAATTAACTGATAAAACTATAAGAATTCCTAGGGGTATAATAGAAAATGTTCTAATCAAAATTGATAAATTCGTATTCCAGTAGACTTTGTCGTTTTAGACATGGATGAGGACAACATGATCCCATTAATTTTAGGAGGACCCTTTTTAGCAACTGCCAGAGCTAAAATTGATATCTATATAGGAGAACTCATACTTCGTGTAGGCGATGGGATAGTCGCTCTTAAAGCTCTCGACTCGGCCAGAACATCAAGTGATAAAGGTGAGAAAGTAAATTCAGTTGATAACCAACTTGTTCAACCTTCATTGCAGGAAACACCACAAAGCTACAAACCTGAGCCGGATCATAGACCTCTTGCTAATAAAGAAGAATTACATGAGGAACCAGAACCACACGAAGTGAAACTGAAGGAGCCCCTAGACGAGCTGGTAGGAACAACAAATCACTTAGGAGATCAGGTATTGTTGAATAAGAAAGACCCTCGAATCACCAATTCAGACCTCAAGAGAAATGAAGAAATCACTTTTGAGGTACTAAATGTCTTCCTATATGGCACAGTCGAGGTCAGCAATACTGAATTTGACACTTTTGAGGTAAACATTACTCGACTTAAACTATATATCCATAACCAAAGTGATCGCATGAGAAAGGATTTTCACCTCCGCAAACCACCATGACCATACGAATGAGAGATAAAGTCTAGCTAAGACTATAAGCGAGCGCTTCTCGGGAGGCAACCCGAGCACTACCCTTATTTTTACATTTTTTATTTTATTTTATTTTATTTTATTTTTTTTCTTTTTTTTTCTTTTTAGCACCTAACCATAAACTAACCAAACAGCAGATTTCTAGGCCACACGGCCCTAACACGGGCATGCCCGTGGCCGTGTGGAAGCTAGGGGATGAACCATGGACGTGCCAGTAGTCGTGCACCACATAAAAAAATTTCTTTTCCCAACATGGATGGCGATAATAGTCCACGCCCGTGTCGACGCCCCGTGCGAGGTTATTGACTTGTCAAGCACTGGCTAAACACGGTTATGCCTTTCAACCGTAACAACATTCTGACTTATCAAACACGGGCGTGCCACGACACCCATGGCCATGCCCGAACACCCTGAATGTGTTCAAAATTCAAAATACCAAAACATGGGCTACATCTCTATTTAAACCTCATTCCCCATTTTTCTAGTTGTCTTTCATTTTCCATTATTTATTTTTGCTTTTATTTCATCATTATTTTTTACTTTATTTTATTTTCTTCTTCTTATTCTTTATGATATTTAGATTTAGCTTAGGATACAATAAAACCAAGCTGGCTACTTCGAGGATTCAATTTCAAACGGTTCGAGACTCTTCCCCACGTTCACCTCCAATCTTATCCGGTTTCTTTTCATAGACTTCATCCAAAAATTCAGGAAGTGTACTTCTCCCTTTCTCTTTTGATTTTATTATTACATAATTGTTTATCTATCTTTGTACATTGAGGGCAATGTACATCTTAAGTTTGGGGGGGTAAAAGTACCTACTTTTTGCATTATTCTCAAAATCTTGAATTTAGTCTTGTTCGAAAGTATTTTTCTCATATTACTAATTAGGATGAAATTTCTAATGATGTATGATTTTATTGATATGTTTTAGAGAAAGTCATAGTTAATTGTGCATTGATGATTAAATCTGAAGGATACTAGAGAATCGAGCATGATAAGTCTACTTTCTAAAAATTAAAAATTAATGGGTCGCTGAACTAAATTTGAGTATTACCTTGAAATTTGAAATTTATAAGGATTTATGTCAAAACACCCATATTTTTTGTGAGATTTTGAGCCTTATAGAGCATATATTCTTTTTCATGCTCACTTTATTGATTATGAGTGTGTCAACTTTGAATTGTTATTCTAGAACTTGCCTCGTTTATGCATGTCGAGACCACATTAATGATTTGATATACTGAGATGATAAAGACACCTAGGTTTTAACCCATTCACTCCACTAAAAAGCCTACCTACATAAATAACCCCTAGTGAACCCCATTGGATCTTAACAACCTTTTATTGACAAACCCACTAATATTAAACCAAAATCCCTTTGTATTTGTTATCAACATTCCTTTGACTACCCCTCTATCGAGAATTAATTTGATCAGTTGCCGAATTAGGTTATTTCAATTATCAAAGTCCCTTCCATTAAGTTTTTATTAGTTTGTTCTTAAAAAAATCCAAGTTTATTCAATATTAGTAGTATATAAAAGAGCGTGGAGCATTTAAACTCCAATTATTGAAGAAAAGCTCGTATTAAAGTATTATAAAAATTCAAGTAATGAAAATACTTTTTATTATAGAGTAATTATCAATAGTAGGTATTATTAGTTTTCATTCGATGTAATAATTCATATTTAGTTCATTGTTTTTAGATTAGGTAATTAGTCAATTCAATCTCGATTATAACCTCTAACTCAGCCTTTATCCACACCTTTTAACCCTAGCCCCGTTGCAACCCTAATTTAAGACCTTTTGATTTGTGTATCATCTCATATACAGTGGTGGATAGTTGATTTTCAGGCAAGCCTATGGGATTAACTTTTCAGGTTCGACTTATGAATGCTTATTCTTGAACCTTAAACACTTCGAGTGATTTGAGTGAACCTTTTGTAAGGATGTCAATTCTTGTCAGTTTTGAATCAAGGGTAATTACTTAGATAAGGGGAGACACCTATGTTTTCGTACTACAATGGTAAATTGAATCTTTAGGGTTCTTTGAGTTGAATTATCCATGTATAAATTATCTATGAATTATGATGAGACATTGTCGATAGGAATTATGAATTATGGAAAGTTCGCTTTAATTGTAAGTTGAGAATTTTTCTTGAGGACAAGCAAAAGCTTAAGTGTTGGGGTATTTGATAAACCGTAAAAGTAACATATTTTAACCCCATATTTAATATACTTTTGGATGATTTAGCCCTTGATTTATGTAAAAAGGTGCTTTTAATCCTTTCTTTTCATGTTTATACTTAGGAAAGGTAACCAAGGATAAAAAGAACACAAAACGGGCTTAAAACAGAGTAATTGGGCCTTAGCAAGAAATCAACACGGCCTGGCACAAACCCTACACAACCGTGTCTCGACGATTACTTAGAGCACGGCCTCAACTCTGTGACATACGGCCGTGCATCATCCATTTCCCACACGGACGTGCCTGGGGATCTACATGGTCGTGTCCCAATCGACAAACCTAAAGCATGGCCTGAATCTCGACTTACACTACTGTGCCCAAAACGATAGAATCGAGACACAGCCCAACCATGATTTACACGGGCGTGTGCCATGGGCGTGCCTTTGCCGTGGGAAAGAACAATTTCACTCGGATTTGGATGCTTGGAGGCAAAGAAACACATTCCTAAGTCTACTTAAACATCCTAAGAGGAATTCTACTGGAATTAGGATACTTAGAAGCCAAGCAAAGCATCTTAAAGCCTATATAAACACCTAAGGTAGCAACTAAAAAGGGAGTTCGGCAGAAGTCGAAACATGACAACTTTTTGGTAAAGGCTTTTGCCAAAGCGTTTATCTTTTAGGGAATCACTTGAAGATAGCCAGTTGATTCATCTCAAGAAGCCAGAACTCCATTAAAAACGGAGGATCTCTCCTTTAATTCCTTCAGGGGGTTTTAGGGATTTCTTATGTTTTGTTTATTCTTTACTCTTGAGATGTTTTCGTATTTAGTTATGCATTAAACCCCTCAAATACCTGAAGGGGATGAAACCTATGATTTTGTTATTTGATTTCTAAATTGTATGATAAGTACTTGGTTTGTTCTTAATTATGTTGCTTAATTTAATCTGATGTGCTTAGGTGGAGGAGGAATAGACCCTACCTAAGAGTAGATCTAGCATAATTGAGCAGAGTTGATCGGGCGCCTAGAGATAGGGTTACGAGATTTTGCCGGATTAGGGTGAAACCTAATATGGGAATCCATTGATCGATTTACTGCTTCCTTAAGGGGTTATTATAAGAGAATGAGAGTTCCACTAATTAACCTAAGGTTAGGCGTTATTCGCCTCGAGAGGGTTTAATATAGGTTAGGGAGTCTCACGAGATCAAGCTAAGTAAAGAAATCATAAGGTTTGGGAATAAATAATAAGTGAAGTCATAGGTGGATTCTTCTTGAGGTATCATCTTTATCAACCGAGTTTTCCTAAAGTCTTTCTCCAATTCAATCTTTTGTCTTTGCATTTAGTCTAAGTATTTCGTTAGTTTAATAATTCAATCACTCCAAATTTCGGGCTAAATAATAGAGAGAAAGTGAGTAGTCGCACTTTTAGGTTCCCTTGGGTCTGATAAGATATTCTTGCCTGAGCTATACTACTGTTCGATAAGTGCACTTGCCTTTATCGTTGTCACAATTAGTCTATAGGTTCGATCACTCTTTTATAAATATTAAAACTCATTGCTTGACACGATCATTTTACGATTCCATGTTTAATTGGTAGTTTAACGATTGATAATGCGTTAGTCAATCTAGGGGCAAGTATAAATGTCATGCCTTATGCACTGTTTAAACGACTAGGCCTAGGAAAGCCCAAACAATCTAGGATGAGTATTCAACTTGCTGATAAAACTATTAGAATTCCTAGGGGCATTATTGAATATGTTTTAGTAAAAATTGATAAATTTGTTTTCCCAGTAGACTTTGTTGTTTTAGACATGGATGAGGATAATTCAATCCCCTTAATTCTAGGAAGACCCTTTCTAGCAACTGCCAAGACTAAAATTGATGTTGCCACAGGCGAGCTCATACTTCGCGTAGGAAAGGAATCAATCAATCTTCAAGGTCTCGACTTGGCCAGAACAACAGATGATGAAGGTAAGAAAGTCACTCCAACAGATAATCAAATTGTTCAACCTTCATCGCAGGAAACATCATAAGAACTTGAGCCAACTCATAGAACTCAAGTCAAAAAGAAGAACTACACGAGGAACAAAACCTTAGGGTCGACAATTTAGAAGGGCAGAAGACACAGGTCAAAGAAGAGCCGAAACCACACGAAGTAAAACCAAAGGAACCGCCGAAAGAACTCGTGGGGACATCAAATCACTTTAAAATAAGAGATCAGGTACTGCTAGACAAAGCCAATCCTCACATCACATCGACAGACTTGAGGGCAAGGGGAGAAACTCTTCTTAAGGTACATGATATCTTCCCACACGGAACAGTCGATGTAAGTAATCCAATGTTCGGTAATTTTAAGATAAACGCTTCTCGACTCCAATTTTGTCACGAAAGTAGAACTGCAAGCATGAGGGAAGATATTCAAACCTTTAAACCTCCCTGTAATTTTCAAAGACAAGGAAAGTCTAGCTTAGGACTATAAACAAGCGCTTCTTGGGAGGCAACCCGAACCCTAACACTATTTATTTCCAAATTTGTTTTCAATTCTCTTTTCTTTCATCTTTCTTTGCTAAATATTTAGTTGCAAACTAGCACAAAGTGCAGATTTCCAGGCCACACGGCCTTACACACGGCTGTGGCCGTGGCCGTGTGGACCACCAGAACTACCACACTGATAGAGCAGAGGCCGTGCAATTTAGGCCAACCACCTCCCGATGTCATGGATCCGACCACCCTGCCCCACGGACACCGACAGATCAGCACAGGCATGCCTCTGAACCGTGTGATGCAACTGACTTCCTCCCCATGGACGTGGCTAACAGAGAAATGGGCGTGGACGACTCACCACGCTTCACCTACGGCCATGCGATATAGCCATGGTCGACACTGATTTCACAGACCCAGGTATGTTGGGATAAAACACGGTCATGGAAGAACACCACACTCCACCACACGGTCGTACGATGCGGCCGTGTGAATCGACACGCCCTAAGACCACGGTCGTGGGAATGTGCCATACTTGAAATACTATTTAAATCCCACAACCTTCCCCCTTCTTCCCACATTTTCTCTGCTTCCTTATTTTTCTTTTTCTTTCAAAACTTTCTTTCTTTTTCTTAAGAAAAGTGTCCAGATTCTTGAGCTACACTAGAATCATGACGAAGAAGCGTAAGAAGGCAAGCATTGTCCCCTCAAAGGAGACCTCAACAAATAAGTTCATGCCGGTTGCTTCATCCAAACACCAAGCCAAGAGTCTTTGAGACCATTTAGTTTTTATTTTATTCTTCTTTTCCCTTAATTTTCCTTACCTCTAACACTTTTGAACTTAATTTAGTTTATTTTATTTTCGTTTCTTGGTTTTAGGTTCGAAAGACTGCTAGGGAATCACACCACTTCCACTATCACCAACACTCTACAGCCTTAGAGGTCACACCAACCTCGCGAACCATCCAACAATAAGGACTCCTTAGTCCATTAGAGTTTTCTTCCAATTTTAGTTTTCTTCTTAGTCTCCTTCTCTTTATTTTCTTAGACTTTAATTATATTACTAGTATATTATTAATATTTCTCTAGGTTTCTTGGCTATGTCTTTGCAGGCTCCCCAATTTCTTTATCTAGCATAGAGCACAACAGCAGCCACCCCATCAGGCCCATAGAAGACTCCATCCTCACCACCAAAGACACCGCTCCTCGAATTTCCCTTCTACCACAACCACTTCCAACTCCCGGAGCCATCCAAAAAAATTCAGGAAGTGTTACTTTTCCCCTTTTATTTTTATTACTGTCATTATTTATCTTTGTACATTGAGGGCAATGTACATCTTAAGTGTGGGGGGTAAAAGTGTCCAACTTTTTGCATTATTCTCAAATCCTAAATTTAGTCTTGTTCGAAAGTATTTTTCTCATACTACTAATTAGAATGAAATTTCTAATGATTTATGATTATTATTGAAATGTTTCTATTAAGTCATAGTTAATTGTGCATTGATGATTAAAGTTGAAGAGTACTAGAGAATCATGCATAATCAATCTACTTTCTAAAAATTAAAATTGATAGGTTGTTGAATTGAATTTGAGTATTACTTTGAAATTTGAAATTTATAAGGATTGATGTCAAAAACACCCATAATTTTTGTAAGATTTTGAGCCTTATAGAGCATATATTCTTTTGTGCTCACTTTTATTTTATGAGTGTGTCAACTTTGAACTATTTTTCTAAAACTTGCCTCGTTTATGCATATCGAGACCACATTATTGACTTGATATACTGAGATGATAAAGGCACCTAGGTTTTTAACCCATTCACTCAACTAAAAAGCCTACCTATTTAATTAACCCCTAGTGAACCTCGTTGAAACCTAGCAACTTTTTCCTTTTTTTTTATTTATTTACCCCTAAAATTTTAATCCAAAACCCCTTTATATTTGTTATCACTATTCCTTTGACTACCCTTCTTTCGAGAATTGATTTGATCAGTTACTTAAATTAGTTTATAAAGCTATTCCAGTATTACTTAGTTTGTTCTTAAAAAAAAATCAAAGTTTATTCATTATTAGTATTTGTTTAAAGGAGCTCATGTGTCTAAAACCCAAATTGTTGAAGAAGAGCTCGTATTATAGTATTATCAATAATAGTATTATTAGTTTTCAAGCGATGTAATTGCTTTAATTAGTTTTATTTTAGGAAGGTAACTTGTCAAGTCAATCTCGATCCTAACCATCTAATTCATCCTGTATCCACACCTTTAAGCCCTAACCCCGTTACAACCCTAATAAAGACCTTTTGATTTGTGTATCATCTCATATATAGTGGTGGAGATTTGATTTTCAGGCAAGCCTATGGAATTAATTTTTCAGGTTCGACTTATGAGTGCTTTTTCTTGATCTTTAAACACTTTGAGTGATTTGAGTGAACTTTTAGTGAGGATGTCAATCTTTGTCAGTTTTGCATTAAAGGTAAGTATTTAAATAAGGGGAGACACCTATGTTTTCGTGCTATAAAGGTATGACTTATCTTGATTGAATCTTTAGGGCACTTTGAGTTAAATTATCCATGTATAAATTATCTATGAATTATGATGAGACGTTATCAATAGGAATTATGGATTGTGGAAAGTTCGTTTTAATTATAAGTTGAGAATTTTGCTTGAGGACAAGCAAAAGCTTAAGTGTGGGGGTATTTGATAAACAGTAAAAGTAACATATTTTAATCCCACATTTAGGATGCTTTTGGATGATTTATCCCTAATTTATGTAAAAATGGTGCTCTTAATTCTTTCTTTTCATGTCTTATACTCAGGAAAGCACCCGAGAATAAAAAGAATGAGAAACGGGCTTAAAACGGGCCAAATTAGGCCAACCCGAGAAGACGACACAACCTAGGCTTCATGTCACACGGCCGTGCCTTGCCATCCATCTAGAACACGGCCTGTCCCTGATTTACACGGTCGTTTATCGTCGACAAAAAAAAATCCCAACACGACCAGGCATAGTTTGCATGGTCGTGCCCTAATCGACAGACGCGAAGCACGGCTGAACCCGATTTGCACTACCGTGCCTTAATCAACAGAATAGAGACACGGCTGAAGGCGACTTATACAGGCGTGCTCACAGTGCCCCGCCACTTACGAGAGAGAAATTTCACTCGGTTTGGATGCTTGAAGCGAAAGAAACATACTTCTAAGTCTACTTAAACACCTTAATAATAATTCTACTTGAAGTAGATGCTTAGGGGTCAAGTGAGGCATCCAAAAAAACCTATATAAACATGCCAAGGCAGTCACTCTAGGGGGCAGAAGTGGAGCGAGTTTTCTGCCAAAGTTTTTCTCGTTCAGGGATTTACTCGAAAATAGCCAATTGATCCATCACAAAGAGCCGGGATTCTACTCAAGACGGAGGATCTCCTCTTAATTCCTTCAGGGGGTTTTAGGGATCTCTTATGTTTTGTTTTATATTTTCTTTTGAGATTTTTTCCTACTTTGTTATGAACTAAACCCCTCAGATACCTGAAGGGGATAAAACTTATGATGGATTTTGTTATTTGATTTTTGGTTTATATGATAAATACTTAGTTTGTTCTTAATTATGTTGCTTAATTTAATCTAATGTGCTTAGGTGGAGGAGGAATGGACCCTGCCTAAGAGTAGATCTAGCATAATTAAGAGGAGTTGATCAAATGCTTAGAGATAGGGTTAAGAGATTTTACCGGATTAGGGTGAAACCTAATATGGGAGTCCATTGATCGATTTACTGCTTCCTTAGGGGGTTATTATAAGAGAACGAGAGTTCCACTAATTAACCTAAAGTTAGACATTATTCGCTTCGAGAGAGGTTTAATATAGGTTAGGGAGTCTCACGGATCAAGCTAAGTAAAGAAATCATATGAATTTAAGGTTAGATAACAAGTGAAGTCTAGGCGGATTCTTCTAGAGGGTATCGTCATAATCAATTGAGTTTTTTTTTCACAGTCTTTTCCCAAAGTTTAGTTCCTTCATCTTTGCATTTGGTTTAAAATATTTCATTAGTTTTAGATTAATAAATCAATCGCTCCATATTTCAGGTTGAATAATAGAAAGAAAGTGAGTAGTAGTACTTTTAGGTTCCTTTGGGTTGGATAAGATATTCTTGCCTAAACTATACTACTATTCGATAGGTGCATTTGCCTCTATCGTTGTCATAGTTAGTCTACAGGTTCGGTCATTCTTTTTATAATTTTTAAAACTTGACTGTTTGACAAGATCATATGCCAACCAGTAATTTTATATCTTCATTTAACCCTTCTTCAAATCTTCTGCACATAGCAGCCTCAGATGAAACACACTTGCGGGCGTATCGGCTAAGTTTCACAAACTTGTGCTGATACTCAGATACGGTCATATGACCCTATTTAAGCTCAAGAAATTCCTTGCATTTCAGATCTATGAATCGCTGGCTGATATATTTCTTATGAAACTCTATCTGAAAGAAGTCCCAAGTAACTCGTTCCTTCGGAATAATCGATACGAGAGTGTTCCACCAATAGTAGGCAGAATCCCATAATAAAGATATGGCACATTTCAGGCACTCATCAGGTGTACAGGATAGTTCATCGAAAACAAAAAATTGTATTATCGAGCCAAAATTCAGCTCGTTCAGCATCATCATCATCTTTAGCTCTAAACTCATGCGCCCTATGTTTTCTGATTCTGCTGACCGGAGGATAATTTATTCTCTCAGGATTAATGATCGGGGTAATACCAATACTACAGGTGGAGTATCCAGATTCGAGGTTTGTTGAACAGCCGGATTGGTCCAAATGTATTGATTGATCAAATCGTTCATTATACTAAAGAAGGCTTGTTTAGCCCCCTCATCATGGTTACCCGTAGCTGGTCGAGATTCATCCGGTGCGGTCCCTTGCGTGAGAGCAGGCGCCACACTCTCGACATCATCGGCTATGACTCACTCTAGATTAGGATCCAATTACTATACGAAAGAAGAAAACACATTTCACGATTTGAAGTCATCACACTATCACAGTAAAATTTATGGCATGTATAGCTAGACTCACACACGCTATGTTAATCCGAGAACCAACTAAACCATAGCTCTAATACCAATCAAATGTCACACCCCTAACCTGAAACCGCCCTCGAAATAGGGTTAAGAGGCATTACTAAACAAAACCCAGCTCAAAATAGGCTTTCATGCAATTTATGCTTCGTAAAATTAATTACATCAATACATGCATATATTGAACTTAACAATAAATATCTCATAGCTTACAAACCAAAGCACATCCAGTAATAGTAATACCACAAAATGGTCAAGCATAAAATTTAAAATATATCAAAATCATGTGCACATTTTACCAAATCATTATTGACCATTTAAGAAAAATACAGAATTCAAATCATAACATACTTAACTTGCAAATTCTTTAACCAAGCCAATCCACATGTATAAACTAAGCCATTCATCTTATGAACTAATCGGCTAACTTATTAATTCATTTAAAATATCCACATAGCATACTAGGTATATGATTAAATATATACATACACACAAAACTAATCAATTAAATACATATACATATTCGGTTAACTATAATAACTTCCACACAAAATATCTAAACTATAATCATGATCTACTTTCCCACTTAGAGCTTAATTAGCTCACCATTCAAGTAAAATTTATGCACTTATTTATCAAATTAATCAAATAGTATATTCATTCTTACTTCATCAATATACACATATCGTTAACCAACATATTATCATCCAACACAAGCACTTGTTAACATTAGTTAACTTATAAATCATTCATGAAATATCCATTCAAAATATATAGATAAAATACCCTTCATGAATTCATGAAACATACATACCAAAACAAGCTTATATCAAGACCGAAAATGCACAAACATATATATATATATATATATATATATATATCCTCAAGCATAATCAAGCCAACCTAAGCATAGAAATATAGCCATTTTTGCATGGCATGTATATACATTCACATATACACCATTTGAGTCAATTCAAAAAGTAACTTAGCCTATACATGCCGTAGACTTTAAGTTCATTCACAAAAGAGGTACCAAAATTTTGACGATAGTGTGATGAGATTCAACGATGATCCCTGAGCACGAGATGATCACCCAAAAGAGATCTAAGACACGAGAACAACCAAGAACAAAGTAAGCTTTAACAGCTTAGTAAGTTATAAGCAAGTATATCACAATA
Organism: Gossypium rotundifolium; assembly: GCA_025506655.1. Lineage (NCBI taxonomy): Eukaryota > Viridiplantae > Streptophyta > Magnoliopsida > Malvales > Malvaceae > Gossypium > Gossypium rotundifolium. The sequence goes on from CP106728.1 coordinate 85,555,419, forward strand.
AAGCATTATATCATAATTTAGTAAATTATTTCATATATAACCTTAAGGCCAAATAGTCACATATATAAAAACAGATTTCATAATAAATGTTATATGCATATGTATCTATAAATCACCTTCGCATGATAAAAGCGACTGACATATAAATCACATTTATCGAATTTCTACTTACATCTCAAGCTCTCATAAATCACAAGTTGATATGCATAATACAAAATTCTATTACATCCACCATTACAAACTTTACCACCGTTGTAATAATATATAGTTGAATACCCAATCATTTTACCTTAATTAACAATATTAATAGTAGGTGTCTTTGAAAGAGCATCAAACCTGCACATTCGTTACTGAAATTTTGTAACATATTGCACACTCAGTGTCGTTACTTTGACATTTCACACACTTAGTGCCAAATTTCTGTAACATATCGCACACTTAGTGCCAAGTGACCAATTTTGGACACTTAGTGCTTGGTTTATAAATTCGCACACTTAGTGCATTACTTGAACTTATTATTCATTAAAATGCACACTTATACATATAAAATTTAATCCACAACCTTACATATACACATATATATAATTTTTCTTATTCCATTCCCAAATCAACATCACATTAGGCTAAAACATTAACATGTAATTAAACATTACCTTCGGCTATATTCATCTTTCAAATTAATGTCTTCCATAGCTATATTACATCATTAACATGTATGTACACATCATACTCAAATAGATTCAACTTTAAACCAACATCACATTCGGCTACCTCATATTGGACACATCTAATTTTATTAGCTACATGTGATTCAATATAATTAAAATTCAATTCAGCTCAATTGCTTAAAAAATTACCTTGAGTATCGACGGACTTTATTTCCCGACTATTCGATTAACTTCGTCTTTCCCCAATCCACTCCCTATCTTTTTTGTTCTTGGTCTATATAAATTTCAAATTAAGCTCATTCAACATATTTCCATTCAATTCAATCCAAAAACACATAATTGGGTAATTTATAATTTTACCTCTGACATTTTAAACTTTTTGTAATTTAGTCCCTATAGCATAAAACACAAAATATGCAAAATTTGCACACACCATGCTTAGGTTGAATGTTTCTCATACACATACAAATCCATACATTCTATTTATTTTTCATTTTAGTCCTCAAAATTTTATTTTGCAATTTAATCCAAATCACTTAATTTCTTCAAAAATTCATGAGCAACACTTTCTATTCTAGCACATATAATTAATATTTCATCATCAACAACAAGAATAACAAGCTTCATTCAATGGCATCTCATGAAAAACACAACCAATTCAAAAATTTAAACATAGGCTAGCTAAAACTCGAAGCAACGATCTCAAAAACGTAAAAATTATTAAAAATCGAACTCAAATCACTTACCTATTGAGCTTGCAAAGGGGTTGAACATCACAAAGCTTTTCTCTCTTTTATTTTCTTAAGTTTTGGCCATGAACATCAAAGAAATATGAACACTTTTCACCTTTTATTCATATTATTATTATAACATATATTAAACTAATATATTTTAACATAAAATGTAATAAAATATAATAAAATTTCAATTACTATTACATGCATAATCATGACTGACACTAAGTCTATTTTATGGTCAATTTTCTATTTTAATCCTCCAATTTATAAAGACATCATCAATTTAGTGCATACTCATTTAACCATCAAATTTTCTTTTTATGCGATTAAGCCCCTTTTTCAAAATTAAGCACCAAAACGATCAAATTTTAATACGAAATTTGCACACACACAAATTCACACATAATAAGCATAGAAAATAATATTAAAATATTTTTTGACTCAAATTCGTGGTCCCAAAACCATCGTTTTGATTATGGTCAAAATTAGGTTGTTACATAGCTCATCAAGGTGTGGAACTTCTACGACTGAATAAGCCGCTAGTTGATAAGATTCGAAAACATGTAGCCAAAGAGTTTAGAGCTAATGTTGATGACAATCCTGAGAGAGCTAAGCTTTAGCTTGAAAACACTATTAGAGTATTTGATAAACTTTCTTGCACACCGGCTGAATGTTTAAAATGTGCTATATCACTTTTGAGGGACACAGTGTATCAATGGTGAAATACTTTAGTATCAGTGGTACCGAGTGAAAGAGTTACCTGGGAATTCTTTCAAGCTGAATTTAAAAAGAAATACATCAGTCAATGGTTTATTGATCAGAAGTGCAAAGAGTTTCTTGAATTGAAACAGGGCCATATGTCTGTGACGGAGTATGAGGGAGAGTTCGTGAGACTCAATAAGTATGCTCGAAAAACATCCTAAATTAATGGGCCTCTGCGTTTAGTGTGTGGTTATGTTAGTATAAGTGTTAGGGGTCCAGGATGGGCTCAGGAATTAGGCCGAGGTCTTAGTTTAATTTTCTGCTTGGGCACTTTAAAGGGAAGCCTGTTAGAATGAGGATTAAAAGATATTATCTATAAAATTAAGACAGAAATGGGCTTGTGGCCTAGTGGAAAAATGGTGCCACTTAGAGGGCAGGGAGTTGGTGTCAATTGTGGAGGCTCAAGTTCGAGTCGCATGAGGCCCAATTTTCTAATTTAATTTAGCTTATTTTCAGAATTAAGTGGAAGAGGTTGGACGACAGCAAGGCTTAAAAATAGTAGATTTAATGAATGGGATAATGTAGGTAATATAGCTGATAATGTGGCAGATAAAGGGAGGAAGAGGTGGTGATATTTAGGTCACTTGTGGATGAGAGATCATGTAATGATAAGAGAGAAAAGTTAGGACTTATTTATTGGTCAAGGTGGTGGCTGAATTTCCAACTCTAAGGGGAGGAGGAATCGATTTTTGTTATACTATAGGGGTGCCAAAATTTTCCCTCATTAGTTGATCAATTTTAAGTTATCGAAAGGGGCACCTTCGATTTTTGAGAAGTAGTTACCGAAATTATGTTCAAGTGAGGGGAATACCTTTTTATTTTCGACATTAAGGTTTCTCTATTCTCCCATTCTCTGTAAAAGCAAAAATTCCTAAGCCTATTCTCTCATCTTCACTTCTATGCAAAAGCCGAAAGTCGATGATTCTTTCTCTGCTTTCTTCTACAAAGCCGAAATCACCCAATTCTTCTGAACATCTTTCCCTTCAAAAGCCAAAATTCTGAACTTTCTTCTCATCTCCATAGTCGAATACCTCCTATTCTCTTTTTTCGATCTCTTCACTAAAAGCTAAATGTATATAGATTTATTCCTATCCTCTTCTCTTTTTTGATTTTTCGTAAGAAGCCGAAAACTCCTAAGGGTAGCCGAATCTCCTGTGATAGGGTAAGTGCCGATTTCTTCTGTTCCCTTCTTTCTCTTTTGGGTTTTGGAAGAAAAAGCCAAAAAGCTTATGGATTGTTGGTTTCTTATGTTTTCTTGTTGCACGACATTCAAGAATTGAAGTAGATCGTCTAGATCTAAAAGTCAAAAATCACTAGTCTCTAATTTTGGTATTTCAAAGTAAGGGGTTCTCTTTAGATTTTAGTTAGATTAGCTATCATAATCGTGATCTTAACCATATGTTAATGGTAACAACTGATAAGGTCTTTTGATGGAATCAAATATCGATCAGGCGAAGGAGGGGATTGGATCTGTTAAACCAATCCCTAAGTTTAAGAAGTGAGCGGTCTCAGTAGTTCGGGATTTGCCACCGGGTTGCGGACCGGCTTCAGAACAAAATCTTGGACTGTTAGCAGTTGTAGCAGCTACTGATAGTGTCGACATAGAAAGTACTGTCCTATCGGTAATCAAGTGTGTAGATCTCTATCACACTCATTAATTTGTATTATATGTATGTTGTGGGCTAAAAGCCGGAAAGAGAGGCTATGTGAACAGTCGTATTACCCAGAAGGGGTAGGCAAGGGATGCCAGGTATGTAATCATAGAAACTTCTCTATGTGTATCGAAGTATGTGAAAGTTTGAGATCTGTTTAGATGGCTTAATATTTTGATTTTTGTATGTATGTATGAATGGGATGGGAGTGATTGATATGAGGAAGGGGAACAGGTCGCGAGGCGATCGGTGGCTTTGCCACATAGGTCACATGGTGATCGGTCTTTATGACAGGCAGCATAGCTATCGAAATAGTATAAGGTATTACTGAGGTCGCATAGAGATCGGTGGCTTTGCCACATAGGTCACATAGTGATCGGTCTTAATGACAGACAGCACAGCTGTCGATATGGTGTGTAGCGGATGGAGGGCTGATTGTAGAAATCCCCACAGTGTGAAGGTTGGTACGGGGGTGTGTAGAGGATGGACTCTTAGGTTTGGGATCGGCCATATTGCATGAAATATTATGTTGCCATTGTGTGGGCCAAGGCCCATAATGTGTTTGTGGGCCAAGGCTTTTATGTGTTTTTGGGATTTGCACACTGAGTCTTGGTGACTCACCCTATAATTTTTTTCCCAACTTTTCAGATGAGCAGTAGATCGTGGACATGGGAGCCGAGGTAGACTCGAGGGGCCATCAAGATTATTATCTACATATACTATTTTTGAATTTTCATTTGAATTTTAATTTTAAGGAATATTTTTGTAATGATGCTTCCACAACTTAGGTTTTTGATTTTTTTTTTTGTTAAGTTAAGTTTTTATAAACTTATGTTTTTTTTAAGTCTTAATTATAAAATGAAATGATAAATGGGCTTTCAAACACAATAACGCGAATGGTTAAAGTTGTTTAAAAATTTCGCAATTATTTGATTAAATTGCTCTAATCAACTAAGATCTTCAAAACCCTTCAAGACAAAGTTTTTCAAGTTTCAACCCGTAGCATACCAGATTAGGTCATGACGTATAGGTCGGGTTTGGGGTGTTACATTTTGGTATCAGAGCCCAGTTCAAAACTCAGGCTGTGAAATGGGTCCAGTAGTGGTTTGTAAAATTGTAATGTACTTGAGAAAAGTTTCAGTTGAGATATGGCCTTTGAGTCTACCGGCACCCGATCCACGCAGGTAAGTATCCTAAACTCATTGTGTGATATACATGTTGGGCTTGTTGGGTTCCATAGGGACGTAGGGTAGTATGATTAGAGCTTGATGGACTTTAGGTTTAGTATAAACAATTCTTCAAATTCCATAAAACTTTTCTAATTAAACATGTCTGTGGACAAGTCACAGGGTTAGGATGTGGTAACAGGCATACGCATGCCTAGGATTGGATCCAGGGAGAGCTTGGTATTTAAACGGCCCTAGCGGCTCACCTCCTCTTCACTGGAATCTTACCTGGTGCGTAGTGACTGTTCACCTTAGCCACGGGGACTTGTTGACGGGCCAAAATTTATAACTAAAACCCGAAAGGGACCATCATCCTGTCTTTGTAAAATTGCTTATATACCCCTAATTTTAGAAATTACCCAGAATACCCTAAGTTTGAGAAAATTACTTAAATACCCTTGATTTGTGAAAATTTCCCGAAATACCCCTGGTTTGCAAAATTACTGAAATACCCTCAAATTTTAAAATTACCAAATACCCCTATTTTGTAAAATCGCCAAGATACCCTATTTTGGAAAATTATGAAAATACCCCTGGGTAGTACCCCTAGGTGATGAATGTAAGTTCATGGATGCTGCTTGTATGTTGATGTGTGATGGATGTTGATTAAATGTGTATTCTAGAATTAGGAAATGGACACGAGAACGAACCTCGTAGATAAAATTTGAATTGAAAGAACTACCGTTAAAACTACTTTGCATAAGGTATGCGTAATTAATGCATGGAAGAGAGTATTAATAATTCATAAAATTTCTAATCAGATAAATCGCGAATGGTAGAATGAGCACTAGGGGACGTGGTGTGCGTGACTGAGGTAGAGGCAAGATTGCTGTGTCAGAACCTGTAGGGTCTGGTCACGAGTCAGGGAATGAGGTACCAGTGCCACTAGCTGTGGAGGCAAAATTCAAGATTAGACAGCCAGAGATGATGCTGTATCTCAGGCAATGTTACGAGTTTTAGAGAGAGTTGCGGGGGTAGGCGTAGGCACAAGAGCCCAGAAGTTTGTGTCGGAGCGACTTAGAGCCAATGGGGCAGAGGTGTTTAAGGGAATTTTTGGTGTAGCTCCTAGCACAGCAAAGTATTGGTTGGAAGCAATGGAGCGTATAATGGATGATCTTGACTTCACGGAAGAGGAGAAGTTGAAAGGAGTAGTGTCCTTTCTCCGGGACGAAGCCTATCAATGGTGGCTTACGGTTAAGGATGGTACCATGGCTGACCGTATCACCTGGGATTATTTCAAAGTGGCATTCCAGAGTATGTACATTGGAACGAGCTATGTGGATGCGCAGCGTAGAGCGTTCCTAAATCTGGTTCAGGGAAGTAGGTTGGTGGCGGCGTATGAAGCGGAATTCTTACGCCTTAGTCGTTATGCTCGAGGGATAGTGGCCACAGAACATGAGCGATGTGTTCATTTTGAGGATGGCCTGAAGGATGACCTACGTGTTCTGATAGTTCCACATTGGGAGAGGGAATTTGTTGTGCTTGTGGAGAAAGCTAAAATAACTGATTAGGTGAGGCGGACAGAAAAACTGAATCGGGATAGAGATAGGGGTGGAGGTAAGAGAAACTTTGGATCATCAAAGACAACCGTGTGTACTCAAAAAAGACCTAGGTCAGATGGACCGAGACGGGTTGAGAGATCTGTTGCATCTAGCCAAACACGAAAGTGTGCTCGATGTGGTAAGTTTCATGTAGGTGAGTGTTGGGCAGACATTGGGAAGTGCTTTAGGTGTGGATCTACGAATTATCAGATAAGAGACTGTCCTCAGCCACGGGATGAGGTAGGACCTGCAGGGCAGGGAAATGCTCAGCCGGGTAGAGGAGGTCAGCAGCCGCAGAGGGGTCGTGGTCCAGTCAAAGGTGGTAACAGGTTCAGTCGAGGCCGAGGAGCACCAAGCCGAGGGGCAAGAAACACTGAGGCGAGGCAGCCAGGGTTGGTCTATGCTACCAGGCGTTGAGAGGAGGCTGACGCACCGGATGTTATAATCGGTACGTTTTTAATATTTGGTTTACCTTACACTGCATTAATTGACATTGGGTCGACGCATTCATATGTTGCTAGTAGTGTGTCTGGAACTTTAAGTTTGGATTCCGAGATTCCCCCTAGGGCAATGACTGTAATTAGCCTATTAGGACAATCTGTGGTAGTAGATAAATCAGACGGAGGTACCCTAGAAGTTCAGGGAATAGTTTTACGAGCGGATCATGTAATTACTGTTCGGGAGTTCGACTTAATATTAGGCATGGTGTTAAGAACCTCTGAGGGAGGTGAAGTGTTGGTGATAGGAGAAAGGGGGAATTATCTGTCGAATGTGGTGGCTGCCCTCAGAGCGAAAAGAATGGTGAGAAAAAGATATGAGGCAGTTTTAATATTTGTACGGGCTTTGGAAGCCAATGACCTAGCTATTGGGGACGTTAGGACGGTGAAAGAATTTCTTAATGTTTTCCGAAAAGAGCTTCCCGGATTACCTCTGGGTCGAGAAGTGGAGTTTGGAATTGATCTTCTTCAGGGAACAGCGCCTGTATCTATTGCTCCTTATAGAATGGCGCCGAAGGAGTTGGTGGAATTGAAAGCACAAATCTAAGAGTTGTTGGATAGAGGGTTCATTCGACCAAATGTGTCGCCTTGGGGAGCACTGGTGTTATTTGTTAAGAAGAATGATGGCTCAATGCGTATGTGCATCGACTACCGTCAGCTGAACAAGTTGACTATCAAGAACAAGTATCCGTTGCCAAGGATTGATGACTTGTTTGATCAACTAAAAGGGGCGTCAGTGTTATCAAAGATAGATCTGAGGTCAGGATACCATTAGCTTAAGGTCAAGGAGGCAGATATTCATAAGACAGCTTTTAGAACTCGCTATGGACATTATGAGTTCATGGTTATGCCAATTGGGTTGACTAACGCACCAGCAACATTTATGGATATGATGAACCAAGTGTTCCAACCCTACTTGGATCGGTTTGTCATGGTATTTATTGATGACACATCTGCGAGTGGTTCTGTAGATTCTGAGGGAGAAGCAACTTTATGCCAGATTCAGCAAGTGCGAATTATGGCTAAAGGAAGTTACTTTTCTAGGTCACGTTATGTCAGTAGAGGGGATTAGGGTGGACCCTCAAAAAATTGAAGCGGTGTTGAATTAGAAGCCGCCTAGGTCTGTGGTGAAAATTCAGAGTTTTCTTGGTTTGGTCGGGTACTATTGAAGGTTTGTTGAGGGATTTTCTTCAATCGCGGCACCATTGACTAAGTTGTTACGGAAAGGAGTTATGTTTTCCTGGTCTAATAAGTAGCAAGATAGTTTTGAGAAGTTAAAAAGGATTTTAACGGAGGCTCCGGTATTGATTCAGCCTAAGGCTGGAAAGGAATTTGTAATTTACTGTGATGCGTCACATACAAGACTAGGATGCGTGTTGATGCAGGATGGAAAGGTTGTTGCGTATGCATCTCGGTAGTTAAGACCGCACGAAGCAAATTATCCACCCATGATTTGGAATTGGCGGTGGTTTTTCCTCAAAGATTTGGAGATGATTTGTATGGGAGAAATCGATTATTTATCTGATCATAAAAGCCTAAAATACCTTTTGACCCGAAGGAGTTGAATTTAAGGCAGAGGAGGTGGATCGAGTTGTTAAAGGATTATGATTTCTTCATCGAGTATCATCCGAGTAAGGCTAATATGATGGCGGATGCTCTAAGTCGTAAAGTGATCACTGACTTGAGAGCGATGTTTGCTCACCTTAGGTTGTACGATGATGGGAGTTTATTAGCCGAACTTCAAGTGAAACCCTCATGGGTCAGTCAGGTTAAGGAGAAGCATTAGACTGATGAGTTACTAAAGGAGAAGTTTCATGTAGGAACAAGTGATGGATCGATGGACTTCAGTGTGGATGAGGAAGGACTACTATGTTATCGAGGGAGAGTATGCATGCTAAAAGATCCTGAATTAAGGCATAGGATTTTGCAAGAAGCGCATGGTAGTCCATACGCTATGCACCCTGGAGGAAGTAAGATGTATCGGGATTTGCAGGATCAGTTCTGGTGGCTGGGCTTGAAGCGTGAGGTAACTAAATTGGTGAGTAAGTGTTTGACCTATCAGCAGGCAAAGGCAGAACATCAGTTACCATCAAGGTTGTTGCAGCCGGTAAATATTCCATAATGGAAGTGGGAAAGGATCACAATGGACTTCGTTAGTGGGCTACCTCTCACGCCTACTAAGAAAGATTTGATTTGGGTGATAGTTGATTGCTTGACGAAGTCTGCTCATTTCATGCCGGTACGAGTCGATTACTCTTTATAGAAATTGGCTAAGCTATACATAGCGGAGGTGGTGAGGTTGTATGTAGTACCGGTATCGATCATATCGGACAGAGACCCTAGGTTCACATCACAATTTTGGAAAGCGTTGCTTCAAGCATTGGGTATGAAGTTGGATTTAAGTACGGCGTTCCATCCTTAGACTGATGGTCGGTCTAAGCGAGTAATTCAGTCTTAGAGGACATGTTAAGGAGTTGTGTCATTGATTTGAGGTAGTTGGGAAGAGTTTTACCGTTGGCGAATTTGCTTACAACAATGACTACCGATCTAGTATTGAGATGGCGCCTATGAAGCATTGTATGGCGAAAGTGTCGTACTCCTACTTGTTGGACGAAATTAGGGAACGTCGATTTTGGGTCGAGTTGGTTCTGAGAGATAGGCGAGAAGGTTGAGTTAATTCAAGCTCAACTAAAGGAAGCCTCTGACGGACAAAAGTCCTATCTTGATTTGAAGCGTAAGGACATAGAGTTTGTAGTGGGTGACAAGGTGTTCTTGAAGGTGTCGCCATGGAAGAAAGTGCTGAGGTTTGGACGGAAGGGTAAATTAAGTCCCAAATTTATCGGACCATACCGGGTGTTGAAACGAGTCAAACCAGTGGCCTATCAGCTTGAGCTACCTTCAGAGTTAAGCCAGATTCACAATGTTTTTCATGTTTCTATGCTGAGATGATACCGTTCGGATCCGTCTCACGTGGTGCCTGTGGAAGAAATTGAGGTGAGACCTGACCTTTCCTTTGAAGAGGAACCAGTGGAAATCCTAGATCGTGATGTCAAAGTGATGCGAAGGAAGACGGTTCCGTTGGTTAAGGTTCTATGGCGGAATCACAGTTCTGAGGAAGCTACATGGGAACAAGAAGAGGCGATGCGGTAGCAGTACCCCCATCTGTTCTGATCAGGTAATTTTGAGGCCGAAATTTCTTTAAAGGGGGTAGAACTTTAACATCCTGAATTAATGGGCTTGTGCGTTTAATGTGTGGTTATGTTAGTATAAGTGTTAGGGGTCCAGGATGGGCTCAGGAATTGGGCCGAGGTCTTAGTTTAATTTTCTGCTTGGGCACTTTAAAGGCAAGTCTGTTAGAATGAGTATTAAAAGATATTATCTGTAAAATTAAGACATAAATGGGCTTGTGGCCCAGTGGCAAAATGGTGCCACTTAGAGGGCAAGGAGTTGGCGTCAATTATGGAGGCTCAAGTTCAAGTCGCATGAGGCCCAATTATTTTAATTTAATTTAGCTTATTTTCGAAAATTAAGTGGAAGAGGTTGGACGACAACAAAGCTTACAAATAGGAGATTTAATGAATGGGATAATGTAGGTAATATAGCTGATAATGTGGCAAATGAAGGGAGGAAGAGGTGGTGATATTTGGGTCACTTGTGGATGAGAGATCAGGTAATGATAAGGAAGAAAAGTTATGACTTATCTATTGGTCAAGGTGGTGGCCGAATTTCAAACTCTAAGGGGAGGAGGAATCAGTTTTTGTTATACTATAGGGGTGCCAAAATTTTCCCTCATTAGTTGATCAATTTTAAGTTGTCGAAAGGGGCATCTTCAGTTTTTGAGAAGTAGTTGCCGAAATTTTGTTTAAGTGAGGGGAATACCTTTTTATTTTTGACATTAAGGTTTCTCTATTCTCCCATTCTATGTAAAAGCCAAAATTCCTAAGCCTATTCTCTCATCTTCACTTCTATTCAAAAGCCGAAAGTCGATGATTCTTTCTCTGCTTTCTTCTACAAAGCTGAAATCACCCAATTCTTCTCAACATCTTTCCCTTCAAAATCTAAAATTCTGAACTTTCTTCTCATCTCCACAGCCGAATACCTCTTATTCTCTTTTGCCGATCTCTTCACTAAAAGCCGAATCTATATAGATTTCTTCCTATCCTCTTCTCTTTTTGATTTTTCGCAAGAAGCCGAAAACTCCTAAAGGTAGCCGAATCTCCTATGGTAAGTGTCGATTTCTTCTGTTCCCTTCTTTCTCTTTCGGGTTTTAGAAGAAAAAACTGAAAAGCTAATGGATTGTTGGTTTCTTATGTTTTCTTGTTGGACGACATTCAGGAATTGAAGTAGATTGTTTAGATCTAAAAGCTGAAAACTGCTAGTCTCTAATTTTAGGATTTCAAGGTAAGGGGTTCTCTTTAGATTTTCGTTAGATTCGCCATCGTAATCGTGATCTTAACCATATGTTGATGGTAGCAACTGATAAGGTCTTTTGATGGAATCAAATATCGATCAAGCAAAGGAGGGGATTAGATCTATTAAACCAATCCCTAAGTTTAAGAAGCGAGTGGTGTCAGCAGTTCAGGATTGGCCACTGAGTTGCGGACCGGCTTCAGAACAAAGCCTTAGACTGTTAGCAGTCGTAGCGACTACTGATAGTGTCGACATAGAAAGTACTGTCCTGTCGATAATCAGGTGTGTAGATCTCTATCACACTCATTAATTTGTATTATATGTATGTTGTAGGCTAAAATCCGGAAAGAGAGGCTGCGTGAACAGTTGTATTACCCAGAAGGGGTATTCAAGGGATGCCAGGTACGTAATCATAGAAACTTCTCTATGTGTATCGTAGTATGTGAAAGTCTGAGATCTATTTAAATGTCTTAATGTTTTGATTTTTGCATGTATGTATGCATGGGATGGGATTGATTGATATGAGGAAGGGGAGCAAGTCGCGAGGCGATCGGTGGCTTTGCCACATAGGTCACATGGTGATCGGTCTTTATGACAGGCAGCATAGCTGTCGAAATACTATAATGTATTACTGAGGTCGCATAGCGATCGGTGGCTTTACCACATAGGTCACATAGTGATCGGTCTTAATGATGAAAGACACGGTATCAATATGGTGTGTAGCGGATGGAGGGTTGATTGTAAAAATCCCCACGGTGTGAAGGTTGGTACGGGGGTGTGTAGAGGATGGACTCTTAGGTTTGGGATGGGCCATGTTGCATGAAATATTCTGTTGCCATTGTGTGGGCCAGTGCCCATAATGTGTTTGTGGGCCAAGGCTTTTATGTGTTTTTGGGATTTGCACACAGAGTCTTGGTGACTCACCCTATTATTTTTCTCCAACTTTTCAGATGATCAGTAGATCGTGGATATAGGAGCCGAGGCGGACTCAAGGGGCCATCAAGATTATTATCTACATAGACTATTTTCGGATTTTCATTTGAATTTTAATTTTCGGGAATATTTTTGTAATAAGGCTTCCACAACTTAGGTTTTCGATTTATTTTTTTTTGTTAAGTTTTTATAAACTTATATTTTTTTTTAAGTCTTAATTATAAAATGAAATGATAAATGGCCTTTTCAAACACAATCAACACGAATGCTTAAAATTGTTTCAAAAATTTCACAATTATTTGATTAAACGGTTATAATCAACTAAGATCTTCAAAACCCTTCAAGGCAAAGTTTTTCAAGTTTCAACCCGTAGCATACCAGATTCGGTCTTGACATATAAATTTGGGTTTGGGGTGTTCTGATTTCAATGAAGCAATTATGTGTAAAAGGTTGAAGATGGATTGAACAAAGACATCAGACTATTGGTCAGGATTCTAGAATTGAAAGAATTTGTTGTTTTATTTGACTGAGCTTGCAAAGCCGAATAATTGGGCAAAAAAAAGAGAAAAGCAAATTTTGAGGCTAGAGAATCGAGAAAAAGATCGATGAATATGCCATATCAGTCTTCATCAAAGAAATCAAGAGATTTGTATACTCGTTCTAATGCTTCAATCAGGTATCCAAACAGATATCGTGGAAAGCAATACTCAAGTCCTAAAGCTAAAGCTACATCAGTATCAAGTGTTGGCAGCGTGAGAAACAATAAACCCGAGTGTCAACAGTGTGGTCGATGACATTTGGGAGATTGTTGGATGAATAATAATGATAAAGCCTGTTTCAGATGTGGTTCGTAAGAACACTTTATTTGTGATTGTCCTCAGTTATCCGAGAAAGATAATCGTCAGACTTTAAGGCCGAGTAATACAGCTGCCAGGGGTAGACCACCTCAAAGTTCTAGATGTGACTAGTAGTAGAGGAATGACAAAGGACTCTATTCTGAGATCCGAGGCTAGAGCACCTGCTAGAGCTTACGCTATTCGTGCTCGTGAAGATGCGTCATCACCAGATGTGATCATCGATACATTTTCTCTTTATGACACTACTGTAATTGCTTTGATTGATCCTAGATCGACTTATTCATATATTTGTATGAATTTGGTGTCTAGTAAGAGTTTTCCTATTGAGTCTACTGAGTTTGTTATTAAAGTGTCGAATCCCTTAGGCAAATATGTTTTAGCTGATAAAGTTTGCAAGAGTTTTCCTTTGAGGATTCGGGGCTGTTTTTCGACTAATTTGATACTACTACCATTTAATGAGTTTGATGTAATTCTGGGTATGGATTGGTTGAAATTACATTATGTGGTTTTGAATTGTAGACGAAAGGCTATCGTAATTACCTGTTGTGATTTTGTCTATGTCAGCTTAGAAGTATGTGAGGAAAGGTTGTGAAGCTTATCTTGTTTATGTACTAAATACAAAAGTGTCTGAATCGAAGATTGAATTAGTGCCAATAGCTGTGAATATCCGGATGTGTTCCCAGAAGAGTTACCGGGGTTACCATTAATCACAGAGGTTGAGTTTGCTATTGCATTAGTACCGGGAACATCACCGATATTTATAGCTCTGTACAGAATGGCTGCGAAAGAATTGAAAGAGTTGAAATCTCAGTTGCAAGAGTTAACCAATAGAGGTTTTGCACAACCTAGTTTTTCACCCTGGGTGTGCCAGTGTTGTTCGTAAAGAAGAAATACGGATAAATGAGACTTTGTATTGATTATCGACAGCTCAACAAGGTTACGATAAAGAACAAGTATCCTTTTCTAAGAATTGATTATTAGCTTGATCAGTTGATAGGGGCAATAGTGTTCTTGAAGATTGATTTGAGATCTGGCTGCTATCAATTGCGAGTTAAGGATTCGAATGTGATGAAAACTGCATTCAGAACAAGGTACGGGCATTATGAGTTTCTTGTTATGCCTTTTGGATTAATTAATGCTCCTGTTATTTTTATGGACTTGATGAATCAAATTTTTAGACCGTATTTAGATAGATTTGTGGTTGTATTCATTGACGACATTCTGATCTGTTTACGAAATGAGTCTGAGCATGCCACTGGTGCATCTATCAATAATGCTTTCAACTACTCGAAACTCAGTTGACACTCTTCTGACCACTCAAATCTAACATCTTTCTGAAGTAATTATGTCATCGGCGTCGCAATCATCGAGAAGCGTTTCACAAATCCTCTATAATAGCCTGCTAATCCAAGAAAACTACGGGCTTTAGTTACATTTCTCAGAGGCTTCCAATCTATAATTGTAGAAATTTTGCTCGGGTCAACTCGGATACCCACGGTTGAAACGATATGTCCCAGAAAACCAACCTCTCGTAACCAAAACTCACTTTTGCTAAACTTTACAAACAACTATTTATCTCTCAAAGTGTGTAGCACGATTGTTAAATGCTTAGCATGCTTAGATTCATCACGAGAGTAAATCAAAATGTCATCAATAAACATGTAACACCCTAAACCCGACCCAAACACTATGACTGGATCTGGCATGTCACTTGAAAGGAAATTTATAAAATATCGCGAACTTCAGAAAATTTTAAGTTCTTTTTGAAACTCCAAGTTTAGTGGTTCAATTGAGAACTCGTTATTCATTTAAGGAAAAACCTAATTAGCCAAATCCTTGCGTTTAGGTGACATTTGAAAACACATGTTATTACATCTGATCAAGCTAAAGGGTTGTCGTAAGAAGAATCCATTTGTAAACTCATTTTTTAAGTTGCATGAAAAACTTTATTTGCATTTTGTAAAAACATCATATCAATTATCTTGTATTTAAAGCATCTGAAACTTAAAACTAAAATTTTAAACCAAATTAATAGTGGCCTTATTACAACATAGAATCCCAAAAACAATTTAAAGATAAATAAAGTTCTATTTAAAAAGAAAAAAAATCGTGCATGGCCACCTCGTAGAAAATCGTGCATGGCCACCTCGTAGTCCTCTCCAGTTTAAATCCACCACACTAGGTATCACTTGAAAAGATTTAAGCAAACAGATTGAGTCAAAAGGCTCAGTGTGCAATCTCCAAACACCCTCATTGGGCCCAGGCCCAATCATTTACCATCTGAGCCTTAGCCCCTTTTCATAGTCACATAGGGCGAAGCCCATTCGAAGTCAGATTGGGCCTTAGCCCTACAGAACATTACAGCAAATATCATATGAAAAATGATGCAAAAACCCATCCCAACCTAAATTTCGATCCGCTACACACCACCCGTTCTTGCCAATCACACCAGTGGGGATTTCTACAATCGACCCTCACCGCTATACACCATCGATGGCAGTCATGCTGAGTCAGCTGCTCATCGCCAAAACATGTGGCATAGCCATCGAAATATTGTGACAACGTCATTGAAATATGTGGCAGAGCCACCGAAATAATGTGACAATGTCACCGAAACATGTGGCAAAGCCACCGAAATACACTGCCCCTTTCATCATAATCATATCCCACCATGTCCATGCAACATACGATCATTGTAATGTAAATGCAACATTTAATGGCATACTCAAGATATTCAAGGTATATGCATAATCATGTAATGACAACACTTATCAAGTATATTTAGAGAATGAACGCACCTGGTGTTACGATTTTTACCCTTTATGGGTACACAATGACTGTTACTATGTTTCCGGCTTTCCAAACAACATACATATATATAATAATAACATACAAAAAAGGTGTGGGAATTTCACACTTGTAAACATGAAGAACTAAACTATCGATCTCACTAACACCCTCACTTGCAGGTATCACAACAATCTGCCTATCCCGCTCCGAAGTCGGCCCACAACTCGGTGGAAAGTCTCGAATGGCGGACAGCGCACATTTTTTCAACTTAGGGGTAGGGATTACGAGTCCAACCCCCTCCTTTACTTAGCTGGTAATCGAATCCATGAAAAAGATCTTGGTCAGAAGACCGGGTTAAGGTATTGAAGAATATGAAAATGAGAATCTATGCCTAAAACGAAGGAGTTCTTACCTAAATCGGCAGAAACCAGAGGCTACTAGACTTGGATTAAGGAATCGCTGAAGTCCCTACACGTTCACCAAATTTAAATCAGTTCTCCAATAACAGATAGATTCAAAAAAGTGGCTTTCCGGCCAAACAAGTGAATAGAGACCCCTTATGGCCTATTCAGCCAACAACACTTACCAACGCCCTCTCAAAAGTAACCCACACAAAGAAAAGATGATAGATGCACGCCCCTCCACCACGACCAACGCCAAAAAATACCAGTTAGAACCTTCGATTAACCAACCAAAGAGAAAAAGAAGAGAAAGCGAGCAGAAAAGTGAAGAAAACCTCTTACCGACGCAAGAGTATACCAATTGAGGAGTCTATGTTTGGCTTTTAGCAAAGTCGACTGGAAGAGTGCTAACTCTTGACGCAAAAAAGGGTTTGGCCTTTAGAAGAAATAGAGAAGAAGTATGAAACAAATAGATGCTTCGGCTTTGAAGAAGAACCCATGACCAATGGTGACAAGAAGATGAACACTAGGTTCGGTTGAAGTGAAAGAAAGATGAGGGATAGGTTTCGACAATGAAGAAACAAGTGGAGAAAATATGGAGCAAGAAAGAGAGAAAAGAAACAAAGGAGTGCTACGGCTTTGAGTAGATGTGAAGAGAAACAAAAAGGAGAATGGGAGCTTATGAGAATTCGGCAAAGGAATGGGAGCTTGGGAAGTGAAACAAATGAGAGAAGAAAGAAAAGAATAGAAGGGAAAAACTGCCCAAAAAGGTTTCGGCTTTACCAATGAGGAGATGAACAAATAATAACCTTTGGAGTTTTCGGCAAACAGAGAAAGAAAATGGGTTGAAAAGAAGAGCACACCAAATACCGAAAAGAGAAACTCTCAACACAAAACACACACCAATATTTTGGCACCTAAACCCCTCCACCAAAACCGAATGTGTACCCCCACCAAAAGACCCCATATGACCGAATTCCCCCTAACACTACTAAAAAACTTGGCCAACTCCCTTCTCACCTCAATCCCCATGTTTCCTCTTTGATTCTCTCCTTAATCCCCTCTCCTCCACTCATTCCAATTGGTTTGAATAGTTCAAACTCCGAAATGGCTCTCCACTAACAACTTGAATTATTTGACCAGGTCTTCCGTCTCTCCTTTAGAGTTTGATCACCATCCAACCGCCTCTCTTGCCTGAGCTAAAAAAAACTCCCCTTATGCTGCTTGAGGGAATCGAACCTCTCCCTTTCTGCTTCCTTGTGACGCCACTACCTGCATGCTAAGTGGTGTCTCCTTGCCACTTTACCACTGCACTTCTTATGTCAACAAACACAAGCAATAGCCCTTAAAGCTTGTCCTAGCTAACTCTCCCTTAATGTAACACCCCAAACCCGAATCTATCGCTAGATTAAGGTTACGAGGCATCACAGTATAAAACACAGTTCAGCATAATTATTCATCACCTTTCATGCACCAAAGAATAACGATACATTTATATCATTATCAAACTTGAATATCTATAATTCAATTATTTTAATAATTCAATTCAAACATACATCAAAACTTAATTGAACATGTTCCAAATTTGAACCAAGACATAAACAACTTAATATCCAATCACATATATGACATTATCAACATTACCATATGGCCGTACATACCTTTGAAATCATTATATTATATGTATTTATCCTAAAACTCTTTTCTATGTATCTTTACGAATCAATAGTAACCTATTCCATTAATTTAGTCATGACTATATAATTTCACATGTTACGTATGTTTGTCTATGTTAAACATCCACACGGAATAATAGGCATGCGTATAAAATAAACATGAACAAGCATATCAACCAAAACAACCATACAATGATTCATTATTTGCCTTCATCAACCGTACCTATATAAGCAATCGTTCAAGCATAATAAAGGTGCATACATCGCCATTATAAACCGAATCGAATATCCTATACACATTCATACATATAATTATCCTTTTATCAACTTCCTAATCCGAATTATGGATAACTTTAGCTTCCAACATTCATAAACAAACTTCATTATGTGTATATATATATATATAAATATCACATAATCAAAATCATTAAACTTAACATCATTTATTCTTACTAAATGCATCAAGCATATATCATTTACCTTATTACCAAAACACATAATTCTTCTATCATTAGCATAGCATATTGAACAAGTTACGCATAAACTCACCTTAACTTGAGATCATATACACAAACATAAGCATAGAAACCATGTTTTGCATATAATAAGTCAAAGGCAATTTGCTAAACTAAACATATCAAGCACTTAACCAAGTACACATAAAAGCGAACTTAAACATAGTGATCAAGCCATTTTAGCATGGCTATATATATATACATGTTCCAAAATCAAACATTCCATCTATGCTATACATGCCATAAACCCAAATTCAACTTAGTAAAATCTGAAAAAGCTGTCGATAGTGTGAGTAGTCTTCTTGACGATCCCAGAACTCGTAACATATATCCAAATCTATAAGCGAAATAAAAACAATACACACGAGTAAGCTATTTAAGCTTAGTAAGTCATAAGCAATTATATATTTATCAACTATTATTAATTAACACTAAGTTAGCAAAACCGAATATACATGTTCTCAAATACAAGGTTATCATATCATAGCACATATAGATTACCAAATCGAATACAAATATTCTCACATAGCAATACACTTATCTTTACCTACTTAAGAAGGTAAAGCTTATCAATGTACATCAATGATTAAATATATTTATTCACATATATATACAACCGTGTAACATCCTAGATGAGGGGTTATGCGTTAGTGCATAATTCATGAGATAGTGGGATCGTTGGGTGTGTTGGATGTGTTCGAAGAGTTTCAAGAACCCTAAGATGAAAGAAAATGAAAGAAATGTAAGGAAATGTAAGGAAAAGAAAGGAAATATAAGGAAAAGTAAGGAAATGTAAGGAAATGTAAGGAAATGTAAGGAAATGTAAGGAAATGTAGGGAAATTTAAGGAAATATAAGGAAAATGTAAGGAAATGAAAGGAAATGAAAATGAAAGGAAATGTAAGGAAATGAAATGAAATGTAAGGAAATGTATGGAAATGTATGGAAATGTATGGAAATATATGGAAATATAAGAAATGTATGGAAATGTATGGAAATGTGTGGAAATGTAAGAGATGTATGGAAATGTAAGAAATGCTTTAGAAATGTTAAGTTTTGGAAACTAAACTAAAATAGGAAAGTGACCATTTTGGAAACCAAAATAAATTAGGAAAGTGAACATTTTGGAAACCAAGCCAAAAGAGGAAACTAAACATTTTGGAAACCAAACCAAAATAGAAAACTAAACATTTTGGAAACCAAACCAAAATAGGAAACTAAACATTTGGAAACCAAGCCAAAATAGGAAACTAAACATTTTGGAAACTTGGAAAATCTGAGCAGCATTGAAAATTTTAGGAAACTTAAAATGACCGGAATGTCGAATTTAAGAGCCCAAAGGGAGCTTAGGGCAGTGACCCTAAAATATAAAGTACATGAAATTTGACCCAATAACGGACTTGGAAATGTGGCTTGAAGATGCCACCTAAGGCTTTAGGAAATGGCCCAAATGCAATAGGTTTTGGGCCTGAGTTCAAGTCATCTAGGAAGCAAATAAAAGAAATAAAATTTTGCCTCCATGAGTGCAGAGTTGGACGGCACAAGGAAGAGGAGTTTTTATTCAATAAAAACTCTTGGCTAATTAGGAGATTTGATGGAATTTCATAGTTGATAAAACTAAAACTTATCGAAGTGAAGAATTGGTGAATTAGGGACTCTAAGGCTAATAGTTTTGACCAAGAGAGAGAGAAAAGAGCCATTCTCTTCTCTTCAACATCTTCTTAGAAACCTCCTAGTGAAAGTAGCAACAATCTTTCCTCTTCTCTTTAGTAGAATTTCCTTGTCAAAAACTCTCTCCATCTCTTTTCTTTCTTTTCTTTTACTATTCATCCACAAAAGCCAAAACTTTGAGATCCATAATAGTGCCATAGCGAATAGCATAAGGGATCTTAGGGATTCGAAACGAGGTAAGTACATCAATGTACAATCGGCAAAAAGATCCCTTCCATAATTAAATAATAGATCAAATCTAACAAGTGATTTCGGCAGGAATTTGAAATAAAGATCAACTTCGGGATTTGAGGTAAGTGAGTCTATACATTCGGCCAAGGCCAAATCTTTGTCAATTAGATCAAATTGATCAAAAACTAACCTATTCAGAGATTTAGGAAGTTGCCGATTTCAAGGAAAAAGGGAGGTGAAGTTTCGGGATTTAAAAATCCATAAGGTAAGCCCCTAAAGGTATTCGGCCAAGGTTTATGTGATTACCTAGATTAGATCCGTAATTATTAAAAAGCCAAAAACTAATTTATGTTGAAGTTTCAAGGTTGGCCGAATATCAAGTGAAGGAAAATAAAGTTTCCAGGATTTGAATAAACATCAAATCGGCATCAAAGGTAAGCCTCGTTACAAATCCTACTAGGATTTGGATATTATAACCAAAATAAATTTATGCTAAGTAATACTTGATAAACCAAATGTAGGAATTAGGATCTAAACATTAGATCTTGCTTTTGAATCTCAAGGAATCTCTAAACAAATCAGGTGTGTACGCACACTAACTTTCGATATTTCATATGGCAATTATTTTTATTATATGATTATATGAATATGGCTAAGTACCTAATGTGGTACAAAAGTACTGTGCACGTTTCCTACTTCGATGGGATTATGAAATATGTTATTTTATAACATGTGAATATTTGAATGTTAAGCATGATATATATATATTTGGGGCATTGGGATTTATGTGAAAGGGAAGAAGGTGTTGACTTGGTCTCACCAGCGTTATATTTGAAGGTGTTGACTTGGTCTCACCAGCGTTATATTTGAAGGTGTTGACTTGGTCTCACCAGCGTTATATTTGAAGGTGTTGACTTGGTCTCACTAACGTTATATGGTGACTACGGTCACAAATATTTGAATATGGTGTGTAGCGGATGGAGGTTGACTTAGTAGTCCCCACGGTGTGAATGGCGAGTGCGAATGGTGGTGTGTAGCGGATGGACCATTATGATTGGGTTTGGGTTGCATCATAATTTCATTTTATATGGATCCGATGATTTGAACATGAATGCGATTTGTTGAATGTTAGTATTGTGTGCACATTGAGTGTTGACTCACCCGTTGTGGGAACTATTTTCGGTGATGAGCAGTGTGACGGACCGGGCGGTGAGCGTTGAGGTGGCCATGCTACATTCGGAGATTTTATTTAGTTTGGACTTTTACTTTTATTTTATTTTGGGTTTTACTTGATGTAATAAGGCCATAAGGCCCGATGGATTTCTCTTTATTTTTGCTTTACTATTAAGTTTTATGCTAAGAACTATTTTGGATGTTTTTAATTAAATGGGTTTACAAGTATAAATAAATGGGTTTACAACCTAAGCCCAACTCAAAACAATAGTTTTTCTAAAATTTACAAATTTTCTCTAAGTGTGAAAATGTTTGAAACCGGTTTACTTTAGGAACATACGGATCAGGTCCATTCTTGTGGGCGGGTGTGGGTGTTTCAAACAGGATATCAATTTACCATGTACATATAAGAAAATCCCCCATAACCAAATGTGTCTATGTATATATATATATACATCTATCAAGTAATATCATCTTCAGTATATGAATAATATCCACTCAATATCATTTTATCCACATATCCAAGATCTAGAAAATACAAACACATTATCTATCAACTTACTTATTCGATAAACATCACATATAACATGTACTTATGTAAATACATACCTTATGGCGAATCTTAAAGACACACCCAAAATCAAATTCCAATATATTATATTCATTATTTGTAAAACCAAATGCACACATTAAAATCGCATGTTTATAATCATGTAGATTCAACATTCATATCCATTACATTATCACACTAAAATTTTATTATTTCTATATTCATACATGTCGATTACCGCTCAAATTCACATAACACCATTCTTAGCATAATATTTCAACTCAAGTAACATTAATCACAACTTACCTTACTTGATGAATTCAATGGGATTTAAGCTTACGAGTTTTTAACTCAATAGTTTCACTATGTTACACCTCGATCAATTTATGGTTTCTTCTTTTTAAAGTATCCAGGCATTAAGCACTGCTAGGCACGAAGCTTTGAATATATCACCAAGCATTAAGCACGCTGGCACGAAGCCCGAATATATCACCGGCACTAAGCACGCTGAGCACGAAGCCCGAATATATCATCGGCACTATGCTGCTAGAGCACGAAGCGAGTATATCACCGAAGACTAAGCTGCTAGGCACGAAGCCCAAATATGTCACCGACACAAGGCCTGCTAGGCACAAAGCCCGAATATGTCACCGGCACAAGGCCTGCTAGGTAATAAGCCTGAAATAATTCATAAACCAGTTCATCAAATTTCATTTCTTAACACTATCATCATTAACTAAACATATACACAATTCACATTCACATATCACCACTAATGTACAAATTATTATCATATATACAAAAACACATCTAATCCATCTTAAAGCCTTTACATTCGGCTAACACATATATTCATACTCAAATTTATCAAATAAGTTCATTGAACCTATTCATAAATAATTCTTTAACATACTTTAGCTTAAGGACTTACCTCGAATATATTGGACGACAAAAAGCGAATATTCGATTATTTTCACTTTTCCCAGATCCAAGTTAAACTTTCTTTTGTTCTTCATCTAAACACGTTCAAATTAAGCTCCTTCAAAGACATTTCTATTCAATTTAGTCCTAAAACACATAAATGGGTAAATTACCATTTTGCCCCTAATATTTCACACTTTTACGATTTAGTCCCTATTACACAAAACACAAAATACACAAAATTTCTCCTTTGCCCATGCTTGGCGAATATTACCTATGTTCATACAAGTCCATAAATTTCATTTATTTCATATTTTAGTCCTTTAAAATTTATTTTTGCAATTTAGTCCAAATTATTCAAATTCATCAAAATTCAAAGATAAAACTTGTTAATCAAACACATATATTTCTTATTTCATCTTCAAACAACAAAACCACAAGGTATCATCAATGGAAAAACACAAAATCATCATCAAAATCAAAAATTAAGACATGGGTGGGAAAGTACTCAAAAGCAACGATATCAAAAGCGTAAAAATTATCAAAACCGAACAAAATCACTTACCCAATTAAACCTCCAAAGTGCCGAACCTTAGGTAACTTTTCTTCTTTTATTTCTCTCCTAGTTTAGGCAATTGAAAAAAAATGAACATGCAAGCTCTTTTTTCATGTTTTATTTAATATATTAACTTTATAATACTTTATTTATTTTATAACTTTTATGTTTAATATATATTTAAAAAACAAAAACCACATAATGTAACCTTAGTGCCGTCCATTCAATAATTAAAGGAAATATTGCAACATAAAACCCTCATATTAAAAGAACAACCATTATTCAACCCTTTGAATTTAACCACTAATTTTTCATTTTATGCGATTAAGCCCTTTTTATTTAATTAAGCACACAAACAACCAAATTTTCATACGAAACTTTCACACATGCTAATTCACATATAATTAACACAGAAAATAATATTTAATTTTTTTTAACTCGGATTTGTGGTCCCAAAACCACTATTCCATTAGAGTCAAAATTGGGCTATTACAACTCTCCCCCCTTAGGGATTTTCGTCCTCGAAAATCTTACTAGAAAGTAAATTAAGGGTTTGCTTCCACACAATACATTTCAAATTCACACATAGCTTCGGATTTCAAATCTCTTTATTCGACTCAGGCGAAACTAGAACTGACATTTAGGTTGATAATGTCTTCGTGCAAAAGAAAGCTTCAACATTGAACTAACTTTAATTTACCACAACATTTCTCGGATAGAATAGTTCCAATAGATATAATTCTATATTAAATCTTCAAGAATACAAATTCTTCTTCCATACTATCCTTCAATTCATACATATACGTTCAAAATTTATTTCTAGTTCATAGATAGATTCAAACACATATAACCCAATTTAACTTTTCAATCAAATAATTGGATCATACTAAACCTTTGAATTGGTCTTTTGAAGAAATCTCTTCTTCTCGTTAAAAGGATAACCCTAGACATATCATTATACATATTTATCGTAATCTTCTATCATTTTCACTTTTATCAATGTCGAACCTTCACGAGAACTAGAAAAGAGTTTATAATGAAGCATCTCTTATATTAATCATCGAAACTTTGAATTCTATTGAAATCACCTTAACCAAATAGAAATTATTGGGCCTTACTAGGAGCGATGTCTCAACCCTATAATAAATATTATCCCAACTGTTAAGGAAGTATTTGAACACAAAAAAGAATCAAATATGATTTTAGTAGCAACCATTGCGAGACACAACTTCTATAACTCAAGAAGGCGGTACCACTACACTCTCATATTTCAAGCCGAAGCTATAATCATAATAAACATAGTCATCTCTGTCATATAGAGATCTCTTGCAGATAATCACATGGAATCATAAGAAAACTAAAATAGTGAAATTTCAACATATGGAGCTATACAGGATATCTAAAAATTACAACCCGTATAGAATGATATCAATTTCGATGATATCCCAAAAAATGTCCAGTAAGAACAATGTCACTCATAAATCTGAAATCCCGATGTGAAGCAATATAATCTTCACGTATATTCAACGAACAATAACTAGTAGAAGCGAATATTAATTTCATCTGATTTTACCATCGACTTTTATATCCACATAATGGAATAAATTATCGAGAAAGACATAACAATGTGAACATAACCCAAACAGATCAACGATGCTTTCGTCTATTTATATATTTAGCTAATGTTCTCATACGATAAAACTTCCTTTTTGAAATTAAACAGTCACATATACTTCTGAGGAAAAATGTACACATAGAATGCCCAGAAGGAATCGTAGTAACTACCCGATTATAACCATTGCATTCAACCATTAATACGATTCAATCATTATTCATTTGTCTAATTACATCATCGAAATTTTCACATTATCCCTTCACTAATGTAAATCAATTCGGAAAAGCTTTCGATTAATACTTTCTTTAAATAACATACCGGATAGGTCATTTAGTCGGAGTTAACTTCTTCTATAATAGTGACTTTGCACAATCTGAATATTCTTCGGAACTATCAATATCTCTTTTA
The DNA here is from genome assembly GCA_025506655.1 of Gossypium rotundifolium. NCBI lineage: Eukaryota > Viridiplantae > Streptophyta > Magnoliopsida > Malvales > Malvaceae > Gossypium > Gossypium rotundifolium. The sequence continues at coordinate 85,581,208 of CP106728.1, forward strand.
GTACTATCTTCATTTGCTGATTTTCTTTTCTTTTCTAACCATATTACTAATCTTTCAAAGCAGGACTTCAGAACTCCTCATTCATGAACTTATCCAATCCAAATCTTCTGATTTCATTATAACATTTTTCTTGATAAGGGGTAAGGGTAGTAACGCCTCAAATTTAATTCGTACATAAATGCACATAACACATGCTATCACAAATAGCCAGTTTATTTTTACTTTCACATTCTCAAAACATTTAATAAACATTTTCTTAGAATCACTTTTGTTCTTAACACATATTTCATAAGCCAACTCCAATCACTAATTCACAATCGAAATTCTCATATAGCATCATAACTCAAATGTCATAACTCATGTACTCATATAATTATAACATTTATCAATAACAAATATGTCATACACTTTGATTCATACATTTACGAGTGTCAACTCATCACCAATATATTTTCACTCAAACATTCGAGTACACATTCCATACTATCAGAATTTAGCTCGGTTGGAAAGCTTATCTGTCTAATTAAAACAATTTTTGTCAGAGTTGGGAGTTATCACACTATCACAGGTTAAATATGGCATGTATAGCTAGACACACATACACTATGGTAGTCCTAGAACCGACTAAACCATATTTCTGATACCAATCAAATGTAACACCCCAAACCCGAATCTATCGCCAGATTAAAGTTACGAGGCATCACAGTATAAAACACAGTTCAGCACAATTATTCATCACCTTTCATGCACCAAAGAATAACTATACATTTATATCATTATCAAACTTGAATATCCATAATTCAATTATTTTAATAATTCAATTCGAACATACATCAAAACTTAATGAACATGTTCCAAATTTGAACCAAGACATAAACAACTTAATATCCAATCACATATATGACATTATCAACACTACCATATGGCCGTACATACCTTTGAAATCTTTATATTATATGCATTTATCATAAAAACTCTTTTCTATGTATCTTTACCGAATCAATAGTAACCTATTCCATTAATTTAGTCATGACTATATAATTTCACATATTACGTATGTTTGTCTATGTTAAACATCCACACGGAATAATAGGCATGCATATAAAATAAACATGAACAAGCATATCAACCAAAACAACCATACAACAGATTCATTATTTGCCTTCATCAATCGTACCTATATAACCAATCGTTCAAGCATAATAAAGGTGTATACATCGCCATTATAAACCGAATCAAAATATCCTATACACATTCATACATATAATTATCCTTTTATCAACTTCCTAATCCGAATTATGGATAACTTTAGCTTCCAACATTCATAAACATACTTTATTATGTATATATATAAATATCACATAACCAAAATCATTTAAACTTAACATCATTTATTCTTACTAAATGCATCAAACATATATCATTTACCTTATTACCAAAACACATAATTAGTCTATCATTAGCATAGCATATTGAACAAGTTACATAAACTCACCTTAACCGAGATCATATACACAAACATAAGCATAGAAACCATGTTTTGCATATAATAAGTCAAAGGCAATTTGCTAAACCAAACATATCAAGCACTTAACCAAGTACACATAAAAGCGAACTTAAACATAGTGATCAAGCCATTTTCGCATGGCTATATATATATACATGTTCCAAAATCAAACATTCCATCTATGCTATACATGCCATAAACCCAAATTCAACTTAGTAAAATACCGAAAAAGCGCCGATAGTGTGAGTAGTCTTGCGGCGATCCTCGAACTCGTAACATATATCCAAATCTATAAGCGAAATAAACAAGAATACACACAGAGTAAGCTATTTAAGCTTAGTAAGTCATAAGCAATTATATATTTATCAACTATTATTAATTAACACTAAGTTAGCAAAACCGAATATACATGTTCTCAAATACAAGGTTATCATATCATAGCACATATAGATTACCAAATCGAATACAAATATTCTCACATAGCAAAACATGTATCTTTACCTACTTAAGAAATGTACACCAATGATTAAATATATTTATTCACATATATATACAACCGGATATCAATTTACCATGTACATATAAGAAAATCCCCATAACCGAATGTGTCCATGTATATATATATACATCTATCAAGTAATATCATCTTCAGTATATGAATAACATCTACTCAATATCATTTTATCCACGTATCCAAGATGCCGAAAATACAAACACATTATCTATCAACTTACTTATTCGATAAACATCACATATAACATGTATTTATGTAAATACATACCTTATGGTCGAATCTCAAAGACACACCAAAATCAAATTCCAATATATTATATTCATTATTTGTAAAACCGAATGCACACATTAAAATCGCATGTTTATAATCATGTAGATTCAATATTCATATCCATTACATTATCACACTAAAAATTCTATTATTTCTATATTCATACATGTCGATTACCACTCAAATTCACATAACACCATTCTTAGCATAATATTTCAACTCAAGTAACATTAATCACAACTTACCTTACTCGATGAATTCAATGGGATTTAAGCTTACGAGTTTTAACTCAATAGTTTCACTATGTTACACCTCGATCAATTTATGGTTTCTTCTTTTAAAGTATCACGGCATTAAGCACGCTAGGCACGAAGCTTTGAATATATCACCAAGCACTAAGCACCGCTGAGGCACGAAGCCGAATATATCATCCGGCACTAAGCACGCTGAGGCACGAAGCTTTGAATATGTCACCAGCACAAGGCACGCTAGGCACGAAGCCCGAATATGTCATAAGCACAAGGCTGCTGAGCACGAAGCTTTGAATATGTCAGCGGCATAAGGTGCGCTAGGCACGAAGCCGAATATGTCACCAACACAAGGCACGCTAGGTAATAAGCCGAAATAATTCATAAACCAGTCCATCAAATTTCATTTCTTAACACTATCATCATTAACTAAACATATACACAATTCACATTCACATATCACCACTAATGTACAAATTCTTATCATATATACAAAACACATCTAATCCATCTTAAAGCCTTTACATTCGGCTAACACATATATTTATACTCAAATTTATCAAATAATTTGGTGAACCTATTCATAAATAATTCTTTAACATACTTTAGCTTAAGGACTTACCTCGAGATATCGTCGGATGACAAAAGCGAATATTCGATTATTTCCACTTTTCCCGATCCAAGTCCGCTTTCTTTTGTTCTTCATCTAAACACATTCAAATTAAGCTCATTCAAACACATTTCTATTCAATTTAGTCCTAAAACACATAAATGGGCAAATTACCATTTTGCCCCTAATATTTCACACTTTTACGATTTAATCCCTATTGCATAAAACACAAAATACACAAAATTTCTCACTACCCATGCTTGGCCGAATATTACCTATGTTCATACAAGTCCATGAATTTCATTTATTTCATATTTTAGTCCTTTAAAATTTATTTTTGCAATTTAGTCCAAATTATTCAAATTCATCAAAATTCAAAGATAAAACTTGTTAATCAAACACATATATTTCTTATTTCATCTTCAAACAACAAAACCACAAGGTATCATCAATGGCAAAACACAAAATCATCATCAAAATCAAAAATTAAGACATGGGTGGAAAGTACTCAAAGCAACGATATCAAAAGCGTAAAATTATCAAAACCAGAACAAAATCACTTACCCAATTAAACCTCCAAAGTGCCGAACCTTAGGTAACTTTTCTTCTTTTATTTCTCTCCTAGTTTCGACAATTGAAAAAAAATGAACATGCAAGCTCTTTTTTCATGTTTTATTTAATATATTAACTTTATAATACTTTATTTATTTTTATAACTTTTATGTTTAATATATATATTAAAAAAAACAAAACCACATAATGTAACCTTAGTGCCGTCCATTCAATAATTAAAGGAAATATTGCAACATAAAACCCTCATGTTAAAAAACAACCATTATTCAACCCTTTGAATTTAACCACTAATTTTTTATTTTATGCGATTAAGCCCTTTTTATTTAATTAAGCACACAAACAATCAAATTTTCATACTGAAACTTTCACATGCTAATTCACATATAATTAACACGAAAATAATATTTAAATTTTTTTGGACTCGGATTTGTGGTCCCAAAACCACTATTCCGATTAGAGTCAAAATTGGGCTGTTACACTTAATGTGCCCAAAATTGAAATTTTCACCAAGGCTTCAGCTTAACCCCGAGCCTTCCCAGAGACCCCCAACATAACAAATTAACAAATAAAGCAAACTAACACATAGGAACATAACAGATGCAAAGCCGCTAATTCCCAGATGTTGCAAAACAAAACTAGAAATTGATCTAAATACAGCCTGAAAATCCGATTCATCAGGTCTATAAAAAATAGCAATTGCATTTGTAAGTCCGAAAGGCATAACAAGAAATTTGTAGTGTTCGTACCTTGTTCTAAATGCAGTCTTTGGCACATCTAAGTCTTTAACTCGCAACTGGTAATAACTCGATCTCAAATCAATTTTTGAACATACTGTTACCCCTTTTAATTGATCAAACAAATCATCAATCTGCGGTATAGGGTATTTATTCTTTATAGTTACTTTATTCAGTTGTTTGTAATCAATACACATTCTCATCGTGCCATCTTTTTTTTTTTCACAAATAGCACTGGTGCACCAGAGGGAGAGAAACTCAGTCTAGTAAATCTCTTATCTGTCAACTCTTGCAACTGAGCTTTCAATTCTTTTAACTCTGTCGGTGCCATTCTGTACGGAGCTATCGATAACGACGTTGTCCCCAGTACTAATTCAATACCAAACTCAACTTCTCTGCTAGGTGGTAAACTTGGTAACCCTTTAGGAAATACATCTGGATACTCACACACAACTGGTATTGATTCAATCTGATACGGCCATGCCCCGAGCACATTCTTTGACTAGCTCCCTAAGTGTTGCTTGCAAACCCTTGCGAGTTGAACTAGTTCGCGTCCTGCTTGTTCAACTCAATTCAGCTTGTTTCCAGCTCAATGAGCTCGTTTGCTCGTTTTGAGTTTATTTTATTTTTTTACCATCTTAGTTACCGAAATAAAATAAATGCATTTAGTTAATTCAGTTAGTTTAGCTTAAGTTAATAAATAAGTGTTTAAAAATTTGTCTTTAATTTGAACATGTTAAATTAGAGTGTTAAATGTGTCTTAGTCTAATACCGATTTTTAATGTGTCTTGGCTGCTGTTGAATTAAATTAGTGTCTTAGCTATTATTTTTTCAAATATTTCTTAGCTTAGACAAGTTAATTACATGCTCTAAATTAAATGAGTCTTGTTTCTATCGAATTTATCATGTCTTAAACTCAATTAATTTGCTGAATTAATTTGTGCAGCCACATACATTGGAAGGCTTGAATGCAAGAGAGCTGCTGATTTAGTTCTCCCAAGCATCCCTTCGTGGAGACCAACGGCCAAGAGAGTTTTCACATTGCTGGAAATGCTTTTCACACTAAGGGACCATTTGGTTTTGGACTTTCACACACAAAGGCTATTCAATTCCATCTGTTCACACTAAAAAACTCTTGATGACACCCAAGCAGATTTTAACGAACTCCAAACTATTCAGCTGATCAAAACATCCCATTTAAGCTCATTAAAACCTTTTGGTCTAATCTAGCCTAGCTCCAGGCACTTCATTCAATTTTTCAGCTCAACAATTAACTTCCTTGATCATATGTCAGAGTCTTAAAAATTTATAAAAAGAATGATTGAACCTAGAAACTAACTAAGACAATGGTGGTTGTAAGTGCACCTATCGAACAATAGTATAGTTTAGTGGCAAGACCGGATTATCGAACCCAAAGGAACCAAAAGTACTAATATTAACTCTCTGTCTATTATTTAGCCTAAGAATTAAGGGATTTGTTTATCTAATCTAAAAATAACTAACTACTAAGCTAAAGATGCGAAGACAAAAGAGAAGATTAAGGAAAGACTTGAGAGGAAAACTGATTGATTTAGACAATACCCGAGGAAGAATCAACCTAGACTTCACTTGTTATCTAACTCTGAACTAAATGATTTATTCACTTGACTTGATACATTGGATTCCCTAAATTATATTAATACATCTCTCGAGGCTACTAACGTCTAACCTTAAGTTGATTAATTGAAATCTCTTTCTAATTAAAACCCTTAGAATTGCATTAACTCGATCTATGGACTGCCATATTAGGTTTGACCCTAATCCGACAAATTTAAGTCATCCTATCTCTAGGGTTGCATTCAAATCCGCTTAACTATGCTAGATCTACTCTTAAACACTATTCCTCCTCTACGGAAGAGCATGAATGCTTGAATCAATATCCCAGAAATACCAAAACAAGAATTAAGAACACATAGTTAAGATCAAATCAAGTATTTATCATACAGCTCAGATAACAATAATAAGATCCGTCTTAGGTTTCATCCCTCTCAGGAATATAAGGGTTTAGTTCATAATAGTAAAAGAAAACATCTAAGAAGAAAATATAAAACAAAACATAAGAAAACCCTAAAACCCCCTGAAGGAATTGAAGGAGAGTTCCTCCGTCTTGAGTATGATTTCGACTTCTTGAGATGAACCAACTGGCTTCCTTCAAGTAAATCCCTATATTTAGCTTCTCTAGCTTGACTCCTTGGCCTAGCTGAACGCCCAAAAAGCCCTGACAGAATGCTTCTGTCGAACTCTCGTTAAACCCTCGCTTTAAGTGGCCTCTAGGGTCTTTATATGAGCTTTTGGAATGGCTTTCTTTGCCGTTATGTACCCTAATCCAAATAGAATTCTATTTTCCTATGGCAGGGACATGCCCATGGCACACACCTGTGTGATTCGAGGTCAGGCCGTGGTCGAACCTATTGATGTGGCACGGCAGTGCATTTTGGGGTCTAGGTCGTGGTTTACTCTTATTAAGAGGCACTGTCATGTGGTCTTGGGCCCAAGCCCTGTGGAATTTGTTCTTTGGCCCATTTTCTCTGTTTTTAGCCCATTTCTTGTTCTTTTCATCCTCCAGTGCTCTCCTGAGTACAAAACATGAAAACAAAGGATTAGGAGCACCTATTTCTATAATTAAAGGGAAAAATCATCCAAAAGTATGCTAAATGTGGGATTCAAATATGTTCATATTTTGTTTTATCAAATACCCCCGTACTTAAGCTTTTGGTTGTCCTCAAGCAAAATTCTCAACTCATAATTGAAACGAACTTCCTCTATTCATAGTATTCATTAATAATGTTTCATCATAATTCATAGATAATTTATACATGGATAATTTAACTCAAAGAGTCCTAAAGATTCAAAAAATCAAAGTCATGAGTTTTTAGTATGAAAGCATAGGTGTTTTCTCCTTATCCAAATAATTACCTTTAATTCAAAATTGAACAAAGTTGACATCCTCACTAAAGATTCACTCAAATCACTCGAGGTGTTTAAGGTTAATAAATAAAGCACTCATCAGTCAAACATGAAAAGTTAATCCCATAGGCTTGCATGAAAATCAAATCTCCACCACTGTAAAATGAGATGATACACAAATCAAAAGGTCTTTAAAAAGGGTTGTAACGGGGCTTAGGTTAACGATTTGGATAAAGGCTGAATTAAAAGGGTTAGAATCGAGATTGGATTGACAAATTACCTAACTAGAAAAAATGAACTAATAAACTGAATAATTACATCAATTGAAAACTTGTAATACTAATAATACGAGCTTCTTTTTCAAGATGTTGAAATTAAATGTATAAGCTCTCTTAATCACAAAACTAATAGTGAATATACTTTGATTGATTTTTTAACAAATTAATATAAGATAAAACTTTAACAACTAAAATAATATAATTAGGCAATGATCAAAAAAGTCTCGATAGAAGGGTAGTAAAAAGAATGGTGATAACAAATACAAAATGGGTTTCGGGTTAATGTTCATGGGTTGAGTCAATAAAAGGGTTGTTAGGATCAAAGGGGTTCACTAGGGGTCAATTATGAGGGTAGGCTTTAGTGGAGTAAGTGGGTTAAATACTAAGTGCCTCAATTATCTCTGTATATCAAATAAATAGTGTGGTATTGACATGTATAATCGATGCAAGTTCTAGAATAACAAATCAATGTTTACACACTCATAATAAAAAAAAGTGAGCACAAAAAGAATGTATGCTCTAAAAGGCTCAAAATCTCACAAAAATTATGGGTTTTTGATATCGACTTTGTAAATTTCAAATTTCAAGGTAACAATTGGATTCGGTAGACAACATAATAAAAATTTAATTTTTGAAAATAGATTCATCATGCTTGATTCTCTAGTATCTTGAAGTTTAAATCATCATTGCACAATTATCAATGACTTAATCTAAAACATATCAATAAAAATAATGAATCAACATGAATTTAATTTTAATTAGTGATATGAGAAAATTACTTTAAGGCAGAATATCATTCAGGATTTTAGAATAATGCAAAAAGTTAGCGCTTTTTCTAAATAATTTTACCCCACACTTAAGATGTACATTGCCCTCAATGTACAAAGATAGATAAAAGTCATATCATAAGAAAATAAAAAGTAAATGAGAGAAGTGAAACTTCCTTAATTTTGGATGGGATCCTCGAGTTGGCAGTGGTCGTGGTGAGGTGGCCGCTGACAATCTCTGCGCTAGATGAAGAAATTTGGTAACTCATGAAGAATTAGCCAGGAAATAGTAAAAATAATTCAACATATACTAATTATATTTTTAAAGAAAATAAAAATAGAAAGAAAGAGTGTAGAAAGGGAAATAAGACAAAAAGAACCGATTTCTAGACCGAAAGGTCCTTATTGGTAGATGGTTCGCGAGGTGGGTGTGATTTCTACGGCCGTGGTGTGTGATTCCCTAGTAGCCTATAGAACCTAAAACCAAGAAACTAAAATGAAATAAACTAAATTAAGCATAAGAAAGTCAAAGAGAAGGAAAATAAAAGAGAAGAGAAAAGAAAAATAAAGGTTAATTGGCCTCAAAGACCCTTGGCTTGTCGATTAGATGAAGCACCTGGCATGAACTTATGTTGATTATTTTCACACAGGGAGACTGGGCTAGGATCTTTTCGTTTCTTCGACATTGTTGAAGAGTAGACCAAGATTTATAGAATGAAGAAGGGGGAAAGTGACGATGGAGGGGAGTGAAGAATGAATGGGGAGTGGATGAGAAGGGGGAGGGGTGTTTGAAATAGAAATTTTTAGTTCTAGTACATCCCCATACCCGTATCCCATGGGCATGTTGTGTCCCACGGCCATATCACATGGCCATGTGGTGGTTCAATCGCTTCTCCCACGCCTTGCATTGGATTGCCACGCCTGTGTTGGTTCAACAGTGTCAGCCACGGCTGTGTTACACGGCCATGGTGTTAGTTGTGTAACATCCCAAAGTTGGGCCTAGTAGGATTGGACCCATTGGGCCTTAGGCGTAGGAGCGTTTAAAATTTTTGGGAACAAGAGAACGGCTTTAATGCAAGTTGGATCTACTAGGTGAGTGATTTTGGAAGGTTAGAGGGCTTCTATGAAGTCCCGGGTTCAAACTTTGGCTTTAGGGAAATTTTGGTTTTAGGTGATAAAAAAACCCTGAGATTTAGTAGGTAGGCTTTAAGAATAAAATGTGGAGAGAATGACACAAAAAAGAGCTTGTGGATTAGTGATAAAGTGGTGCGACATAAGAGGCAAGGGGGTGATGCCAAAAGGAAGGAAGGAGGTCCAAGGTTCAAGTCTTGGTTCTTGCATTTTGGCTTGGATTATGCTACAGGGGAGCTTGGGTTCGAATCTCATGACAAGCAATGGAGTATGTATTTTGCAGATTGGACGGGAAGAGTTTGTGTTGGATTTAAACTCTACTGACGAAAGGATCCCACATCGGAAAGATACAAATAAGGAAGGTGCGAAGCTAACTATATATAGAGCTGCCTAGGAGGAGAAGGAGCATACCTGGTTGGCATTGGGCATATGAGTGCTCGGAGCGCGGTTTAGCAGCTTCAGATTCCTATCAGGTGTGTATTCTCTCTACTCTAGTTGTAGAGCGGCAAATGCCGAAATGTCGGTGACACGGCGATAGTCACCACACGAGCGTGCGAGCGCACGTGTGGGGCTTCAACGCAATATAGTTGAGGCCATCAGTAGTGTTCTTGTGGGTGTGGGCTATTGGGCCACGATGGCCCGAAAGGGGCCAAGTAGGCCCAATGGGCCCAGGACCCATATGAGTAAATTGTATGATTGAGTACTAGATAGTGAACTAGACTATGTGAATCTCATGTATGTGGCTAGGTTTGGGCTAAATGGGCCACACGAGTGTATGGGCACACTTGGGCCGAGAATGGGCCTTAGGCCCATTCACATCATTATCTCTATTTAGAATACTTCAGTCGTTCGAGGCGATAATGGACCTTCTATTGAGTCGTTAACACCTTGGTTTGTAAAATTACCAAAATACCCCTGGTTTGCAAAATTATCAAAATACCCCTAATTTACGAAATTATCGAAACACCCCTGGTTTGCAAAATTTTCGAAATACCCCTAGTTTGCAAAATTACTGAAATACCCTTGGTTTGTAAAATTACCAAAATACCCCTGGTTTACAAAATTACCAAAATATCCCTAGCTTGTAAAATTGTCAAAATACCCCTGGTTTGTAAAATTACCAAAATGCCCTTGGTTTGTAAAATTACCAAAATACCCTAGTTTATGAAATTACCAAAATACCCCTAGTTTGTAAAATTACCAAAGTACCTCTGGCTTGTGAAATTACCAAAATACCCCTGGTTTACAAATTTATCGAATTACCCCTAGTTTGTAAAATTACTAAATTACCTCTGGTTTGTAAAATTACCGAATTACCCACGGTTTGCAAAGTTACCGAATTACCTGGTTTGCAAAATTATTGAATTACCCTGGTTTGCAAAATTATCGAATTACCCGGTTTGCAAAATTCTTGAATTACCCCGGTTTGTAAATTTACCAAAATTCTCCTGGGTTGCAAAATTACTGAATTACCCTTGGTAGGTAAATTCTTGAAATACCTCGTTAGGTAAAATTATTGTTATACCCTTAGGGGTTGATTAGCGTGATTGTGTGTAAAATTTCACACTCTATTATTAATGTGTGTTATTAAGCTGTTGAAATTTGAAAAGTCGAAAGTATTTAGTTAGAAAGTCGTTTTACCCTTGTGGGTAAAGTTTGGGATACAGTGCTTGACTATAACGTTTTATTAATGGGTATGAAAATGTATGCTGTAATCTGTCACTTTGTTGAGAGCATGTTGCATTCATTTGATATGTATGTTTTGCATGGGTTTGGTAAATGATATGAAAGGGGAAGTATTTGAGACTGTTGCGGTGGTTGTTACCACGGTGGGTTAGTCCCACGGATACATATATGATAATAGTGACCATGTCTCGGTGGCTTGGTGCCACGGTGGTTTAATACCATGATTATATATGACTAGTGACTCGTCCCAGTGGTTGTTACAACAGTGGGTTGGCCCCATGTATATTCATCAGGGATTGTCACGGCGGTTGTTACCTCGGTGGGTTGGCCCTACGTATATTAATAGTGACTTTGTCACGGTGATCTAGTATCATGGTGGTCTAAAACCATGAGTGGCCTAATGCCACGTATGAGCTGTGTAGCGGATGGAGGGTTGATTGTAGAAATCCCCACGGTGTGATGGGCTGGTACAGGTGGTGTGTAGAGGACGAAAAATTAGGTTGCGTTGGGTTTGCATCGCATTGCATACATTATCTACTGTGACATATGATATGGGTTAAGGCTCAGTCGAGGTTATTTTGGGCTAAGGCCCAATTGCCACCGTTACTATAATGGGCTTCGGCCTAGATTGTTATGATGCATGTTCTTACCGATGAGGGTTGTACACACTGAGTTTTCATAAACTCACCCCCTCTTTTTATTAAATGTTTCAGGTTATTCCCAGCGATAGAGGATTGGGAGCCGTGGAGGACTCAAGGGTGGCTACACATCATAGATACTACCCGTGAACTTTAGTAATTTTGATTTTTTACCTTATTTTAAGATTATTTATTTTGGGTTTTTTATTATCAAATAAGGCCTTTTAAGTTAATATTTGAGTTTTATTTAATTATCACTTAATTAAGATATGACATTATTATGTTTTAACATGAAAGTTAAGATGAGATTTTTAAAAACATAAACAGCATAACACAACCGTTCTCTCAAATGCCAACTAAGATAACAAATGGAATTTGACTCAAATCTTAAATTTTCATTAAACATTAAATCACTGGTTTTCAAACATCACCCTAGATAAAAAGTCTTCAAACTCACGGTAATTTCTTAAATTCAAGAATTCATTTTTACAACTATTCCCTGTGACATTCCAGATCTGGTCGTAACGTCTAGACCTAGTTTGGGGTGTTACAAGTTGAGTCCGTGATTTGAAGATATTTTTCTCGTCCTGTCTCGTACCATCTCTGCCATGCCAGAGCTAACATCCATAGTATCCACATGGCCATGACCACGGCCGTGTGTAAGGCCGTATGGTTTCGAATTCTGCACTTTATTAACTTGGTTAGTTTCTAATTAGGCACTAAAAGAAAAAGAAATAAAGATAAATAAGGTTAGTGCTCAAGTTGCCTCCCGAGAAACGCTCGTTTAAAGTCTTAAGCTAGACTTACCTCTCATTCGTACCTTCACGGTGGTTTAAGGAGTGAAAAATTCTTTTTTCATGCTATCATTATATAGTTTGTGTAGAGTAGAGTTTACTTTAAAAGTATCGAATGTAGAATTACTTACCTCGACTATTCCGTAAGGGAAATTATTCAGTACCGTAAAGGGGATATCTTCGTTTGTCTTCAGGTTTGATGTGGTGATTTGTGGGTCTATTTTATCTAATAGTACCTGATCTCCTATTTTGAAGTGATTTGATGTTCTTTTAAGTTCTTCTTGGGGTTCCTTCAGTTTCACTTTGTGTGGGTTTGATTTCTCCTTGAAATGTGTCTCCCATTCAGCTAGCTCATTGGTCTGAAGCCTTCGTTGCTTATAAGATATTTCCTTGTTGGTACGAGCTACAGGATCTGGCTCTGTATTGTATTTCTGTGGTGCTTCCTGAAAAGAAAGTTTAACTGAATGCTTATCAACAGGATTTACATCCTCACCTTTCTCACTCGATGTCCTAGCTGAGTCGAGAGCTTGAAGACTGATTGATTCGTCACCTACGCGAAGTATGAGTTCACCTGTGCTAACATCAATTTTAGATCTGGCAGTTGCTAGAAAAAGGTCTTCCTAAAATTAACGGGATTCTATTGTCTTCATCTATATCTAAAACAACAAAGTCTATGGGGAATATGAATTTGCCAACTTTAACTAGTACATCTTCAATTATACCCTTAGGAATTCGAATAGTCTTATTAGCTAGTTGAATACTCATCCTAGTTTGTTTGGGTTTCCTAGACCTAGTGTTTAAACATTTTAGATGGCATAACATTGATGATTGCCCTAAATCGCCTAAAGCATTATCAATGATAAACTACCAATTAAACATGGAATTGTAAAACTCCCTGGATCTTTTAATTTCTATGGTAGTCTGTTCTGTAACATTGCAGAGCACACTACGTTTAGTTTCACATGCGACTCCTCGTCTAACTTTCGCTTGTTCGTTAAGAGCTCTTTTAAAAATTTCCTTGAATCTAACATTTGCGAAAGAGCTTTAAGAAGCGGTAAGTTAATATGTAGTTTCTTTAAGAGTTTAAGGAACTTATCAAACTGTTCTTCTGTGTCGTCTTCCTTCTTCGCATTGGGGTAAGGTATACGAGGTTTGTATTCTTTAATTACCGATTTTGGTTTTCCTTGACTTACCTCAACCTTACCTTCACTTACCATAGGTTCTTGCCTTGGCTCAGGTTCAGATTCTACTGATCCTTCATTGTCATGAGCTGTTATGGCTTGAATTTACTCCTTTGGATTAATCTTAGTGTTACTTGGCAAGCTACCTAGTGGTCGTTCAGAGATCAGCTTTGCGAGTTACCCTAACTGGTTTTCAATCCCTTTAATAGATGCTTGTTGATTTTTAAGTGTTGTCTCTGTGTTTTGAAAATGAGTTTCAGACACTACTATGAATTTTGTCAGCATCTCTTCAAGGTTCGGCTTCTTTTCCTGTAGATAGGGCAGCTGTTGAAAGTTTGGAGGGGGTGGTTGTTGTCTCTAATTTCCTTGGCCACCCCACGAGAAATTGGGGTAGTTCCTCCAACCTGGATTATAAGTATTACTATAAGGGTTATTTTGAGATCTGAAATTGTTACCCGTATAGTTTATCTATTTGCTTTCCATGCCATGATTGTAGGGTGGGTACTTAGGATTTGCCACACCTACTAAATTTGAGTCACATTGCATAACTGGATGTACCTACAAAGAACCACACAAACCATCAATCTTTTTATTCATCATCTCTACCTGATTTGATAGCATGGTAACTGCGTCGAGATTGAAAACTTCGGCTGCTTTAGTTGGCTTTGTCTTTGTAACTTGCCACTGATAGTTATTCAATGACATCTCCTCTATAAACTCGTAAGCCGCTTCAGAAGTTTTGTTATCCAGGGTTCCGCCGGCTGTTGAGTCAATCAATAGCCTGGTTGAAGGATTCACACCGTTGTAAAAAGTTTAGACCTGTAACCACAAGGGTAAACCATGGTGCGGGCACCTTCTCAACAAATCTTTGTATCTCTCCCAAGCATCGTATAATGTTTCTAAAACCATCTGCACAAAAGAAGAGTTATCATTCCTTAATTTGGTCGTTTTGGCCAGTGGAAAATATTTTAGTAAAATTTTTTCGGTCATTTGGTCCCATGTAGTGATCGATCCTCGTGGAAGAGAATGTAACCACTGTTTGGCTTTATTTCTTAAAGATAAAGGAAATAACCGAAGACGAATGGCATCATCAGAAATGCTATTTATTTTGAAGGTATCACAGAATTCTAGAAAATTTGCTAAATGAGTATTTGGGTCTTTGTCCTGCAAACCATCAAACCGAACAAACTATTGAATCATTTGAATAGTGTTAGGTTTTAGTTCAAAATTATTAGCGGCTATAGTAGGTCTAACAATACTCGATTCAGCTCCTGTTAAATTAGGTTTAGCATAACCATACATAGTTTGAGGAGCATGATGATCTGCCGCCTTCTGAGCTAGCAGATTATTCTTAGCCATCCCTTCGGTGGTATTAGTTTCATCCTCTTGCTCTTCTTGTAAGTAATTTAAACCTCGCCTTACTTCTATACGATTTCTACGTACGGTTCCTTCAATATTACTGTCATAAAGTAGTGGCCCTGTCGGGTTCCTTCTAGTTATAAACTAGAGGTACCTGCTAGGAAAAGAGAAATAGAAAAAGAAAAATCAAGAAAGTAAAAATAAAGTTTAATTAAAAAAATAAAAAAATAAAAAAATGGCTAAAGTAATGAAAATTGAACGTTCTTAGTGTTTCAGTTCCTAGCAACGGTGCCAAAAACTTGATCGTATGTCAGAGTCTTAAAAATTTATAAAAAGTATGATCGAACCTGAAAACTAACTAAGACAACGATAGAGGCAAGTGCACCTATCGAATAGTAGTATAGTATAGTGGCAAGACTGATTTATCGAACCCAAAGGAACCAAAAGTACTAATATTAACTCTCTTTCTATTATTTAGCCTAAAAATTAAGGGATTTGTTTACCTAATCTAAAATTAACTAACTACTAAGCTAAAGATACGAAGACAAAGAGAAGATTGAGGAAAGACTTGAGAGGAAAATCGATTGATTTAGACAATACCCGAGAAAGAATCCACCTAGACTTCACTTGTTATCTAACTCTGAACCAAATGATTTATTCACTTGATTTGATCCGTAGGATTCCCTAAATTATATTAATACCTCTCTCGAGGCTACTAACGTCTAACCCTAGGTTGATTAATTGAAATATCTTTCTAATTAAAACCCCTAGAATTGTATTAACTCGACCTATAGACTCCCATATTAGGTTTGACCCTAATTTGGCAAATTTACGTCATCCTATCTCTAGAGTTGTGCTCATCTCTGCTTAACTATGCTAGATCTACTCTTAAACAGGGTCTATTCCTCCTCTACCTAAGAGCATGAATGCTTGAATCAATATCCCAGAAATACGAAAACAAGAATTAAGAACACATAGTTAAGAACAAATCAAGTATTTATCATACAGCTCAGATAACAATAACAAGATCTATCCTAGGTTTCATCCCTCTTAGGTATCTCAGGGTTTAGTTCATAATAGTAAAAGAAAACATCTTAGAAGAAAATATAAAATAAAACATAAGAAAACCCTAAAACCCCTTGAAGGAATTAAAGGAGAGTTCCTCCGTCTTGAGTATGATTTCGGCTTCTTGAGATGAACCAATTGGCTTCCTTCGAGTAAATTCCTATATTCAGCTTCTTTGGCTCGGCTCCATGGCCTATCCGAACGCCTGAAAAGCCCTGACAGAAGGCTTCTGTCAAATTCTCATCGAACCCCCGCTTTAAGTGGCCTCTAGGGTCTTTATATAGGCTTTTGGAATGACTTTTTTTGCCTCTAAGTACCCTAATCTGAATAGAATTCTATTTTCCTACGGCAGGGACACGTCCATGGCACACGTCCGTGTGATTCAAGGTTAGGCCGTGGTCGAACCTGTTGATGAGGAATGGACGTACATTTTGGGGTCCAAGTTGTGGTCAACTCTTCTTAAAACGCACGACCGTGTGGTCTTGGGCCCAGGCCGTGTGGAATTCCTGCTTTGGCCCATTTTTCTATTTTCAGCTCGTTTCTCGTTCTTTTCATCCTCGGGTGCTCTCTTGAGTACAAAATATGAAAACAAAGGATTAGGAGCACCTATTTCCATAATTAAAGGGGAAAAACATCCAAAAGTATGCTAAATGTGAGATTAAAATATGTTCATATTTTGGTTTATCATTCCTTCAATGAAAGCTGGTTTAAAATACCAAAAGGCAGCCCTTAGACGTCCCCAAGAAGGCTAACCAGCTTCCATGCATCCCAATTAATTCTAGCTGCATGTAGACACTCTAGAAGCTATGTAAAGACGTTCCTAAGGCTGGACAAGCTTCTTGGGATTTTTCTTGAATTTTTTTTGGAATTTTTCAGCTCATTAAAAGGTAAAATTAAGTGACCATTGGAGCTCCATTCAGCTAAACATGGACTCAATCTTTAATGATTTTATTCTAGTTAGTTCTAGACTACTCTAGCCGAAATTTACTTAGCTTTTAAGCTGGTTCATTGTGTCCATTCGCCTATCCATGCTTTGGTCTATAAGTACTTAGACATTTCATTTGTAAAAGGACTTTTGCCAAATTGTTAAATGAAACTTTATTTCTGTAAGGTTAACTTCCTCTCATGTTTCGTACGAGTCTCGAGTGACTTATCTAGCTTTGCTAGTTTCGTCATCCCGACTTGTTATTGAACTTATCACCTTAACCAGTGTGGCGTTCACTAATTTACATTTTCATCCAACCACCTTAACCGTATAAGAATTGGGGTGACACTTTCATATAGTGTTGAATCATTCTTCGTGTTAAGATCGTGTTTCCATTTCCATCACTATCCCAAATATCACTTATCTATCCTTTACTTGTTTGTTATAACCGAGCCTACTTAATTCTATAAACTCATCGTTTATTTTAACCCATTTTGTTAAGCTTCTATTACCTTAACCCATAATTACTCATTCCTTAGCATCTCGAACATTTCTCCTCGTCGACGATCGGGCAAACAAGTGAATCGACTCGACAAAATTGAAGTGGATCACATCACAATATTTGTTTTTGTCACTTTCGTATCAAGTACATACAAAAGGTAAGCTTCACACCTCTTTTTCACAAATCTCTGAGCTGATATAGATGAGATTACAACTGGGAAACTATTCAGAACATCAGATTCAATTCTAATAGTACTATTATTCTTACATTTCAGCTTAATTGTCTTTCGTCTACAATTCACTATAGTACTATGCATCCTTAGCCAATCCATACCCAAAATCACATCAAATTCGTCGAATGGCAACAACATCAGATTAGCCAGAAAAACAGAAATCCTAATGCATTTAGAGACAATTCTTGCAGACTTTGTCAACCAAAACACATTTGCCTAAGGGGTTCGATACTCTAATCACAAATTCAGTAAACTCTATAGGCAAAGTATTACTAAATACTAAATTCATGCATATGTAAGAATGAGTTGATCCTGGATCTATCAATGCAATCACATTAGTATCATAGAGTGAAAGTACTGGTGATAACATCTGGCGATGATGCCTCCTCCCATGCATGGATAGCATAAGCTCAGGCAAGTGCTTGTGCCTCAGATCTAACAGTAGAATCCCTTATAACACCTCGATTACCATTTGTATTTCCTGTATTTCGGGGTGGTCTTCCCCTAGTAACGATATTACTCAGTCTCACATTCTGAACTTTATCTTTCTCATCTGGCTCAGGGCAATCTCAGATGAAATGATCTAACGAACCACATTTATAACAAGCTTTATTATTTTTATTCCAGCATTCTCTGAAATGTCTTTTTCCACATTGCTGACATTCGAGTTTGTTGTCTCTCTCACTGCCAACACTCGCTACTGATGTCGCTTGAGCTTTAGAACTTAAGTATTATTTTCTATGATCTTTATTTGAATATTCATTTGAAACATTTGGGCGAGTATATGAATATTTGGACTTCTTTGATGAAGATTGATACAGCTTACTCATCGATCTTTTTCTCGAGTCTTTAGCTTTTGACTCTGCTTTTCTCTTTTCTTTGCTAAGATCCTCATCTTTGCAAGCCCTTTCAACCAGAACGACAAATTCATTCAATTCAAGAATCTCGACTAATAGTTTTATATCCTCGTTCAACCCATCAATGAACTGTTTAAACATAATCTGTAACATCCTGAATTAAGTGGTTATGCATCTTTACTTAATTGAATGTTGTTGCATGCCTAAGTATAGTTGAGTGTGTTTTGGGAAGTTTTTTCGAACTTCAAATATGTAAGTGAATGCTTAGAGAAATATTAAATTTTTAATAATTAAGATGGAGCTAAGCAAGATAGGCTTTAAGAAATATTGACAAGAGGTTTTAAGCATAATAAGTCAATTAGCAAGGTGGTAAGGGCGCATGGATGAATGCTTGAGGGGAGAGGTTTGAATCCCCTAGCTAACAAGTGGAAGAATTGTATTTTTTTATTTTTTATTTATTTCTTTCCTATAGTGTCGGCCAAGATTATTCTAGAATGGATGGACATCTTTTTATTTTTGGTTAGTAGACCATAAGTAAAAGGTAAGTTAGAAGTTATGGCATGGAATAATAAAGTTATGGTAAGATAGGGGGATAAAAGGCTTGAAGAGGGGATGTTGTTTTGGAAGCTTTTTCATGGTCATTTGACCATGAACCTAGATGGCATAAGGGGCTAAAGGGGGATGGTTTAATTGTGTTAGAATCAAGGGGATGATAGGGAAGAAAAGAGGAGGAAAAAGGGGGATCATGTTGGCAAGGTGTTGGCCAAATTTTGCTTTAGCATTAGGGGTGTATGTTAGCCAAAATTTTAACCAATTTGTTCATCTTTTTCCTTTTCTCAAAACCTTGTTTCTTAGCCGATTGCTTATTACACAAAAGAGAAGCCTTTTCTTTTCTTTTTGTCAATTGATACTTTACCATTTCGGTTTTGAGTAGTCTTTTTAGTTTCTTTTCTTCAAAGTATATCGTCTTTCTTCCTCTTTATAACCGAAAATACCAAATTTCCAAGGACCTTTTTCTTCACTTTTTCCATCATGGCCGAATGCACATAAACTTCTAAACCCATCTCTTTTCTTTTGAAAATCATCATCATCATCTTCTTTTTCAATCTTTTACTTTCTCTCTTTCTCTTTCTTCTTCTTTCTCTCAACCGAAACCATTATCTACTCTAACCAAAATGACCATTCTCTTCCCCTCTTTTGTCAAACCGAATCATCATCATCCATTTTCATCTTCTCCTTTCTTTTCTTCTATTGAAAACCGAAACCACTATAGCCAAATAAATCACTATCTTTCTCTTCTCTTTTTGTGCAAGTCGAAATCACCAATTCTCTTTTTCTAAATCATTAAGGCTGAATCTTCAAGTAGTCAAGTAAGGATTTTGTTAAGTGTTCTCATTATTTTTTCCTTTTAGAATAGCCGATTTTAGAAACTTATTTCCTCATTTTCTCCTAGGCGAATCTTTGAAGAGGATTTAAGGATTCTTTTGGTAGCCAACGTTTTAAGAGAGATCTTTCTAATCATCCAAGGTAAGGATTATCATTTTCGATTATATTGTTTCTTTTAGATAGATTACTAATCGACTTTATTTTAGGGTGATTTTGGGACTAACAAGATAGGTTCGAAAAGAGCGGTAAGGAGTGTTTGGAAGAGGGAGGCTCATATACCCTCAAACTTCAAACGAAGGGTCAGATCGGCAATAAGAGATTTTCCACCGGTTGTGGACCCTCTACTAACGAAGATCATTTATTTGAAGTCGTATGCATAACCGAACCACTTTTCGTTAGTGGGTTGTCATCGTGTTTTGATCCATCTATCGGAGAGAAACCACATATATTGGTTGTTCGAGATTCCGAGGGTAAGGATTTTGATCTCTCATCAATAATATAGATTATAAGTATTAGTGTGTTCTAATCAAGTGTGATAATTAACTAGGTGTTGATGAGCGGGAAGGTATCGTTCTCACTATCATAAGGTGTGTAACATTATACTAAAATCTCATAGATCTATATTAAATGTGATTTGTATGAAAATATGTGTAATAATGGTTGCGGATACCATTCAGTGGTATACGATATTCAAGTATGTTTAACCCCAATATTTTGCTAATTTTGCTATATGCCTAAATGTGAGATAAATATGATTTTGCTATGATTTTGGGGTAAATGGCATGAAAACTAAATAATATGTATGTGCATGGGCATATGGGTGTTATTGATAAAGGGGAAGTATTCTGGTGGTTTTACCACAATATCTGGTGACTTCGGTCACATATTTTGAATCCGGTGACTTCGGTCACATATTTTGAATCCAGTGACTTCGGTCACATATGTGAATATGGTGACTTCGGTCACATATTTGAAATTTTGTGACTTTGGACACAATTATCTGGTGGCCATGCCACAAAATTATAAGGGCGATGTGCATGTTGATCGCAAAGAATCGCCTTCGATGGTGTGTAGCGGATGGATGGTCGATTTAGTAATCCCCACGGTGTGATTGGTTGGTACGGGTGGTGTGTAGCGGATGGATATTTAGGTGGGTCGGGTTTGCATTTCATTATATAAACATCCATGTGATTTCTAAATGATTTGATTTGATTTGCTATAAAATGGGCTTATGGCTAAATATGACTTAATTGGGCTTTTAGTGTTTTGTTACACATTGAGTTTATGACTCACCCTTTGTGGGATAATTTTTCGATGACTCTTAGCATGACGGATCGGTCAACGAGGACTACGTGGTGGCCATTGCTCAACAAAGTATTTTGAGTTTCTCCTAATTAAACTTATTAAGCGTATTTTATTACTTAGAATTTATTATGGGTTTTGTTATTTTTGTAATAAGGCCACTATGAACTGCTTTTAATTTTTTTTTGCTTGAATTTTTATTCGCCATGAACAATATTTAATTAAATAACTAAATGGTTTTCGATAAATAATTTAAACTATTTTGACACTAATATATATATATTTTACAATAATAAGTAAAATTTTTCATAAAATTTGGTTTTCTTTTAACTTATAAATTTCTCTTAAAAATAATGTTTTAAGAAGATACAAATTTATTTAAAATTTGATTTTAACCTAAATATTAAACTAACTGCTTTTATACAAATTCATCAAGTTTTTTTAAATGAGAAATTGCTAAAGTTTTATTCAAGGAACATATCAAATCCGGTCAGGCTTTTTGGGCCGGGTTTGGGGTGTTTCAAGTTGGTATCAGAGCCTAGTTTTAAACTCTAGGCCTTGGGTTTTGAAGCCCACAACGTTTTCAAAATTTGGCCCAAATAACTTTTAGAAAGTTTTCTTAAGTTAAAATGGTTTTTATACCCGAAGTTATCGGCCCAGGTCCATCAGGTAAGTACTTTTATTGATAAAGTGATATGAATATATGATAAGCTTAAGGAAACTATACTTTAGAGACATGGACCCTAGGTGTATGTGTACTATTACGAAAAAAAACCACTGAATAAATATTTGTTACATAAAACTTTCCTTTAATAAGAAGTGAAAAGACTCTAATGCATAAGACTTTTTCGTAAAAACAGATAAGACGCGTAGTAGACATGAGTTCTAGGGGACGTGGTCGTCGTGGACGTGATAAAGGAAGAATGGCTGTGTCGGAACCAGTTAGATCTGGTCAAGGTTCCGAAAATGAAGTTCGCCTTGCGATCGTTGGGGTGGAATTTCAAGAGCAAAATGAAGGAGGTGACGCAGATCACAAGTCAGGTCTGCGAAGTTTTGGAACGAGTAGCAGAAGCTAGTACGGGAAATGGGTCTCGAAAGTCAGTAGCTGAGAGACTTAGATCAAATGGAGTTGAGGTTTTTAGGGGAGTATCTAGAGTAGCTCCGAATGTAGTGGAGTACTGGTTAGAGGCAGTCGAGAGGATCATGGACGATTTAGACTGCACTGCTGAAGAAAAGCTGAAAGGTGTTGTTTCACTACTCCGTGATGAGGCCTACCAGTGGTGGCTCACTATCAAAGAGAGTACCCCTGTGGATCGAGTGGATTGGGGGTATTTTAAAGTTAAATTTGAAGGGAAATATGTTGGAGCTAGCTACATCGACTCCTGAGAAAGGCGTTTCAATTTAGTACAAGGAAATAAGTCGATAGCCGAGTATGAGGCGAGTTCTTGCGACTTAGCCGATATGCCGAGGATAGCACTCTCGAATATGATCGGTGTGTCGATTCGAGGATGGATCGAGAGATGAGTCATGAGTGTTGATTACTCAAGATCGGAAAGAGACTTTGCGCCTTAGTGGATAGGGCAAGGATAGTGAAGAAGTTAAGCAGACTGAAAGATAGAACCGGGACAGAGGCCAGAATAAGAATAAGAGGAGTTTTGGGTCTTCGTGGTCATCCGGAATTTTCAAAAGAAACCAAGAGTTGATGGGTCATGAGGTCGCCAGATCACATGGAGGACAACATCGTGCTTGTGCTCAATGTGGGAAGATGCACCCTCGAGAATGTTGGAAAAAGACTGGGGGATATTTCAAGTGCGGGTCTAAAGATCATATGATCAAGGATTGCCCGATGAATTCAGATAAGAATCGCTTGAAGGGGATGTGGTGTTAATCAAAGCTAGCAGAGGTGGATAGCAGCCGATAAGGGGTCATGGTCCAAATGGAAGAGGTAATGGTTCTAGTAGAGGTCGCAGAACTTGAGCAGAGGCGCAGTAGCTCGAGGCAAGACGGCCAGTGTCCGTATATGCGCTTCATCGCAGAGAAGATAGTGACCTTTTGATGTTATCACTGCACGCTTTTTGATTTCTAGTTTGCCCTTTATTGCTTTGATAGATATAGGTCAACTCACTCATACATCGCTAGTGAAGTATCCGAAATTTGCATGTGACTTCGAGACTGTATTTAGAAAATGATCGCATTTAGTCCTTTAGGATGTATGTAGTAATAGACAAACTTTTAAGGAAGTGCCTTTAGAAGTTCAAGAGATGCAATTTCTGGCTAATTTAATAGAGTTGCCATTCGGGGAATTCGACCTGATCTTAGGCATGGACTGGCTAGTGAAATATCGTGCAAATGTGGATTGTGCTGCTAAGCGGATGACCTTAAGAACTATTGATGACAAAGAAGTTGTAGTGATGGGCGAGAGAAAGAACTACTTATCAAATGTAGTATCCGCTTTTAAGGCAGAAAAGATGGTTAGAAAGGGATGTGTAGCCTTTCTGATGTTGGTGAGTGCCTTGGAGGCTAAGGAGGCAACTGTTGAAGAAGTCAGGACTGTGAATGAATTTGTAGATGTTTTTCTGGAAGAACTTCCAGGATTGCCTCCGGATCGAGAGGTAGAATTTGGGATTGACTTATTGCCTGGAACGACGCCAGTTTCTATTACTCCGTATAGAGTGGCACCGAAGGAGTTAGTTGAGCTTACGGCTCAAATTCAAGAGTTGCTTGATCGTGGATTTATCTGACCTAGTGTGTCTCCAGGGGAAGCATTGGTCCTATTCGTGAAAAAGAAGGACGGATCGATGCGGATGTGTATAGATTACCGGCAGTTGAATAAGCTGACCATTAAGAGCAAGTATCTTTTGCCAAGGATCGATGACTTGTTCGATCAGCTTAAGGGAGCTGCGGTATTCTCAAAGATAGATCTAAGGTCAGGGTATCATCAGCTTAAAGTGAAAGAAGCAGATATTCATAAGATGACTTTTGAACAAGATATGGGCATTATGAATTTCGGTAATGCCGCTCGGATTGACGAACACCCAATTTGCGCTTATGGATATGATGAACCGGGTTTTCCAACCCTACTTGGATCAGTTCGTCGTGATATTCATAGACGACATCCTAGTGTATTCGAAGTCAGAGATAGTGTAATATCCTGGAATAGGGGCTATTTTTGTTATTGCATTGTTTGCATGTGTTTGATCTGCAGTGTGGTTGTTTTTGATGTTTTGGGGCTTAGTTGTAAGCCTAGTGTAAGCTTGGGTGGTAGAAAATTTTAGTTTTAAGCTTTAAGTGAATGGAGCTGAAGGAGCTAGGGTTATAGGTATTTTTAGGTGGATTTTAGCACATGAATTGAGCTAGTAGAGTGGCAAGGAAGGCGCCACTTAGAGCTTGTGTGTGTGACGCCTTGCAAGGGGAAGAGGTCATGTGTTTGAGCTGCAGAAGCCACACATTTTGCTTCCATTTTGACGGCATGGAGGAGGAGAAGTTGTGTGCAGTTCAAACTCTACCATAGACCAAGTCAAATAATTCAAATGGTGGGCAAGGAGTGAATTAAGGGATTTGACTAATTCAAATCGATTTGAATTAGTGGCCATGAGTGAGCTTAGGAGGTGGCCAAATGTTAGAGTCTTCATGGGGGGAGTGGCCGGTTTGGTAGGTGTGTAAGTGGGGAGTGCCAAAATTCTTTTGGCATTTTTGGGTGACTTTCGGCCAGCCTTAGTCTAGTGCCTAGCTGAATTCTCAAAGGAGTCTATCATTTGTGTTTTTTCTTTCTTCATTGAAAACCGAAAATCCCCAAGCAACATCCATACCTTACCGAAACTTGCCTTATTTTCTTCCATCATTTTCTTTGGCAGCCGAATGCTTTGGAGTTCTCAAGCTTGTAGTTCTTTTTGCTTTCTTCTCTTCTTTTTATCTTTGGCCAACCATATACCCTCCTACCTCTCTTTGTTCTTTTCATTGGTGTTGTCAAATAAACATCTTCTTCCTCTCATACTTTGTCTTGCCTTCTTTTGATTCTTAGCCGAAACACTTACCCTCTCTTTTCTCTCATTCTTTTTCATTTTGTGCTTAAAGCCGAAAGTACTTTTTTTCTTCTTCTTCTACTTCCATTTTTTCGGTTCTTCTTGAAAACCCTTCTTGCTGAAACCTTACCTTCATTTCTCTTTTTTTTTCCTCTCTTACCACTCAAGCCGTACCATAAGTGGTGTTAATCACCTATAGCCGAACCTTGATTAAAAGTTTTAAACAAACACAGCTGAATCTTCTTCTCCTTTTTGTTTAAGTCTTGGCCGAATCACAAGCAAGGGGTGGTCTCTTCTCTTTTTCTCTCCAATCGAGTTTTTAGAGGAAGGTTAGTGCTAGGCCGAATGCCTATTTCTCCTCTCCCTTGTTCTTTGTCAATTATGATTGGTTAAGAGTCGATTTTGGCATTTGTTGAAGAGTTAATCTCTTGTGTTGGAACCGATTTCATTATTGGGCATCCGGGATTTCGAAGCAGTCAAGCTAAGCCTCCACTTGTGAGTGATCGGTTGGTAAGTGGTGGTAAGGGTTGGTTTCATTAGTTTATTCTCTTAGTTTCGTTAAGCTAAAGTCTTCAAAGGATTAACTGTTCTTCTTAATAGGGTGTGGCCGATTGTCAGAGGAACCATCGGTTGATTCGGGATTTGGTAGGAAACCAAATCACTTGTAAGATAAGGGTTCTCATGTTAATCCCTTGGTTTATTTGGGTTGGCTGAATGGCCTTGGTCCTGATGTTCATGTTTGGCCGATTATAAGAGCGAGCTAATCAAGGGTCTTAGATCGATTCTTTGGGATTAAGGCGTGCGTATTAGCAGGTGTGTAAACTAACACACTCTTTACTTAGTAATATGCTTAATAACCTGATTGCTTAATAAAGCCAAAACAGTATGGTTGATTGATGTGATACCTTATGGGGTATGTGCACGAATTCGTGTAAGTTCGTTTCATTACGAGTTCTGTTATTGATATGATATCATGATCTATGATGTATGTGTTATGAGATGGTGCACTAAACATATTAGCATGATTTGCATGATTTGCACGATTTGCATCAGTATGGTATGTTTATGGGTGATATGAGAGGAGGGGGAATATGATATCCGTGTCTTTGGGACACCAGAGGTTTGGCACCTCCAGTGGTTTGGTACCACCGATCGATTTATTGTGACTTTGGGTCACCGAGGTTTAGCACCTCATAGCGACTTGTCCCGTTGGCTTAGTACCACCGTGGGTTGGCCCCACAGATTGGTATTACGGATCGTCGCCATGATATGGTATCACACGTGGGTTGGCCCCACAACTTGACTATTCGTGACTTCGGTCACCAGTGATTTGGTATCACATTTGTGTCTTTGGGACACCAGAGGTTTGGCACCTCATAGCGACTCGTCCCTGTGGCTTAATGCCACCGTGGGTTGGCCCCACTATTGAGATACGGGATCGTCGCCAGTGATTTGGTATCACACGTGGGTTGGCCCCATAGATGGATTATTTGTGACTTTGGGTCACCAGTGGTTTGGCACCACCTTGATGGATATCATGACTTTGGGTCACCAGTGGGTTGGCACCACTAGTGGTTTGGTACCACACGGGGTAGAAAAAGGTGTTATGGATGGTTAGGATCGGATGCATTAAATGTATTGCTTTGTTATGATGTGTGTTAGTATGTTGCATTCATCGGGAGGGGGATTTATGCACTGAGTCTTGCGACTCACCTTCTCCCTTATCATTCCAGGTGACACCTAGATCGCGGACACTTGAGCCTGTGGACTCAAGGTGACCATTGTCGTGAATAAATGGGGACTTGCACTGATTTTAAAAAAAAAACTTGGTACTTTACTCTATTTATTTCCATTTGATTTTGTTGGGATTGTAAAAGGCCTTTTTAAAATTTTACTTTGGCTATTTATATGCTTAACTTTGATTTCAAATATGCCTTAACAAACTATCGGGTTATATTGGATAAAACTTGGAAAGATAAGGTTTTTCAAAACTACAAAGCGACATGTTTTAAACTTTACCATCGGGTATTACGTTGTAATTTAAAATGAATGCAACTCAAATGTTTTCCAACCTTAAACTAAGTTCAAAATGTTTTTAAGCAACTAAAAAGGAATCACTTGAATTTCCAAATGATATAAATTAGTTTTACTATTAGATTCAACTAAGTTTTTAAAACTTCCGTGTTATCAAATTCACTATCGATTTTAAGCAATCATACCCAAGATTTTTACAATCATAAAAAATAAAAAAAAATAGCAAAGAGGTTTCTTCAACACATGAACCTAAACTTAACCTCTCAATTATGAATTTCCCCGTAACATACCAGATTCAATCGTGGTGTATTAGCCGGGTTTGGGGTGTTAAAATTGTGGTATCAGAGCCAAGTTCAAAGGCTCGACTGTGGGCCCGAGGCCCAAAATGTTTTAAATACTGGTTTTAAGTGTTTTTAGTTTTAAAGTATATGGTTTGAAAGGCATGGCACCGAGTCTCCGGCACCAATCCGCCCAGGTAAGTACCCCTTACTATTGCTTGAGATTTTGATGTGATGTGACTGAATGACTAGCGGTAGTAGATTACTTTAGAAATTGAAATCGATAGGACTCTGTAGACTCGCGAAAATAAAACTTCTTTAATAAGAGATATTCATAAGACTCTTGTCTTTAAAGACAGTGGAATATTTACTAATGCATAAATTTCTAATCAGACAAGACGAGATTTTAGTCATGAGCGCTCGGGGTGGTCGTGGTCGTGGTCGTGGTCGTGGTCGGGGTAGGATGACAATTTCTGAACCCGTAGGATCTAGTCAGGGGTCAGAAAATGAGATCCCGATATCGCCACCAGCTGGAGGTGGTGAGTTTCGTGAATGCATGGGACGACGCAAAGGTCACAAAGCGATGCTGTGAGTTCTGGAAAGGGTAGCTAGAGTAGGTGGAGGCGCAGGAGCTCGAAAATCTGTGCCTGAACGACTCTGAGCAAATGGGGCTGAGGTATTCTGAGGTGTGTCCGGTGTGGCTCCCAGCACGGCTGAGTATTGGCTGGAGGCGACGGAGCGGATCATAGATGATTTAGACCTGACTGCTGAAGAGAAGCTAAAGGGGATAGTATCGCTTCTTCGAGATGAGTCATACCAGTGGTGACTCATGGTTCGAGACAGTGCTACAGTGGAAGATCTTACTTGGGATTATTTTAAGGCTGCATATCAGAAAAAGTACATTGGATCTAGCTACATTAATGATCAACGGAAGGCATTTCTGAGGCTAGTACAGGGGAGCAAGTCTGTGTCGGAGTACGAGGCAGAGTTCTTGAGGCTGAGTCGGTATGCTAGGGGCATTGTGGCTACTGAACACGAGAGGTGTGTTCGATTCGAGGATGGTCTGAGAGATGAATTAAGGTTCCTGATTGCTCCACAGTAGGAGCGTGAGTTTGCCGTCCTGGTAGAAAAGGCTAAGGTAGCCGAAGGGGTTAAAGAGTCTGTGAGGCAGAACTTGGATAGGAATAGGCATAAGCGGAGTTTTGGATCTTCTGGGTCGTCAGGAAATCCTCAGAAAAGGGCTAGAGCAGTGGGCCAAATCGGTCCGTAGGTTCATCGCTGCTAATCGTGGACCGCCATAGTGTAACCGTTGTGGGAAAGCTCATTGGGGAGGATGTTGGAGTGGTGGAAGAGGATGTTTTGAGTGTGGTTCACTAGACCACCGTGTGAGGGACTGTCCGCGTAAGTTGACGAGGATTGACCGAGGGTTAGGGCGTGCTCGGGTTCAGAATAATAGACCGCCACCGCAGAGGGTCGTGGTAATGGCAGAGGAGGTAATAGTTTTGGTGGGGCCACGAACCCCAGGCAGAGTCAGTATTTTTGAGGCAAGACACCAGGTTAGTATATGCACGGAGGTAATCGGAGGAGGCGATGCAGAATGTCATAAGCTGCACGTTCTTAATCTTTGGTTCTCTATTTACCGCTTTGATTGATGTGGGTTCAACGATTCATACGTTAAGTAGTAGCATAGTGAAGACCATGGATTTAGACTCGAGATATCTTCTAGGCGGATGACTATAATTAGCCCTCTAGGTCACTCAGTAGTTGTAGATAAGTCAGTATAGAGATGTACCCCTAGAACTCCAAGGGGTAGTGTTTGAGGTCGATCGATGGAACCGCCGTTTGGAGAGTTCGATCCGATTCTTGGGATGGGTGGTTGGTCAAGTAGCAAAGCGAGGTTGGATTGCGTGGCTAAGCTTACGGTTCTAAGGACGACTAAGGGTGATGAGGTAGTCCCGATAGGTAATAGAAGAAATTACTTGTCCAACGTGGTGTCTACTTTGAAAGTCGAGAAGATGGTCGGAAGGGTCGTGAAGCATATGTGGTTCATGTGTATGCCTTGAAGGCTAAGGAGTCTGTAGAGAAGGTCCGAGCGGTTAAGGAATTTGTTGATGTGTTTCGGAAGAGCTTCCGGATTGCCACCGGATCGTGAGGTGGAGTTTGAATAGATCTTACAGAAATTGCACCGTGTCTATTGCTCCGTATAGGATGGCGCCTAAAGAGTTAGTAGAGCTTAAGGCTCAGATCCAAGAGTTGTTGGACCGAGGCTTTATCAGGCCAAGTGTTTCACCTTGGGGAGCGCCGGTACTCTTTGTAAAAAAAAAGATGGTGCTATACGGATGTGTATAGACTACCGCCAATTGAATAAGCTGACGATCAAAAATAGGTATCCGTTGCCACGGATAGATGACTTGTTTGATCAGCTGAAGGGTGCATCAGTATTCTCAAAGATCGATTTAAGGTTTGGGTATCATCAGTTAAAGGTGAAGGAGGCGAATATCTACAAGATGGCGTTTCGTACTCGGTATGGGCATAATGAGTTTCTGGTAATGCCGTTTGGGTTGACTAACGCGCTGGCAGCCTTCATGGATATGATGAATGGGGTGTTCCAGCAGTATTTGGATCAGTTCGTCGTGGTTTTTATTGACGACATCTTGGTGTATTCAAGGACTGAGGAGGAGCATGATGCGTATTTGCGAGTTGTGTTGCAGATTCTGAGGGAGAAGTAGCTTTATGCTAAGTTTAGTAAGTGCGAGTTCTGGCTGAGGGAGGTAACCTTCTTGGGTCATGTGGTGTCAGCTGAGGGGATTAGAGTGGATCCTTGAAAGATTGAGGTAGTTTTGGAATGGAAGCCGCCTAAGTCAGTGGCTGAGATTCAGAGTTTTTTGGGCTTGGCAGGATACTACCAAAGATTTGTAGAAGGATTTTCGTTGATTGAAGCGCCGATGACCAAGTTGTTAAGAAAAGGAGTTTCGTTCGTTTGGACTGAAAAGCAACGGGAGAGTTTCGACAAGTTGAAGAAGATTTTGAGTGAAGCTCCGGTTCTAATTCAACCCGAGGCGGAAAGGAATTCACAGTATATTGTGATGCATCACATCTGAGTTTGGGTTGTGTCTTGATGCGAGAGCGGAGGGTTGTGGCTTACGATCTCTCGGCGGTGAGGCCACATGAAGTCAATTATCCGACGACGACACGGAGTTAGTGATGATAGTCTTCGCTTTGAAAATTTGGAGGCACTACTTGTGCGGGAGAGATCGATAGTCTACACAGGATCACAAGAGTCCAAGTACCTTTTGACTCGAAGGATTTGAATTTGAGGCGTATGAGATGGATTGAGTTGCTAAAGGATTACGACTGTTCAATTGAGTACCATTGGTGGCAGACGTGTTGAGCCGTAAGGTTGTAGCGGACTTAAGAGCGATGTTTGCCCATTTGAGTTTGTATGACGATGAAAGTATTCTGGCAGAATTGCAGGTTAAGCCTACGTGGGTTGAGCAGATTATGGAAAAACAGTTAGAGGATGAGGTTCTGAATGCGCAGAGGTCGCAAGTGCAGAATGGTGGTTTGGAGGGTTTCAGTTTGTCTAGTGATGGAGTGCTGTGTTTCCAAGGGAGAGCTTGTATGTCGAGGGATATCGAGTTAAGGCAGAAGATTCTTTAGGGCCTTTATAGCCCCTACGCTATGCATCCTGGAGGTAGTAAGATGTATCGGGATCTAAAGGAGCAGTTTTGGTGGCCGGGTCTGAAGAGGGAAGTGACAGAGTTTGTAGGGAAGTGTCTGACATGTCGTGGTCAAGGTGAACATCGATTGCTTGTCGAGGTTGCTTGACCGGTGAAGATTCCACGATGGAAGTGGGAAAGGATAACTATAGATTTCGTCAGTGGATTACCTCTTACGCCTAGCAAGAAGGACTCAGTTTGGGTAATTATGGATCGTCTGACTAAATCAGCTCACTTCATTCCGGTGAGGGTGGATTACTCACTTCAGAGGTTAGCGAAGCTGTATGTGTCAGAGATAGTGAGGCCATACGGTGTGCCAGTATCGATCATCTCGGATAGGGATCCCAGATTTACGTTAAGGTTCTGGAAAGCGTTACATCAGCTACTGAGTGCAGCGTTTGATTTCAAAGACGACTTTTGACCCATGATCGACGGGCGATCGGAAAGGGTTATACAGATCTTAGAGGATATCTTTGCGAGGTTATTTCTGGACTTGAGGTAGTTGGGAAGAGTCTCTACCATTAGTGAATTCGCCTACAACAATAGTTACCAAACTAGCATCAAGATGGCACCATATGAGGCATTGTATGGTAGGAAGTGTCGTTCACCTACATGTTGGATGGAGTTGGATGAATGTCAGATGTTGGGACCAGAGTTGGTTGCGGAGACTGAAGACAAAGTTAGGTTGATTCAGGCTCGATTGAAGGAAGCTGCGGACAAACAAAAGTCTTACGCTGATCTCAAGCGTAGAGATATAGAGTTTGCCGTGGGTGATAAGGTCTTTCCAAAGGTCTCGCCATGGAAGAAAGTGTTGAGGTTCGGGAGAAAAGGCAAGTTAAGTCAGAGGTTTATTGGGCCGTATAAGGTACTAAGACGTGTGGGACCGGTAGCGTATCAGCTTGAGTTGCCAGCAGAGCTAAGTCAGATTCACGACGTATTCCACGTTTCGATGCTTAGGCGATATCGTTCGGATCCATCGCATGTCGTAGCAGTGGAAGGTATAGAGGTGAATCCGAATTTGACCATGGAGGAAGAACCAGTGTAGATTCTAGATCGGGATGTGAAGGTTCTGCGTAGGAAGTCAGTTCCTTTGGTAAAAGTGCTATGGCGGAATCATGGCGTGGAGGAAGCTACGTGGGAACCAGAGGATATGATGAGACAGCAATACCCTCAACTCTTTTGATCAGGTAATTTCGAGGTCGAAATTATTTTTAAGGGGGGTAGAACTGTAATATCCTGGAATAGGGGCTATTTTTGTTATTGCATTGTTTGCATGTGTTTGATCTGCAGTGTGGTTGTTTTTGATGTTTTGGGGCTTAGTTGTAAGCCTAGTGTAAGCTTGGGTGGTAGAGAAAATTTTAGTTTTTAAGCTTTAAGTGAATGGAGCTGAAGGAGCTAGGGGTTATAGGTATTTTTAGGTGGATTTTAGCACAGGAATTGAGCTAGTAGAGTGGCAAGGAAGGCGCCACTTAGAGCTTGTTTGTGTGACGCCTTGCAACGGGAAGAGGTCATGTGTTCGAGCTGCAGAAGCCACATATTTTGCTTCCATTTTGATGACATGGAGGAGGAGAAGTTGTGTGCAGTTCAAACTCTGCCATAAACCAAGTCAAATAATTCAAATGGTGGGCAAGCAGTGAATTAAGGGATTTGACTAATTCAAATCGGTTTGAATTAGTGGCCATGAGTGAGCTTAGGAGGTGGCCGAATGTTGGAGTCTTCATGGGGGAGAGTGGCCGATTTGGTAGGTGTGTAAGTGGGGAGTGCCGAAATTCTTTTGGCATTTTTGGGTGACTTTCGGCCAGCCTTAGTCTAGTGCCTAGCTGAATTTTCAAAGGAGTCTATCATTTGTGTTTTTTCTTTCTTCATTGAAAATCGAAAATCCCCAAGCAACATCTATACCTTGCCAAAACTTGCCTTGTTTTCTTCCATCATTTTCTTTGGCAACCGAATGCTTTGGAGTTCTCAAGCTTGTAGTTCTTTTTGCTTTCTTCTCTTCTTTTTTATCTTTGGCCAAACCATATACCCTCCTACCTCTCTTTGTTCTTTTTTATTGGTGTTAAGCCGAAATAAACATCTTCTTCCTCTCATACTTTGTCTTGCCTTCTTTTAATTCTTGGCTGAAACACTTACCCTCTCTTTTCTCTCATTCTTTTTCATTTTGTGCTTAAAGTCGAAAGTACTCTTTTTCTTCTTCTTCTACTTCTATTTTCTCGATTCTTCTTGAAAACCCTTCTTGCCGAAACCTTACCTTCATTTCTCTTCTTTTCTTCCTCTCTTACCACTCAAGCCGTACCATAAGTGGTGTTAATCACCTATATCCGAGCCTTGATTAATAGTTTTAAACAAACACAGCAGAGTCTTCTTCTTCTTTTTGTTTAAGTCTTGGCGAATCACAAGCAAGGGTGGTCTCTTCTCTTTTCTCTCCAATCGGGTTTTAGAGGAAGGTTAGTGCTAGTCAATGCCTATTTCTCCTCTCCTTGTTCTTTGTCAATTATGATTGGTTAAGAGCTAATTTCGGCATTTGTTGAAAAGTTAATCTCTTGTGTTGGAACCGATTTCATTATAGGGCATCCAGGATTTCGAAGTAGTCAAGTGAAGCCTCCACTTGTGAGTGATCGGTTGGTAAGTGGTGGTAAGGGTTGGTTTCATTAGTTTATTCTCTTAGTTTCGTTAAGCCAAAGTCTTCAAAGGATTAACTGTTCTTCTTATTAGGGTGTGGTCGATTGTCAGAGGAACCATCGGTTGATTCGGGATTTGGTAGGAAACCAAATCACTTGTAAGGTAAGGGTTCTCATGTTAATCCCTTGGTTTATTTGGGTTGGCCGAATGGCCTTGGTCCTGATGTTCATGTTTGGCCGATTATAGGAGCGAGCTAATCAAGGGTCTTAGATCGGTTCTTTGGGATTAAGGCGTGCGTATTAGCAGGTGTGTAAACTAACACACTCTTTACTTAGTAATATGCTTAATAACCTGATTGCTTAATAAAGCCAAAACAGTATGGTTGATTGATGTGATACCTTATGGGGTATGTGCACGGATTTGGGTAAGTTCGTTTCATTACGAGTTTTGTTATTGATATGATATCATGATCTATGATGTATGTGTTATGAGATGCTACACTAAACATATTAGCATGATTTCCATGATTTGCACGATTTGCATCAGTATGGTATGTTTATGGGCGATATGAGAGGAGGGGGAATATGATATCCGTGTCTTTGGGACACCAGAGGTTTGGCACCTCCAGTGGTTTGGTACCACAGATCGATTTATTGTGACTTTGGGTCACTAGAGGTTTGGCACCTCATAGCGACTTGTCACAGTGGCTTAGTACCACAGTGGGTTGGCCCCACAGTTAATATTACGGGATCATCGCCAGTGATTTGGTATCACACGTGGGTTGGCCCCACAACTTGACTATTCGTGACTTCGGTCACCAGTGATTTGGTATCACATTTGTGTCTTTGGGACACCAGAGGTTTGGCACCTCATAGCGACTCGTCCCTGTGGCTTAGTACCACTGTGGGTTGGCCCCACTTTTGAGATATGGGATCGTCGCCAGTGATTTGGTATCACACGTGGGTTGGCCCCACAGATGGATTATTTGTGACTTTGGGTCACCAATGGTTTGGCACCACTTTGATGGATATCGTGACTTTGGATCATCAGTGGTTTGGCACCACCAGTGGTTTGGTACCACACGGGGTAGAAAAAGGTGTTATGGATGGTTAGGATCGGGTGCATTAATTGTATTGCTTTGTTATGATGTGTGTTAATATGTTGCATTCATCGGGGGGATTTATGCATCGAGTCTTGCGACTCACCTTCTCCCTTATCATTCGGTGACACCTAGATCGCGGACACGAGCAGTGTGGACTCGAGGTGACCATTATCGTGAATAAATGGGGACTTGCACTGATTTAAAAAAAAAAATTGGTAATTTACTCTATTTATTTTCATTTGATTTTGTTGGGATTGTAAAAGGCCTTTTTAAAATTTTACTTTGGCTATTTATATGCTTAACTTTGATTTCAAATATGCCTTAACAAACTATCGGGTTAATATTGGATAAAACTTGGAAAGATAAGGTTTTTCAAAACTACAAAGTGACATGTTTTAAACTTTACCATCGGGTATTACGCTGTAATTTAAAATGAATGCAACTCAAATGTTTTCCAAACTTAAACTAAGTTCAAAATGTTTTTAAGCAACTAAAAAGGAATCACTTGAATTTCCAAATGATATAAATTGGTTTTACTATTAGATTCACCTAAGTTTTCAAAACTTTTGGGTTATCAAATTCACTATCGGTTTTAAGCACTCATACCTAAGATTTTTACAATCATAAAAAAAATAAAAAAAAACAGCAAAGAGGTTTCTTCAACACTGTAATCGGAAACTTAACCTCTCAATTACGAATTTCCCCGTAACATACCAGATTCGGTCGTGGTGTATTGGCCGGGTTTGTGGTGTTACAGATAGAGCATGATGAGCATCTCCGGATTGTGTTGCAAGTTTTAAGGGAGAAGAAACTTTATGCCAAATTCAGCAAGTGTGAATTTTGGCTGAAGGAGGTTGCGTTTTTAGGCCATGTGGTGTCTGCGGAAGGGATAAGGGTGGATCCTCGGAAGATTGAGGCTGTGCTAGATTGGAAACCACCTAAGTCCATATCTGAGGTTCGCAGTTTCTTGGGATTAGCAGGCTACTATAGAAGATTCGTCGAAGGATTCTCATTGATAGCTGCACCTTTAACGAAATTATTGAGAAAGGAGGTACCTTTCGTGTGGGCTGATAAACAGCAAGAGAGCTTTGAGAAGCTTAAGAGGGTTTTAACTGAAGCTCCGATTTTGATTCAGCCTGAAGCAGGGAAGGATTTCGTGGTGTACTGTGATGCTTCTCACACAGGATTAGGATGTGTTCCGATGCAAGACGGGAGGTAGTTGCGTATGCGTCTCGACAATTGAGACCACACGAGGTTAATTACCCGACGCATGATTTGGAGTTGGCAGCTGTAGTCTTTGTTCTTAAAGTTTGGAGACATTATTCATACGAGGAAAAGTCAGTGATATACACGGACCACAAGAGCCTGAAATATCTACTGACTCAGAAGGAACTGAATTTGAGACAGCGAAGGTGGATAGAATTGTTGAAAGATTATGACTGTTCTATCGAGTACCACCCAGGCAAGGCGAATGTGGTGGCAGATGCTCCAAGTCAGAAAGTGGTGTCAGATCTAAGGGCGTTGTTTGCACATCTTAGTCTTTACGATGACGGAAGCTTGTTGGTAGAATTACAAGTAAAGCCGACATGGTTGAGTCAAGTGAAAGAGAGATAATTGGTAGATGATGATCTGAGTACTAAGCTTCGGCAGGTGCAGAGTGGGGAATTGGAAGATTATCGTATTAACAGCGATGGGGTATTGTGTTTCAAAGGTAAAATCTGTATGCCGAGGGATCAGGAGTTGAGGCAAAAGATTCTTCAGGAATCGCATGGTAGCCCCTATGCTATACATCCTGGAGGAAGTAAGTTATACCGAGATTTGCGAGATCAATTTTGGTGGCCTGGTCTTAAGCGAGAAGTTACGGAGTTTGTAGGAAAGTGCTTAACGTGTCGACAAGTTAATTTGAACATCAAGTACCTTCGGATTGCTACGGTAGATAAAGATTCCGATGGAAGTGGGAGAGAATCACCATGGACTTTGTTAGTGGGCTTCCTCTTACGCCTACTAAGAAAGACTCGGTATGGGTGATATTGACGAAATCTGCACATTTTATTCCAGTTCGGGTTGATTACTCTTTACAGAAATTGGCAAAGTTATATATGGCTGAGATTGTAAGATTGCATGGAGTGCCGGTGTCAATTATTTTAGATAGGGATCCGAGGTTTACGTCTCGGTTTTAGAAAGAATTGCATCAGGCTTTGGGCACCAGATTGGACTTTAGTACGGCATTTCATCCACAGTCTGACGGCCAGTCTGAGCGAGTAATTCAAGTCTTAGAGGATATGTTAAGGGGATGTGTAATGGATTTCAGAGGAAGCTGGGAGGAGTTCTTACCGTTAGCAGAATTTGCGTACAACAATAGTTACCAAGCCAATATTCAGATGGCACCATATGAAGCACTATATGGACGAAAGTATCGCACTCCTACGTGTTGGATAGAACTAGGGGAACGTCATATTTTGGGTCCAGAATTAGTGGCTGAATCCGAAGAAAAGGTTAAGGTAATTCGGGCTCGGTTAAAAGAAGCGTCGGCGGGCAAAAATCGTGACGCAGATCTTAAGCGGAAAGAAATAGAGTTTCTTGTGGGGATCAAGTATTCTTGAGGTTTCACCTTGGAAAAAGGTGATGAGATTTGGTCGCAAAGGGAAGTTAAGTCCTGTGTTCATTGGACCTTATCGAGTTTTGAAGCGGGTCGGACCTGTAGCATATCACTTAGAATTGCCTTCGGAGTTGAAGCAAATGCACGATGTGTTCCATGTTTCAATGTTACGCCGTTATCGGTCGAATCCATCTCATGTAGTACCAGTTGAGGAGGTGGAATTAAGATCAGATTTGTCTTATGAAGAGGAGCCAATTCAAATCCTGGAGCGGGATGTAAAGGTTTTACGGAGAAAATCAGTTTCACTCGTCAAAGTGTTATGGCATAATCATGGATCGGAAGAAGCTTCGTGGGAACCAGAGAAGCGATCACGGCAATACCCTCACTTGTTCTAGCCGGTAATTTCGAGGTCAAAATTATTTTAAGGGGTAGAAGCGTAACATCTGAATTAAGGGTTATGCATCTTTACTTAATTGAATGTTGTTGCATGCCTAAGTATAATTGAGTGTGTTTTGGGAAGTTTTTGAACTTCAAATATGTAAGTGAATGCTTAGAAATATTAAATTTTAATAATTAAGATGGAGCTGAGCAAGATAGGCTTTAAGAAATATTGACAAGAGGTTTTAAGCATAATAAGTCAATTGGCAAGGTGGTAAGGCGCATGGATGAATGCTTGAGGGAGAGGTTGAATCCCCTAGCTAACAAGTAGAAGAATTATATTTTTTTTATTTTTTTATTTATTTCTTTCCTATAGTGTCGGCCAAGATTATTCTAGAATGGATGGACATCTTTTTATTTTTGGTTAGTAGACCATAAGTAAAAGGCAAGTTAGAAGTTATGGCATGGAATCATGAAGTTATGGTAAGATAGGGGGACAAAAGGCTTTAAGAGGGGATGTTGTTTTGGAAGCTTTTTCATGGTCATTTGACCATGAACCTAGACGACATAAGGGGCTAAAGGGGGATGGTTTAATTGTGTTAGAATCAAGGGGATGATAGGGAAGAAAAGAGGAGGAAAAAGGGGGATCATGTTGCCAAGGTGTTGGCCGAATTTTGCTTTAGCATTAGGGGTGTATATTGGCCAAAATTTTAACCAATTTGTTCATCTTTTTCCTTTTCTCAAAACCTTGTTTCTTAGCCGATTGCTTATTACACAAAAGAGAAACCTTTTCTTTTCTTTTTGTCAATTGATACTTTACCATTTCGATTTTGAGTAGTCTTTTTAGTTTCTTTTCTTCAAAGTATATCATCTTTCTTCCTCTTTGTAACCGAAAATACCAAAGTTCCAAGGGCCTTTTTCTTCACTTTTTCCCTCATGGCCGAATGCACATAAACTTCTAAACCCATCTCTTTTCTTTTGAAAATCATCATCATCATCTTCTTCTTCAATCTTTTACTTTCTCTCTTTCTCTTTCTTCTTCTTTCTCTCAACCGAAACCATTGTCTACTCTAACCAAAATCACCATTCTTTTCCTCACTTTTGTCAAACCGAATCATCATCTTCCATTTTCATCTTCTCCTTTCTTTTCTTCTATTGAAAACTGAAACCACTATAGCCAAAGAAATCACTATCTTTCTCTTCTCTTTTTGTGCAAGTCGAAATCACCAATTCGCTTTTTCTAAATCATTAAGGCCGAATCTTCAAGTAGTCAAGTAAGGATTTTTGTTAAGTGTTCTCATTATTTTTTTCCTTTTAGAATAGCCAATTTTAGAAACTTATTTCTCTCATTTTCTCCTAGGCCGAATCTTTGAAGGGGATTTAAGGATTCTTTTTGGTAGCCAACGTTTTAAGAGAGATCTTTCAGAATCATCCAAGGTAAGGATTATCATTTTCGGTTATATTGTTTCTTTTAGATAGATTACTATTCGACTTTATTTTAGGGGTGATTTTGGGACTAACAAGATAGGTTCGAAAAGAGCGGTAAGGAGTGTTTGGAAGAGGGGAGGCTCTGTTACACCCTCAAACTTCAAACGAAGGGCTGTATCGACGATAAGCGATTTTCCACTGGGTTGTGGACCCTCTGCTAACGAAGATCGTTTATTTGAAGTCGTATGCATAAATGAACCACTTTTCGTTAGTAGGTTGTCATTGAGTTTTGATCCATCTATCAGAGAGAAACCACATATATCGGTTGTTCGAGATTCAGAGGGTAAGGATTTAGATCTCTCATCAATAGCATAGTTATAAGTATTAGTGTGTTCTAATCAAGTGTGATAATTAACTAGGTGTTGTGGCGGGAAGGTATCGTTCTCCTTGTCATAAGGTGTGTAACATTATACTAAAATCTCATAGATCTATATTAAATGTGATTTGTATGAAAATATGTGTAATAATGGTTGCGGGTACCATTCGGTGGTATCGATATTGTGTATGTTTAACCCAATATTTTGCTAATTTTGCTATATGCCTAAATGTGAGATAAATATGATTTTGCTATGATTTTGGGGTAAATGGCATGAAAACTAAATAATATGTATGTGCATGGGCATATGGGTGTTATTGATAAAGGGAAGTATTCGGTGGTTTTACCACAATATCTCGTGACTTCGATCACATATTTTGAATCCGTGACTTCAGTCACATATTTTGAAGTCGGTGACTTCGGTCACATATGTGAATCTGGTGACTTAGGTCACATATTTGAAATCTGGTGACTTGGTCACAATTATCTAGTGGCCATGCCACAAAATTATAAGGCGATGTGCATGTTGTTGCGAGAAGCGCCTTCGATGGTGTGTAGCGGATGGAGGGTCGATTTAGTAATCCCCACGGTGTGATTGGTTGGTACGGGTGGTGTGTAGCAGATGGATATTTAGGTGGGCCGGGTTTGCATTTCATTATATAAACATCCATGTGATTTCTAAATGATTTGATTTGATTTGCTATAAAAATGGGCTTATGGCTAAATATGACTTAATTGGGCTTTTAGTGTTTTTGTTACACATTGAGTTTATGACTCACCCCTTTGTGGGATAATTTTTCAGATGACTCTTAGCTTGACGGATCGGGTCAGCGAGGACTACGTGGTGGCCATTGCTCAACAAAGTATTTTGGAGTTTCTCCTAATTAAACTTATTAAGCGTATTTTATTACTTTGAATTTATTATGGGTTTTGCTATTTTTGTAATAAGGCCACTATGAACTGCTTTTTTTTTTTTTTTTTTGCGTTTGAATTTTTATTTTGCCATGAACAATATTTAATTAAATAACTAAATGGTTTTGGATAAATAATTTAAGTTGTTTTTGACACTAATATATATATATATATATATATATATATTTTACAATAATAAGTAAATTTTTTCATAAAATTTGGTTTTCTTTTAACTTATAAATTTCTCTTAAAAATAATGTTTTAAGAAGATACAAATTTATTTAAATTTGATTTTAACCTAAATATTAAACTAATCTATTTTATACAAATTCATCAATTTTTTTTTAAAACGAGAAATTGCTAAAGTTTTATTCGAGGAACATATCAAATCCGGTCAGGCTTTTTGGGCCGGGTTTGGGGTGTTTCATAATCTCCTCAGTAGACACATACTCTCGAGCATACTTGCTTGAACGTAAGAATTCTCTTTCATACTCAGTGACAACCATCCGGCCTTGTTTCAACTCTAGAAACTTTTTATGCTTCTGATTGAGAAATCTTTGACTGATGTACTTCTTTCGAAATTCAGATTAGAAAAACTCCCAAGTAACCCTTTCTTTAGGAACCACAGATATCAATGTTTTCCACCAATGGTACGCATTATCTCTCAGCAAAGATACAACACATTTGATACATTCATCAGGAGTACGAGATAATTCATCGAATACTCGGATTGTATTTTCGAGCCAAAACTCAGCCCTCTCCGCATCATCATCAACAGTAGCCTAAAACTCTTCAGCCTTTTGTTTCCGAATCTTATCTATTGACAGCTTGTTCAATCGTATCAGATCTATAACTTAAGGAATAAAAGGGACTTGTTGCGGAATAGGTGGGGGTGAAAGTTGTTGAGCAGCCGGACTCGTTCGAATGAACTCCGTGAACCACTCACTCATCATCTGGAAAAAGGCTTGTTTAGCCTCTCCTTCGTGGCTACTCGTTATAGTTCAAGAGTCAGATGGCGCTGCCCCTTGAGCAAGAGCGGACGCATTACTCTCTACATCATTAGTTACAGCTCGTTTGGGATCCATTACTATACGAAAACACAATTTAAGCTGTCAGGAATCATCACACTATCGTAGAGTGTATATGGCATGTATAGCTGGACTCTCACACACTCTACGTTAGTCCTAGAATCGACTAAACCATAGCTTTGATACCAATAAATGTAACACCCCCCACTCGTATTCACGGTTAGAATAGGGTTACGAGGTATTACTGATCAATACATATCATTTAACATACATAACTCATACATTTATGCATCCATTCTAATACACCATTCAATCATAATCACATTGTCCCTTATAAGGGCCTACGAAGCCTTAAACATGCTTTAGAAGTGGTTCAGGACTAAACCAATAACATATAAAAATTTTGGAAAACTTAGAAATTTTTCTAACATACAAGGGTCACACGCCCATGTGAACAGCCCGTGTGCCTCATACGGCTCCAGACACGCCCGTGTCCCAGGTCGTGTGAAAACAGGGCATACATACTGACTTAGGTCACACGGTTGACCACACGCCCGTGTGTCTAGCCCGTGTGCCCTTCGGAATGGCCACACACACCTGTGTGACAGGCCGTGTGCTAGGCCATGCAAGTCCTGTAGGGTATACTGACTTATGCAACATGACCAAGTCGCATGCCCGTGTGCCAGGCCGTGTGCCATTTAGGGGGTATACTGACTTATGCCACACGGCCAACCACACGCCTGTGTGTGAGGCCGTGTGGAGCATACTTACTTCAATTCAATTTCAACACCAGGGGACGTAGGGCCGTGTAACATGATCGTGTATCACGCAAGGCCGAGACACACGTCCGTGTCTCTGCCCGTGTGGACAAAAATAGGCCATTTGCAAGGCCAATTTGCCACCCTTTTCTCATGCTCACCTAAACAACCAAAATGGTACAATTTCATCATACAATAGGCATCCCAAAACCATCAACCAAGAGCACAAATCATATCCTATCCATTCCATTCAAACTCAATATCCAAATAAAAGTTAAATACACATTCAACACTTATATTATTAAGCAATAATTCATAAGCACATAACTTCTCAAATTATCAACTTCAATCACACCATATAGATTATTAACCAAACTCAAAATATAACTATTTGAGCAATTATGAAACCATACCCACATTCATACCAAAACATACTAAAATAAGCCATCACTCGTGGCTATAAATACAAAACAAAACATATGCATTTACAAGCCAAATCCTATGGCTATATTCATAACCAAAGTACCACATCTAGCCTATACATGCCATAAACCATATGTACAATTCAAAAGTACTAACTTAGATGTCCGATAGTGCGATGATATTCTCAAAGACTCCCAAATCCGAGCTAGCCTTGATTCTCTATAAAACATAGGAAAATAACACAAAGTAAGCTTCATAGCTTAGTAAGCTCGTAAGTGAATAACTCAGTTCATCAAATAAATATATTTCCAACCAAACATACATGACAAAATCTTATACTCATCATCTACAAACCTTTCTCATGTCTCAAAACATGATCAAATACCATCTCATTGAACTTTCTCTATTTAATATTTGAATAGGTTTTGTAAGTACCTATTTCGTCTCGTATTAACCTCTTTCTCAATCACCCCATTCATCTACCCATTGAACCATTCGGAATAGAAGTCGTATATTCAAAGATCTCAATCGATAAGTACCTATACCATGGCTCGTATCCAAATCAAGGTATCTCTCGCACTCGAAGTGCTGATATCATGGCCTGTAGCCAACACAATAACCTAATGACATGTCACTAGC
Organism: Gossypium rotundifolium; assembly: GCA_025506655.1. Taxonomy (NCBI): domain Eukaryota; kingdom Viridiplantae; phylum Streptophyta; class Magnoliopsida; order Malvales; family Malvaceae; genus Gossypium; species Gossypium rotundifolium. The sequence continues at coordinate 85,625,028 of CP106728.1, forward strand.
ATCCTAAACTATTCCTAAGGTTCAACCGGAAAGTTTCACTTGTCGATTTCATCGTCGAACACATCGGTAAAGTCATTTTCATAATTCAAACATTATCCGTAATCTCATAATCACAATTTATGCAATATCAAAGCATATAACATACATTTGTAATGAAATTACCACATACGAACTTACCTCGTATTCAGAATTGACGAATCGGATCGATTACTCGATAACCTTACTTTTCCCCCGATCTAAATCCGAATTCTTTCTTTCTTGATCTATATGTATTTAAAATTAACTCATTTAGTCAACCACTCATTCAAATTAATTCTTAAACACATATTTGGGCATTTTTATACATTAGCCGTTAAACTTTCACATTTATTCAATTTAGTCCCTATTTCATAAATACACAAAATTCACATAATTCAACAAAACCCATGCCTGGCCGAATTTCATACAGGTCCCTAGTAGCCCAAAACTTTCATTTATTTCACATTTCAACCACATAATTTTCATATTTTACAAATTAATCCCTTTTTGGCATTTTTCTCAAAAATCAATTTACAAAACATTTAAATCTATCAACAAATAGTCATTTTCCATTATCAAACATTCAAAAGCTCAAATATTCATCAATGGCACTTCACAAATTCAAAAATTAAGGCACGAGCTAGCTAGAATACGAAGCAACGATTACAAAAACATAAAAATCATAAAAAATCGAGCAAAGAACATACCTTAATCAAGAACAATAAGGGCCGAACCATAAAACAACATCTTTGGCTTCTCTTCATTTGATTTTCGGTTATAGATGAAGAAAATAAAGATGAAAATGGTGTTTGTTTTATTTATTATACTTAATAACCAAATTACCATATTAACCCTTAATAATAAAACATTTAAATCATCTAATATGAGGCCATTTATGTCAAATTACACTATAAATGGTCTAATAACATCATAAGGACCTTTTATTTAATAAATCATAGCAATTAGATACCTTTAATAAGTAAAATGCAACTTTTACATTTTACGGATTTAGTCCTTTTCTCAAATTGAGCTATTAAATGATAAAATTAACTCACGAACATACATGCTGTCATGCTGTAAACACATAAAATAATATTAAAATAATTTTTTGACATCAGTTTTGTGGTTCCAAAATCACTGTTTTGATTTAGCTAAAATCGGGCTATTAGAAAAATAATCTTACTGATTTTAAATAAATTATATTATTACTTGAACACTATTTTCTTTTTCTTATTCAAGAAAAAACCTATAAAGAAATTGAAAATGTTGAGATTTGAACTCATTCCTCCAGCATTTATAAATCTCTTCTTTACCACTTTAGCTTTATTTTGATATCATATACAATAAAATGTTATTACACCAATTGTTTCATCCACATTGTTTGTATATATATATATTAATATTAAAGTGTGTGACTATGTTGGTGCCATGGGACAACTAGACACTAACTTAAATAAGAAAACTACTAAAATAACCTTACATATTTTAAATAAGTTATATTATTACAATGATAATTTTATATTTTCCTCATTAAAATAACCAACAAAAAGCGCAAATCTTAATCTTTGAACTTATATCACCAACATCTATAAAATCCTTTTTTACCACTTCAACCAAAATTTTATTTAGATCTTTTTATACATTTCAACTTGTGTCACAAGTCAACTCAATACCAACTAAAGAAAAATGACAATATTGCGATAAACAATTAGAGTACATTTAAACTAAATTTTTTATTCCATATGTATGTTACCTTGAAGGAAAGTGTTGCGGATATGTGTGTGATTTCTTCATGCATATATGTGTGATAGAATTTCTATTATATAAATCCTTAAGGGAAAGTGTTGGGGATTGACCCGTATATGCAATGAGAAAATAAAAGTAAAAGTAGAAAAAGATCAAACACACAAATATTTATACGGAAAAATTTCACCAAAAAAGAGGACAAAAAACCACGAGCAAAGGAGATCGCACTAAATGAGCAAAAATCGAAAGAGTAGAAGATGGATATAATCTCAACAAAGTAACCCTGAACCTCGAAGGAACAAAGTACTCTGACTCAAACCCAAACTTCCCCAAAACACTCAAAACTCTCTCAATATAAAAAGTGATGAAGATGATTAAAGTAACACCACAAAACCCGGCCTAAAAGTTTCTACAGGATTCTGGAGTTCATATTGGCCTCCGAAATGGCTCGTAACAAAATACATATCACATTCCTTGATTCCATTTTGAAAATCTCTTTTTCTCATGCTTAAAAAAACAATATTAAGCTTATCTTATGTTTCGCAACATTAACTTAATCATTGTATTAATTAATTTAAAACCAAATTGATATTTCCTTACCTGGATTGCAAAACATTTTAGATTTAGCAAATTGTCAATGAAATTTCAAAATCAGTTTGGCAACGAAAATTTTGACATTTTTTGACTAACTCAAATTCATAAAATTAGGCATTTAAAAATTTGACTGAAAAGGAGGAAAATAATTATTTGACTAAAACCCATGCATGAAATTACCAATCTACCTCAACTTTACTTGTCAATAATCAAAACCCATACCACAATTCATATAAACTTATTTACAATCCGATTAAAAATAATTTATTAAATCTTAGGAAAAAACTTATTAAACCAAATCAAAAAATGAGAAACTCTGAGACCTTCGAATCGCTGAGCCTGAGACCTCACATCGTAATGTGGTCATATTCCTATTTTATTATTGCAGTTATATAGCGAAAATATAGTTTTGCAGTGAACTCCTGAACCAAACTTCCTTCTCTTCAATGTCAATCCCAACCAGAATGCACATGAAAAATTCTCTCAAAATACATACTTATAAATACATATTAAACATCAAATCAGACATTTCCTAGCTCAACTACAAAATACCGGAATAGACAGTGCAAAATTTTCCAATTATCACATTCAACCCTCTCATATTGCGAATTTTAACATACCACATCACATAATTATCTATGCGAATGACAAAACTCATGACACGTAATTTATTTTGCATAAGTAAATTCAAATTGAATTAGTGTTGCAGATACTCTTATAGAGGCTTAATTGTGCATGGGATTGTTCCATGACTAAAAAAATAAATTGTAAAAAGGTCAAAAAAGATCCGCGAACATAAGACCAACAGACCAAAAAACAAATAGCAGCATATATGCAGTATTACTACGTAAAAACCAGCAGCCATTTATGTATATATATATATATATATATGTGACACTTGCATGTAAAATGAACAGCAGTAAACAAAATTGTAACACCCTTTACCCGTGTTCAATGCAGAACCGGATACGAGGCATTACCGAACTTACCTTACTTGAACATACACTATCGGGTTATAAAATTTCATTTCAACTTAAAACTCTTCATTCAAATTCATAACATCCTTATTATGGGCCTACGAGGCCTTAAACATACATATGGAAGGGTTCGGAAACAACCTAAAAACTTTTACGCACTTAATTTTTTTTACCTAAAACAGGGCCACACGCCCGTGTAGGAAGCCGCGTGGTCACACACGCCCTTGTTCCTAACCCGTGTGGAATTTATTTTTCATTTCGAACCTACAAGGGTTTTCACACGGCCGAACACATGCCCGTGTCTAGTGCCCGTGTCCCTCAAATGGCCTAGACACGCCCGTGTCCTCACCCGTGTGTGAAAAAATTGGGTATTCTGTTAATGACGTTAGCAAGCTCTTAAGGGCACACGGCATAGGCACACGCCCGTGTGCTGGCCCATGTGACAAATTGAATTCTCATAATTTAATATAGGGGGCACACTACTATCAACACACCCATGAGGCTGACCATGTGTCACACACGGCCTAGACACACGCCCGTGTGTCTACCCATGTGGACAATTAGAAGACTATTTTCCAAGCCAATTGCCACACTGAAAGATAAACACACATAGATCAACACAAGCAACACATAACATGGCAATAATACACTATGAAGGATCACTAATCATAATTCATACACTTCACATTTTACTCCATCATTTGAATGAACTTTCACTTCATAAATCTCATCATCATTAAAATATGAAGCTTGACAAATATTGGCCAATTCCCAATGGCCATATACAAAATTGAATGTATAACATTAGTAGTCACATAACACAAGATGACCAAGTTCTTATACATGCCATATCTAAAACAATTTAACTTTACTATACCAAAAGAATAATTGATAGTGTGATCCGAGCTCCGGCGTTCAATGATCCTCGAGCTAGCTTGGCGATACTACATGGAAAAGGGAAAAGAGAGAGAGGTAAGCATATAGCTTAGTAAGTTTGCGTGAATTAAAATAGCAACATAAGGGCTCATAATAAAAATTATTAATCTCATTGAATGTTAACAACACAATTGCTCAAGTACTTTGACATACTTACTCTTACTTACTCTTGCCCATCACATATCACAATATGGTTTCATAACTCATATTTTACTCATGGGCACCTATATCACTTCATCACATGGTTTAGCACTTATGCTATCTTGAACATAAACTTAACTCATGATCATCATTAACTTAAATGTAACTCTTTTCCCGTTAAACTATTCGGAATATCAGAAGATACTCAATCTCATCATACATGTATCACGTTGCCAATGCCATATCCTAGATATGATCTTACATAGGATCACCTCTTGATGTCGATGCTATATCCCAGATATGGTCTTACACGGGATCTTTTAGCTTGATGTTGGTGCCAGTCCCAGACATGGTCTTATACGAGATCGTACATAGATGTTGATGCCATGTCCCAGACATGGTTTTACACGAGATCTTCCTTTCGTGCCAAGGCGATGTCCAAGACATGGTCTTATATGAGACCTTCCTTATTTGGTGTCGATGCCATGTCCCAGACATGGTTTTATACGAGACCTTCCTTATTTGGCGTCAATTCTGTGTCCCAGACATGGTCTTATACAGGACCTTCCTTATTTGGTGCCGATGCCATGTCCCAGACATGGTCTTACATGGGACCTTTCTTATCTCATGTCGTGACATAGATATCCTCGTTATTCTGAATCTTCAACCGAAACTCGGTACTCAAAATAGGTGTAGATGTTCGATTTAGTCCACAACTTTTTTCTTGCCTCGGTTTTGGTCTGGGCTTCGTGTTTCTTGATAATCAAGTTTGAAAGTTGAAGAAACCCTAGCTATGGCTCCTTACCGGTTTTCGACCATGGGAGAAGAAGATGAACAATATTTTTTACTTCTTTTTCCCTTTTTAATCTTTTATTTACCAAATGACGAAATACCCTTAAGGCCTCTTTCTTAAGATTTTTCCTTCCCATGTCTATTTTTGTCCATCTTGACATTTAATGGTCTAATTTCTAAATAAGGACCTCTAGTAATTTTTATAATTCTATTTCATACTTAAATCTTCTAGAATCTTATATTTTCTAATCTTTGCAATTTAGTCCTAATGGACAAATTGATTGCTAATAAATAAAATTTCCTCATGAAATTTTCACACAATCATGCAAACACATCATAAGCCTTATAGAAATCATAAAACACATATTTCCACTTCGAATTTGTTGTCTATAACCACTATTCTGACTAGGCCCTAAATTGGGCTGTTATAATTCTCCCCCTTAGGGATTCTCGTCCCCAAAAATGTTACTGGCAAAAAGGTTTGGGTACTGGTTTCTCATAGCCTCCTCGGGAATGTCGGGTTGAATTTCAACCTCTACCGGTGTAATCACATGTAAAGGATCTGATCGGTAACGACGTAACATCGATACGTGGAACACATCATGAATCTTTTCCAATTTAGACGGTAAAGCCAATCTATAGGCTACCGGCCCTTTCGTCTCAGTAATCTCATATGGTCCAATGAAACACGGACTGAATTTGCCTTTCTAGCCAAATCTGAGAACTTTCTTCCATGGTGACACTTTCAAGAACACCTTATCACCAACTTGAAACTCGATCTCTTTTCGTTTCAAGTCCGAGTAGGATTTTTGTCTATTAGAAGCAGCTTGTAGACAATCACGGATTATTTTTACCTTCTCTTTGGTTTCTCTAATCAGATCGACCCCATGAATCTGATTTTCCTTGAGTTTAGTCCAATACAAAGGCGTTCAACACTTACGCCCATACAAAGCCTCATAAGGCGCCATTTTCATACTCAACTGAAAACTGTCATTATAAGCAAACTCTACCAACAGTATGTACTTTTACCAACTACCTTGAAATTTAAGAACCCAACACTGGAGCATATCCTCAAGTATCTGTATTAATCTCTCTAACTGTCCGTCGGTTTGTGGGTGAAAAGCTGTACTGAAACTCAACTTTCTGCCCAAAACTTCTTGTAATTTTTTCCAAAATTGTGATGTGAATCTCTGATCTCTATCTAATATAATCGATAAAGGCACTCCATGTAGCCTCACAATCTTTGAAATATACAAGTCTTCCAACTTATCAAGTGAATAATCAATGCGCACAGGTATGAAATTGGCTGACTTCATAAGTCTATCTACCACAACCCATACGACATCTTTCTTGCTCAAGTGTCAACGGTAAACCTATTACAAAGTCTGTAGTAATACAGTCCCATTTCCACTTGGGAACCATGTCAACCCGAAGATACTTGGTGTTCAGCCTTCACTTGCTGACAAATCAAGCATCTTGATACAAACTCATAAACTTTTTTCTTCATCCTCAACCACCAATACCATTTCTTCAAATCATTATACATTTTTTGTGCTGCCTGGATGTACAGATAGACATCCACTATGTGCCTCGTGCAAAATCTTTCGAATAAGCTCATCATTCTTCAGTACATAGACTCTACCTCTGAACATCAAACATCCATCAGAATTAATCTGAAAGTCAGACTCAACAACCGACTCGCACTGAACTTTTTTGGCTTGCAAGTCGCTATTATCTTTCTGAGCTTCGTAGATCTCTTGGAGAAACATCGGCCTAGCTCTCAATTAGGCCAGAATAGAACCATCACTTGACAAAGTCACCCGTGTATTCATAGGCCTCAATGCAAACAAGGATTTCTACTCAATGTATTGGCGACCACGTTCGCCTTTCCTGGATGGTAGTCAATTACTAGCTCATAGTCTTTTATCAACTCTAACCATCTTTGTTACCTTAAGTTCAATTCTTTTTGAGTCATCAAGTACTTTAGTCTTTTATGATCGGTGAATATCCAACATTTTTCACCATACAAATGGTGTATCCATATCTACAGTGTAAACACAATGGAAGCCAACTCTAAGTCATGTGTTGGGTAATTCTTCTCATGCAGCTTTAATTGTCTAGAGGCATATGCTATTACCTTGCCCTCTTGTATAAGCACACAGCCCAATCCATCCAAGGATGTATCACTATAAATTACAAATTCTTTTCCCGATTCAGGTTACACTAGAATTGGAGCTTCAGTTAACAATGTGTTTAGTTTCTCAAAACTCTGTTGGCACTTTTTCGTCCACTCAAACCCCACATCTTTTTGTATCAACCTCATCATAGGTGTAGCTATCTTAGAAAATCCCTTGACAAACCGTCTGTAATAGCTAGCTAGACCCAGAAAACTTCTAACCTCTGATACATTTCTAGGCGGTTTCCAATCGACAATGGCTGAAATTTTGCTTGGGTCAACTCAGATTCCATCACCTGAGACAATGTGCCCCAAAAATCCAACCTCTTTGAGCCAAAACTCACTTTTGCTAAAATTGGCATACAACTGATTATCTCGTAAAATCTGAAAAAATGTCCTCAAGTGTTCGGATGCTCATTCTCATCACGAGAATATATATCAGTATATCATCAATAAAAACCACAACAAGTTTATCCAAGTATGGCTGCAATATGCAATTCATTAAATCCATAAATACAGCAGGGGCATTTGTTAAACTGAAAGGCATGACTAAAAATTCATAGTGCCCATACCTTGTCCGAAATGCAGTTTTAGGCACATATGAGTCTTTGACCCTCAACTGGTAATATCCTGACCTCAAATCTATCTTGGAGAACATAGTGGCTCTCTTCAATTGATCAAACAAATCGTCGATTCTTGGAAATAAGTACTTGTTCTTCACTGTTACCATCTTTCTTTTTCACAAATAGCACTGGAGCACTCCATGGAGAATAACTCGGTCTTGCGAAACTTTTGTCCATCAACTCTTACAATTGTGCCTTCAATTCATTTAGCTCAGTTGGAGCCATTCTGTAAGGAGCAACTGATATCGGTGTAGTACCAGGAGCTAACTCAATGCCAAATTCAACCTCTCTAACCGGAGGCAACCCTGGCAACTCTTTTGGAAATACATCTGAATACTCACATACTATCGGTACTAATTCAATTCTTAACTCAGTCTCTTTAGCATTCATAATGAAAGCAAGATAGGCTTCATACCCTTTTCTTACATATTTCTGGGCAGTCATGTGAGAAATCACTATGGGCGATTTATCTTGTTCAACTGATTCAACATAAAGAGTGTCCTCGTTTTCACATCTCAATTCAATATATTTCTTTCCACAATTTACTGTCACATCATGAGCGGTTAACCAGTCCATACCAAGAATTATATCAAATTCATCAAATGGCAATAGCATGAGATTTGCCTTAAAACAATGACCTCTAACCATCAATGGGAAATCTTTGCATGCCTTATCAACTAATACACTTTTTCCTAAAGGATTGGACACTTTTAACACAAAATCTGTAGAATCTATAGGCATGCTTATACTAGATACTAATTTCATGTAAATATATGAGTGGGTAGATCTCGGATCAATTAAAGCAACAATATTAGTATCATGAAGAGAAAATGTACCCGTAATTACATCAAGGGATGATGACTCTTCACGAACGCGAATGGCATACGTCCTTGTAGGCGCTCTACCATCAGATCTCGCAGCCTGCTCTCTGGGTGTACTCTTATCTTTCCACTTCCTGGGTTTCTCTGTTGTCTCCCTCTAGTAGTGTTTCCCGATCTTGCACTCTGAATTTTCTCTTTTTCAACCATCTCAAGGCATTCTCTGATAAAATGATCTTGGGAAGCACACTTAAAACAGGCTTTCTCATGTGCTTGGCACTCACCGGGATGACGTCTGCCACATTGTGGGCATTCCAATCTATTAGGTCGAGTGTTCCCAACACTAGCAACTAAAGTAGTCTGAGCTTTAACTCTTGAGTACTGTTTACTTTTACTTCTGTTTGAAAACCTAGCTGAAGTAGTTGATCGGGTAGTGATGTCTCTTGACTTCTTGGATGAAAATTGAAATGACTTGTTCATTTGTCTCTTTTTTGAGTTACAAAACTCCATCTCAACTTTTTTTTATTTAACCAATTCATCGGCTTTACAAGCATTGTCCACTAGCACAACAAATTCCTTCAACTCGAGGACACCGACAAATAATCTGATATCTTCATTCAATCCGTCCTTAAACCTTTTACACATAATGGCTTCAGTGGATACACATTCTCGAGCATATTTTCTGAGCCTTACTAACTCACGCTCTATACTCAGTTATTGTCATCCTACCTTGTTTCAGTTTAAGGAATTCCTTTCTTTTCTGATCAATAAATCTTTGGCTAATGTACTTCTTCCGAAATTCTTCCTGGAAAAATTCCCATGTGATCCTTTCCCTTGGTACAACTAACAAAAGGGTGTTCCACTACTGGTAAGCAGAATCTCTTAAGAGAGACACCACACATTTCATACACTCTTCAGGTGTGCAAGATAATTCATCAAATACCTTGATGGTATTTTCAAGCCAAAATTTTGCTATTTCTTGATCATCATCTTTACTAGCTCAAAATTTCTTGGCTCCTCGTTTCTAGATTCTATCAACTGGAGGCTTTTCTCTTTTTATCACTTCTACCACTTGAGGAGCTACACGAGTAAGCTGAGGAATAGGCGGGGGTGGAGGAGGTTGCACATTCAGGTTCATATGAAAGAACTCCGTATACCATGCATTCATCATGTGGAGAAAGGCTTCCCCAACCTCTTCTCCTCCTCTTTCACTTACAGTTGTTGGTCTATACTCATTTTCATTTGGCACAATCCCTTCAGTGGGAGCCAGCGCATTACTTTCTACATCATCCACCACAGTTCTATCGGGATCCATAGACTATATGAAAACACAATTTAAATCGTCAGGAGTTGTCACACTATCATTACATAAATACTTATATGTATGGCATGTATAGGTAGACTCATGCATATGCCACGTTAGTCCAAGAATAGACTAAACCGTAGCTCTAATACTACAAAATGTAACACCCCTTACCTGTGTTCAACGCCGGACCCATATACGAGGCATTACCGAACTTACCTTACTTGAACATACACTATCGGGTTATAAAATTTCATTTCAACTTAAGACTATTCATTCATATTCATAACACCCTTATTATGGGCCTACGAGGCCCTAAACATACATACAGAAGGGTTCAGAAACAACCCAAAAACTTTTACGTACTTAAATTTTTTTGCCTAAAACAGGGCCACACGCTTGTGTGAAATGGAACACGCCTGTGTGGGCAGGCCGTGTGGTCATACACGTACATGTTCCTATCTCGTGTGGAATTTATTTTAATTTTGAACCTCTGGGGTTTTTCATCGCAGACACACGCCCTGGTGCGGTGCCGTGTCCTCACACGGCCTAGACACGCCTGTGTCCTTACCCATGTGTGAAAAATCTGGGTATTCTATCTATAACTTCAAGAAGCTCCTAAGGGCACACGGCCTAGGCACACACCCGTGTGCTAACCCTTGTGACGAATCGAATTCTCGCAATTTGATACAGACGACACACGACTTATCAACATACCCATGGGGCTGACCGTGTGTCATACACGGCCTAGACACACGCTCGTGTGTCTACCCGTATGGACAATTAGAAGGCTATTTTCCAAGCCAATTGCCACCCTGAAACATAAACACATATATACCAACACAAGCAACACATAACATGACAACAATACACTATGAAGAATCACTAATCATCATCCCTACACTTCACATTTTAATCCATCATTTGCATGAACTTTCACTTCATAAAACTCATCATCATTAAAATATGAAGCTTGACAAATATTGGCCAATTCCCAATTTCCATATACAAAATTGAATGTATACATTAGTAGCCAACACTTTGGCTTTCAAATATGACATAGTACAAGATGACCAAGTTCCTATACATGCCATACTCAAAACAATTTAACTTTACTATACCAAAAGAAAGATAGTGTGATCCGAGCTCCGACGTTCAACAATCCTCGAGCTAGCTTGGCGATACTACAAGGAAAAGGGAAAAGAGAGAGAGGTAAGCGTATAACTTCGTAAGTTTGCATGAATTAAAATAGCAACATAAGGGATCATAATAAAAACCATTCATCTCATTGAACGTTAACAACACAAGTACTTTGACATACTTACTCTTACTTACTCTTACCCATCACAAATCACATTACGATTTCATAACTCATATTTTGCTCATGGGTACCTATATCACTTCATCACATGGTTTAGTACTTATGCTATCTTGAACATAAAATTAACTTATGATCATCCTTAACTTAAATGTAACTCTTTGCCCGTTGAACTATTAAGAATATCAAAAGATACTCAATCTCATCATACATGTATCACGTTGCCAATGCCATATCCCATATATGGTCTTACATAGGATCACCTCTTGATGTCGATGCTATATCCCAGATGTGGTCTTATACGGGATTTTTTAGCTCGATGTCGATGCCATGTCCCAGACATTGTCTTACACGAGATCTTCTTTTGGTGCCGAATCCATGTCCCAGACATGGTCTTATGCGGGACCTTCCTTATTCGGTGTCGATGTCATGTCCCATAAATGGTCTTATATAGGACCTTCCTTATTCAGTGCTGATTTCAAGTCCCAGACATGGTCTTATACAAGACCTTCCTTATTCAGTGTCGATGTCATATCCCAGACATGGTTTTATACGAGACCTTCCTTATTCGGTCTTGATGCCATGTCCTGACATGGTCTTACACGGACCTTCCTTATCTCATGTCGTGACATATGTATCCTTGTTATTTTGAATCTTCAATCAAGACTCGGTACTCAAGATAGGTGTAGATGTTCGATTTAGTCCACAACTTTATTCTTGCCTCGATTTCGGTCTGGGCTTCATGTTTCTTGATAATCAAGTTTGAAAGTTAAAAAAACCCTAGCTATGGCTCCTTAGTGATTTTTGGCCACTGGAAAAGAAAATGAACAAAATTTTTGACTTCTTTTTTCCTTTTTAATCTTTTATTTACCAAATGACAAAAAACCCTAAGGCCTCTTTCTTAAGATTTTTCCTTCCCATTTCTATTTTTGTCCACCTTGACATTTAATGGTCTAATTGCTAAATAAGGACCTCTAGTAATTTTTATATTTCTATCTCATACTTAAATCTTCTAGAATCTCATATTTTTTAATCTTTGCAATTTAGTCATAATGGACAATTTGATTGCTAATAAATAAAATTTCCTCATGAAATTTTCACACAATCATGCAAACACATCATAAGCCTTATCGAAATCATAAAACATATATTTCTACTTCAGATTTGTGGTCTCGTAACTACTATTCTGACTAGACCCTAAATTAGGCTGTTACAAAAATATAGAAACAAGTGATGGCAGTTATAATATATAATAGGTAATTCCATCAAAATTAGCAACTTAATGCCATCAACATTAGCAACTATAAATTCATCTATAAAAAAAGCAAAATTAGTACAGTCTAGAAAATATGCACTAATTGTATACATTTTTTTTTTCAATTTCAGAATTCAAAACGGCCATAGCTATTGTAACACCCCTTACCCATATTCAACGCTAGAACAGGGTACGAGACATTACCGGACATAAACAAAAGCAAACATACATTTTCGAGTCATAAATTTCCATTCAGATTAAAACTTTTCATACACATTCATATCGTCCCTAAAACAAGCCTACGAGGCTCAATATATGCTTTGGAAGTGGTTCGGGACTAAACCAAGAACTTTAGAAAATTTTACAAAACTTAGAAAATTTTTCATGTTACAAGGCTCACACGCCCGTGTGGTCCAAGGGACATGCCCATGTGGTCCAAGGGACATGCCCGTGTGACCTTTAGACATACCAATGCTATAGACCGTGTTCAAAATAGGGTGCTCTCCGACTTGTGCCACACGGCCGCGCCACACGCCCATGTGCTAGCCATGTAGCTGATTTAATTTTCATAATTTTTTATTAAATAGGTGCAGACTTCACACGGCTGAGACACACGAATGTGTTTCTACCCGTGTGCTATATTCTGGACATTTTGTTTCTCAAAATTTAGGGTACAGGGGACACACGGCCGGAACACATACCCACAGGGCAGACCGTGTGTCGCACACGGCCTAGACACATGCCCGTGTGGATAAAAATAAGGCTACTTACCAAGCCATTTTGTCACCCTTACATGTACATACCTACACAACATCATATGTCACCAATCCAAGCATATGGCTACAACCAAATAAACCACAACCAAGACATCAACACATCATCCACATGCTACCATCTATCATACATAAACATTTCATACTTAACAACTCATATCATATAAATTCCTACATCCATGAAAGGCATCATCATATAAATTGCTTATACCAACATTAGCCAATTTCAATGGCCTTATACAAAATGAACTTTCAACCAATATAAGTACACATTTGGCCAAATCAATTATGACACATAACAAAATAACCAAGTCCCCTATACATGCCATAACTAAAAATGTTGAATTCATTGGTACAAAAATAATAGTTGACAGTATGAATGGATCTCCGACGATCTCCAATCCCGAGCTAGCTTGGTGACAATATAAGACAAGGGAAAGAAAAGTGTACCAACCTGATTTTAGGGCTAGTCGAAGTAGTGGTCTCGGGACCACTAATTCGAGGTTCAAAAAAATTATTTTAGTATCATTTTATATGCTATGAAATTAATATATGGCTATATGAAAATTTTTGTACTTTAATTTTAGCAATTGTTTTATTTTTTAAATGGATTTAGACTTTGGCCATAGACTTATCTTTAATTGCTCATGTTTTAAGACACAAGAGAGCATGTGGCAAGGTGGTGCGGAGTTAAGGGAAGTGCAAGGAGGTTGGAGGTTCAAATCCCATAAGCAGCATATGTGGGTTTTTATTTTTTGCTATGGGAGGAGAAGAGGTGCAGTTAGATTAGAACTCTGCAGGAGAGGGAAAAGACTTGGTCAAATAATTTGAATGGGAGGTGTAGAGTGAATGGTGGAGCAAATAGAGGAGAGAATCATGGGATTCAAGTGGGGGAAATTTTATGGATGAATAAGGGGTCTTGTGTAGGAAAAATTTTGCTGGAAGGGGGGGTCTTGTATAGCATTTTTCGGTAGCTTTAGTTTGGGGGGAGAAACCAAAACTTCTGGGGTCTATTTTCTCATTCTTGCTTTTGGTTTCCAAGTTGGTCATTTAGAAATTTCGGCCAAGAGTATTTTGGGAAGCATTTCAGGACTTTTTGTTCTTTCTCTTGACAACATTTTCATGACTTACCTCTCGTGCACTATGGGGTTTTCTCCTTTCTTTTGCTAGCCGAAACTTTAGTGTTAGCCGAATCATCTTTTACTCATCCACTTTCTCTTTGTCCATTTCTTTCTTTCTCTTTTTTCCCGTTTTGTTCCCTCATTTTACACTCTTTTCTCCATAAGCCGAATTTCTATTTTTCCCATTTGAGTCAGTTTCTTTTTCTTTTGTCATTAGCCAAACTTGGTCTAGTTTGAAGCGTGATGTGTTTGTGATCATCGAATCTCCTTTTTCATTTGGTTTTTCCTTTAGTTGCAAGGTAGTAGTCTCTTTTTTTTTTATGTTCTCCTTCTCTTTTCTCTCTTAAAGGATCGAAACACTCATCTTGTAACCCTTTTAATCACACATAATCTATATTTACCTAGAACTCCTCCATCTTTTACACTATTTTTTTATCAAACCGGTGATAATCTATCCTTTTTCTAGGTGGTGGTCATCCTTGAGGGCCGAATACTGTAGTAGCAATCTTCGGTTTGCTAATCATTGGTAAGTGCCTGCAACCAATAAAGAGGCCTGTTGTCTCTCTTTTTCTCAATTGGGTTCTTTAAGACGAAGGGCTAATTCTTAAGGGGAGTAACGTTTTAATGTGTTATGGTTGGCAACCAATGTTAGGGAGCCAGTATCTCTGAAGCTCGGATTAAGGCCGATTACATCGGTATTGGGGAAATTTTTATCACGTGGTAAGTGAGGCTTGTCCTGTTAAGTACATCGATATGTTGATTTTCATGAAGTTGTGATTAACGGTTGTCTAAACGTTGCTCTAGTTTTTTGAAAGGGGGCAGAAATCACAACTCGTTCAAAGGTGTGTAATCTCACACCCACTTTAATGATTGCCTGTGGTGTTTTGTGAAACGGCCAAAAGTCGAAATGCCGAAAAGTTAAAAACTATGGTCACTCGAGCATGCGAGAGCTCGTAGTGGTAAATCAAGATACGAATCGTGACGCTAAGTTGTTGAGAGTCTCACGAACACTCTCGTGATGCTGAGGCTGTAAGGGGCTTAACCCGGCCGAATCAGGCTAAGTGGGCCTAACGGGCTAACCGGCCTATTTGGGCAAAATTACTGAATTTGTAACAAATGATAGGACCAGATGTGAAATCTACAAATTTGATTCCAAAACCATGCATTTTGGTCCACACGAGCGTGTGGGCCCGTTTGGGCCTAAAATGGGTTTTAGGCCCAATAGTTTCGTAAAGACCCAAAAAGGGTCTCGAGTCGCTCGAGACGATAGTAGGCCTTCGGAAAGGCCATCATAGGTGAAACTACTAAAATAACCTTGGAGGTTAAATTACTAAAATACCCCTGGGTTGCGAAATTACCACAATACACTCGATAGGTTAATTGATTGTTTTACCCTCAGAGTTGCCAATCAACGTGTGTATGTTTACATTACAATTTTATATGTTGTTAAGTATATTGCATCTTATCATCTTGCATGGAGCGGTTTAATGATTGATGAGCAGTGTAGCCTGGTGGCGTGGCCACAATATATATACATAATTATGACTCTAGTGGCTCAGGCACAAATATTCTGTGATTAGTAGCTTCTCTACGATATTGGTGTGTTTGGTAGGGTGGGTTGACTTGATCCCCACAGGTGTGAATGGTTGGTATGGGGGTGTGTTTGGTTGGATTGGGTTGGGTTGCATTACATTATTTGCACTCTCATGATTATAGAGCTTGGGCCCAAATTTGTTACTGTAAGGGCTAAGGCCCAGTTAATGACCGATTAGGGGATTACACACTGAGTTCTCGTAACTCACTCCTTTTTCCCTTAACCTCGCAGGTAATTCCCAGTGGTAGAGGATTTGGAGCCGTGGAGGACTCAGGGGTGGCCATACATCGAAGATACTACTCGTGAACTTTAGTAAATCCATTTTTACATTATTTCTTAGATTATTTATTTTGGGTTAACATTTTATAATAAGGCCTTCGGTTTATTTTCCTTTTAAGTTTTCATTAATAACTGTTAAACTTATTAATACGAGGTTTTCTTAAAACATTAAAATTTTTATTTCAAAATATCACACTTTCGCAAATTACTAAATCTCATTTCAATTGTAAGCAAAGTTTTAAACAATAACAACAATAATAACATTTTTGCAAGAAAACTATAAAGACAAATCGGGTTTTCATAAGCAACAAAACTCCAAGCTTTCGAAAAGAATACGAACCTTTTAATGAACGTGTAAGTTTTTATACAACCCTTCTATGTGACATGCCAGATCTGGTCATAATGTCTAGGATCAGGTTTGGGGTGTTACATTTTATGGTATCAAAGCCCGGGCTACAAAACTCAGTTATGGAATGGGTTCAAAAATGTTTTTCAAAGTTTGTTTGAAATTTGGTTTAGAAAAATATATCTTTATTGGATGTATGGCATCCGAGTCTCCGGCACCAAATCCATAAGTCTTCTTACTTAATATTTGATTAGGGGATGCCTATAAGGGAGAAAACTATAAGAGATAGTGGTAGTATACTGAAACTTTTAGCTATAGAAGCTAAGATTATAGAGACTGAAATAGTAGGATATTCGTTCTGCGAAAACAACTCTCACACCTATTTTTCATAAGATATTTGTTAATAAACATTGGAGCTATAGACTAATTCATAAAACTCTTAAATAGATTAACTTGATTCAGCAGTATGAGTACGATAGGACATGGACGAGGTACACGCAGCCATGGTAGAGGCCGAGGTGTTAGGGCTGGATCCTCGGCATCGGGGCTTATGCTCGAAAGGGAGGCACTGTCATCGGCAGTGACTGAGACGGGGTCTCATGACCAAGCCGGAGCTAAAATGCTGACTCAGCTAGTTGGAGAGGTATTTGAGGAGGTTAAAGAGATTGCTGGAACACTTCGAGTGGGGTGCTTGGATTGTAAGAAGAGAAGAGATCGCAGTTCTCTAGGACCCTAGTCTCATTCCGTGAAGCACGTTAAGGCACGTCAAAACTTCTCGGCTTACGAATATTACAAAAGGTGTCATTCAGGTGAATGCTAGAGGAGGTTAGGAGCATGCTTGAGATGCGGGCCTAATGAGCATAAGGCTCGGGATTGTTCCATCACCATTAAGTCGGGTATGTTTTGGTTGTATGTGATTCTTGAATGTAGAAAATTTTATGTATATGCGAAAAATATCTATCTGCTTCTGTGGTTAGATATTTGGTTGTATGGAGAGGTTTCTATATTTGGTTAGAAGTGTATTAGTGTTATTGGAATGGCAGTGTGCAACGTCAGCATGGTGGAGTAGCCTATGTTACATGATTGTTATATAGTTGGAAATTTCGAGGATGAAAATTCATTAAGGGGGTAGATTTGTAACGACCTGAATTTGGGTCTAGTAGAATTGGGCCCATTGGGCCTTGGGCATAAAATCGTTTAAATTTGTTTTGAGAACATGAGAACAACATAAGTGCAAGTTGGACCAATTAGGTGAGTGATTTTGGAAGGTTAGGGGGCTTCTATAAAATCCCGAGAATAAACCTGGGCTTTAGAAAAATTTGGTTTTAGGTGAATAAAACCCTGGGAGTTAGTAGGTAGGCTTTTAGAATAAAATACGGAGAGGAATGACATGAAAGGAGTTGTGGTCTAGTGGCAAGTGGCGCCACATGGGAGACAAGGAGGTGACACCACACAAGGAAGCAAGGGGATCCAAGGTTCAAGTCTTGGCGCTTGCATTTCTTTTAGATTATTTTTTTTAAATGGATTTAGACGTTGGCCATAGACTTATCTTTAATTGCTCATGTTTTAAGACACAAGAGAGCATGTAGCAAGGTGGTGTGGCATCAAGGGAAGTGCAAGAAGGTTGGAGGTTCGAATCCCACAAGCAGCATATGTGGGTTTTTATTATATGCTATAGGAGGAGAAGAGGTGGAGTTGGATTAGAACTTTGCAGGAAAGAGAGAGGACTAGGTCAAATAATTTGAATGGGAGGTGGAGAGTGAATGGTGGAGCAAATAGAGAAAAGAATCATGGGAATCAAGTGGGGGAAGTGTTATGGACGAATAAGGGATCTTGTGTGGGAAAAATTCGGCTGGAAGAAGGGTCTTGTATATCATTTTTTGGTAGCTTTAGTTTGGGGGGAGAAACCAAAACATCTGGGGTCTATTTTCTCATTCTTGCTTTTGGTTTCCAAGTTGTTCATTTAGGCATTTCGGGTGAGAGTATTTTGGGAAGCATTTCGGGTCATTTTGTTCTTTCTCTTGACAACATTTTTATTACTTACCTCTCATGCACTATTGGGTTTTCTGCTTTCTTTTGCTAGCCAAAACTTCAATGATGGTCGAATCATCTCATACTCATCCACTTTCTCTTTGTCCATTTCTTTCTTTCCCTTTTCCCATTTTGTTCTCTCCTTCTACACTCTTTTCTCCATATGCCGAATTTCTCTTTTTCCCATTTGAGTCAGTTTCTTTTTCTTTTGCCATTAGCCGAACTTGGCCTAGTCTGAAGCGTGGTGTGTTTGTGATCATCGAATCTCCTTTTCATTCGATTTTTCCTTTAGTTGCAAGGTAATAGTCTCTTTTCTTTTATGTTCTCCTTTCTTTCTCTCTTAAAGGACCAAAACACTCATCTTCTAACCCTTTTAATCAGTTGGATCTATATTTCCTAGCACTCCTCCATCTTTTACTCTATTTTTTATCAAACCGGTGCTAATCTCTCCTTTTTCTAGGTGGTGGTCATCCTTGAGGGCCGAATACTGTAGTAGCAATCTTGGGTTTGCTAATCATTGGTAAGTGCCTGTAACCAATAAAAGGTTGGTTGTCTCTCTTTTTCTCAACTGAGTTCTTTAAGACGAAGGGTTGATTCTTAAGGGGAGTAACATTTTAATGTGTTATGGTTGGCAACCAATGTTAGGGAACCAGTATCTCTGAAGCTCGGATTAAGGCCGATTACTTCGGTATTAGGGAAATTTTTATCACGTGGTAACTGAGGCTTGTCCTGTTGAGTACATCGATATGTTGATTTTCATGAAGTGGTGATTAACAGTTGTCTAAATGTTGCTTTAGGTTTTTGGAAGGGGGCGGAAATCACAATGCGTTCACAGGTGTGTAATCTCACACCCACTTTAATGATTGCCTATGGTGTTTTGTGAAACGCTCAAAAGCTGAAATGTCAAAAAGTCGGTAACTGTGGCCACTCGAGCGTGTAAGAGCTCGTAGTGGTAAATCAAGATACGAATCATGACGCTAAGTCATTGAGAGTGTCACGAACACTCTCGCAATGCCGAGGCTGTAACGGGCTTAACCGGGCCGAATCGGGCTAAGTGGGCCTAACGGGCTAACTGGCCTATTTAGGCAAAATTGCTAAATTTGTAACAAATGATAGGACCAGATGTGAAATCTGCAAATTTGATTCTGAAACCATCTGTTTTGGGCCACACGAGCGCGTGGGCCCGTTTGGGGCTAAAATGGGTTTTAGGCCCAATAGTTCCGTAAAACCCAAAAAGGGTCGCAAGTCACTCGAGACGACAGTAGGCCTTTGGAAAGGCCATCATAGGTGAAACTATTAAAATACCCTTATAGGGTAAATTACTGAAATACCCTTGGGTTGCGAAATTACCAAAATGCCCTCGATGGGTTGATTGACTGTTTTACCCTCAGAGTTGCCAAGCAACGTGTGTATGTTTACATTACATTTTTATATGTTGATAAGTATATTGCATCATATCATCTTGCATGGGGCGGCTTAAAAATTGAAGAGCAGTGTAGCTTGGTGGCATGGCCACAATATATATACATAATTATGACTCTAGTGGCTCAGCCACAAATATTCTGTGATTAGTAGCTTGTTAGCAATATTGTTGTGTTTGGCGGGGTAGGTTCACTTGATCCCCACAGGTGTGATTGGTTGGTACGGGGGTGTGTTTGGTTGGATTGGGTTGGGTTGTATTACATCATTTGCACTCTCATGATTATAGACCTGATGCCCAAATTTGTTACCGTAAGGGCTAAGGCCCAGTTAATGACCGATTAGGGGATTACACATAGTTCTTGTAACTCAATCCTTTTTCCCTTAACCTTGCAGGTAATTCCCAACAGTAGAGGATTTGGAGCCGTGGAGGACTCGGGGGTCGCCATACAACGGAGATACTACTCGTGAACTTTAGTAAATCTGGTTTTTACTTTATTTCTTAGATTATTTATTTTGGGTTTACATTTTGTAATAAGGCCTTTGGTTTATTTTCCTTTTAAGCTTTCATGAATAACTGTTAAACTTATTTATACGAGTTTTTCTTAAAACATTAAAATCATTTTCAAAATATCACACTTTCGCAAATCACTAAATCTCATTTTGATTGTAAGCAAAGTTTTAAACAATAACAATGACAATAACGTTTTTGTAAGAAAACCATAAAGACAAATCGGTTTTTCATAAGAAACAAAACTTGAAGCTTTTGAAAAGAGTACGAACTTTTTAATGAACACGTAAGTTTTTATACAACCCTTCTATGTGACATGCTAGATCTGGTCATAATGTCTAGGACTAGGTTTGGGGTGTTAATTTAATGGTATTAGAACCCGGGTTGCAAAACTTGGTTTTGGAATGGGTTCGAAAATGTTTTTCCAAGTTTGTTTGAAATTTGGTTTAGAAAAATATATCTTTATTGGATGTATGGCACCCGAGTCTCCGGCACCAAATCTGTAAGTCTTCTTACTTAATATTTGATTATACGAGGGGATGCCTATAAGGGAGTAAACTACTAGAGATAGTGCTAGTATACTAAAACTTTTAGCTATAGGAGCTAATATTATAGAGACTGAAACAGTAGGAAATTCGATCCGCGAAAACAACTCATAAAAATATTTTTCATAAGTCACTTGTTAATAAACGTTGGAGCTATAGACTGATTCATAAAAATCTTAAACAGATTAACTCAATTTAGCAGTATGAGTCTGAGAGGACATGGACGAGGTACACGCAGCCATGGTAGAGGCCGAGGTGTTAGGGCTGGATCCTCGGCATCGGGGCTTATGCCCGAAAGGGAGGCGCCGTTATCGCCAGTTACTAAGAAGGGGTCTCATGACTGAACCGGAGCTGAAATGCTGACTCAGCTAGTTATAGAGGTATTAGAGGAGGTTAAAGAGATTACTGGAACACTTCGAGTGGGGTGCGTGGATGTAAGAAGAGACGAGATCGTAGTTCTCTAGGACTGCAGTCTCATTCCATGAAAAATGTTAAGGCACGTCCAAACTTTTCTGCTTGCGAATATTGCAAAAGGCATCATCCGGGTGAATGCTGGAGGAGGTTAGGAGCATGCTTGAGATGCAATCTAAGGAGCATAAGGCTAGGGTTTGTTCCATCACCATTAAGTCGGGAATGTTTTGGTTGTATGTGATTTTTGAATGTAGGAAATTTTATCTATGTGCAAAAAAATATCTATTTGCTTCTGTGGTTAGATATT
The DNA here is from genome assembly GCA_025506655.1 of Gossypium rotundifolium. NCBI lineage: Eukaryota > Viridiplantae > Streptophyta > Magnoliopsida > Malvales > Malvaceae > Gossypium > Gossypium rotundifolium. The sequence continues at coordinate 85,647,062 of CP106728.1, forward strand.
TGGTTGTATAGAGAGGTTTCTAGATTTGGTTAGAAGTGTATTAGTGTTATTGGAATGACAGTGCGCAGCGGCAGCTTGGTGGAGTAGCTTGTGTTACACGATTATTATATAGTTGGAAATTTTGAGGACGAAATTTCTTTCAGGGGGTAGATTTGTAACGACCCAAACTAGAATTGGGCCCATTGGGCCTTGGGCGTAGGAGCGTTGAAAATTTTTTTGAGAACATGAGAACGACATAAGTGCAAGTTAGACCTATTAGGTGTGTAATATCCCGGGTTAGGGGCTATTTTATTTTGGCTTTGCTGCATGTGCTTGATGTGCTATGTTGTTATTTCGATGTTGTTGGGGCTCGATTATAAGCTAGGTGTAAGCTCGAGTGGTAGGAAAAATTTTTATTTTTGGGCTTTATGTGATAGAAATTTGAAGGAGTGGGTCTTATGTATTTTATTTGGTGAATTGTTGCACAAGTGAAGAGCTAGCAAAGTGGCAAGCATGCGCCACTTAGAGCTTATTGTGTGGCGTCAAGTGCAAGGGAGGATGTCTGTGTTCTAGCTGCGAAAATCCCATATTTTTGTTCCATTTTGACAGCATGGAGGGGAGGAGTTGTAGGCAGTTCAAACTCTGCCTTGGACTAAGTCGTCCTATTCGAATGGTGGGTGGAGAGCAAATTGTGGAGGAGGACTTGGTCAAGGTAATTTGAATTGGTGGCTTGGGAGTGTTTGGGGGAGCTTGGCCAGATTTTGGAGATATTTTGGGGGGGAAATGAGTGGCCAGTTTTGGTGTAGTAGGAGTGTGCCAAATTTGCCTTTGGCAAATGTGCAATTTCGGTCACAAACTCTTTAGGAAGCCAATTTTCTTTTAGTCAAAAGCTAGCAAAACCTCAGATACTACTTCTCTTTTTCTCCTTTGACCGAATGTTCAAGTAGCTTATTGCCAAAACCAAACCAAGATTTTGCTTTCTCTTGACTTGGCCAAACTAGCTTCTTTGACTCTCCTTTTCGCTCATATTTTTCTTTTCTTGGAACCAAAACCTAAACACTTGTGTTCTTAGAAATTTTGCCTTGTTTCTTCTTCTCTCTTTCTTCATTTGAACAAAGTCAACCTAGCATCCTACTTTCATCTCTTTCTTCTTTTGAAACCTTGATAGCCGGAAGTCTCCCCAAAGCTTTCTTCTCCATTTCCTTTTCTTTTCCAAGAAAAAAAAAACTGAAGGTGCTTCTCTACTTCTTCTCTTCCCATTTCGATTCCTAGCCGAATATCAACCCATTTCTTCTCATCTATACTCTCTTTTCTTTTCACACAAAGCCGAAAGTAGGAGTGTTAACATCTAGGCGAATCTTTCTTCTCTCCTAGTGGTGTTTAGTTGGCGAATATTGGTTGTTGTTGGGTGCTTGTTTTCAATCGTTTGGTAGTGGGTAAGAGCTTGGCGAATGGCCATTTTCTCTCTCTCATTCTTATATTGTGGTTTAGATAAAGGCCAATTTTGTTATTGGTTGAAGGGTATTAATCTATTGTGTAAACCAATTTTATTATAGGACATCCGGATTTTGGGGACATTTGAGAGGAGCCTTATTTCTCTGACAAGCAATCGGTAAGTGGTGGTAAGAGTAGTTTCTTTTAGTTTATTCATTTAGTCTTCGTTAAGTCAAGCTGTTAAGGGATTAACCATTTTCTTTCTAGGGTGAGGCCGATTGTCGGAAGAACCATTGTTGGTTCCGAATTTGGTAGAAAACCAAAGCAAGTTTAAGGTAAGGGTTAATCAATATACCCTTTGGTTTAAATGGTTTTGGCCGAATGGTTTAAGTGTTAATCCCTTGTTGGCCGATTGTAGGATCAGGGTTGTCGAGGTGATCAAGGGACGTAGACCGATTCTTATGATTAAAACCTTCGCTATTCCAGGCGTGTAAGCTAACACACCGATTTCTTAGTAATAAGTTAATAACTTTGTATTGTAACAAGTGAAGCGTTGATGATTGTCATGATACCCGATAGGGTATGTTCCTGATCACGGTAAGTCCGTAGTATTACGAGTTCTATTGTTGATACGTATAATATGATGATCCATGATTTATGTGCTATAAGATGCAATATTGGACATGTTGGCATGAATTACATGATTTGCATATTGCACATGAGTCAGTATGACATGTATGGGTAATATGAGAGGAGGGGAGTATGATATCCGTGTCATTGGGACACTGTGTCTTTGGGACACCGGAGGTTTAGCACCTCCGGTGGTTTGGTACCAAAATGATATTTTGTGACTTTGGGTCACTAGAGGTTTAGCACCTCAGCGTCTTGTCGATGGCTTAGCACCACGGTGGGTTGGCCCCACGATTGATTATCTGGGATTGACGCCGGTGATTTGGTATCACACGATGGGTTGGCCCCATCATCGGATTTGTGATCGCGGTCACCGGTGATTTGGTATCACACGGTGTCTTTGGGACACGGAGGTTTGGCACCTCATTGCGACTCGTCCACGTGGTTTGACACCACCGTGGGTTGGCCCCACTTATGAGATCTGGGATTGTCGCTAGTGATTTGGTATCACACGATGGGTTGGCCCCATCATTGGATTATTCGTGACTTGGTCACCAAAGTGGTTTGGCACCACATTATGGATATCGTGACTTTGGGTCACGGTGGTTTGGCACCACGGTGGTTTGGTACCACACGGGTAGAGAAGGTGTAATGGATGGTTAGGAGCAGGTGTATTAATTGTATTGCTTTGCCATGATGTGTGTTAGCATGTTGTATTATCGGAGGGATTTACACACCGAGTCTTGCGACTCACTCTCTCCTTTGACATTTCAGGTGACACTTAGATGCGGACATGGAGCTGGGATGGACTCGAGGTGCTCATGCCATACTTAAATAAGGATTTGCTCAGGCTTTATAAAATTTGGTACATTAGCTTATTTATTACTATTTAGTTTTATTTTGGTTCGTAAAAGGCCCTTTAAAATTATGTTTTGCTATGTTTATGCTTAAAGTAGATTTTTAATATGCCTTAACAAATTAATTGGGTTAAAATGTGCTAAAACTTGGAAAGACAACGATTTCAAAACTACAAAAGCGATATTTTAAACTATACCATCGGGTATCACAATAATATTTGGAATAAAGGGGACTCAAATGTTTTTCTAACTTAAACTCGATTTTCTACTAAGTCAAAGTGTTCTAGTGACAATAAGAACGGCTTGAATGTCTAAACGAAATAAACGAGTTTTTAACTTCATAACCGATTAAGTTTTCGAAATTCCTGAGTTTTCAATCAAAACCTCAGTTTTCAAACAATCATGCCCAAGATTTCTGCAAGTATGAAATTTACCAAAGGGTTTTATCAAACATTTAAACGGAAACCTATCTTCACCAAAACACGATTTTTCTCTATAACGTACCAGATTCGGTCGTGGTGTGTTGACCGGGTTTGGGGTGTTACAATTGTGGTATCATAGCCAAGTTCAAAGGCTCGGCTGTGGGCCTGAGGCCCAAAATGTTTTCAAAAGTCTATTTTAAGTGTTATGTTTTAAAAAAAAAAGTACGGTGTGAAAGACATGGCACCGAGTCTCCGGCACCAATCCGCCCAGGTAAGTACCCCTTACTGTTGTTTGTGATAATGATGAGATGTGATTGGATGGCTAGTGATAGTAAGACTACTTTAGAAACTAAAACTGATAGGACTCAGTGGACTCGCGAAAACAAAGCTTCTTTAATATTCATAAGACTTTGCTTTAAAAGCGGTGGAATAATTATCGATGCATAAAATTCTTTAAATCAAACGAGATTTAGTCATGAGTACCGAGGTGGGCGTGGTCGTGGACGAGGTCAGTGAGAGGATGACAGTTTCGAACCCGTAGGATCCGGTCGGGGTCAAAAATGAGATCTGGGCCCGCCACCAACCGGAGGTCTTGAGTTTCAAGATCGATGGGGATGACGCAAGATGTCACAGCGATCTTTGCGAGTTTTAGAAAGGGTAGTGGAGTAGGTGGGGGCCTGGAGTTAGGAAATGCATTAAGACGACTTGAGCAAGCGAAGTGAGGTTTTTCGAGGTGTTTCGGTGTTGCTCAAAGACGGTGAATATTGGTGGAAGCGACAGGCGGATCATGGATGATCTAGACGACTCATGAAGAAAAGTTAAAGGGATAGTATCACTTCTCGAGATAAGTCATATCGATGGTGGCTCACGGTTCGGACGGTGATGCAATGGAAGATCGACTTGGGACTATTTGAGGTCTTATCGGAAAAAATACGTTGGAGCTAACTACATTAATGAGCAACGGAAAGCATTTACGAGGTTAGTTCAGGAAGTAAATCTGGTCGAGTACTGGCGAGTTTCGAAGGTGAGTCGGTATGCGAGGGTATGGTGGCTCCGAACATGAGAGGTGCGTTCGTTTGAGGATGGCTGCGAGATGAATTAAGGTTGTTGATTGCGCCTCCAGGGCGTGAATTTATTGCGGTTGAAAAGCGAAGGTAGCGAAGGTATTAAAGAGTCTGTGAGGCAAGGCATGGATAAGAACTGACACAAGAGGGGTTTTGGATCTTCGGGTCGTCGGTAATCCGCAAAAGGGCTAGACCGAGTGGGCGAATCGGTCGGGTAGGTTTGTTCTTTGCTAGCTGTGGACCGCCATGTGATGTAACCGCTGTGGGAAAGTTCATTGGGAGGATGTTGGACTGGTGGTAGAGGTGTTTTGAGTGTGGCTCATTTGGACCACCGTGTGAGAGGTATCTCACATAAGTTGGCTAGGATTCATCCAAGAGTCGGGTAGTACTCAAGACAGAATAACGGACCACTACCACAGAGGGGCCGAGGTAATGGTTCTGGTCGGGGCCGTGGAGCACCCAAGGAGGAGGTGCAGTAATCTTGAGGCAGACGGACCGGGGCTAGTGTATGCGGCGAGACGCCGAGAGGAGGGTGACGCACCAGACGTCATAACCGGTACATTTTTAATCTTTGGTTCTCCATTTACTACTTTGATTGATGTGGGTTCGACACACTCATATGTTGCAAGTAGCATAGTGAAGACCATGGATTTAGACTCTGAGATATCTTCTAGGCAGATGACCATAATAAGCCCTTTAGGTCACTCTGTAGTTGTAGATAAGCTGTATAGAGATGTACCTCTAGAACTCCAAGGGGTAGTGTTCGTGGCTGATCTGATGGAACTGCCTTTTGGGGAGTTTGATCTGATTCTCGGGATAGATTGGCTGGTTAAGTACCAGGCGAAGTTGGATCTGTGACTAAGCGCATGGTTACAACAACTAAGGGTGATGAGGTAGTTTTGATCGGTAATAGGAGAAATTATCTCATCCAATGTGGTATCTCGCCTCAAAGCCGAGAAGATGGTCGAGAAAGGTACGTGAAGCATATGTGGTTCATGTGTATGCCTTGGAGGCTAAAGAGTCTCTTGTGGAGACAGTTGAGATAGTTAGGCAATTTGTTGATGTGTTTTCTAAGGAGCTTCCGGGTTTGCCACCAGATCGTGAGGTAGAGTTCAGGATAGATCTGCTACCCGGAATTGCGCCCGTATCTATTACTCCGTACAGGATGGCGCCTAAAGAGTTAGTGGAGCTTAAGGCTCAGATCCAGGAATTGCTGGACCGAGGCTTCATCAGGCCAAGTGTTTCGCCTTGGGGAGCGCCGGTACTCTTTGTCAAGAAGAAAGACGGTACTATGCGGATGTGTATAGACTACCGCCAACTGAATAAGCTGACGATCAAAAACAAGTATCCGTTGCCTCGGATAGATGACTTGTTTGATCAGCTGAAGGGTGCATCGGTTTTCTTGAAGATCGATTTAAGGTCTGGGTATCATCAGTTAAAGGTGAAGGAGGCGGATATCTGTAAGACGGCATTTCGTACTCGGTATGGGCACTTTGAGTTCTTAGTTATGCCGTTTGGGTTGACTAACGCGCCGGTAGCCTTCATGGATATGATGAATAGGGTGTTCCAACAGTGTTTAGATCAGCTCATAGTGGTTTTTATCGATGACATCTTGGTATATTAAAGGACTGAGGAGGAACATGATGCGCATTTGCGAGTGGTATTCTGATTCGAGGGAGAAAGCGACTTTATCTGAAGTTTAGTAAATACGAGTTCTGGCTTAGGGAGGTGACGTTCTTGGGTCATATAGTATCGAGTGAGGGGATTAGAGTGGATCCTCGAAAGATTGAAGCGGTTTTGGATTGGAAGCCGCCTAGGTCGATGGTCGAGATTCGAGTTTTACGGGTTTGGCGGGATACTACCAAAGATTTATAGAGGGTTTTCGTTGATCGCAACGTCGATGACCAAATTATTAAGAAAGGGGTTCGTTTATTTGACCGAGAAGCGATGGAGAAGCTTCGACAAGTTGAAGAAGATTTTTGTGAAGCTCAGGTTCGATTCAACCCGAGGTCGGTAAGGAATTCACAGTTCTTGCGATGCATCACATCTGGATTGGGTTGTGTCTTGATGCAAGAAGGAAGGTTGTGGCTTACGATCTCGGCGATTGAGGCCACATGAGGTAAATTATCCAACGACGATCTGGAGTTAGCGGTGTAGTCTTTGCCTTGAAGATTTGGAGGCATTACTTATGCGAGAGACATCGATAGTCTACGGATCACAAGAGTTCGAAGTACCTTGACTCGAAAGACTTGAATACGAGATGGCAGATGGATTGAGTTGTGAAAGACTACGATTGCTCAATTGAGTATCATCCGGGCAAGGCTAACGTTGTGGCGAGCTGCGTTGAGCCGTAAGGTTGTTTGGATCTAGGAGCGATGTTTGCCCACTTGAGTTTGTATGACGACGGAGTATTCAGCGCAGCTGAGCTAAGCCTACTTAGGTTGAGCGGATCGGAGAAAAATAGTTGATGGATGAGGTTTTGAGTGTGCGAGAGGACACAAGTGCGTAATGATGGTTTGGAGGGTTCTGAGCAGGTCGGTGATGGAGTCTTTGTGTTTTCGGGGAGAGCTTGTATCGAGGGGACCGAGTTAAGGCAAAAGATTCTTGGGATGCACATAGCAGCCCCTACGCTATGCATCCGGAGGTAGTAAGATGTATAGGGATCTCGGAGATCGATTCGATGGTAAGATCCAAAAAGGAAGTGAGCGAGTTTGTAGGGAAGTGTCGACATGTCGTGAGTCAAGGTGAGCATCGATTGCGTCGAGGTTGCTTGACCGGTGAAGATTCCTCGATGGAAGTGGGAAAGGATAACTATGGATTTCGTCGGTGGATTACCGCCACGCCAAGCAAGAAGGATTGATTTGGGTAATTGTGGATCGATCGACTAAATCACTCACTTTATTCGGTGAGGATGGATTACTCACTTGAGAGGTTGGCGAAGCTGTATGTGTCGAGATAGTGAGATCGCACGGTGTGCGATGTCGATCATCTCGAATAGGGATCAGATTTACGTCAAGGTTAAAGCGTTGCATCGAGCTCAGTGCAGCGATTGGATTTCAAACCTGACATTTCATTGCAGATGACAGGCGATCGAAAAGGTTATCTGATCTTGGAGGACATATTACGAGGTTGTGTATTGGACTTGAGGGTAGTTGGGAGGAGTATCTACGTTAGGTGGAGTTCGCCTACAACAATAGTTACCAAGCAAGCATCAAGATGGCACCATATGAGGGCGTTGTCGGCAGAAGTGTCACTCACCTACTTGTTGGACGAGAGTTAAGTGAGCGTCGGTTGTTGGGACGAGTTGGTTCTTTGAGACCGAAGACATGGTTAAGTTGATTCGAGCTCGATTGAAGGAAGCTTGGACCGACGAAGTCCTATGCCGATCTTAAGCGAGAGATATTGAATTCTTTGTGGGAGATCAAGTTTTTCGAAGGTCTTACCGTGGAAGAAAGTATTAAGGTTCGGGAGGAAAGGCAAGCTAAGTCCGAGGTTTATTGGGCAGTATAAGGTAATCGAGGCGAGTGGGACCGATTGCATATCACTTCGAGTTGCCGTGAGCTAAGTCGATTCACGACGTGTTCCACGTTTCGATGCTTAGCGATATCGTTGAGATCCATCGCACGTGGTGGCGATGGAAGAGATCGAGGTAAACCAGATTTGACCATGGAGGAAGAGCTGTCTGATTTTAGATCGGGATGTGAAGGTTCTGCGTAGGAAGTGCGTGCCTTTGGTTAAGGTTCTTTGGCGGAATCATGGCGTGGAAGAAGCTACGTGGGAACCCGAGGATATGATGAGACGACAATACCCGCAACTCTTACGATCGAGGTAATTTCGAGGTCAAATTATTTTTAAGGGGTAGAAGCGTAATATCCGGGTTAGGGGCTATTTTATTAAAGCTTTCTTGCATGTGCTTGATGTGCTATGTTGTTATTTCGATGTTGTTGGGGCTCGGTTATAAGCTAGGTGTAAGCTCGAGTGGTAGGAAAAATTTTGTTTTTGGGCTTTATGTGATAGAAATTTGAAGGAGATTTGGGTCTTATGTATTTTATTTGGTGAATTGTTGCACAAGTGAAGAGCTAGCAAAGTGGCAAGCATGCGCCACTTAGAGCTTGTGTGTGGCGTCAAGTGCAAGGGAGGATGTCCTGTGTTCTTGCTGCGAAAATCTTACATTTTTGTTCCATTTTGACGGCATGGAGGGGAGGAGTTGTAGGCAGTTCAAACTCTGCCTTGGACTAAGTCTTCCTATTTGAATGGTGGGTGGAGAGCAAATTGTGGAGGAGGACTTGGTCAAGGTAATTTGAATTGGTTGCTTGGGAGTGTTTGGGGGAGCTTGGCCGGATTTTGGAGAGATTTTGGGGGAGGGAATGAGTGGCGGCTTTGGTGTAGTAGGAGTGTGCCAAATTTGCCTTTGGCAAATGTGCATTCAGTCACAAACTCTTTAGGAAGCCAATTTTCTTTTAGTCAAAAGCTAGCAAAACCTCAAGATACTTCTTCTCTTTTCTCCTTTGACCGAATGTTCAAGTAGCTTATTGCCAAAACCGAAACCAACATTTTGCTTTCTCTTGACTGAGTAGAAACTAGCTTCTTTGACTCTCCTTTTACGCTCATATTTTTCTTTTCTTGGAACCGAAAACTCAAACACTTGTGTTGTCGAAATTTTCCCTTGTTTCTTCTTCTCTCTTTCTTTATTTGAACAAAGCCGAACCTAGCATCCTACTTTCATCTCTTTCTTCTTTTGAAACCTTGATAGTCGGAAGTCTCCCCAAAGCTTTCTTCTCTATTTCCTTTTCTTTTCCAAGAAAAAAAACCGAAGGTGCTTCTCTACTTCTTCTCTTCCCATTTCGATTCCTAGCCGAATATCAACCCATTTCTTCTCATCTATACTCTCTTTTCTTTTCACACAAAGCTGAAAGTAGGAGTGTTAACATCTAGGCCGAATCTTTCTTCTCTCCTAGTGGTGTTTCGTTGGCCGAATATTGGTTGTTGTTGGGTGCTTGTTTTCAATCGGCTGGTAGTGGGTAAGAGCTTGGCCGAATGGCCATTTTTCCTCTCTCTCGTTCTTATATTGTGGTTTAGATAAAGGCCAATTTTGTTATTGGTTGAAGGGTATTAATCTATTGTGTAAACCAATTTTATTATAGGACATCCGGATTTTGGGGACATTTGAAAGTAGCCTTATTTCTCTGACAAGCAATCGGTAAGTGGTGGTAAGAGTAGTTTTTTTTAGTTTATTCATTTAGTCTTCGTTAAGTCAAGCTGTTAAGGGATTAACCATTTTCTTTCTAGGGTGAGGCCGATTGTCGAAAGAACCATTGTTGGTTCGAATTTGGTAGAAAACCAAAGCAAGTTTAAGGTAAGGTTAATCAATATACCCTTTGGTTTAAATGGTTTTGGTAATGGTTTAAGTGTTAATCCCTTGTTGGCCGATTGTAGGATCGGGGTTGTCGAGGTGATCAAGGGCGTGGACCGATTCTTAGGATTAAAACCTTCGCTATTCTAGGTGTGTAAGCTAACACACCGATTTCTTAGTAATAAGTTAATAACTTTTGTGTTGTAACAAGTGAAGCAGTGATGATTGTCATGATACCGATAGGGTATGTTCACGGATCTGGGTAAGTCCGTAGCATTACTGAGTTCTATTGTTGATCGTATAATATGATGATCCATGATTTATGTGCTATAAGATGCAATATTGGACATGTTAGCACGAATTACATGATTTGCATATTGTACATGAGTCGATGACATGTATGGGTAATATGAGAGGAGGGGAGTATGATATCCGTGTCTTTGGGACACTGTGTCTTTGGGACACGGAGGTTTAGCACCTCCGTGGTTTGGTACCACAAATGATATTTTGTGACTTTGGGTCACGGAGGTTTGGCACCTCAGCGTCTTGTCCCAGTGGCTTAGCACCACGGTGGGTTGGCCCCCAGATTGATGATACGGATTAGCGCCGATGATTTGGTATCACACGATGGGTTGGCCCCTCATCGGATTTTGATTGCGGTCACCGGTGATTTAGTATCACTCCGTGTCTTTGGGACACGGAGGTTTGGCACCTCATTGCGACTCGTCCACGTGGTTTGACACCACCGTGGGTTGGCCCCACTTATGAGATCTGGGATTGTCGCTAGTGATTTGGTATCACACGATAGGTTGGCCCCATCATTGGATTATTCGTGACTTGGTCACCGGTGGTTTGGCACCACATTATGGATATCGTGACTTTGGGTCACGGTGGTTTAGCACCACCGTGGTTTGGTACCACAGGGGGGTAGAAGGTGTAATGGATGGTTAGGAGCAGGTGCATTAATTGTATTGCTTTGCTATGATGTGTGTTAGCATGTTGTATTATCGGGAGGGATTTACATTGAAAATTGCGACTCACTCTCTCCTTTGACATTTCGGTGACACTTAGCCTTGAGACATGGGCCGGATGGACTCGAGGTGCTCATGCCATGCTTAAATAAGGATTTGCTTAGACTTTATAAAATTTGGTACATTAGCTTATTTATTACTATTTAGTTTTATTTTGGTTTGTAAAAGGCCTTCTAAAATTATGTTTTGCTATGTTTATGCTTAAAGTAGATTTTTAATATGCCTTAACAAATTAATTGGGTTAAAATGTGCTAAAACTTGGAAAGACAACGATTTCAAAACTACAAAAGTGATATTTTAAACTATACCATCGGGTATCACACTAAGATTTGGAATAAAGGGGACTCAAATGTTTTTCTAACTTAAACTCGATTTTCTACTAAGTCAAAGTGTTCTAGTGACAATAAGAACGGCTTGAATGTCTAAACGAAATAAATGTGTTTTTAACTTCATAACCGATTAAGTTTTCGAAATTCCTGAGTTTTCAATCAAAACATCAGTTTTCAAACAATCATGCCCAAGATTTCTGCAAGTATGAAATTTACCAAAGGGTTTTATCAAACATTTAAACGAAAACCTATCTTCACCAAAACACGATTTTTCCCTCAGAACGCACAGTTCGGTCGTGGTGTGTAGACTGGGTTTGGGGTGTTACAAGGTGAGTGATTTTGGAAGGTTAGAGGGCTTCTATGAAATCCCGGGATCAAACCTGGGCTTTAGAAAAATTTTGATTTTAGGTGAATAAAACCCTGGGAGTTAGTAGGTAGGCTTTAATAATAAAATACGGAGAGGAATGACACAAAAGGAGTTGTGGTCTAGTGGCAAGTGGCGCCACATGGGAGACAAGGAGGTGACGCCACACAAGGAAGCAAGGGGATCCAAGGTTCAAGTCTTGGCGCTTGAATTTCTTTTAGATTATTTTTTAAATGGATTTAGACTTTGGCCATGGACTTATCTTTAATTGCTCATGTTTTAAGACACAAGAGACCATGTGGTAAGGTAGTGTGGCATCAAGGGAAGTGCAAGATGGTTGTAGGTTCGAATCCCACAAGCATCATATGTGGGTTTTTATTTTATGCTATGAGAGGAGAAGAGGTGGAGTTGGATTAGAACTTTGCAGGAGAGAGAGAGGACTTGGTCAAATAATTTGAATGGGAGGTAAAGAGTGAATGGTGGAGAAAATAGAGGAGAGAATCATGGGATTCAAGTGGGGGAAGTGTTATGGACGAATAAGGGGTTTTATGTTGGAAAAATTCGGTTGGAAGAAAGGTCTTGTATATCATTTTTTGGTAGCTTTAGTTTGGGGGGAGAAACCAAAACTTCTAAGGTCTATTCTCATTCTTGCTTTTGGTTTCCACGTTGTTCATTTAGGCATTTTGGCTGAGAGTATTTTGGGAAGCATTTCTGGTCTTTTTGTTCTTTCTCTTGACAACATTTTCATGACTTACCTCTCGTGCACTTTTGGGTTTTCACCTTTCTTTTTCTAGCCGAAACTTCAATGTTGGCCGAATCAGCTCTTACTCATCCACTTTCTCTTTGTCCATTTCTTTCTTTCTCTTTTCCTATTTTGTTCTCTACTTCTACACTCTTTTCTCTGTAAGCTGAATTTCCCTTTTTCCTATTTGTGTCAGTTTCCTTTTCTTTAGCCATTAGCCGAACTTGGCCTAGTCTGAAGCGTGGTGTGTTTGTGATCATCGAATCTCCTTCTTCATTCGTTTTTTCCTTTAGTTGCATGGTAATAGTCTCTTTTCTTTTTATGTTCTCCTTCTCTTTTCTATCTTAAAGGACCAAAACACTGATCTTCTAACCCTTTTAATCAGACCGATTCTATATTTCCCTAGCACTCTTCCATCTTTTACTCTATTTTTTTTATCAAACCGGTGCAAATCTCTCCTTTTCTAGGTGGTGGTCATCCTTGAGGGCCGAATACTGTAGTAGCAATCTTGGGTTTGCTAATCGTTGGTAAGTGCCTACAACCAATAAAGAGGTTTGTTGTCTCTTTTCTTCTCAACTGGGTTCTTTAAGACGAAGGGCTGATTCCTAAGGGTAGTAACATTTTAATGTGTTATGGTTTGCAACCAATGTTAGGGAACCAATATCTCTGAACCTCGAATTAAGGCTGATTACTTCGGTATTGGGGAAATTTTTATCACATGGTAAGTGAGGCCTGTCCTGTTGAGTATATCGATATGTTGATTTTCATGTAGTGGTGATTACCGGTTGTCTAAACGTTGTTCTAGGTGTTTGGAAGGGGGCAGAAATCACAACTCGTTCACAGGTGTGTAATCTCACACCCACTTTAATGATTGCCTGTGGTGTTTTGTGAAATGCCCAAAAGCCGAAATGCCGAAAAGCTGGCAACTGTGGCCACTCGAGCGTGCAAGAGGTCATAGTGGTAAATCAAGATACGAATCGTTACACTAAGTCATTGAGAGTGTCACGAACACTCTCGTAATGTCGAGGCTGTAACGGGCTTAATCGGGCCGAATGGGGCTAAGTCAGCCTAACGGGCTAATTGGCCCATTTTGGTAAAACTATTGAATTTGTAACAAGTGATATGCCCAGATGTGAAATCTATATATCTCATTTCGAAACCATGCGTTTTAGGCCACTCGAGCGTATGGGCTCGTTTGGGCCTAAAATGGGTTTTAGGCCCAATAGTTCCGTAAAGATCGAAAAAGGGTCCTGAGTCACCTGAGACAATAGTAGGCCTTTGGAAAGGCCATTATAGGTGAAACTACTAAAATACCCTTGAAGGGTAAATTACCGAAATACCCCTGGATTGCGAAGTTACCAAAATACCCTCGATGGGTTGATTGACCATTTTACCCTTAGAGTTTCTAAGCAATGTGTGTATGTTTACATTACATTTTTATATGTTGATATGTATATTGCATCTTATCATCTTACATGGGAGGGCTTAATAATTGAAGAGCAGTGTAGCCTGGTGGCATGGCCACAATATATATATATACATAATTATGACTCCGGTGGCTCAGCCACAAATATTCTGTGATTAGTAGCTTGTTTGCAATATTGGTGTGTTTGGCGGGGTGGGTTGACTTGATCCCCACAGGTGTGATTGGTTGGTACGGGGGTGTGTTTGGTTGGATTGGGTTAGGTTGCATTACATTATTTTCACTCTCATGATTATAGGGCTTGGGCCCAAATTTGTTGCCGTAAGGGCTAAGGCCCAGTTAATGACCGATTAGGGGATTACACACTGAGTTCTCATAACTCACCCTTTTTTCCCTTAACCTCGCGGGTAATTCCCAACGATAGAGGATTTGGAGCCGTGGAGGACTGCGATGTGTCAGCACTATCCTCATATTTTCTGACCAGCTAAAATTTTGAGGCCAAAATTTTCTTTTAGGGGGTAGAGTTGTAAAGCCCCAATTCTTATTAATTCCAGCTTTTGAAAAATTGTTACACAACTGTGTATCTGCTTCAATGGTTAAGTGTTCTGGAAATGACTGAGAAGTCTTGGGTTCAAGCCTTAGCTTGGGAAAATTTTTGTTTTAAATGAATAAACCCCTATCTCTGATCAATAAGCTTATAATTAGATGTTGGTAAAATATGTAAGAATGGGCCTGTTGGTCTGGTGGTTAAGCAGTGTGTAAATAAGCTTGAGGTCTGGAGTTCGAGTCTCTGTGCAAACAAGGGACTTATTTTACAGCTTATGTTGTGTGAGAGTTTGAGATGGACTAGAAATCTGAGTAGTGGATTTAGTGGGGAGTTTGATGGAGGGAACTAAGGGATTCGGTTCCTTCCCAAAACTGTTCATCTTCTTGACGTCTCTTCTTCACCTCTCCTGCCATTTTTATATTCTTTCTTTTCTTTTGCTCTAGCTGTGGTTCCCTATTGTTTCTGTGTTTTAAACACTATTTCCTTGTTCTCCAAACTCAAATTTTTGCCTCTTGCCTATCGATATTGCTCAGCTCTGCGTTTAGTGTGTAAGAGTATGCCCAAAGATCAATCATGAGATGGTTGTAATAACATAGTTAATTTACCATGTTTATTAATATAAAGCGTTGTCATTATTATTTCAATTTTTCCTTACGTGTGTACAAATAAAACTGTTTTATAATAATGTCACGAGAATAATATGATTATTCTTAAAATATCCTTAGTCAAGTATTATTGTTGACTAGGACAACAATAATGCATTAAGACTAACATGTAGTTGATTGATGATAAAGACTTGTCATTGATATGGAGTATCAAAATCAATGCATGAATATGTGTGTTAGAGAACAACATATTGGACTGACTCGCTATGAGTATGTTTCTTGGATTACTATGTAATTGTCACAACATTACTCATAGTGATTAATATGTATATGATTCTTAGACTTGAGATAATCATCATCCCAAGATCGTGAGTCGTATATTTTGATATAGCCAAACGTATACCGTAACTGGTTGTTCTATAAAGGCTGATGTTGGATATACCATAATCTATGTAGAGGGATGTTGTTGATCAATATAGGATAAGTCCCTCCCACATAATGGGAGTAATATCTTAGGCCACTTGATTGAGTGAGACTAGAAATGCATGGCCATGCTCAATTAAATTGACATGAGATGTCATACTAATTTGTATATAATAGTCTACTCAAGATATAAAGAAATATGGAATGGACTATACAAGTGTGACTATTCCATGACCTGTATCTATTCTAGAGATAAAGGACTTAAGGATTAATGCATGAAAAGTTAATCACAAAAAGTAATGTCGGATCATGACTTCTTGTAACTTAGCTAGCAATGATGCATTGCTAGATGCCACTCATTGTTTGTGACATTAGAATCGTTCTAGTATTACTGCTAACGTTACAAGAACCTATAGGGTCACACCCTATGGTTGAAATGAACGGAATGAAACATAGTTGGTATTGTGTTTGTTTGTCACATGCATTAAAATAATTAAAGAATAATTTAATTGGGCAATCAAATATTGAATATATTATATGTACAAGGATGTTGTACACAAAATGTGAATTAATATATGAATTTGGTTCGTATATAAATTTAAATAAATATGTTTACGAAATCCATGTTATAATCAATGTAATTATAACTTTTGGGTATAATTAATGTAATTATAATTTTCGTTAAAACATTATTATATTTATTTAATTTTATAATTCATAAATGAAATATCGATTATAAAAAGTAATAAGTGAAGAAAACCCTAGGAATTTGCTTGGAAAAGTCTAGCAGCCGTCAAGCAAATAAAAACCTCTAAAAATAGTTTTTGGAGATTTCTGCCGTTCATAGTCAAACCGGGTGGATAACGTAGAGGCCGACATCATAAAGGTTGCGGCTTGGTTCGACAGTAGATCAGAACTCTTGTTACCGAGGCGTCGCTGTCTACTCAGATTAAATTTTGATAATTTTGAAACCTTTATTTCACCCCGATTCGTTCCTCACACATGGATTCATGGTTTGGATCGCCGGGATTAATTTTATTTCGCTGTGCCATGGGGGTGCCGGCGTTCCAATAGTGGTATCAGAGCCACTTGTGTGATACGAACTCGGGTTTAAATACTTGGGTGATGCAATTATATGAGATACATGCTTTAATTTTACTACATTTTCAGTTATTTAAATCGTTTAAGCATAACCTGATAGCTGTTCCTTTCGATAATTGATTAAATGTTAATCATGGTGTTGTGGCCTATTCGATTTTATGTTATTACGTTAACTATTAACAAATCAGTAAGATTACAACAATGGTATTCTGATTTCGATGAAGGGTTAAGCGGCTAGTGGAACAAGGTTGTTCCGATATGAAACCTCAAGGATTAAAATCTCGAAAACATGATTCTGTTGATAAAAGTTATTAAATCGTGAGGTTTCATTTGACTGGGGTATGTGGTTTGTATCGCAGGGGCTCCGACCACCTCAGACCCCATCTTTTATTACAGTATGTTTTGTTAATAAAAGAAATTTATAAATTTAATGGGCCATAAAAGGTTGAAAGGATATTTTATAATTCACCTTAGCAAAATCATTGAATTATGTATGCTATTTTGACATGCACGGTGTTTGAAATGCATAGTTATAGCCCGATGACCCATTTAATAAAAGGTTGTAATTATATATATATAAATACGGCCTACATGTCGTGCCTTACTACTATTCTCTTGTATTTCTCTTCTCATCTTACTCCTTCGTATGTAAAACGAGTTTCTACATATTGTAATTTGCAAGAGTTGCTGTGGGCTAGACGAGAAGGAAGTTAGAACAACTATTGTGGATTGATAGTTTGTGAAATTGCTTACACCTTTAGGTTTCCTTTTGGTTCTCCCATTGGCTTGGGTTGAATCACCTTAGTTTATGGGCTATAACTATTGCATTTATTTATTGTTTTATTTATTCATGTATGAGATGCTATGTATGTCTAAAGCATGCCAATTTTATATATTAAAATTTAATAATAAACCCAATTAATTGATGAGATCAATTCAAAGACTAAATGGACTAAAGTAGATCATAATTGGAGATGGAACATCCTTAATAAAATCCTCTATTAAAATATTAAGTCAACATGGCCTTCTAATTTTGCCCTCGTTAAGGCCTCGATCAATACTATGTAGGCTATGCCAAAGCGAAGTACTAGTATTTATCTTGGTTAAACGCGAAGAATAAACAAGTGATATTCGCTGGTTAAAAATTGGTTAATGACTTAACTAGGTTACTTTAATAGGATTAGAAACCTAGAGGCAATTAAATTTGATAAATCATAAGATGATTAGAACAAGAGTTGTTCACCAAATATTAGGAGTTACATATGATGTAATTAGCAAAGGTTGCTTACCTAAATAACCATAGTCTTGAGAGTAAAGCCAAAGCTAACTTAAGAGGAGGTGAAATATGGATCTTTAACCTACTAGAAATACTTTGGAGAAAGTTTTTCCGAAATTAATATATGGGGATTATTAATTTTGAAACAAAATAGTGGGATCATCATTTAATAAAGTCTTTTAATGATTGATATAAACTTGGTAAATTTACTCACATGCATATTTAATTGTTGCGATATATTATGGTGCAAATACTAGCACACTCTCATTCGATCGGCCCTTGAGAAGGACAAATTGAATGGTTTGAATTTTCTTGGTGGTTCCGTAACTTGAGGATTGTCCTTAAATAAGAACGGAAATTGTATGTCATTGAACAACCACTTCCTAATGAACCACTATTCGCCTCGAGAAGCGATAGAGATGCTTACAAGAAGTATCTCAATGACATGGTATATGTTGGATGTCTTATGCTTGCCACTATGAATCTCGAGCTTGAAGCAACATGAGGACATGGTTGCTTATGATATGATCGAGCACTGAAAGAACTTTATCGAGGGCAAGCCACGACAAGAGAGGTTCGATATCTCTAAAGCCTATTCAATGTAAGTTGGTGAAGGAAGCCTGATGGGACCTCATGCCCTTAAGATGATTGGCTATATTGAAAGTCTCTCTAAGCTTGGTTTTCCATTGGGCCAATAGTTGGCCACTATTTTATTCTGCAATCGTTGTCGGATAGCTACTGACCGGTTTGTCCTTAATTTCAATATGAATGAAATTGACAAGACTACGCCACGCTTGCTCGATATGTTATGAACTGCTGAAGGTAACATGAAAAAGGTTGGACCCAAGCCCATACTGATGGTCCATAACAATAAGGGCAAGGGAAAGGCCAAAGTTCAGACAAAGCCCAAGGGCAAAGGTAAGCCCAAGCCTGGCAAAGGAAAGGCTACAATGAAACCTAAAGGTGGAGTGTCTAAGGAAGGAAACTACTTTCATTGTGGTGTATTTGGACATTGAAAGCGGGCGCCTATCTATCTTGAGGAAGTCAAGAAGGCCAAAACAAGTTTTAACGTCTGCTTGGTATTTATGTTATTGATATTAATTTATCAACTACTACTTCTTGGGTATTAGATACTAGTTGTGGTTCTCATATTTGTACTTACGTATAGGGACTACAAAGGAGTAGGACGTTGGCTAGAGGAGATGTGGACCTGCGAGTTGGAAATGGAGCAAAGGTTGTTGCATTAGCTATGGGAACATATAATTTATCTTTGCCTAGTGGACTTGATTTATTTTTAAAGGATTGATATTTTGTGCCCAGTTTGACTAAAAACATTATTTTAGTTTCTTGTTTAGACAAAATTGGTTTTGAGATAATTATTAAGAATAATTGTTGTTCCTTTTATCTTAATAATGTTTTCTATGGTTCGGTACAATTGATTAATGGCCTCTATATTTTAGATCAAATGAATCCTATTTACAACATAAATACTAAAAGATCTAAAATAAATGACTCAAATCAAACTTATCTTTGGCATTGTCGTTTGGGCCACATAAGTGAGAGACGCATATCCATACTCCATAAAGATGGTTTCTTAGATTCATTTGTTTTGGAACAATTTGAAGTATGTGAATCTTGCTTATTGGGAAAAATGACTAAATCTCCTTTTACTGGTAAAAGTGAATGAGATAGTGATTTATTAGGCCTAATACATTCTGATGTATATAGGCCAATAAATACACAGGCAGGTGGATTTCAATACTTCATTACTTTCATTGATGATTTCAGTAGATATGGGTATGTTTATCTCATGCGCCATAAGTCCGAGTCCCTTGAAAAGTTCAAGGAATTCAAAATGAAGTACAAAATCAACTAGGCAAAATATCAAGTCACTTGATCGATCGAGGTGGAGAGTATTTGAGCCTAGAGTTTGATGATCTATTGAAGGAATGTGGGATTGTCTCACAACTTACTCCTCTGCTACTCCTCAATGGAATGGAGTTTACGAGAGAAGAAATCGAACTCTATTAGACATGGTTCGATCCATGATGAGTCATCTTGATCTCCGACTTCTTTTGGGGACATGCACTTGGGACAGTTGCTTTCACACTAAATCGTGTTCCATCTAAATCGGTTCAAAAGACTCCATATGAGATGTGGACTGGGAAATGTCTCAATATGTCTTTTATGAAAATTTTGGGTTGTGAAGCTTATGTTAAACGTCAGACATCTACTAAGCTTGAACCTAAATCTAAAAGGTGTATTTTGGTAGGGTATCCGAAAGAAACCAAAGGTTATTATTTCTTTAATCCCACTGAGAACAAAATGTTTGTTGCTCGGACTAGTGTCTTCCTAGAGAGAATTTATTTCTAGAAAAGGAAGTGGGAGAAAGATTGAACTTGAAGAAATTCGAGAATCACAAGATACCCTTGAACGGAGATAGAACAACGATAAATTCCACAAGAAATTGAGGAACAAGTAGCTGCTTTGTAGAAACACAACCACTGCTGAAGATCTTTAAGAGAACGCCATCCACACGAGAGATATGGATTTCTCATTACAACGCATGGTGACGTTCTTCTTATAGATCAAGATGAGCCTAGGACTTATTAAGAAGCGGTGTGAGCCGGACTACGAGAAATGGCTTGAGGCCATAAGATCTAAGATGGATTCCATGTATGAAAATCAAGTATGGACTTTGATTCACCCACAGAAGGGTTAAACCTATAGGGTGCAAGTGGATTTTCAAAAAGAAAATCGACATGGATGGTAATGTACAAACATACAAGGGCGATTAATTAGCTAAAGGTTTCGCCAAATTCATGGTGTTGACTATAATGAAACCTTTTCTCCTGTAGCTATGATTGTAACATCACGAATTTGGGCCTAGAATAAATGGGTTTAGGTAATGTAGAGAGAATGGATTTTGTCGTAAAAAATTAATATGTGGTTTATACTAAAATAAGATAATGGTCAATTTTAATTGACCCTAGATTATGCTAAAATTTGGGGATTTGATTTATATGCTTTATTTTTTACTTAGTTTGTCCCTCTACTTTTATAATGTCACTAATACATTTAAATAGTTAATTTTTCTTAAAATATTATTCAAGCAGAAATAAATTATTTTATCATGAAAAGTTTCAATGGATATTTTCTTTTAAAAATTATTATTTCATGTTTAGTTTAATTCTTAGGAGGTTTAGGAAGGGTTGGTAGTGTTGGAAAAGTCCTAGGCTCGATCTAGGGCTTTAGCAAAAATGTTGTTTTTAGGGAGGTTGGTGGTAGTCATAAGGCTTTTAAAATATTGTTGGGTTAAAAAATATCACAAAAGTAAGTGGTGCAGTGGCTTGGGGCGTTCTCAATAATTTGGAGGTCAAAGGTTCAAGTCTTGGGTATGGCAAAAAAAAAAAAAAAAAAAAATTATTTTGCATATTTTAGTATGAAGGCCAGAGTTTAGGCCTTATAATTAGTTGGGGCTATTTCATGACACAAGGAAGTGCCTGGCCTAGTGGCAAAGGTGTTAGGAGCAGGAGGGGAGAACAAGGTTCTAGTCGCATTGTGCGTGAAATGTTGGGTTTCTTTTTTTTAAGTAAACCTGGAGCATGGAATAAATGTTGATAATTAATTGGGAAGGAATTATGACTCAAATGAAACGGGTGGCGCAACGGCAAGGGACGTGCATCATAGTGAAAAGGGCGGAGGTTCGAATCCAGGTGATGGTTAATATTTTGGATTTCTTTGGATGATTTGGTCGTTGGAAAGTATACTTTAAAAGAAGTTGACAACGGAATATATCACAAGAATGGTTACAGTGCGTTGGCTAGTAAGCGTGTGGTTGTGCTTGGAGGTCTCGGGCTCGAGTTGCCTTGTCTTGTAATAGCTTGAAATTTTTTCTTTGGCGTGGAAGGTGTTTGAATTGGACCAAAATTCCAAAAGATGGCTGCGATCGGGAAGCTATTTGAATGAAATTCAAATTGAATTTTTGGGCTAAATAAAGGACTTTTGATGAGGATAAATTTTGAAGATAATAAAGGAATTTGATTAGTGATAAGTTTGAGTTGATTAGGAGTGTAGGTTTATTCTATTTATCTATTTATTTTAGTATATATGGATACCAAAATTTCCTTTTCTTTTATCTTAACTTTTAGTTATCAAGAAGGCGTTTCGGGTTTGAACAATAGGTGCGAAATTTCTATAAATAAGGAGGATATCTCATTGATTCGACATTTAAAAAAAAACCCTAATTCTTTTTATTCTTTATGCTGAATTATTTAGCCTCTCCCTCTCCAATTTCTTTAAAAGCCGAAACCTTTTCTCCATTCTTTTTCCCTTAAGCTGATTTGATCATATACATTAAAATCTGAAACTCAAACACTTCCTCCCTCTTGTCGACACTTTGAGTTGGTGAGTCAATTACTTTTTGATCATTCTATTTGGTAAGGATCTATTGATCAAATTCTTGTTCTTTTCTTTCTCTGACCATCGAAAATTAAGACTCTAATCCTCTATGTTCTTTGGTAGAAACCATGAAGGTGATTAAGGATTTCTCTTGTAGCCAAGCGGTTTAAGGATTAATTTGGGATCTAAGACTCACAAGGTAAGTGCATGTAACATTCGACCATAGGCCATATTTTAGTATTAATGCCTAACCAATTTTAACTATGGGTATTAGGAAGGAGTGCAATCGGTTTTGGTAGATTTTGAGGATTTAGTGAAAGCGTTAATACGGTGTGTAACCCACATGAATCTTAATAGATTCTGGTTTAATTTAATATATGTGTTAATAAGAATGTGAAAGATATGGCTTAAGGTACCATTCAATGAGTGCGACATATTCAGTACGTTATTCTCTAAAACTATGTTAACAATGATACAAATACATTATGACACATATGTGAATATTGGTAAGAATGTGAAATAAAGAATGTGGCATAATCTTTGCATGATTTGTATGACATGGGGCACATGGGTGATTATGAAAGGGAAGTGATTTGGTGGTTTTATACCACAATATCGAATGTGGTGACTCATGTCACAATAATTGAATGTGGTGACTTATGTCACAAATAATTATCTGGTGGCTATGCCACAATATATATAAGGCGATGAGCATGTAAATGCTGCGACGCCTTGATGATGTGTAGCGGATGGAGGGTCGACTTAGTAGTCCCCACGGTGTGATGGTTGGTACGGGTGATGTGTAGCTGATGGTTATCTAGGTTTGGGTTCGGGTTTGCATCATTGATTATATATGTTTATTATGTATGATTTGACATGCCTAAATTGATTGAGACTTGTGTTGGTTGTTACACACTGAGTCTATTTGACTCACCCCGTTGTGGGATATTTTTCAGGTGACACTCAGTAATGGACCGGGTCGGCAGGAGCTCAGTGGTGGCCATGCTCAACTCAGAGATTGTTTTATTTTTATTAGTTTTTAATATTCAAGTTTTGAATTTATTTCGGGTTTTCTTTGATGTAATAAGGCCACTAGTATGAAACTATCTACGCATGCATTTAATTTATTCTAGTAGGATACAATTTTTATCACTTTAAAGTTTAAGTAACTTTTATTAAAAATAAATGTTAAATGTCTTGACACCTAATCAACACCGTTTAAAATTTGAACCCAACACAAATCAAATGCACACTATTTTTCCAAAGTAGCAAACAAGAATTGAATTGATTTACTCAAGGAACATACCAGATCCGGTCAAGGCTCGTGGGCCGGGCTTGGGGTGTTTTAGCTTGGTATCAGAGCCCGGTTCAAAACTCGACCTTGAGGGCTTTTAAGGGCCCAAAATGTTTTCTTTCTTTTGAAATTGGACTTTTCTAAGAAATAGCGGGGTTTACGGCATGCTTTTGAGTCTCGGCCGAAGTCCACGGTAAGTACTCCTAACTCTTTTGTGATTTGTATGCGGGACTTATAGGGCGTAGATTAGCATATTAAGTTATAGAACCCTAGGATTAGTTTACTCCAACACCAAGATACATAAGACTTAAAGTCAACCAAACAAACCTGTGTCTAAGTCGCCGAGTTAGGGTGTGGCAACCATCGTGCGCATGTCTAGGATTGGTTTGGTCTTGAGCTTGGTATTTATGCGATCTAGTGACTCACCTCCTCTCACTCGAATCCTACAGTGCGTGGTGACGGTTCACCCTAACCAAGAGGACTCAATCACGAAGCTAAATTCAATAATTAAAACCCGAAAGGGACCCGTCACCTTGTTTTGTGAAATTCTAAAGTCAAACCATGATTATAAAATTCCAAAGTACCCTTGATTTAAAAATGACCAAAATACCCCTGATTTGTAAATTGACCAAATTATCCTTAACCTGTACAAATGACCAAAATACCCTCAGTGAGGAAAATTACCAAAATACCCTCAAATTAGAAATCTTTAAAAATACCCTTATTTTGAAAAGTCAACAGGAACCATATTTTGCGAAAAATTATCGAAATGCCCCTGGCTTGTAAAATTACAAAAATACCCTTAGTGTATGAATTACCATTTTACCCTTAAAATTTTCTTACCAAGTATTTCAATTTTATAAAAATGCCAAAATCTCTACCTTGTGAAATTTTCAAATCCGTAAATTAAAAATTACCAAAATACCCTATAGGATAAAAATTTGGAAATACCCTTTGGTAGTGGAAAACAACAACAATGACAACCACAACACTTTTACGTGATGAGCAAGTTCATGAATGAGATGATTGAATGAATGAATTTAAGGCTGTGTGTGTATGAACTCGAAAGAACTACTCTTAGAACTATTGAACATAAGGCTATTAGCGATAAATTAGTGGAACAAAAACTAATTCATAAAATTCTTTAATCGGATAAGCATAAACCGATGGCATGAGTACAAGGGGCGAGGGCGTTCTAGATGTGAATATCGGTGCATACTCTACCATAGTGGCTATTTTGGGTTTAGAATTGGAGTCTTGTGAAAGCATGGTAGTGAGACTTAGGTAGTATGATTACTAGTTAGTTGGAATTTCGAGGACAAAATTTCTTTAAGGAGGGTAGAATTGTAACATCACGAATTTGGGCCTAGAATAAATGGGTTTAGTGTCGAGAGAATGGATTTTATCGTAAAAAAATTAATATGTGGTTTATACTAAACTAAGATAATGGTCAATTTTAATTGACCCTAGTTTATGCTAAAATTTGGGGATTTGATTTATCGCTTTATTTTTTATACATAGTTTGTCCTCTACTTTTATAATGTCACTAATACATTTAAATAGTTAATTTTTCTTAAAATATTATTCAAACATAAATAAATTATTTTATCATGAAAGGTTTCAATGGACATTTTCTTTTAAAAATTTATTATTTCATGTTTAGTTTAATTCTTAGGAGGTTTAGGAAGGGTTGGTAGTGTTGGAAAAGTCCTAGGCTCGATCTAGGGCTTTAGCAAAATGTTGTTTTTAGGGAGGTTGGTGGTAGTCATAAGGCTTTTAAAATATTGTTGGGTTAAAAGATATCACAAAGAAGTAGGTGGTGCGGTGGCTTGGGGCGTTCTCAATAATTTGGAGGTCAAAGGTTCAAGTCTTGGGTATGGCAAAAAAAAAAAAAGAAAAAATTATTTTGCATATTTTAGTATGAAGACGAGTTTAGGCCTTATAATTAGTTGAAATTTGTTTCATGAGGCAAGGAAATGCAGCCTAGTGGCAAAGGTGTTAGGGGCGGGAGGGAGAACAAGGTTCTAGTTGCATTATCTTGTGAAATGTTGGGTTTCTTTTTAAGTAAACTGGAGCATGGAATAAAGGTTGATAATTAATTGGGAAGGAATTATAACTCAAATGAAGCGGGTGGTGCGGTGGCAAGGGGCGTGCCTCATAGTGAAAAGGCGGAGGTTCGAATCCGGTGTTGGTTAATATTTTGGATTTCTTTGGATGATTGATCATTGGAAAGTATACTTTAAAAGAAGTTGACAACGGAATATATAACAAGAATGGTTACAGTGCGATGGTTGGTAGCGTGTGGTTATGCTTGGAGGTCTCGGGCTCGAGTTGCCTTGTCTTAATAGCTTGAAATTTTCTGCTTTGGCATGGAAGGTGTTTGAATTGGACCAAAATTGCAAAAGATGGTCTGCGATCGGGAAGCTATTTGAATGAAATTCAAATTGAATTTTGGGCTAAATAAAGGACTTTTGATGAGGATAAATTTTGAAGATAATAAAGGAATTTGATTAGTGATAAGTTTGAGTTGATTAGGAGTGTAGGTTTATTCTATTTGTCTATTTATTTTAGTATATATGGATACGAATTTTCCCTTTTCTTTTAGCTTAACTTTTAGTTATCGGGAAGGGCATTTTCGGGTTTGAACAATAGGTAGAATTTCGTAGACCTCTCGAGATAAATAGTCTTTGCCGAAATTTCTATAAATAGGGGAGGATATCTCATTGATTCTGACATTTAAAAAAAACCCTAATTCTCTTTATTCTTTATGCCAAATTCTTTAGCCTCTCCCTCTCCAATTTCTTTAAAAGCCGAAACCTTTTCTCCATTCTTTTTCCCTTGAGCCGATTTGATCATATACATTAAAAGCCGAAACTCAAACACTTCCTCCCTCTTGTCGACACTTTGAGTTGGGGAGTCAATTACTTTTTGATCATTCTATTTGGTAAGGATCTCTTGATCAAATTCTTGTTCTTTTCTTTCTCTGACCATCGAAAATTAAAACTCTAATCCTCTATGTTATTTGGCCGAAACCATGAAGGTGATTCAGAGATTTCTCTTGTAGCCGCGGTTTAAGGATTAATTTTGGGATCTAAGATTCACAATGTAAGTGCATGTAACATTGACCATAGGCCATATTTTAGTATTAATGCCTAACCGATTTTAACTATGGGTATTAGGAAGGAGTGCAATCGATTTTGGTAGATTTTGGGATTTAGTGAAAGCGTTAATACGGTGTGTAACCCACTTTGAATCTTAATATATTCTGGTTTAATATAATATATGTGTTAATAAGAATGTGAAAGATATGGCTTAAGGTACCATTCAATGGTACGGCATATTCAGTCGTTATTCTCTAAAACTATGTTAACAACGATACGAATACCTATTATGACACATATGTGAATATTGGTAAGAATGTGAAATAAAGAATGTGGCATAATCTTTGCATGATTTGTATGACATGGGGCACATGGGTGATTATGAAAGGGAAGTGATTTGGTGGTTTTATACCACATATATCGAATGTGGTGACTCATGTCACAATAATCCGAATGTGGTGACTTATGTCACAAATAATTATCTCGGTGGCTATGCCACAATATATATAAGAGGCGATGAGCATGTAAATGCTGCGTGTTGCCTTCGATGATCTGTATGGCGGATGGAGGCTGACTTAGTAGTCCCCACGGTGTGATGGTTGATGCGGGTGATGTGTAGCGGATGGTTATCTAGGTTTGGGTTGGGTTTGCATCATTGATTATATATGTTTATTATGTATGATTTGACATGCCTAAATTGATTGAGACTTGTGTTGGTTGTTACACTTTGAGTCTATTTGACTCACCCATTGTGGGATATTTTCAGGTGACACTCATTAATGGGCCGGGTGGCGAGGAGCTCGATGGTGGCCATGCTCATTTCGAGAGATTGTTTATTTTATTAGTTTTAATATTCAAGTTTTGAATTTATTTGAGTTTTCTTTGATGTGATAAGGCCACTAGTATGAAACTATCTACGCATGCATTTAAATTATTCTAGTAGGATCGATTTTATCACTTTAAAGTTTAAGTAACTTTTATTAAAATAAATGTTAAATGTCTTGACACCTAATCAACAGTTTAAAATTTGAACCCAACACAAATCAAATGATCTTCAAAACACACACTATTTTTCCAAAGTAGCAAACAAGAATTGAATTGATTTACTCAAGGAACATACCAGATCCGGTCAAGGCTCGTGGGCCAGGTTTGGGGTATTTTAGCTTGGTATCAGAGCCCGATTCAAAACTCAGCCTTGAGGGCTTTTAAGGGCCCAAAATGTTTTCTTTCTTTTGAAATTGGACTTTTCTAAGAAATAAGTAGGGTTTCTGGCATGGCACCTGAGTCTCCGGCCCGAAGTCCCCAGGTAAGTTCTCCTAACTCTTTTGTGATTTGTATGTGGGACTTATAGGGACGTAGATTAGCATATTAAGTTATAGAACCTAGGATTAGTTTACTCCAACACCAAGATACATAAGACTTAAAGTCAACCAAACAAACACATGTCTAAGTCAAGAGTTAGGGTGTGGCAACCATCGTGCGCATGTCTAGGATTGGTTTGGTGGGAGCTTGGTATTTATGCGATCCTAGTGACTCACCTCCTCTCCACTCGAATCCTACCTGGTGCATAGTGACGGTTCACCCTAACCAAGAGGACTCAATCACAGGCTAAATTCAATAATTAAAACCCGAAAGGGACCCGTCACCTTGTTTTGTGAAATTTTAAAGTCAAACCATGATTATAAAATTCCAAAGTACCCTTGATTTAAAAATGACCAAAATACCCCTGATTTGTAAATTGACCAAATTACCCCTAACCTGTACAAATGACCAAAATACCCTCAGTGAGGAAAATTACCGAAGTACCCTCAAATTAGAAATCTTTAAAAATACCCTTGTTTTGAAAAGTCACCAGGAACCATATTTTTGCGAAAAATTACCGAAATGCCCTTGGCTTGTAAAATTACAAATATACCCTTAGTGTATGAATTACCATTTTACCCTTGAAATTTTCTTACCAAGTATTTCAATTTTATAAAAATGCCAAAATCTCTACCTTGTGAAATTTTCAAATACCCTAAATTGAAAAATTACTAAAATACCCTTATAAGATAAAAATTCGAAAATACCCTTTGGTAGTGGAAAACAACAACAATGACAGCCACAACACTTTTACATGATGAGCATAAGTTCATGAATGAGATGATTGAATGAATGAATTTAAGGCTGTGTGTGTATGAACTCAAAAGAACTACTCCTTAGAACTATTGAACATAAGACTATTCGCGATAAATCGGTGGAACAAAAACTAATTCATAAAATTCTTTAATCGGATAAGCATAACCGATAGCATGAGTACAAGGGGCGAGGGCGTTCTAGATGTGAATATCGGTGCGTACTCTACCATAGTGGTTATTTTGGGTTTAGAATTGGAGTCTTGGATGAAAGCATAGTAGTTAGACTTAGGTAGTATGATTACTAGTTAGTTGGAATTTCGAGGACGAAATTTCTTTAAGGAGGGTAGAATTGTAACATCACGAATTTGGGCCTAGAATAAATGGGTTTCGTGTCGAGAGAATGGATTTTGTCGTAAAAAACTTAATATGTGGTTTATACTAAAATAAGATAATGGTCAATTTTAATTGACCCTAGATTATGCTAAAATTTGGGGATTTGATTTATATGCTTTATTTTTTTACATAGTTTGTCCCTCTACTTTTATAATGTCACTAATACATTTAAATAGTTAATTTTTCTTAAAATATTATTCAAGCGAAATAAATTATTTTATCATGAAAGGTTTCAATGGACATTTTCTTTTAAAAAAATTATTATTTCATGTTTAGTTTAATTCTCGGGAGGTTTAGGAAGGGTTGGTAGTGTTGGAAAAGTCCTAGGCTCGATCTAGGGCTTTAGCAAAAATGTTGTTTTTAGGGAGGTTGGTGGTAGTCATAAGGCTTTTAAAATATTGTTGGGTTAAAAGATATCACAAAAAGTAGGTGGTGCGGTGGCTTGGGCGTTCTCAATAAGTTGGAGGTCAAAGGTTCAAGTCTTGGGTATGGCAAAAAAAAAAAAAAAAAAAGAAAAAATTATTTTGCATATTTTAGTATGAAGGCGAGTTTAGGCCTTATAATTAGTTGAAACATTTCATGACACAAGGAAATGCAATGTGACAAAGGTGTTAGGAGCGGGAGGGAGAACAAGGTTTTAGTCGCATTGTGCGAAATGTTGGGTTTCTTTTTTAAGTAAACACGGAGCATGGAATAAAGGTTGATAATTAATTGGGAAGGAATTATGACTCAAATGAAACGGGTGGCTTGTGACAAGGGGCGTGCCTTATAGTGAAAAGGGCGGGAGGTTCGAATCCGGTGTTGGTTAATATTTTGGATTTCTTTGGATGATTCGATCGCTTGAAAGTATACTTTAAAAGAAGTTGACAACGGAATATATCACAAGAATGGTTACAGTGCGATATTTGGTAGTGTGTGGTTGTGCTTGGGGTCTCGGGCTCGAGTTGCCTTGTCTTGTAATAGCTTGAAATTTCTTCTTGGCGTGAAAGGTGTTTGAATTGGACCAAAATTCCAAAAGATGGTGGCGATCGGAAGCTATTTGAATGAAATTCAAATTGAATTTTGGAGCTAAATAAAAGGACTTTTGATGAAGATAAACTTTGAAGATAATAAAGGAATTTGATTAGTGATAAGTTTGAGTTGATTAGGGAGTGTAGGTTTATTCTATTTATCTATTTATTTTAGTATATATGGATACGAATTTTCCTTTTCTTTTAGCTTAACTTTTAGTTATCAAGAAGAGGCGTTTTCGGGTTTGAACAATAGGTGCGAAATTTCTATAAATAGGGAGGATATCTCATTGATTCGACATTTAAAAAAACCTAATTCTCTTCATTCTTTATCTTAGATTCTTTAGCCTCTCCTCTCCAATTTCTTTAAAAACGAAACCTTTTCTCCATTCTTTTCCCTTGAGCGATTTGATCATATACATTAAAAGCAAAACTCAAACACTTCCTCCCTCTTGTCGACACTTTGAGTTAGTGAGTCAATTACTTTTGATCATTCTATTTGGTAAGGATCTCTTGATCAAATTCTTGTTCTTTTCTTTCTCGACCATCAAAATTAAGACTCTAATCCTCTATGTTCTTTGGCGAAACCATGAAGGTGATTAAGGATTTCTCTTGTAGCCAGCGGTTTAAGGATTAATTTAGGGATCTAAGATTCACAAGGTAAGTGCATGTAACATTGACCATAGGCCATATTTTAGTATTAATGCCTAACCGATTTTAACTATGGGTATTAGGAAGGAGTGCAATCGGTTTTGGTAGATTTTCGGATTTAGTGAAAGCGTTAATACCGTGTGTAACCCACTTGAATCTTAATAGATTCTGATTTAATTTAATATATGTGTTAATAAGAATGTGAAAGATATGGCTTAAGGTACCATTCAATGGTACGACATATTCAGTCGTTATTCTCTAAAACTATGTTAACAATGGTACGAATACTGTTATGACACATATGTGAATATTGGTAAGAATGTGAAATAAAGAATGTGGCATAATCTTTGCATGATTTGTATGACATGGGGCACATGGGTGATTATGAAAGGGGAAGTGATTTGGTGGTTTTATACCACAATATCTGAATGTGGTGACTCATGTCACAATAATCCGAATGTGGTGACTTATGTCACAAATAATTATCTGGTGGCTATGCCACAATATATATAAGGCGATGAGCATGTAAATGCAATGACGCCTTCGATGATGTGTAGCGGATGTAGGGTCGATTTAGTAGTCCCACGGTGTGATGGTTGATGCGGGTGATGTGTAGCGAGATGGATATCTAGGTTTGGGTTCGGGTTTGCATCATTGATTATATATGTTTATTATGTATGATTTGACATGCCTAAATTGATTGAGACTTGTGTTGGTTGTTACACATGAGTCTATTTGACTTACCCGTCGTGGGATATTTTTCGGTGAGACTCATTAATGGACCGAGTCGGCGGGGAGCTCGATGGTGGCCATGCTCAACTCGAGAGATTGTTTTATTTTATTAGTTTTTAATATTCAAGTTTTGAATTTATTTGGGTTTTCTTTGATGTAATAAGGCCATTAGTATGAAACTATCTCGCATGCATTTAAATTATTCTAGTAGGATCGATTTTTATCACTTTAAAGTTTAAGTAACTTTTATTAAAAATAAATGTTAAATGTCTTGACACCTAATCAACACCATTTAAAATTTGAACCCAACACAAATCAAATGATCTTCAAAAACACACTATTTTTCCAAAGTAGCAAACAAAATTGAATTGATTTACTCAAGGAACATACGAGATCCGGTCAAGGCTCGTGGGCGGGTTTGGGGTATTTAACTTAGTATCGAGCTGATTCAAAACTCGACCTTGACGGCTTTTAAGGGCCCAAAATGTTTTCTTTCTTTTGAAATTGGACTTTTCTAAGAAATAAGCGGGGTTTACGGCATGCTTTTGAGTCTCGGCCGAAGTCCACCGGTAAGTACTCTAACTCTTTTGTGATTTGTATGCGGGACTTATAGGGACGTAGATTAGCATATTAAGTTATAAAACCCTAGGATTAGTTTACCTAACACCAAGATACATAAGACTTAAAGTCAACCAAACTAACACGTGTCTAAGTCACCGAGAGTTAGGGTGTGGCAACCAT
Organism: Gossypium rotundifolium; assembly: GCA_025506655.1. Taxonomy (NCBI): domain Eukaryota; kingdom Viridiplantae; phylum Streptophyta; class Magnoliopsida; order Malvales; family Malvaceae; genus Gossypium; species Gossypium rotundifolium. Next base: position 85,679,082 of record CP106728.1, read on the forward strand.
CGTGCGCATGTCTAGGATTGGTTTCGGTGGGAGCATGGAATAAAGGTTGATAATTAATTAGGAAGGAATTATGAC